>JAWWEE010000021.1:307378-420453 GCA_035221455.1 Xenops minutus
CCCCTCCTGTCCCGTCCCTTCTCGTCCCGTCCTGTCCCTTCTCGTCCCCTCCTGTCCCGTCCCTTCTCGTCCCGTCCTGTCCCTTCTCGTCCCCTCCTGTCCCGTCCCTTCTCGTCCCGTCCCGTCCTTTCTCGTCCCGTCCCGTCCCGTCCGGTCCCGCCGCCCCCGAGCGGGAGCGCATCCCGTGGCCGGGGCGGTGCGGGCGGCTGAGCCCCGCACGCCTGTCCCCGCCGCTCTCCCCGCGCCGTGTTTCCCGGCGATCCCGGGACAGCGCCGTTCCCACGGCCCGTCGGCGGTGGGGAGCGCCCCGTGGGTGCGCTGCGCGGCGGGGCTCGGGGGGCAGCACCGCCTGCCTTGGCTCCCTGCGTTCGGGACACAAGTTTGCCACTGTCACAGTTTGTTACTGAGTGTCCGTAAATGTTAGCGCCAGACAGAGATGTCTGTTTCCCTTTTCACTAAAAACATGCCATGCTTGGGAAAAAAGAGAGGAAAAAAGATCTGCTTTAATGCTGCATTTTTTCTTTCCTCTGGGAAGCGTGCACAGTTCAGCTCCGTCAAAGATCGTGAAAACATCTGTTTGATTTCAAAGGCGAGGTAGAGCATTTGGGCTGGGGCTTCCCTGTGCAATGCCAGTGGCAAAGAGAGAAAGGTTTCCCATGGTAACCAGAGTGTTTAGTATGGCATCTCCACACTGTGGTAAAATATGTAGTCTTAATGCACTGGTTCATAGACCTACTCTAGCAAAGTTGAACAGTTTTCCCCTGGTGACAAAGTACGAGCTGCCTGACAACCAGGAAATCTGGTAGTTTATGCTAATTCCACAATAACTTGGTGCGTTAAACACTGGAAGCTCAGTCCTGACACCTTGGCACGGTCATGGCTCTCAGAGGAGTCACTGGGAGTCAGGAATCCTATTTACAGGATGCAAAAGCACCCGCAGTTCTTGTTGGCTGTGACTAATGCTCAGCATCCCTGCAGATCAGCTCCTCAGCCCCTGGCAGGATCGAACTGTCTCTACCAGGAGTCAAGCAGCAGCATCACGGCTGGGGCTGCTTGAGGTGCTTAGGGAGTTAACAGCCTGGTGAGAACTGAAAGTCAGTGTTAGAAGCATCCATCACCCTTGAGCTCTCTCAGGGCTCCAGGACTGCTGGGGAGATACTTATTTTTCGAACTTCAGTTCAGTAAAGAAAATAATTATGACTAACCAGTCTGTTGATGTTGAAAGTATCAAGTGCTGTATGCAGTAAGGTATTTAGATAGCTAATTCCCAAGTGACTCCAGGGAGACTCGGAACAGATGAGATTTCACTCCATCTCTGGTCTTAGCCTGTCACACTGTTCCACCAAAAAGCATGTTCCTGGTGTCACCCTCTTCTCCAAGTGCTCCCTGAGTAGACAGAGAAGGAGACCAGGAGCCTATTGTCAGTGATGCCACAAAAGCTGTCTAAGAAGGACACTGTGTTCTTGAAGGGGTGTGTGGCAGGGAACATGAGGGTTAGGGATGTAAACTAGAAACACTGAACTGCCAGTCGATTGGGAGCCAGTGGGAACCCTCTGTGTTTGCACTGTGGCAACATCAGGCTGCAAGAAAATTTGTGTGGAGAAATCAGTATGACTGGTGGTGATATAGAGTGGATGGGGAGGCTGGCTTCTAGTCCCTACTAACACTGGCCTTGAACCAGTCATTTAATCTGAGGTACCTCAGTTTCCCATATACTCCTATATTTCTTACTATTATTCAGAAACCTAATTCATGTAGTGTCAGATTGCATTTGTAAAGCTGCTTTGAGATCCTTTGATGTCAAGTACAGCAGGATATAAATGAAGCATAACATTAATATTCGTTCATGCCTAATATTTCTACACTTCCCATTTATTTGAAGCATATCCCTCTAAAACGCTGACTGAGCCTGCTGGGAAGCCATCCTACCAGTCAGAAGGAGAGCCTTTTACTTAATCATTAGAATTACCAACAAGTTAACAAGCTTTTTGTTGTTTTCACATCCCAGAGTGGCAGTGTCAAGAGAAGAGTTGTAATATTTTGTTTCTTTGTGCTGCAAAAGCCTAACATCAATTTCCACCTTCAAGACAGTGAAGACTCTAATACGTTTTGTGTCCCAGCCCTGGAAACACAGCAGGAATATGTATTAAAACAGCAGCTGGTCTGGTGGAGCAGATCAGGATCTATCTGTCTTCCTGTTGTGAGCTCCACTTCTCCTCTTAGTGGGTTTCCAGGGTTTTTTTGCCTGTGCATCACTGATAGGTGCTCTGATGTTAGCAAGTGTGGCTTATTAGTTCTTCCTGAGGACCAGAAGGTTGGGGTTTAAGCGCCTTTTGGAAGAAAGAAGCCCCTAATGTTGGCCTGATTCATTCTGAGCTCGCCTTCAGCTGAAGTAGTGGGTTGTTACAAATCCGGAGCACAGGCTGTTAGGCATAATGCGGTGTGAAAGGAAAATCATTGCCCCCTTGTGTGCTCTCCAGTCTAATTGAATGCTTCTCTCCTGCAGCTCTTGCTGTGACTCAGCCGGGAAGCTCCAGCGCTTGCCTGTCAGTGAGGGATGCTCAGCATGCCAGCCATCAGTCCCTGTCCGTCCCCATGCTGCCCAGTGCTGGCCCATGCAGGGCCAGGCTCCTTATCCTTCAGCACCGTGCTGGGAGGTCTGAGGGAGGCTGGCACTGGACAAGAGCCTTTGTCCTTGTGCACCTTGGGGTGGCGGCAGCCGCTTGTTTGGCTCCCGCTGTGACTGTGGGACGGAGCACCCCGAGGGCTGTGGAGCGTGGGTGAGGCAGGTGGACATGGGGCAGCATCTCTGCCAGCTGGCCAGTTGGTCTGTGTTCCCCAGGTTGGGCAGTGGGAGCCACCAGCTCAGCCTGGGAATGGGCCCCTTGCTTTGATAGGAGCACTAACTTGCAATTAAGCAAATGCTTAACGGCTTTGTGAGACATGGAGAAAACGTGCAGAGGAGGATGGTCTGGGTCAGGAGTGGGGGCTGTTGGTTCTTCTCAATGAGTGTTGCAGAAAAGTCACATGCGGAGGAGATGGAGGAGATGAATTCACAGTGCAGCTCTGGGGAAGGAGGATGTGTGAGGGAAGGTTTTAAGTTGGTTGGGTTCTTACACTAAGAGTGAGTGGGTGAGCTCTAGGATCGCTTCCCCTCAACAGAAATAGCTTTTTATAATGAATTTTATGTCAAATGCTGGTCTTTGTAACACACGCAGCTAAAATGGAATACTTGCATGGAATCGTTGCAGTGTGTTGCCCACTCAAAGCCCATGTGGAATTTGGATTTCAGCCCCCATAAGGGAAAAGTATGAGCTCTCTGGAGCAGACTGCCTGTAGCAGTGTTTGCAGCAATGTGCTGACAGAGCTTATCAAATTCTGAGGACACTGCGTGGGTTTACTTCATATTTGAGCTATTCTGCCCCAGTAGGATCAAGGCCCAGTGGGTTTGAAGGTCACGCTGGCTGCGTGGCTGGAGTGCAGTGCAGCTGCGGGACACTGGAGCTGTTGTGAAAGCAGAGCAGGCAAGAGCCCATCCCCAGCCTCCCACTGGCCCAAGAGCAGCAGCTCTGTGTGCCGTCCCAGCACTGTCCCCCTGGGAGCCACTGAAAACAAAGATCTGCCTGGCTGTTCCTTTGGCCACGCTGCATCACCACCACTTCCCAGTGGAGTGAAGCCTTGACAGTGTCCTCTCGCCACTGCTCTGTCTCTCAGTGGGTGCTTTGGCAGGGGACGTGGCTGAGCACCTTTGTGCCACTCCAGCAGCTGCCTTTCTGGGCAGGGAGATGAGGATGGCTCTCGGTGGCCCCAGCACCACTCTCCCAGTCACAGCTGCAGCAGAAGGGCAGTGATGGTGGATTTCCAGGCATCTCTACAGAGCTTCCCATTCTGGGTGTCCAAGCAGTGGCTGATGGGAGGGTCTGAGTTGAACACCAAAAAAAAAAATGCACCATGTGATGAAGAAGCTCACTTGAGGAAAAGCTGAACTGGAAATGCCATCCCACACTGGTAACTGTGCCGGACTCAGTGTCTTCTGTGGTTTCTGCATGAGCCCCATGCCCTCCTACAGCTCCCGGAAAGGTAGCTTGGGAAAGCAGACTTGTATTCATTAGATTTAGATTTGCTGGCCAGGGATCTGCATCTCTCCTGGGAAATGTTTTGGGGTCTCCAACTCAAAAAAGGCTGAAAATCCAGTTTATTTCCTCTGCTGAAAACCGTAGGCACAGCGGCATGGGATAATGATGTGTTTCAGCATTAATTCTCAAGTTTCTGACTCTTGTGGCTTTGTGTCAGATCCTGCATGGTCACTGAACAGAGCATTTGGGGGTGTAATGATGAGATACCCACCAGTGAGCTGTACTATAACGGGTTGTTAAATAAAATGAACTCCTTGGGTAGACTGTATAAACAGTTTCTGTATATATGTGTGCCTGGGCATGGAAATGTGGTTTGAAACTAGTCAGAAAATGTTCCCAAAGAAAAAAACCTCATATACACGTGGGAATATGACAAAGCATCTACTTACTGTCCAAATATACTGCGGCATCTCTGTGGGACTGGGTTTTATAGGAGCTGAGTTACTTTGAAGTGCTGGTTTATACTAATTTAGAAATTCCAAACATGAAACTAAATGTGCTCTAACCTTACATCTACTCAAATAAATCCAGAGGATTAGCCACAGAAAGGAAACTGGGAATTTACACTTAATTTCTTCATTAAAAATGAGGCAGGAGTTCTTGTAGCAGGCCTAATTTCTGTGTTTTGCAGCACAGGGTGTGTTTGGAGTTGCTGGCACCAGCCCAAGGAGCCCCTGCCCCAGAACTGCAGAGCTGCACCGTGCTCCTTGTCACCGTCATCAGTTTTGCTTTGGAATGTTGTTTTACAGATGGTGGCAGACCTGTGTCACTCCAGTCTCCCCACAAGGACTAGGGACAGGCTGCCAGCGGAGGGGCTGGTGGAGCCCAGGATGCCCTAGATGAGAGGTTTAAGCCACAACCTGAGCTTTGCCTGGCTTTGGACCCAGCCCTGAGCACTGCCTACCTGCTCTGTCACTCACCTGATACTAGTGAGTCGTGGTCAGCTGTTGGGCAGTTTTCCTTGGGAATTTATGTGGAAACATGACCTGCTGCTGCAGTCAAGGTGCACACAGGCAGCAGAGAGAGGGAGCCGTGTGAACCTTGTCCTTCTTGGGAAGGCAGGCTCAGATCCATGGGCTGCCAGTGCCCAGGGGCTCTCCCACTGCCGGGGCTGGCACAGCCCTGGTGCTTTGTGCTGAGCAGGGGAGTCTCACAGGGAGTGGGTCGGTGCTCCCAAGCTGAAGGTGGGTGGTGGGAATGCTTTTCTAGGGGCCCCAGGGCTTGTCCCTGCTTTGCATTTCAAGTTCAAACAGGTCCCAGGTTGTAAAGGGAAATTCAGTTGAAGTGGCAAAAGTTTCTGTGCCCGGAAACCAAAAGTTGTGCTGCTTTAAGGAACAGAAAGCAGCTCCTAGCCGTGGCACAGTGCCCGCCTGCTCTGGAAGCCCTGGGCCAGTGCTGCTGGCTGGTGCTGGCTGGGTGGGCAAGGCACGCACAGTCCCTGGTCAGGGGAGGGGTCACAGCCAGCCCACCTTTTCTGGAGAGCTGTGCTAACAATGGGCTGCACAGACTTTGTTCTGCTATCCAGACATGCAGGCTACATTGAGCTTATCAAATCCTCTATAACCAAGTAATGGTTTAGGTGGAAAATAGGAGGAATGGTTTAGGTGGAAAATAGGAGGAAGGTTATTTTGGCTAAAGCCATTGTTGGATGTGGAAGGTGCATCATGGGGAGAGGACCCTGGAGCACTATGGAGCGCTGCTCATACAATTACTTGAAGACTTTGACTGTATTCCTTCATTCAGGGGTTTTCAACCACTTCTGTTTCTGTAGCCCCAGGTGTTTTCCAGGGCAGATATTTGACTCCCACATGTGAATGTGAATTCACTTCCCAGGAGCCCCAATGGGTGAAGGCTCAGCTGTGGGATCTCAGTGAGTGGAAATGAAGGGATTTGCTACCTCTCTTCTGATTTTTCAGTCTGACATACAGTGATTGAGAAGATCGATGGGGTTGAGTGCACCTGGAGAGGTGAATAAGGCACCGTGATGTGTAGGGATGCCTGGGGATGCTGTAAAAACACCTCGCTATGCCTTATAAATCCCAACAGGCGTCTGTTGCCATTGTGCCATTGTGACACTGTGCTCTGATGACCTCTCCCAGCAAGCTGTTGGAAACATAATAGGTCTGAGCCTCTGGCTGTGGTAATTTAATGCAAACACTGGGCAAGCTGGAACCGGCGGTGGTTGGAAACAATCAATTATAACCACCTGAACACCGCTGTGTTCTACCTACAGCAGCGCGGCGGCGCCTCTGGCCAGGCTTCTGAGTGGTGTGTGCTGGGGTGGCCCGTGGCAGCTGGTGGCTCCTGGCTGCAGGGGTTGTGTGGCAGTGTGACACCAGTCAGCTGCACTGGGGATGGGGTTGTTTCTTGTTTTGATTCCTGTTGGGTTGGTAAAGAAATGATTGTAAGTCCTTATTTTCAAGTTGGGCTGTAACACCTTGCAGGAGGCAGAGGAGGTGACAGACTATGGCATCTCCCACTTCGAAAAGGCAGTAGAATTTATTGACGTTTTTGAGCAGAGGGAACAGTACTAATTTCTAACATCTGGAGAGCAGCTCTGCTGGTAGCTACTGCTCTGGTGGAGTGAGGCTGTGGGGGTGTGGAACAGCTCATGCCCAGGAGGATGCAGGTTGAAGAGAGCCAGGACGAGCCCCTGTCAGATGTGACATGCTGGCCAGCAGGGCAGATAGCAAAGCCCATGATGATCTTGCCCTGATACCTGCTGAGTGCCAGCAGGGCTTGTCCTACATGGGGAGTGTGTGCTGTCTCCTTGCACAGGTCCATGGGATGGGGACTGGAAGGTCTCCCGGGAAGGGGAGCATGGGGACTGTGGCATCCTGCAGCAACAGGGGTGCATCAGTGATGGCCCATGGTCTGAGCAGGTCTGATCTGCTGTTGCCAGCCCTTGTGCCTTCCTCTCCAGTTTATTGGACTTATGGATAAACACAGTCTTGCAGGGCTCTTTCAGCTTGGACTTTTTCTCCGGTGGGCAACAGAATAGGTGTTAACTTGGATGTTCAAGCTCTTTTCCGTGTGAGGGAGCTCCTTCTGCTGTGCCAGTACTCTGAAGGCAGCACAGTGGAGCCACAGCCCTGGGTTTGCTGCCATGCTCCTGAGGATGCCATTGTGGGAGCTGTGGAGGGTGGTCAAGTCCAGGACACAAACCCCAGTGTAAGTCCCACGCCCCAGTGAAGCTGCATGCTCATGTTAAGATCTGCAGGCATGGAACCCAGGTGGCACCGTGCCAGCTGCTGGAATAAGGCTACCTGTTTTTTGGGCCTGAACCACTGGAGAGTCATTTCTGTGACATCTGAAGCTTATGTATTGCAAGTGACACTGGAATACAAATCTTTCAGTTCTAACCCAGAAGCAAAATTGCCTGGAAATCCAGATTTTGAAAACATGTACCTGTTATTTGAAGGAAATTGGGAACTTGCCTTCCCATTTCTGTCTCATCTCTGTTTAAGGCATTTTGCTGCTGCAAACAGCTTCCTCCTGGAGCAAAAGCCCTTTGGCTATTAGGCTTTCATCCACTATCTGCTGCCCGCTGCCAACATCCAGCAGGCTGTGAGCCGCTTGTGGCCATGTGCCATCTCTGGTGGGTCACCTAATTAAAAAGGGTCTGTTGAAAACTTGGCACATTCCTGAAAATGGCTGTGTTTGGAGCGATCATTTTTGGAAGGGTTGGGAAAATTTTACAGTATAATGATAGCAATCCATGAAGAAGGGCAGAAGTGAAAGATGAGGGGGTTTAATGGGATATAAATGAGCAGTTTGCAAAGTTGTTTGGCTTGTGAGTCCCTGTTGTCCTTCAGTCTGTGTCATAGACCCAGATATTTTGGCTCAGAGGCACCAAGACTGCTGTGCTATTGCATGTAGTTCCTTGAAGAACAGTGAACCCAAGCCTGGAAACTGACTCACATAGGACACAGGTTCAGGTTGGACTTCTGGTGATTGGTGTAGCAGGTCATTAAATGGGAGGGAAATTGGGGGTAAATATCTGCTCCAGGGACATAAATCCACATCTGGAGAGCACCTGACACAGGTGATGTCTTGCCTCACTTGCTCATTTGGTTTAATTTCTGCATGTTCCTGGGGCAAGCCACGGGGTGAAGGGCTGGGATGGGTGTTCCCATGCATTCCTTGTGGGATTCCTAAGCAGGACACTACTATGGGCAGCATGCCAGCAGCCTCAGTGCTGTGGCTGTCTGACTGTGGAATGGCAGCTTGGCCACTGTCATGTAAGCCACTGGAGAGAGGTGTCAAGCTTTTGGAGGAGCTGGGGTTGCAGTGTTACATCCCTGGGATCTCATAACTGTGTGTCATGTCCTGCTGAGATTTGGTATCACAGCAAGCTAAGTGGATCTTTGCTAAAAGCTTTGAAAACAGCAGTTTCTACAAATCTTGAAGGCAAATACAGAACGGTAGAGAAAAGGAAAGCTTTCCATACTTTAACCAAATCAGAGTTGCTGAATCCAGTAGGACCATTAATTCATAGCAACTTTGGAAATTATTAATATTATACAGTTATTATGATCCTAATTTCCTAACTGAGAGGGGAATGGGGCAGGGAGGGAGGGCCTCCAGAGGTGAGCCTGTACAGATATCAACAGGCACAGTGCTTTCGGAAGGCTTTTGCTTTGTGCAGGTGCCACCTGCAAGTGAGTATGAGTGCTGGCCTGGCTCACACCTTCATCCTTTGCACTTCCATAGCAGTCTGATTCTTTACTTGAATTTCCTCTGTCTCCAGAATGAGAGCAGGGGTTAGAGTGGAAGAAGGGTCTCTATGTCTTAGTTGCTTCTGCATTTGGAGTGCTCAGTTAATGAGCAAAAAGGGTTTTACTAACCTTTCCATGCCAAGCTTCCCCAGTGGGCTGAGTGCTGGAGAGCAGGCGGTGGTGTTTTGTTTTCTGGACTCTGCTGCTGAGGCTGTGGAGCAGACGATGCACAGGCAGTGCCTAGGGGGGACAGCGCTGCAGCTCAGCCCTGCTGCTCAGAGGCAGGTTTTACTGAGAATGCGTAAAAGAAGAGTACAGTTCTGCTCATTATCTCAGGGCTTAATTGATTCAGCAGAACTAATGAGGAAAATACAGGAAAACATTTACTATAAACTCTTGCTAAATGAAACAGATTTGAACTGACACATGCATAAGACCAGTTGTGTTAGGTAAGTTGTTACTTTAATGGATGCTTTTTTCAGCCCAGACTCGCACAGATACGCCTCCAGAGCACTTTGAGCATGTGAAGTGCTAAGTGTTAGTAGTAACAATAATAAAATAATAACGCCCAACGATCGAGGAGCCAAACTTAGGGTTCACCAGGGACTCCTCCCTGTGGGAAGGAGTTTGAATAGTCTGAGGTTGGTTACTGAAGCCAAAGCTCAACACAAATGAGAAACACAACTTGAGTGGTGGAGGGGGGGCTCGCCCAAGGAAAGAGCAGCTAAGAAAGTACAGAGTGAATAAACCAAGTGTCTTACTCTGAGCAGTTTCAAAGGGGAAAGCATTTGTTGGGCTCCTGAGCAGGAGTAGGTGTCCTTGAGACGAGGCGTGCAGACTGATCAGCTCAGTCCCTTGTCCCTCAGGAGTAGGAAGAGGAGCAGAGTTTCCACTGGGGGTGAATTTAAAGGATGTGTAAGCTCTTGCTGCTCAAACGCATGCTGTTCTGACTGTGACAACCCCTTTGGAGCCTGTTGTTTGTTAATCCCTCTGTTTGCCTATTCCTGAGGGATTTGATTGTATAATCTGAAGTATTAAAGCAGGATGAAGGCTAACATAATAAGCCTGACCAGTCTTCCTGGCGGCATGAAGGATGTGCAGTTTTAGTTAAAAGACTGCTATTTTTTCATGTTTCTGCACTTTGAGCAATTCCCCGTGCTGTTGCACGTGCTGCTTCAGTGCCCTGGTGGGGAAAGCACTGGCAGGTGCCAGACCCTCAGCTCGTGTGGAGCGAGGAGAGGGGACCCCTGCTGTGGCTGCTGGGGCTGGAGAAGGTGTTCTGGAGGAGGGCTGTGCAGAGCAGCTCCTGCCGGTCTCCTGCCCACGTTGCCCTCAGCTTTCTTTTCCAGCTGGGGTCCCTCTCACAAGGTCGGGTGATGGTGGCCACAGGCTGGGCCAGTTGTGGCTAGAGGAGGTGGCAGAGGAGGTGAATCCCACTGCAGCCACAGACACCCAGCTTCTGTCGCTGCCAGAGCTGAGGCTGGAGGGCTCCTTGGAGCATCCTCCCCAGCACCCCGAGGAAGGCTCCCACCACAGACCCCTGTCCTCCCTCCCTGAGGTGCCATGGCAGCAGCTGCTTGGATGGCGGCAGGGCCCCCACTGCTGTTGGAGCTGTCTGCCAGGCCTTGGCTCCACCACTGCAGACCGAGCGGCTGTGTGGCAGCCCAGCAGGGCCCCAGCCCTGTCCCAGTGCCCGTGTCCTCCCTCCGGGGTGGCCTCTGGCAGGCAGGAGCTGACCGTGCTGTCTGCTCAGGGCTTGGGTTTCCTGCTCTGAGACAACTGGGGTGCTGAGAGCCCTTCTGGCACCGAAACCTTCCCCCTCGGATGGTTTGGGGTCTGTGGCCATGGCAGAGCTGAGTGTGGCTGCCCCTGCTGTGGGGCAGCAGCTCCTCCGGCCCCAAACCTTCCCCCTCGGATGGTTTGGGGTCTGTGGCCATGGCAGAGCTGAGCGTGGCTGCCCCTGCCATGTGGCAGCTCCTCCGGCCCCAAACCTTCCCCCTCGGATGGTTTGGAGTCTGTGGCCATGGCAGAGCTGAGCGTGGCTGCCCCTGCCATGTGGCAGCAGCTCCTCCGGCCCCAAACCTTCCCCCTGGGATGGTTTGGGGTGTGTGGCCATGGCAGAGCTGAGCGTGGCTGCCCCTGCCATGTGGCAGCTCCTCCAGCCCAGCTCAGCTGCCCCGGCCTCCTCCTTTGGTCCTGTTCCCCCCACCTGCCTCCAGCCCTGGGGCCAGGGGGGCTGCCCAGGGGGACATTTAGCAGCTGTCAGAAAGGAAAGGTTGGAGTCAGGAGCAGAGAGAGGGAAGAATGAGTTTTGTAAGAGTGGTGTGTCTGTGGAGTCGTGGTCCGGGTGATGCTGGGCGATGGGGATGGGTGCTGGGACTCCCTGCTGCTGGGGTCACACTGGTGGCTCCTGCAGCACCCCGGACCAGCTCTGCCACTGTGCAGATGAGCAGAAAAGAACCAAAACACCTGCTTTCTTGCTTGAGGAAACTGAAACCAGGGTGCAAGTCTCATTTTAAGTGGGTTTTGTTGTTGTTTGGGTTTTTTGTTGGTTTGGGGTTTTTGTTTGTTTGTTTGGTTTGGTTTTTGTTTTGGTTTTTTTTTTTTAAGAACATCTGATGTGCTGTGGGAGTCCTGATTGCTTAGGTTTGGTAATTCTTGAGAAAAATATGTCCAGATTCACTTGGTTAGAGGCTCTCAGCCTGAATGCCTCTGCTGGCCCCAGGTGCTCAGTGATTTGCCTCCTGTTGCCTAAAAAGTACGGTGGGAATTCCGGGGAACCCTATGCTGATACCTGCCCTTGCAGCAGCACTGCAAGTGGAGACTGCTTACCTTTGAAGGGCCTTAACAGTGCAGTCCTCTTCTGAGGATGAAACTTTCCTCCAGGCATCCCAAGAAGTTTGTTTTTGACAGGTCTGGCTGCAACACTCCAGCAGACAAACGTGTGATTGTGTGTACAAACTGCTGGGGGACGGGAAGGTTCTGGTGAGGAATGGGCTTTGCTGGGTGCACAGCTGGGCTGGGCTGGGCTCTGTCCAGAGACAGAGAGCAGGGCTGGTACTCCCCATGTGCCTAAAGCAGCTGGGCTGCCTTGGCATCTCTGCCTCTGTCTGTTCTCCTAGGCAATATTTCCCCACTGGTTTTTAGGCTCTTCCTACTCTTCAGGGTGAGACCGTGTCCTTCTATTCTCTTCAGACAGTATTCAAATTATTCTGAATATTCTCTCTGCAGAGATTCCCTGAGTCATACCTAAATATTAATAAAAGCCTAATGGTTTATGTTAAGGAAGGCAAGAGATAAAACTAGAGCCCTTTTATCACAGCCTTTAATGGCCTGAAAATGTCAGTTGTGTGGGAGCAGCTGCCAAATTTTGAGCCTATGAAGATGATGGCTAAGTCCCACAAATCAACAAGTTTGGAGCGGATTATCGGATGCCGGCTGTGTCATTTTCCCAGGACTCCAGGCATGCTGGAAGCCAACACTTTAATCCTCTCTGATATGATGTCTAAAAGGGGCTGGGCTCCCCTTCCCCTCACTGCAGAGCTCCAGAGCTGCTGCAGCACAGCCAGCACGGCCTCATGGAGGGCAGGGGCTCAGGGCTTTCCTCTCTGCAGAGGCTTCTGAGTCACAAATTAGCTCCAGCTTTGCTTGAGAACTATTTTTAAGGTCACAAACACAGGATGCAGAAATCAGCGCATTTCATGGTTTTCCTGAGTGCTGCCTCACCACTCCTCTTCCTCCTTCTGTTTCCAGCAGACTTCCTTCCCGAAGGGACATCCTGCGTGCCCAGGGCTGGGGAGCTGTAATGGAAATTCTGGGAAATCACTTTTTCTGCTTTTTTTAGGCCTGGGAACTCACACCATGAAGACAGCTGAACTCTTGAGCTCTGATGTGACTGGAAATTCTTTATCTCTATCCCACTTTGTTTCTGCAATTGCACTCATGGGTTAATGTGACTGACCATGCTCTTACCTGACCCTCGGTTTGAATTCATTTGCATCACCTGTGAAATTTTGCAGCAATACCACATATCTCAGTGTGCGGGGTGACAGCAGCGTGTCCCCCTCCCTCCTGGAGTGTTTGGGGGCACAGCAGTGTGTACACCTGCTCACAGCCTGCGGGGTGACAGTGGTGCTGCTCAGCCCATATTTCTGTGAGATAGAGTAGCCAGAGCATGTCAGAGAAAAATAGAGGCAATACAGTAAATGCCCACGAGGTGTTTTAAAATGCAGATTATAGAAAGAGATTGGTTTTGGAAGAAAACTTAATGTTTGTGCTTTCCCCACTTCAAGGAAGGGCAGCTTGATTTAAGATGGTGCAAGATTTAGCCCATTCCACATGGAAAAAGCTCTCTATCCCAAACATCCAGGGCAATTCCCCAGCTGTAGTGACTGCCTGGTGCCTGCAGAAGGATGTGACTTGGCCATATCCTGTTTACTGTAACTTGAGGGAGTTAAACTCTCCTCGGTGCTGTGGGGTACAGGCAGCAGCAGCACAGCATGACATTCCTCCCTGGGACATGGGAGAGGGAAATACCATACGTCTCCTCCTGCCCATCCACCCGTTGGAAGGACTGATGTCATTTGAAGAAAGGTGTTTCAGAGGAAGGATGTGTGCAGCCCAAATAAAGCCTGGCCTGGGTTAGAATAGTTATATCCTGTTTACTGTGGAAAACACTTTGTGCTGATATGGGACTGAAAGGCATGATTTATAAGCAGGCAGGTGCTGCAGATAAGGGACTTCCTGTGATTTTGGCCACCTGTGAAAAGAAGGGGCTGTGTCCAGCAGGCTGGCAGGCAGCGATGCCAGTCCTGGCTCCTGTGATTCTCTGTGGAGAGAAGGTGCTGAGCATCCCTCAGTGTCCCAGGTGCCTGGAGGTGCCTCTGTGTCTCAGTTTTCCAGCAGAAAGGAACCTGTGGTGAATATTGGTAAAGAGCAATGAAGAGAGGCTAGAGATAATCATCCCCAAGACAAATAATTAAACTCAAGTGCGTTTTTAAAGATCTGGCTGTGAAGGGAAGGAACCATTAAATCAAACACGAATGGCTTGCCACGTCCTCTCTATGGTATAAAAAAGTGTCACCCAGTGACAGGGGCAAATATACACACCGAGGACTGTGATTTTATTTTTTAATAGAATGAGATACGGTAAAACTTGAAAACTCATTTAACATTGCACAACAAACTTGTTCCTTTTGTCTTAATCTGCTCTGAATGGAACTGCCACAGGGACAGTTACAGCATGGTCATGGCTTTTCTTGGGCTAAACCTGGCATGACACCACAGGTGATGTGGCAGTGGCCCTTGAAACGTGTCCATCATTTGAACAGCTTCAGTGGTACCCCTGCAGCTCAGAAGCTGCTGCAGGAGTGACAGCAGGTGAATTGTTGGCAGTGAGACTGCTGTGATGTTTAGGTGTTGTTGAATCCATCCAAGTTGTCCAACAGAAATGACATGAAAATCTCAGAGGATGTGTGGTGAGAGGGGTCATAAATTTTGGGTGTGTCTTGGCAGGGTAGGAGGAACATGAGGTGTCAGTCCTGCTTGCAAATGCTGCTGCCATGCAGCAATTGCACTAATTAATTTAGCACAGAAGAGTCAAGTCTGTTGTCTTGCTTTGGGCCAGACAAGCCAAATGCCTCCTCACAGACATGGCAAGTCCTTAACCACTGTCCTGTGCCTTTGCCCTTTGGTACCTGACAGTGAATCCACACGGGAGTTCCGACACCAGCCTTGTGCCCCACATGCCAGCCCTTGCAGGGTGGCTCATCTGCCAGGGCCAGTTGCCTTTTCCTGTTCCATGACTCAGCAGCGAGGGGCTTTAGGAGGGCAGAGCAGGGCTCTCAGCAGTCTGAGCCCACTGTGCCCGAGGGGGGTGGTGGGGAACCCACTGATGTTTGTGCAGCCCAGTGATATTTGTGTCTCTCCGCAGCTGCAGCCGGAGCAGCTGGACTGTGGAGCTGCACATCTCCAGCACCCTCTGGCCATCGTGAACCCCATCACAGCCACCCCCATCTTCACCTACAGTGGCCTGACTGCTGTGGCAGTGGCCAGTGTCAACAACTACACCGTTGCGTTCCTGGGTACAGCCAGTGGAGGACTCCTGAAGGCAAGTGGGGCCTGGCAGGACCAGCATGGGGCAGCAGGGCGGGGGGACAGGGTGTGTGTCCGGGCTTCCCCTTCCAGCACCTTTGGGGTGCCTGTTGTTGACTTGGTCTGAGCACCTGCTTCCATCAGGCAATGAAGAAGTCACTGGGTACTGCCACAACCTGGATGGTGATACATACACACTGTCTGGTCACTGTTAATTACTGCTCAGGGCTGCTGTGTGAGCAGGGTGTTTTTGATGAACCCTGTGCTGGAATTGCTATTGTGCAGCATTTAATTGTTAACAGCTCCTCTAATGAATTCTCCCTCTGAGCTGCTGGCTTTTGAAGACTCCGTGTAGACAGGGAAATCACCAAGAGATGCTTCCTCACAGCTGAGTCCAAAGCAGGTGTGAACCCATGGTGGAGTCTGTTCTGAATAATGTGCCAGTGGCGATGCAGGGCGATGCAGTGTCCTGGCTCTGGAGCCAAGGTGCAAGGCCAAGCTCCCAGTAACTTCAGTGCCTGGAGTTTGCCAAAGAAAGTTTTGATTCCAGGCAGCCACAGCAATTTGGTGTACTCCTGGCATCAAAAGTCCATTGAGGAGAAGGAGGAAAGCCCTGGAGCAGAGACAGCTGAGACCTGTTTTGTCTTTGCCTGGGGTGAGCGGTGCATAATGTGGGATATTGGATCAAAATGCTTGGAGAGAAGAAAACTGATCCAGTCTCTTACCCTGCACCCAAATGCTCCTGGCAGAAGTGTGGGAACGATCACAAAGGAACTCCCTGCCTTGATTTTTGCCTGGAGGGGCAGGTAATTTCGGAGGGTGAGAAGGAGCTGGCACCAAGCCTGGTGCAGTGGGCTTGTGGGGCACATGCCACACGCAGTGCAGCCTGTTCACACGGCATTAACAGCTCTGCTCCATTATCATCTCGGAGAGAGCAGCCTTATCTGCAGCACCTCCATTAGGGAGAGGCTCCTGGCTACCCTTTGCTGGGATAATTTGCTCAGATAGCTGTAATCTAATTCTACAACACAGCTGCATAACCAGAAGCCCTTTTACCTTCGGGGCTCCTTGCTCTTTGGCACGGGACACAAGATACTTTGTGTGAGTTATCATTCAGATTTGCTGCCTGAGAAAAGACAGCAGAAGGGCAGAAATAGTGCTCACCCAGCTCCTGCCAGCAGCAATTAGCACTGCCAGGGGCACGTATGGGGAATTAATCTGATTCTGCGCCTGCAGACAGGCATTTGGTGCGGGCCAGGACCACATCTAGCAGTCATGAGAGGGACAGCAGTGCTTGGGCAGCACAGCCAGGGCAAGACATGCCAGGGCACAGTGCCCTTGAGTGGAACAGCAGGCGAGAGGGGTCTGTCCTGCTGAGACTGCTCGTGTTCAGCCTGGAAGGCTGCAGACACAGTGCTGTGGTGGGGTTACCCCCCCACTCTGCTGCTGCCACATCAGGGCAGCTCACGTCCTCCAGCCCGCTGCACTGGGAGGACTGGTGGGTGCTGCCCCTGTGCTGCTGCAGGGACTCTCCCACAGGGCCTGCAGCCCCGCAGGTGTAGGGTGAGCTCGTCCAGGAGGCAGAGGGACCATGGGACAGGCATCTGGAAACAGCCACGTGTGGAGCACATCTCAGCAGGAATGGAGAGAGAATTGTTGCATCAGAGGGTGTCAGGGCTCAGTTCCTGGGCATCTTGGTGATCCCAGGGAAATCATTTAGCTTTTCACCAGCTTTTAAAATGGGCACAATGGCAGTTCCCTGCTTTTTCTGCATAGCTTGCAGTGCTTGCATATGGTTCTTCGCAGAGAGAAGCTCTTGATTTGAGCCTGTGCTGTCTTACTGGGGCATGTCAGTGCTGCTATAGTGTAAGAATTAATTAACCTATGTTAATTAATTAATCCAGACTTTAGAGAGCAGAGGCATGCTTGGTCCTTTCAATTATTGCCTTCCCTTGCTAGTAAGGAGGCAGGAATTTTCCTCAATCCCTTTCTGTTTCAAGCTGAAAAGTGACTGTCACGAGAAATTGTGTAGCCCCATTGTTATTTCCTCTCAGCAATGCCACGTTTAATTTACTGAGTTTTCAAGTCAAATGCCAAGACATTCAGACATCTGAAAGGCAGGCTGATGCTGTGCAGCCTCCTCTATCACTGCCAGCACTTCAGCTGGTGATTCATGAAGCAAGGTAGGACTCGGTGCTCTCGTGGCAGCTGCCATGGTCTTCTGGAGTCAGCAGGGATAGAAGCTTCTTTTGGCCCGGAGTGACAACACTTATTTTTCAAATATGCAGGGAGCAGGGGATGCCATGCTGTACAGCCCTGATTTTCACTGTTTTTCATTAAGCTTTGGAAACTCGCTGTTCTCCATACAGAAATGTGCATATGTATGTGATGAGGGCTGAAGGCTGGTGCCACTTGTATTAGAGTAACTGGAGGAACACTGCTGTGGCTGCTGGACACAGCTGAGGAATGCTGCCGTGGGTGCTGGGTGCAGCCAGGCAGCCCCTCAAGCAGAGGGTCTAGGTCCTGCATCACTGAGCAGGGCTGGGGCTTTCTGGGCCATAGTGTGCCTGCCCAGTGGCACAGGGTTGGCTTTCCAGGAAAGCTCTGTGTGTGGAGCCTGCAAAGTGGGCAGAGATTCACAGTGCTTGACAGTGTGGGGCACCGCTGGATACCACTTTGGTTCTTGTTTATACCAAGGAGAAATAATCTTTCCAGTGTATGAAAAATGGTCTCAGTGAGTGACTTCTTCTCACTACAGATTAACCTGGACAGTACCATGAAGGTTATTAGCAGGAGATCCATTTCAGTGGCTTACGGAGAGCCTGTTCACCCCATCATGCAGTTTGACCCTTCTGATCCCACCTATCTCTACCTGATGACCTCCTACCAGGTGAGATCTTCAGTCCTCAAGAAAACAGTCCTTTGAGCACATCATGCATTTGATTTACCACTTAGCTGGGAGCAGGAAGGGACAGTAAGATTCACTTTAACATTAATGGGCAGAGACAAGAATTTCAGCTTTGGCTGGGGTGTCAAAGGACTTTCTGGGGAGGTACCTGTGCCTGTCTGCTCATTTGTGTGGGATGGTCACACTATGCAGCCTGGCTTGTCAAGTGTTTGTGGTGGCCAGGTAGACAGGAGATTGAAAGATACTGAAACCAATTGCACTTATGGGAGTGCAGAAATAAGCAGATGTTGTTCCTGTACAGAAACCCCAAGATGAGAGTACATGGTCTTTAGGGAGACTTTCAGGAGATGGTACAGACAAAAAGTCTGTCAGAAGTGGTCCCTGGGGAGGTTTCTGCTCAGCACTCAGCAGGAGGGCTCTGCAGAGACCTGGAGAAGCCACAGCAGGTACAGACAATCTCATCTCCATCAAGGGAACAGAGGAGGAAGATGAGAGCTGAGCGCTTCAGGCACTGGTGGTTTGTCCTGAATTACATTTTAATCTGTCAAAACAGATGCACAGCCACAAATGTTAGGGTTGTATTTGTATTTTCCAAGCCCTAATTCCATGCAGATCAGTCATTATCATTTCACAGACCTGTCCCAGGACACCTCTTTACCTGATGGCTCTGCCTGTCTCATCTCAGCCCCCAGCTGGGCTGTACACCCTGCTCACACTGATCAAACACTCAGTGTGGTGCTTGTGGTGCCTCCTCTGCTTCTTTTCCAATAAATCAGATGAGTTAATTTTTCTTTGGTGGAATTAACATCCTGGGAAGCTCCCCAGGACTTGACAGAGGTGGGGTGGGGTTGCTGAATCCCACAGGGCCAGGGAGCAGCAAAGTGCAGTGGGGTAAAGTGGGGATCTGACCAAGGAGCTCAAAGGTCTGGGGTGTGCTTGCCTGGTACGAGCTCAGGGCTCTTGGCACCTCACATTTTCAGTCTGTGATGTATCAGACCACTCAGGTTTTCCTTCCCAAACCTTTAGAGATCAGAGGAGGAGAAAGCAGAAACAAACACGTGCTTTCCCTCCAACTGCTCCTGCCAAGCGAGTCCCCAGAGGTACTTTGATTTCTTTACAAATCAAGGTTTCTAGAGTGATGCTGCTTTTCTGATTGTTGTGTAAATAGCCAGAGAGCACTGAGCTCTGCCTGGAAAGGAGCTTTCTGCAGGTCTGGATGAGAGCTTTTCACAGGGAGGGACAAGCTGTGAAGCCATGTCCATCTGACACCTCGGGAAGGTTCAGTGTCACTCTCCATAGCCTGGCCATCAGATGGCTCCTGCCGTGGCACTGGCTGAAAAGAGCAGCCCAGCTCAACCCAGCCCAGCTCAGCTCAGCCCAGCTCAGCTCAGCTCAGCCCAGCTGGCTCTGCCCACTGTGGGGCACCCAGCCCTTGGGTGTCCTCCCTGCCCTGGGACAGGCTCTGGGAGTCCCCAGTGGTGGCTGCCTGGGCTGGTCCCCACACGGGGTGGCTGTGGCACAGCACCCACCCCTGAGCGACGCTGGGGTCTGCTCCTGCCCAGACACTGGTGTCTCGTCCCCAGCTGCACGGCTGTTCTGGCGCGTCCCAGCTGGGCGGGTGTTCCCGTGGTGCTGTAAAACACCTGGGAGCAGTGGTGCTGTTGTCGTGCAGATGACGCGGGTGAAGGTGGCTGCCTGCAGCCAGTACTCGACGTGCACAGAGTGCCTGGCCGCCGCGGACGCCTACTGCGGGTGGTGCACCATGGAGACCAGGTAGGACCAGCCGTGTCCTGGCGCCTTTCGACATCTCCTTGGCCCTCAAGCCCAAAGGCGAGAATTTCTGGTGTCTTTTGTATTTCCCCGTAGTCACGCTGCCATCAGTCTTTGTCCATTCCTTATGAAATACATGCTGTTAAAAGCAATTGCTTCTGGCCCAAACCATCGGGGTGCTCTTCAGAGCGAGGATGTCACTGACGCTGCATTGCCACGATGTGTGCAGCTGCCAGTGTGGAGAAGCCCTTGCCAGCATCCAGCCATGGGACTGGGACAGCCCACGCCCTGTGAAAAACCCACTTTTTCCCTTGCAGTTCTTATCTGTGAGCAGAAGAAAGTCACTCTCAACAAGGGATATTCAAAATTAGAATCTGTGTTTGCAAACTGAAGATGCTGGGCAAAATGTCACCTTCTCCTCCTCAGTTTGGGTTAAGCCTGGCCTTCTCCTGCCTGCCTCAGTCCTGGTGCTCTGCTGGTGCTGTGGGAGTACGTGCTCTTATCATGGCAACCAGACACTTTAAATATAGCAGCAAATGTTGAGGCTTAGCTGCATGGATGGAGGAAAAAGATGCAGACACAGGATTTTCTCAGTATCTTCCCTCACAAGGAACTCAACATTTTTATCACCTCTTTCAAAACTCATCAACCATGAGCTGTTCCCCTGTTTGTTGCAGGTGTTCTTTGCAGCATGAGTGCACCAACTCCACAGGGGCCAACTTCTGGGCGAGTGCGAGTGAAGGAGTGCAGCAGTGCCCCTCCATGACCATCCTGGAGCCCGAGATCAATATCGACAAAGAGAACCCGGTGCGTCTGATGCCAATAGCAGGTCAATCACCTGCAGTGTCCATAGACCTCCTCTCAGGGCTGGTAGCTATCTGTGCTCTTCCAGCAGAGCAGTATAGCTCCACAAGGCTCACATGTCGGGCAGGGGGATGCTTTGCTGAACTGCTCTGTCAGGCCAAGGCTCTCAGAGGGCTGAGGGTGACCTCCTGCACCCTGGAGCCTGGAGCGGGCTGGGTGCCAAGCCTGTAGGCAAACAGGACCTAGAGCTGCTGCACCAAACACACAAGGGAGGGTCGCAAAACCTCAGACACAGATCATCAGCTGCAGACAGCGGAGCCGACTCATTTTCTGCTTTTGTGTTGTTGCTATCTTTAACTGTTTTATTTTAAACGTTTTCATCAAAATATTTTTTGTTTAAAGACAGACTCTCTGTGGGTTTGTTTTGGAGTTGTCTACCCTCTGAGAAGCCTCTAAAATGTTGAAAAATTCTAAGTATAATTTTCTGTGATAATAACTGATATTTTTGTCTAATATAGGCCCTGATAATACAAATAAATGGAACTATCCCAAACCTGAATGGAACAAATATTTCATGTGACTATGGAAACGGCATCTACACAGTAGCCAGAGTTGCTGGAGATTATGTAAACCAGTTTATTTATTGCAGTTTACTTCCACGTGAGAAATATCCAACATTTCCTGGTGACCAAGGTGGGTAGTGACAAACAAGCTGAATTCCTTCTAACCACTTCTGTGGACATAATTTTTAATAGACTTTTTTTTCCATTTGTATGTGCAGATAATGCATACAGGGACGAAAATCCCAAAGCTGCTTCTCTTCCACAGGGCATATGACTCTGAAGCGTAGGAGTTCCACCACCTTTACATGAATTGACAGTATTTCAGATCTATCAGTTTTTGCTTTAAACATCAGAATTTAAATGCCAGTTAATGTACTTATTTTTATCTGATTTGAGTTTCTGCTTTAGATTTAGTAAGTACTAAGCCAAAAATGTTTTAGCTGTGGGCAAATAATGTTTCTCCTTATATTGACATTTTCAATTGCTTTGTTTAATTTCCCTCCAAAACACTGCTGCCTTTTGGGAGAAGCTCTGGAGAAAGAGCAAGTGGGTGCCTAGAAGCTCAGGAACTCTTAGCCCCCTGTTTGAAATCAAAAGTCAGAGGTGTCCTCTGTTTTCCGATGTCTCCAAAGGGGATGCCCATCTCAAGGCTCCATGGAGCTGCCTCTGGAGGGGTGAACACCTGTGGATGAAGTTAGTGTTGGCTGAGCTGACCAGGTCTGAGACCAGCCACTCAGCAGTGGAGTCAGCCCCTCTCATAGCGCCTTCAGAGAAGAGCAGTGCTTCATCCCAGACTTGAGTGCTTGTTAAATTTTCATCCTTCGAGCCTGGAGTGAATGCGCTATTGAAGATGGCTGACTTCAGCAGGGAGAGAATTAGCCAGTCCTTTTGAAAATCCCACTTTTCCTAGGCCCGTTTGTAAAGCGGCGTTGTTTTTCTCCCCAACTATCCAAAGATCATTAACTGCTCTGTATTGTTGGTTACAGCAATGTCCAAATGAATTTCTGGAATCCAATGCACTGATTTATTGTCCATATTCTGAAAGAGGCATTGTCTCTTCTCCCTGGTGCTTATATGGCAAAATTGCAAAGAAAAAAAAATTAAGCAGTTTGTGGGGGATGGGAGGTGGTATGGTATCTTGAGCAGCCAAAAAAGGGATTTCCACTCTCCTCTGCGGGTTTGTTGTCATGGGGAAAGTGAGCGAGGTTTTAAAACATGATAACTAACATGTTTTAATTACCACATTTTTTAAAAATATAATTTAGCACCAACTGTACGTGACGACAATAATTGACTCTGCTAATTAACACTTGCACAACACACTGGAATTTTATGCTGAAAGTCACAATGTTTTTTTCTGTGAGAGTGGTGTAAAGGAGTGATTTAGCAAGGAAGAGCTGAAAGTCAGAGGGCAAAGGATGGCTGGTCCAAGCTCTGAAATGCAGCCTGGAGGAAGCCCTAGAGCAAACAAATCAGATTTAGCCCTTGTTTTCCCAAGAGTCTGTCTTGTCTGATTGTGAGCATGAGCAAGGAGCTTTTGCAACCCAATATTCTTTGGCTTGATCCTCTCAGACCACGTGGTTGTCGAAACTGCTCTCCGGGTCAACAGCAAAAACATTATCCAGGCCAATTTCACCATCTACGATTGCAAAAGGACTGGAAGCATCTCCCCGCAGAGAGCGTAAGTGACCCCGGTGTGCGGGCGGCGGGGTCCCCGGGCAGGCGGTGGCACAGCGCGGGTGGCACCGGGGTGGTTTGGGGACGGGAGGGTGCCAGCACACAGCTGGACAAGGGTGTCCCTGCGTGGGGTCAGTGGGAGAGCACAGCCCCTGCCAGTGGGCGGCTGGGGCCCTGGGCAGGATTTGGCAGGACTGTGGGGGATGCAGTGCCAGGGATTTACAGAGGAGGGTCTTCGCGCTGTCTCAAGCCATCTGGACATGTTGGGTTTCTTTTAAACATGAGTAATATTTTTATATAAAGCTTGTTCTGTTAACCCTTCAGCAGCAAAGCCAGCCTTCCCACCAATCCTCGGGGACATTTGTGGGGCACTGGGGAAGGAAGAAACGTTCTCTCTTGCCTCTTCCAGCCCTGGGTGGGAGCAGCCAAATACCCCCATCAGCAGGATGGGCTGGAGTGGGACTCTGGTGCCACAAACCAAAATGCATGCACCTCTCAGGAGTGTAACAGCAGGGTCAGACCACAGGGACTCTGTGTCTTACCCACTGGCACTCCTTGCCTATGCAAACAGCAGGGAGAGCCTTCCTCAGGCCTGACTTGCTGTGCCCCCTGGAGAGACAGATAGAGGGAAAGAGTGTTTTGGGGGGAAAAGAATTTTATGCTAAGCAGGGGAGGGTGGCTCCTGGTGTACTGTGGCCTGGGGCTGGGAGATGTTGTCAAGGGATGTGGGCTCTGCCAGCTCCCAGGGAGAGGAGGAGAGGGAAATTCAGCACCTGCCATTGGTTTTTCCGGGCACCACTGCAGGCTGAACAGTGTGAAAAAGGGTTGCAGGGCCGAGGTATGGCTTAAACTCTGCTTTTCTCACCATGCCTCTGCCATGCCAGGTGTACGAGCTGCCTCTCGGCCAGGTGGAAGTGTCACTGGTGCCCCTCCACCTACACCTGCGTCTCCAACCACTCACAGTGTGACGACGCGCTGCAGATGAAGGTGAGGCCCATGAAGCTGCTGCTCAGGATCTGAGCCTCCTCTGGCAGCAGCTGGCACTGGCCACAGCTTGTGCCTGGCCGGAGCTGGGACACCCTCCTCAGCTGGTGTCCAGGAGAGGGGTGTGCACAGGGCAGGTGAAGCTGCAGCTGCACAGTGCCATGCTGTGCCATGCTGAGCATGCATGGGGGAGGCTGGAAGCCTGCCTAAAGCATTCAGCTGTCCTGGTCCTCTCAGTGGGCTCCATCCTTTGGCTCTCCATCACTTCTCATATCTGGAGCAATGCTGTTGCTTCTCCACATCCTGGGCTGCCTGGGTTTCAGTATGAGAAACGCAGCCATGCTCCACCATTCTCTTAGCTCTCACTCATGGTTGCTCTATGTTAATAACATGCTGGAGCACCACTGCTGGTGCTTGTCTAGAGGAAAAAATCTCCCCTTTCCAAATTGCAGCTTTAATAACTGAGGCTCAGTGTGTTCCTGCTTCTGAAATTTAAATTGATGTTAATTTAAATAAAATTGGCTTTTTAGCAATCAGTCTGCTGTAGAGCCAAGCTGAGCTTTTACACTGTAAATTGAATATCCCTTTAGCAGTGATGCTTTGCTCTTGGCTCAGCTCTTCAGCGTTCCCCATGCTTGTCACTGGGAGGAGTTTGGCCCCATGTCTGATGTCCCACCCTCAGCCCGGGTCTGACCCCTCCAGTGCTAGGGGACGTGGGTGGCTGTGAGCACCACACTGCAGCTCCACATGATCATGTCTCGTGTAAGTGCCTGGGAAATGGGGATGGAAAAGTCCATGCCGGGTGGCAGCTCCCAGCACTGCAGAGTGGCCTGTCAGATCAGCTGTGCATCCCTGCAGATACCCAGGTGTTTTAGGGAAGCACCTTCTACTTTGTCCACTTCCCGGGCTCCAGCATCTGATGTTTTCTCTGGCTGGCTGGATGGGTGCTTGAAAACCATCCTCATGGTTGCTCCTATGGGACGTCTGCCCTGTGCTGGGGCACAGGGAACTGTGCTGGAGGTCTGGCATGTGCCAGGCTGCCGGGGCAGTGGGTGCTCATGCTGTGTGTGCTGCCAGGCACAGGGCAGGGGCTTGGGGTGTCAGTCCTGGCAGTGGCATCAGGTGCCGTCAGGGCTGTGGGACTGGCTGGGGACTGCCCTGGGTTAGTCCTGGATCAGCAGAGGACTACCTTTTATCGTCTCCAGTCTCCTACTGCAGAGGTACAGTGGGGCTGGATACTCACCTAGTTAGGCATGCTTCTGTTTTCTCTCTGTGCCTCCCTCTGATCTCTGTGAGCAGCTGCAGGATGAGGTGTTCTGTAGCCCAGGAAACACGGGGCCTCTTTGTCAACACGGTACCTCTTGGTGCAGTCAGAGCTTTCGGTAAACAACCCATTGCTGGTGCGCCTGCACCTGAGTGCAGCTCCCCTGGGAGAGCACGTCGCACTGGTTCCATCCACAGCATCTTAAACGCTCAGCCCCTCCGCCCTGATCCAGACGCAAGGATACAGTCAGCTGGAAGCTTTATTTCTGGTCGCATGTGAACAGCAGGAGAAGTTGCTGCAAGAGGACAAGTTAATCAGTCCTCTAAAGTATATTTCTCTGGGAAGCTGTGCCAGCTCCGGTGACATGCAAGGACACACCAGGCCATGGGAGGTTTTGCATGAATTTTCAGCTGTAGTCCTGCTGGTTTTATTTTAACTCTTTTGATTCCCCTGGAAGAGGCTTCAGACTGAAATCTCTCCCTGGTGCCTTGCTTTGGTGTCTTGCTTCCCTTACCATGTGCATCTCTGTTATTTAATCTCCTTTTTTAAGCAGCACCAACTGTGCTTGGTTAGATGAGCATCCTGACAGAAGTAAAGCATGTTTTCCACAGACAAATAGGCACTTCCCTGACCCCTGGGTAGGTCTGAGGAGGGCAGGACAGAAACTTCCCACTCGCTGTGTGCTGGGTCCCAGGGATGTGTCCAGCCCCAGGGATGTGCCTGGACAGGTATCCTGGCACTGGGAGGACGAGCTTGGCCTCTCCTCGGAGTAGCAGCAGCACTGGCATCAGCGGAGCCACAGCAGGGTAACCTTTAATACAAGCGAGGGGAGATCTTGCCTGCTGCAAAGGATTCTGCATAATGGACCAAGTATTTTGTTGTCTTTTACCCTAATGGCTCCACGGGCACAGACATTACTCTGGATGTACCCTGGGGCCACAGAGAAGCTGGCTTCATTTTTGCTGGAGCTTTGCAGTGTGATTTACATCTCATGAGAGAACAGGACAGGATTGTCATACAGGCTGGAATTCTGAGTCAGCTCCAGTGTCTGAGACATCAGTTTAAAATGAGAACAAAAGTAGGGGGACAGATGACCTCTTACAATTTTTTAAACTTCATTTAAACCTTTCACAACAGCTGCTCTACTGCTGCAAGCCCCTCAGTGGATCCCCTGTGGCTCATCGTACCCTCCCTCCATGCACACGCAGGACCCCCGTGCTCTGTGGTGCTGCCATGCAGAATGGAGACCCTGGAACACAGACTTTCCATGGGGGCTGCAGGAGTGCACAGCACAGTGGATGGGACATGGCTTTCAGCAGGCAAGAGAGGGTCACACTGGCAGATCTGCCTTTGGGGATGGCAGTGCCTCCTTTCAGTGTCACTCCAGCCCTGTCACTGCCGGAGCAGCAGCTGAGGTGTGGATATGCAGTCGCTGTGCACCTGGCAGTACCTATTTCCCAGTGAAATGAGTCTTACCAGGGGCCCTGATGTATCCTCTTGCCTTGTCACTGAGGATGCTCATCATGCACCCAGTTAATCTCTTTTTCCCTTGTTTTTGTACCTAACAGAAGAAAGTTGACTGCCCTCGAATTGTACCTACCCCTTTGGAGCCAATGCCCACGGGAGTGTCTCGGGACATCGTGATCTCACTGGCCAATGCGACTTTCTCTAAGGTAAAAGAGTTCTGAGAGGGATTGGGAAGGTTCAGGTGTTTGGGGGAAATAAAACTAGGTTCCCTTGTGGGTCTTTGCTCCATGGAGAGCATGCTGGTGTCACGCTCTCTCAGCGCCCACACTGAGGAATGAAGAGCACAGCCCCGAGCTGGGCACAGGGGGCCGGTGCTGGCGGAGCCACAGTGTTGAGTACAGCACAGAAGCGTGGTTTAACTTAACTTCAGGTCATCACTGAAGAGTTTGTTTGGTGTGAAAAAGTCCTTTCGCTCAAATTTTCTGACTTGCAAGTTGTAACAGGGTGAAAAACAGGAGTGATCATTGAATGGTGCCTCCTGAGATTCACTGCACACCAGAAGGAACCAAAGGAATTTGGGGCAGAGAGGCTGGGTACTGGGAAAATGCTTGAGTAAACTCTCTTGTTCTAGAAAGCCGCCCTGAGTCATTTTGGGTCAGTTCAGCAGTGCCCATGGGGCTGGGTTTGCTGTGCCTCTGCAGATGATTCCTGCCCAGTGGGCAGCGAGGCAGCTCCTTGTTCTGCAGGGGAGAAGAGTTTTGGAAGTGCTGGTGGAGCTATTCTGGGGTGCCAGGGTACTGGGGCTGCTGCCAGGGACTGTGGAGGCACTGCTCCCACTGCACCTCCTGCCCTTGGTGCCCACGGGGGCAGAGCAGACCCTCCCACCAAGATGAGGTGGTCTTTTCCTGCACAGCTCCAGTCTCTGAGGAGGATATGCCATCTGCAGTCAGCAAAACAGGGCGAGAAATCCTTCTTCCTCTCTGGATGCTGGAGGTGGCTGAGGAGGAAGCAATACCACATAGAGCCCATAGGAAATGGAGTCAGCAGGAAAGGGGCCACAGTACTTCTGCTCTGGGGCAGCTGGAGGGGCTCTGGCAGTGTGGCTTCCTTCCACTGCCTTCCTCTCCCTGTCCTGGAGTGCCAGCTGGGATTCCTTCTCCTTCCCTCTCCACAGGAACTCACGAGTGCTGCTGGAGCTGGGAGCCTTGGAGACACATGCCTTTTCTGCAGCAGGGGCACTCTCCAGAGGGGCATGAGGCCAGGGGTATGGGCAGCCTGCAGAGCCAGAGCTGCCTGGGTGCAGGGGATGCACTAGGCAGGATTCTGCCTGTGTGTTTGCTGAGCCAGCAGCTCCCTGCCAGGAGTCTGGTGCTTCCTTTCATGTCTTTTATCAGATCTGCCCGTTTTCAAAGGGTAGTTGGACCTCAGTAGTGATGGAGCATCAACCTTCTTGGAGACAGGATTTTTTCCTGCAGGATGGAAGCACAGCAGTAACTTGGGGCAGGATATCATCCTTGTGTTATCAGGAAAACAGTGCAGAAATCTGTCTTTGAAATGTTCTCCTGGCTGGGTCCTCATTTGAATTAGAGATTTTCTCTGTATAGTTGTTGGAAGGAAGAGGAAGGTGACTTTGAGCCCAAATCATAGGCTGATTTGGGCTGGTTTGGACAAGGCAGCTTGGAACAACAATGGCTCTTGCTCTGCACTGCAGTGTGAGCTCCAAACAGGCCCAGCCACAAGGAACCCCAGTACCCTGCTGTCGGGGTTATTAGAGCCCCACCAGGCACAGCTCCTGGTCTGTGTGTGCCATGAGCCAGGCACAGCTCCTGGTCTGTGTGTGCCATGAGCCAGGCACAGTTCCTGGTCTGTGTGTGCCATGAGCCAGGCACAGCTTCTGGTCTGCGTGTGCTCTAGGCCAGGCACAGCTCCTGGTCTGCACGTTTTCAGTTGGGTTCTGTTCTCCTGGTTGACTTGGACACAGTTCAGGTACCGACAGCAGAACCAAGGTGGGATGCAATGCCTGCCTTATCGGCTGACAGATGGAGAACTGCACAAAACATTTGCTGCAGCCATTCTGCCCTTGTCTTCCTTCTCCCAGGAGACAGCTCTGGAGTGCCATTTTGGGACAGAGAGGACATTTGAAGCCCGATGGGTGAACTCCTCCGCCGTCGAGTGTGTACATGTGCTGGTGAGTTGGGGGGTGAGACTGCAAGCCCTGCTTCCCCCATGGCGAGGGCTGTGTCCAAGGGCAGGGAGGGTCTCACTCCCAGCTTCCCTCTTGGCAGTGGGACACCACTTGCCCTCTCTTCCCTCCTTCCTGGATTCACCCTTCCAGCAAGAGGCTCTCTGCATGTGCTGATGCTGGCAGGGCACTCATGCATCACAGGTGTTGCCTTCCCAACTCCATGGGGATCTGCAGTAGCTTTGACCACTGCTCCCCTGGGCCTTGGAAAGGAGCTGTTTGTTTGCCTTTCTAAATGGGAAGAGTTCAGTTCAGGCAAAAAATTTGGCCACCTTTCAGGGTTGCTATTTCTGTAGCTTTTATTTTGAACAAGGAATTGGCCTCAGAAAATGCAGTACTGCTCACAGAAGATGTATGTGGTTTTTGGAGGGCAGACTGCACATTCAAAATGCAGCAAATGTTTGGGCTTCTACCAGTGGGAATATTGCAAGTGGAAGCTGGAGAGGAGCACTTTCCCATCACGTCACCTGTATCGCAGCTGGCACTGAGAGTGCGCAGACAGGCCAGGCTGTTCGTTTTCCTGTCCATTTCTGCTAAAAATAGCAGCAAGCCAGGGCTCTCACTACAGCGTGTGCTGTGTCCCTGTGCCCTTCACTGGCACCTCAGCAAAATGATTAAAACAAGAGTCGTCCCGCTCCTTCTGCTAAAGACGAGACCCTCGTGTTTGGGGAAGAAGTGGTCAGAGAAGCCTCACAAGGAAGGCTAATCCATGTAGTATTGTGTGTATGGAACCTCCTATTTTACTAGATTTCCTAAGTTTTCATTTGTTTTTTGTGTGCAGCTCCACACATCAGAAAAAAGCCATCACTTCCCAGTGAACCTCCAGCTGAAGGACAGACCAGACAGATTTATTGACAGTCCAGAGATGATGACAGGTCTGAGTTGAAAATATGTTTATGCTCCTTCCTCTCATCTGGTTGGCTTGAATGGCTCTCAAACCCAGGCAGAGTTTATGGGTGCAGGGTAGAGACCATGGCTCTGCCAGGCATATCTCAGTTCCTTCTCTCAGGCACATGCAAAAAGCATACTTAGCCAGAGTTGCTCCCTGTGAATGTGAGCCCAGAGCCCAGCTGGACACTCAACAACATCCCGGTTACAGCCAGGGAAGGTCTAGCCCCATTCATGAGTGCAGGCAGCTCTTGGTCACAGCAGGGATGTGGGGTGCCCCCAGGGCCAGGGAGCAATTCCTGCCAGTGGAAAGGAGAGGTGGAGCAGGGTTCTTGGCTTAGCTCTCACAGGAGTGTGGCATCAAGGTTCCATATGCTGTGAAAATTGATTCTTCTTTTTGCCTCCTATATTGAGAAAGAATTAAATGTCTAAGCACATTTTATTCCTGGCCTGCTCTCTGTCTCTGGGAAGAATGCTCTGATTCCCAAAAAAGCCTTTGCTATACCAGCAGACTGGGGAAGGCAGGTAGGTAGAGTGTGCTCAGATGAGGACCCAGGCAGGACGAGCCCAGTGGATCACAGAGCCAGGCTTGCACAATGGCTGCTGCTCTCTGTGTAGCCAGAGGTTTGGCAGTGCCCCTTGCTGTGGGCTCTGACTGGAGACAGTATGCCCAGGCTCTTTCCCCTCTCAGCAGTGTCAGCAGTTGTGGCAGAAGGGGCTGAATTAACTCAAGGTACAGAGGAGAAGGAGAGCCTGAAGGGACGTTTCCTTTGGAGAATGGCTGTGTCGGGCAGAGAGATATGAATACCGACAGCCACTGATCAGGATAAAAAGGTTTCCCCATGGTAACTCTCTGTATATGAAGAAGGATTATCTTGCAAAGTGAAAATGCCTGGAAATACTAACATGGGCAGGCATGACATGTGACTTCCCTGCAGAAAGAAGATAGTGTCCATAATTTTGAGATGCAGCAGCAATCGCAGGGACTGGGGCAGGAGGTCAGGTTTTGGATGTGCAGGAGACTCTGTTCTCTGTGTGGGTGGTGCTGGGAGCAGGAACCACAGTAGAAAGAGCATGGTGGAGCTCCCCCTTCTCCTGCACAGAGAAGGAGCTTGCTTGCACAGTCCGCGTTTGCATCCGTCTGAATTGGCCAAAAAACGTGGACCTCCTGTGGGACCCTGAGGCTGCTCTGGCTCCTCCTTGCCTTACTCAGGCTGGTGTGAGTCACAGGAGAGCGGGTGCCTTGCATCAGGGACAGAGATCTGCCAAGCTAGTTATAAACGTGGGTCTTTTTTATAGTGTCTTTAATGAAATCACTGATAATAGTGTTTATGATTTTAATATTTATTAGCTTTTATTGTACACTGTGTTTTGTTAGTCCACTGAAGGAATACAAGCGCTGCTGTTGAGTGGAAAACCACCCAGTATAATGGGGGGGGGGACTGCAGACAATATGGACTAAGAGTTTTTTTGTGGAGAATAGGAAAGAGAATAGGAGAGCCCCTCGGTACCAGTGATGTTTTGTTAGCATGGCACAGGCAGGATGTTCCTGCTGGTGATGTTTCAGTAGCACGGCACAGAGGAGCATTGAGGCTGAAGGACTTGTTAGTTGCTCATGAAGTGCCTTGAGATGCACCCGTGAGCAGAAGTGCCAGATGTGACTGTTTCTGTGTTTTATGTTTGCCTGCAAAGTCTCCTCTGGGGGAAAGGGTGTGAAAGCCAGGTTTCCTGAGCGTTTCTGGCTGTTATCTCAGCGGATACCTCCAGTGGCAGAAGTCTTTAGGCTAGAGAGGAAATGTAACCCAGGGCACCAGCTAATGGAGAGGTGAAGGCGGTGTAGGAAAAAGATGTGAAAGCTGAGCTGAGCAGATCTGAAGGGAGAAGTCCATGAAAGGGGCCCATGGTCACAGGGGGAAGGAAAGGAACTGTAAACACTGTACAAAGTACAAATCGCCCCATTTTTGTCAGTGTAAAAGCAATATGATTGCTTTGCTGGCAGGATGGAGCCAGCTTTGCCAAGGAGCTTCCCATGTGGATGCTGAGAGTTAGAAACATGTAGCATAAATTGACAAAAGATCTGAGTTTGGGTGTAGTTTGTTTTTCAAGGGGAAGAAAAAGGAAAAGAAAGTGCTAAATTATATTGCAGTGAGAACAAGCACCCAGGTCTTCTGGGAAATCTGCAGGATGGCAGCCAAGTGCTGCCTCGTCTCGCTCTTTGAGCAGGCTGCTCTGCTCATTCACTGCATTTTGGATGTTATGGGGATTAATGTAACCGGGGGTGGTGGGAGTGGGGGTGGGTGTTTGCCTCAGGCTAAGCAAAGCTGTGAAAGCCTCAGGCCCAGAGCTGACATTGTCTGTTGTCTCTGGTGGTTCAGTGGAGGTGTACAACTGTGCGACCGGCAGTGCTGACTGCTCCCAGTGCCTGGGCAGGGAGGACCTGGGGCACCGCTGCCTCTGGAGCGAGAGCAGCTCCAGCTGCAGGCTGCACACCGAGCCCCTGCAGGTCTCCGACATCTGCCCACCTCCCGAGATTAGGAAGGTAAGACCAAAGGCAACATGGAGGGGGTGTGTGGCATGGTGTGGCATGGCAGGGTGTGGCATGGTGTGTGGCACTGCATGGCGTGGCGTGGTGGATGGTGCTGAGGGGTGGGACTGGCCATCCTATTGGCCTGGCTGGAACAGAGGAGGGCCCAGGCACTGACCCTGGCACAGGACAGGATCAAGACCATCACTGGATGATTCACTGACTCTCTATGCTGTAGAGTCACCTGGTGCCAAGGGCATCTTGCTAGTGACAGGATTCAATCTTCATCATGTTAGTGGCAAACATAACAGCAGCCCAATTCAAATGCCCCAGAGTTCCTGAGATTGCTAAAAGCAAGAAAGATCTGTAGGGTTGGATGAAGGATCCTTATCAGGAAAACGTTTAATGGAGCATGGCTGAAATGTGATTGTGAGCCCTGTCTCCAGGCACACATGTTCTGCAGTTCTGCTGTGATTTAAGAGTGGCAGAGGGACCTCTGGGCATCATGCATTTTGAAATGAGTTTTATTTAAATTGTAGTTAAGTGAATATATTGAAGGCCTTTGAATCTAGGGTTCTGCTTAGAGGTATGGTAGGACAAATTTATCCCTGACAAGTAGCAAAGAAAATACATAGACCAGATCTTAAAAGGGGATTCCTAGGAAAGGAGAAGGTGGAGATGCAAAACAGCTAATGTGAGCATCAGAAATGGCAAGGATATGGGATTCTTCTCTGGGGAAGGCATGTATTGATCCAAGTGCTGTAACACTGCACGGAGGGGCTGCAGGATCCCCGTCACTGCCACTTCCCTCTCGTCACTTTGGGGGAGGAGTGCTCCCCCTGAGCCTGTCCTTCCCTGCACTCATCAAGTGTTACCAGCACCTCCCCAGAAAATAATGGAAGGAAACCACAGTTCAGGGAGTGTCACCAACTGTTGCTATTTCCTTAGCAAATAGTGGCTGGTAAATCCAAACCCTCCATAGTCACGCGAGCAGACAAGCCCTCACAGAGCCCTCTGGAGAGGGGCAGCTCAGTCTGTGAAGGTGGCACCAAGCCTGATGGTGGGTCCCCCCCAGCCCTGGCCAGCTGGTGACACCAAGAGCGTTGCACTGGCTCTGTGTGTCATTTCTTGTGCAAAGGGAAAAGAGCCATTTTTGCTGGAGGGCATTCATTTCACCTGCTGAAGTTAATGCAGTCGGTCTGTCCAGGGGTGCCCTTCTTAATGCTGGCATGGAGTCACACTGTCCCCTTGTAGTGCTGAGATGTTGTCATGGTCAGCACCCCATCCCCTCACAACACCAGGAACAGCAGCTGCTGGGTGAAACTAGTGATATAAGAGATGGATTCAAAGCTGGGGTGTGGAAGGAAGGATATTCCACCCTAAATGTGTTTGAAGCTGGAGTGATTCTTGACCAAACACAGCACATAAGTGTGATGGATTCTCCTTTGCCAAGCTACAGCAAGGGGAGCATGGTGATGGGCACGCTGGGGGAACAGGAGTGTGAGGAGTGATTCTGTCTGCTTCATGGGCTCAAGTGGGATGTGGGCACAGGGATCAGCTCAGAGATGAAGGTCAGAAGCTCATGGTGGTTCTTCCCCAACATAGTCTAGGGGAAGGTGTCTCTACCCATGATAGGGAGGTTGAGGCTAGATGATCTTTGAATTTTCTTCCAAACCAAACCATTCTAGTACTCTGTGATCTCTGACTTCATGCCCTGTTCCTTGGTGCTGCAGATCGAGCCGCTGCGTGGGCCTCTGGGTGGGGGCACACTGCTGACCATCCGTGGGAGGAACCTGGGCCGCCGCTTCAGCGACGTCCTCGCTGCTGTCCGCGTGGGCAGCGTGCACTGCGCCCCGCTGCCCAGCAGATACGTCGTCTCTGAGACGTGAGTTGGGGGAGATGAGAAGGAGGACCCTGTCCCCTGTGTGTCCCCTGCCTGTGCCTGTCCCTCCCCGTCCCCACTGCCAGGCACTGCTGCCACCTGCCTTATCCATGCACAGGATCGTCTGCCAGACCGGAGAGGCTCAGGAGGCGTTTTCTGATGTGGTCACAGTTAACGTGAGCCGGGAAGGGAGATCCAGGGAGCGATACTCCTATGTGGTGAGTGGCTGTCTCCTGAGTGTTTCTTTGGTGATTCTTGCACCCCTTAGAGCAAGCCTGCAGCTCCCCACCTTCCTTCCCTAGTTGACTGGGAAACAGGATCTACAGCTAAGGATGTTGGGGTCCTCAGAGAACCACTGAGGTGTCTCCCCACCTGTGGTTACCTAAGCAGGGTCTGGCAAGATCTCAGCAGGGTGTTGGTGGCACAGCTGTGCTCCCAGGCTCAGTATCTGCGGGGTTGTACCTCGTCCCAGCTCTACTGAGGTTTCTCCTGCTTAAAAAAGGAGCTCAGTTTTCTTCTGCCTCTTTTGCTGAAGTACTGTTGCAACCTGTGAGATTTTTTGAGATTTGTGAAGTCCCTTTGTGTGGTGTAAGTTACAATCCATGAATTCACATTATTTAGAACTGATATTTTTGCTGCAGAGATTGTGTTAGTTTTTGCATGAAGTAATATGTAGGGATTAGACTGGAGCTAACCCCATGTCATTGTTCAAAGAAAAGCCCTTTATAGCTTTGTGCTGTACCGTCTCACAAAGACAGCTTTCATCTTTATAAACCTGAGAGAAATCCATGCATTTCTTCTCTTCCCTACACGACCCTTGTCCTTGGCTGAATGCTAGTCATGGGCAGCCCCCCAGGGTGGGTGCCAAGGGCATGCAGTGCTCGGAACCTTTTCGCCTCCACTCCAGCTTCAGCTGGGGCAGGACAGCCCATGGTGTAACCTGCTGGCCTGGGAGGAGACTGAGAGCCCCAGGAAACAACATCTGATTCCTGGTGGCCGTTGTGAAGAATTTAGGGCAGATCATGGATTGTGATTCCCTGCCCTATAGCCGATGAGAGGCTGGGTGTTTAGTTCTGGGAGGATTGTGGGCTACATGGCATTCAGCTGGCACAGGCATGGCACATCCCAGCACCCAGCAGAGCCAGGCTTGGCAGGGCACAGGGAAGACTGATGAGGTGCTGGCCAGGTCAGTCTCAGCAAGAGTTGCCAGGTCCTGTTCCACAGTTTTCAGGCATCTGTGTTCACATCCAAACCATCTTCAAGATCAGCAGTCTGGAGTGGATTGAGGTGCCATGGGGGTACAACCGAGTCATGGCCCCGGGGTCTGGCGGTTCTCAGGATGTGTGTGCTCAGCCAGCACATCCCCTGCTGCCAGCTGCTGTCTGCCAGGCAGAGGAGACAGGGGCACGGAGTGTGGGAAAGGGCTGGGCAGCTCCTTCACCAGCTCTGGGCATGCCAGCAAAAGTCTTTCAGGAAACACCTCCGAAGGCACCGGCACGGAAGAAAGCCAGTCCCTGACCTCAGCCTGGGACTGGGGCAGCCCTGTGGTGGCAGGTCCACGGCAAGCCTGGGAAGTAGGCAGAGTCCCCCAGAGTGGGAGAGGAGCCATTCCTGGTCAGGTGGCACAGCAGAAAGCTGCCTGTCTGTCTGTCTCCCTGTCTGTGTGTCTCAGCAGAGCTTGGAGCAGAGATGAGGAAGTGCCCTGCCGTGTGCACCTCTGTGTTGGGGAGGGATGCTGCATCATGCATTCCTGGGGGTGTGTCACACCAGAAGAGGTTTCCACACCATTTTCAGACCAAGCAACACTCTAGTTTTCTTGGTCCTCCTCTCACATCCAGTGGCATGAAGATAGAGTAGCCTACACCATGAAAGGCTGCTCTCAGTGAGACCTGATCTTGGGCATAGATACACTTTGCCTGGAAAAGTTTAAAATACTTTCAGAGCTTCCCTTCCAAAGAAAGTCCCTTGTGGCATACCAAATATTGTTTCTGTACTACATCTTTCAAAGTCTCCATTAGATCTGTCTAGAAGAGATAAGAGTCAGCTGAAATTGTGCTGAGGAGGAGGGAGAGGCTTCTCCAGACCATAGCAGGATATGGATGAGCTGGATTTGCCAAAGTGCAATGGAGGCAATTGGTGCTGGCAGTGCACTGAAAGCAGCAGCCACTGGCTCTGGCTGAGGGGAAGAGCTGGAGGGCTTTGGGGAATAGGAATAATCCTCTCTGCTGTTGTTGTAGCTGCACTTGTCAACGCGTGGGTTAGGGGCCAGGGGCAGGAGACAGCTGCCTATAGACATACAGAGAAATACATATTGACGAAATAGGTCCTGTGGAAGTGGGTGATGGTGGGAAGCAACAAAGGAAATTACTGTAGAGGAATGAAGCCATCTGAGTTCAGGACAAGGGCAAGGGTAGCTGTTAATATGTGGGTTTGTGTTGTGGGGACTGCCAGGCAAGGCATTAGCAGCAGGTTCAGCCTTCACTCTGCGGGTCTGCTCTGAGAGATGGGCTGGGGGTGAGCAGGGCCAGCCCCCATGGGCCTCCTTCCTAAGGCCATGTGCCTTCTGAGAGGGAATTACCAGTGCTCTATGGAAGGGTCTTGAGATCATTATTTGTGCTGCCCTGGCTGTCCTGCTCAAATAGAGCAGGGACATTGCTGGCAGCCTCTCCTGTGAGCAGACACAAGGGCTCAGCGCCATGTGAGTTTTCAAAGCCTCCAGCTCATGAATCTCAGGAAGATTTCCAGGGGCTGCAAACACAGATAACATACACGCTAATTTCTGCTGCAAATGGTGAGAAGCAAAGTAACTTCCCCCTTAGTTCCTGTTGCCTCAAGAGATGCAGATTTGAAGCTTCCTTAAGCAGCGGATTGATATTCAATTATCTGGACCCAAGTGGCTGTTTTCACCAATCTCAAAGCCATCATCCAGCAGGGCTTTAACATTATCCTTGCATTTCGGAGGACAGGGATCTGGAAGGGCAGAGATGGTGGGAGAGGGAATGAATGAGAAATGTCCTTTTGTTGATGGACCTTGAGCTGGCACTGGCTCTGGACCCCTCTGCTGAAAAACTGAAAGGACTGGATCCTGGGGATCCTGGTCTCCTGTTCAGCCTCATGTCTCATTTATAGCTAGGACTTAGAGACCACAGAGGTTTTGTATGGTCTGACTCCTTAGTGCTCCTACCTCCTCTCTAGTTCTGAAACCCTGCCAGCAACAGCTTTTGCTGTGCTGCTGTTTGAGCCTCACAGTGCTGGATACTTAAATGTTCTGAATCAACTCCCATGTGCAGTGTGCCGTATCCAGCTGTGGATTTACCAGGCTATGAAACAGATTTCCCCTTTGTTTTTAGCTTCCCTTGGTGCAGTCCATAGCTCCCCCGAACGGCCCGAAGGCAGGAGGAACCAGAGTGACTATCAGAGGCAGCAGGCTCGATGTTGGCTCGGAGCTCCGTGTCCTCATCAACTCCTCCAAGCAGTGCACTGACCTCAGGTGGGAACGGGGCTGGGGGCTGTTGCTGGGCTAGTGAGAAGAGCCAAAGTGTTAGGAAGGATGATATTGGCCCCTGGAAGGTCAGGCAGAGCAGGGGTTTTGGTGGGGGACACCACTGCATGCTGGTATAGCATTCCCCTGCCTGCCCTTTCCCTCTGGCTCTATGGGGAATTGGAACTGGTCAGGCAGCTGGGATGGTGTGTGCTGAGAACTGCTAGCTAGCAGACCAAGTATAACAGGCAGTTGGCTTGTGACCGGAGGCTCCTTCTCACCTGTGGATGCCACCTGCCTGGCTGCCAAGGGGGTGCCCAGGCCCACAGTGCCAGGCTCGGCTGCTGCCAGTGCCACGGCTCTCCAGAGCTCACCTGCCTCTCTCCACGCAGCCGCACCGACAGCACCATCACCTGCACCATGCCCGCTGCGGAGCTCACCACAGCTGTGCCAGTCTGCGTCCAGTTTGAGAACAAGTCTTGTGCCAGCCTCAACATCACTTTCAAGTATGAGAAGAACCCGGTTATATCAGACATCAACCCCAAAAAGAGCCAGATCAGGTGAGATCCCGCCCCAGCCGAGACTGCCTGTGAAAGAGAGGGTCAGTCCCAGGCTGGTGGGAGAGGGTCCTGCTGGGAGGAAGGGGCTTTCCAAGCCTGGATCTGGGCACATTGCCTTGCAGATGGGTACAGAGGGCACTGCAGCTTTCTCTCGGGTTGCTCCAGGGTGCGCCAGCATGGGAGTAGAAGAGATCTCGCACACCAGGACTGTCCATAGCTTGTTTTGATGCATTTAGGAGTGGAAAAACATCAGCCTTAGTAACTGTACTGTGCATACCTGTGGGCACTTCAGTGAGATTTCCAGTGGGGGCTCAATGAGACCCTGAGGACTTTTTGTGGCAGTAAAACTGCAGGAGAATAGAAAGCAGTTGTAATTTTGGATTTCAGCCTTCCCTGAGGTCACAGCATTTAATTTTTAAAGTGTGTTGCTTTTAATTTCACGTCTCTCTGTGGAGCACACAGGCTTCTGTTCCTTTGAATATCATGGTGAAATCCCATCCTCCTTGGCTGTGAAGCCTGGAAAACCCAGAGCTGACCAGGAAATCTGGGAGGCCAGCAGCTGTGTCTGCAGGACCTTGGTGAAAGCCAGCGTGAACAGGCTCTGGTGGCCTGATCCCCTTGGAGCAAAGCTGCCTCTTGGCATTTCCAAAGGCAGCACCAAGGCTGCAGGCTGTGGGAATATTTGTGGAAAGGCAGAGCCATGACTCATCCAAACTGAGCCCCTCACAGGCTCCCAACTGCTGAGTGACAAGAGCATTGTCCAAAGAGAGATGGGAGAAGAATGTCCCTGCTTGTAGTCACAAGGAAAACCACTGGGGTATTTCTCTGTCACCTTAGTCTGCTTCCTTTGCACTTAGAGCAGTTCCCAAATTTCAGAGTACAGGGACAGTGACTGCAAACTCCCTCCAGCCTGCACTGTGGCTCATGCAGTCTGACTGCTCCAGCACACTGCTGGGCTGATGGCAATGAGGGGTCAATAACTTGTGCAAAAATTTAGCTGGATCCGATTTCTCTTACAATATTGATAAAATAATTCATATAAGCAAAATTTAAACCAAAATAGAAGTTGTAAACTAGTCTGCAGATGTGACAGGCTCCTAGTTATGAACTTGGATCGTAATTACCTGGTGATTACCTGGTTCAGAGAACCTTGGGGTCTCAGCCCAAAGTCACTGCCTGGAGCGCTTTTCACAGAATAGGATTTGTGAGTCCTGACTGTTCCCTGTCAAATACTCTAAACAGGTCAAATGTGATATGGAGGAGGGAGAACATAAATCCAGGGTGCAGATGAGTGATGACGGTTCTCCAGCCCTTGCTCTGCCTTCTGCTCATTGGCACTGCTTGTTAGTTGACTGCACAGCGAGAGGCCTGTGGGTTGCATTTTTCCACCAAAACACAACAACTTTCACATTTTGATCTAAATCAGAAGTTTGTAGGAGATGCAGAATCCCCATCAGGCTCCAAGGGACTCTTAGCTCTTCAGACCTCACAGTTCTCTCCGTGTTGCCCAGGGACCGGGCAGGGTCGTGGGCAGGGGCAGGGGATGGTTGGATGGTTCCTGCCCTGGCTTTGCAGGCTGCTTACATGGCTGGTGGCTGGAGCGCCTGCTGCGTGTGCTGGCACACAGAGGCTGCTGCTCTGGGCACTGGGGGACAGCTGAGGGGGACAGCTCACTGCTCCTGAAGAGGCCCTCCCACTTTCCACCACAGCATCTGCTCCTCCTTCCTTCCTTCCTTCCTTCCTTCCCTGATACCTGGTGGCAGTGTGGATCCTTGCTCTAAGTAGGAAGCAGACTTTGGGTGTCGGGCCACATTTTCTGCTCAAGCAGCTCGGAAACATCTCTGGGAAAAGGACAGGAGGGACACTCAGCCATCACACTCCGCACTGTCCTCTACAGTCACCCTCTTTTTCTTCCCTTCTCCTCGCAGTGGGGGCAGAATCATCACCCTGGAAGGAAGAGGCTTTGGGCTGGTGCAGAACGTGTCCATGGCTGTGCGCGGCATCGGCAGAGAGCACACGGTGGGTGTCCTGGCTGGGTATGGCCTGGACATAACCCCTGATGGGGCAGCTCTGTGTCCACTGCCCCAGGATGGCTGGGCTGTGAAGCTGAGGCCTCTGCCCGTGCCCCAGGAGGGTCTGAGAGCACTCACAGTGCCGGGCTCTGATGTTGTGCTCTCGTGCTTGCAGCGCTGTAGGGTTCACACCGACACCACGATCACCTGCCCCTCTCCGGCTGCCTCCAACATCACTGTGGGGAGCAAGCCTGCCCCTGTCGACTTCTACCTCAACGGGCGCCTCTATGCAGATGACCGGCCAGCTCTGGATGAGGAGATGTACCCTGAGGAAGCCCTGCACTTCAGCAAGTTCAGCCTGGAGTACTACGCCGACCCCCAGTTCTCCACAGCCAAGAAGGAGAAGTGGATCAAGCACCATCCTGGCGAGCCCTTGACTCTGGTCATACATGTAAGAGGGTGGCTGTTACAGCTCTGCCTCTCTGGGGGTGCTGCCTGCTCCCCCATGGGCAGGACCAGCACCGTGATGGTCCACAGAGGAGGGGGAGGCAGGTGGATGGGGACTGGAGAGGCCAGAGCAGTGTAGGAGCAGGTGGTTCAGGCTCAGGAGATGCAGCCTGGCCTGGGGATGCCCTCTGAGACAGACAGCTGCCCGGGGAGGGTGTCATAGCATGAGACTAAGTGAAATACTGGACATACAAAAAGAATGACAATGCACTGGCCTGAAACCAGGCAGGTGCTGCAGAAGAGCCTGACAATAGGTGTTTATTCCTGAAGAAACAGGTCATGCATTCTTCTCTTTTGGCTACTGAGATTTAGCTCAGCTCACAAGGAAGTCGGAGTGCAGCAGTCGAGTGGCCTGGACAATGAGCAACAGTAATTCAAAGGCCATTGTTCACTGCAGGATATCCTCACTGCTCGCAACATGTTCCAGAAACGTGCTCCCCCTTTCTCGGGCTCTACAGCCACATCCCCTGGCTATCCCCTCTGTTGTACATCCTTCCCCCTCCCAGGTGGGTGCTTACATCCTTATCTTCAATGCACAGCAGGCCAGATCAAAAGCAGATTTTTCCAGGTTCCATGAGGGGCTTGCTCATCCTGTGCCCCATGCTGAGTGAGGAATGGGAAACAGGAAAATGGGCAATGGCCTGGTTCTGGCTTTTCTGTGGAGTGCTGGAAAAATGTCCTTGGTGAGGAAGAGTCTTCCCAGGTCTGCAACACAGAAGGCATTATGGAAAGTGAAGCAGGAAGATTGGTTGCAATTACAAGGGCTACTCTGCAGCCTGACATCCTGATTCTATTTCTGTCTTTAGAAAGAGCCTGACAGCCTGGGCCTGGAGAGCAATGAGTACCAGGTGAAAATCGGCCTGATCTCCTGTGAGATCCAGATCGTTTCAGACAAAGTGATCCACTGCTCCGTCAATGAGTCCCTGAGCACCTCAGAAAGGCAGTTACCTGTGACGGTGAGTTCCAGAGCCTCTGCACCGTGACCCTGCAGGGCAGAGGGGTCCCACTGCAAACCCTGCATGGGAAGGACCTGCCCAGCTCTCTCACTGGTGACCCTGCAGGGCAGGGGGGTCCCACTGCAAACCCTGCATGGGAAGGACCTGCCCAGCTCTCTCACTGGTGACCCTGCAGGGCAGGAGGGTCCCACTGCAAACCCTGCATGGGAAGGACCTGCCTAGCTTAGCTTGCTCACTGGTGACCCTGCAGAAGGCTGTGTGACTGGGAGGGGGGACAAAGCATGCTGTGCTGGCAGCTGTCCCCGGGCAGCTGGTCACTGGGGTGCAGGGGATCAGGATGAAGGCTGCCCAGGTTGTAGTGAGGGACTGCCACACTCCAGGTCGTGGGACACTGACTGCTGCCTGCTGAGGTGGTGCACTGTGCACTGCGGGGCTTTACTTGGTTCTGGTAAGGCACAGTGAGCTCTCAGGCATGTGAGGTTTTGTCACTTGCATTCATGTTCTGTCCCTCATGAGGTATGTTTGGGGAATTCCTTACAGCTTTCAGCTAGCTGCTCTGCTCCCACCAGCAGAAGGGCCATGAATGGCTGTGACAGTCTGACCCTCACTGGGCTGGGTCCCTGCATGTGACTGGGAGGGTGGGAGGAGTACCCAGGGCTGGACAGCCTCATGTTGCTTCCAGGGGATGCTGCTTTGTCACTGGAAAGAGTTTGGTGTTCAGGGCTTTTGTTCCTCTTTGTGCCTGCCAAATTCACCGTGCTTTGGGACTACCCTGTTTTCCAGAGGGCTTGACTGAACTGCTGTGCTTACCCTCACTTTCTCTCATGTCATATACAGTGCATTGCCATCCAGGGATATGACTAAGGCTCTTTGTATATGAAACAAAGTGCCTCCACCTCCATGGTCTGAGACATTGCTGTCCTCTCCCAGTCCTTCTGTTGGCAGGGTTAGGGATGAGTGGGAGGCTGTGACATGGGCAGGGAGGAGAAGGAAGGCTGAAGGGATTTGAGGAACTGTGGACTCAGGCTGCCCAGAAGAAAGCACCACCAGTTAGATGACAGGGTAGTCCAGTTTACTGGCAACAGTTTGAGGTATGTGAAATTCTGTTGCAAACTGGAAATGCGGAAATGCAGAAGTAGCAAAATTTCCCGAATAATTATAATGGAAATTTTAAACAGTGCAATTTATTTTTCTTTTTAAGAACTGAGAAACAGGGGAACCCCTTTGGGGAAGAAAAGGAATTTATGAGTTTGCTAGTCTTGGTGTGGCATAAATCATTCAGGGCAGGAGAATGATACCCAGCCTCAAATATCACAAGGCTGTTCAGAGTGCACCAGCACTGAAAGTGCAGCTAAATAATCTGCTTGTATTCACACCTCTGCTTACTAAACCTTCAGACATGGTTTGGGCCATCACCTGCCAGCCGTCCCATGGGTGACTGCTGCTTTATAACAGACTTGGAATGGTGACATAGGGCAGTCATGGTCCCTGCCTGGGTCTCACTGAGTATTGAGTAGACCTGTCCAGATACACAAGAGAAGCTTGTCAAGGTCTTCAGACCCATCTCTGTTCATCACCAAACTGTTTAAACACTGAATTAAACAGCAGGCATGGGATTTCTCCTCTGGAAAATGCAAAAGGTTGAGTTGGTGGGGAAAAAAAGATTCAAATTACATGGAGCAGCAGCCTTATTAAAGCACTTCAGAGGGAAGAGGTGGAGATCCCAGGGCTGGACAGGTGGCTGTGACTGCTCAGCAAACCTGCTCAGGTGCTTGTGCAGTGCTGTGGCTCCTGTCCCTTTCCAGCACCATGGTTCTCAGACAATGTGCCAGGGTGAAGACTAAAGCTCTCAGTGTCTGGAGCCTTTTGTTGGCAGCAGCTGCGCCTGTGCCAGTGCTCTGAGAGCCAGGGCTGGATTTCCCATGGGATGGAGCTGTGTGTGATGTGATGTCTGGTGATGGAGCTGGTGGGACGGCCCCACCTGTGGCACAGCTTTGGCTCAGTAGCTGAGAGCTGCTGGAATCTCAGGTGGTATACCAGGGGTGCCTAGAGGGCACCTTTTCCAGAGGTGCTCTGTGACACAGATGTAATCGTAAGATTATTCCAACTCTTCCCTACCTCATTTCAGGGGTTTTTGCCCAAGTTTCTCTCACTTCTTGTTGTCCGAGAGAAGTGAAACTCATATTTCCAGAAGTGAAAACCTTGTGTGGTCATGAGTTTTCCTTATCAGATGATGCTGTGGAATTCTTTCATCCCAAGGGCCCAAAGAGCTGTTTGTAAACAGCGCCCAGTAACTCACCAGCCTGTGATGTGTGCTGGCCTCTTCCCTTCTGGAGATCAGGAGACCCAAGGACTGAGCTCAAGTGGTTTGTGCTTGGTGTCACAAGAAGCACAGGCTGGGAGCAGAGCCAGCACCTCCTGACACCCTGTTCACTGCTTTAGGCACAAGATTATTACTGGTGTATGGCCTCATTATTATTTATTTTTATTCCCTTAGTTTATTTGTATTTCAAGGACTCTATTAACCCTCCTTCTCCTTGGTGGCAGCAGTTCTGCTTTTGGTGGAGACAGGCGAGTGCAGCTGGGATCCAAAGACCATTCAGAGCCATAATGGAAGTCAGTGATCAGGAGAAGTGGTTTTCTAGTAAGAGCAGCACAGGCAGCCTTGTATAATGCTATGGACCTTCTAGAAAAGGGCTATCTCGTTCTGAGGTGGGTATGGTGAGCCTGTTGTGGGCCTGCAGCTCTGCCACTGAAGCCTTATAGTGGCCCTGGGATGGGCATCACAGCCTGCCAGGAGCAGCCTGAATGTCCCCAGGAGTGCAGGAAGGGAACTGGGCTCCCTTGAACACACAAGAGTACTCAGGGTCTCGTAGTGAAGGCACAGCCTGGCCCCCCATGGTGTGCAGTGACCTGTGGCAGTGTGGTCAGCATGTCCTTGGGCTTAGGTCTGCCAAGCATTGCCTTGTGTCCCTCCCTGCTTCCCAGCCCCTTGGTGCTCAGCTCCTTTTCCTCCCTCCTTCTGCCTCTCCAGATCCAAGTTGGAAAGTTCAACTACACCATTGCAATGCTGCACCTTGGGGGAGGAGAGACTGCAATCATCGTCTCCATCGTCATCTGCAGCATCCTGCTGGTCCTTTCTGTCGTAGGTAAGGGAAAGAACGATGTGTTCCTGGCTGTGCCGAGGTTTTTCTCATTGCATGTGGAGTGGTGAAGGTGACTTCAAGTGCTGCAATTATGCACTACCTGAAGTTGGTCCGGGGGCAGCAGGTAGCAGCTTTGTATGGCATGCAGCCAGTACCAGGACCACAGCTCGACAGCTCCCTGCAGCACGGAGCTTTGGCTCGCTGAATCCACAGCTCAGCTCTGTTACTTGAGCCTGTGATATTTATAAACATATCTTTTTCCCCAAACACTTAGCTACTATAATACAAAATAAAGAAGAATGTGAGAAACTGATCTTGGGCTTGTACTGACTCACAGGGCTCATTCACAGGCATGACTATCCCAGAGCACCCCAAAGGTGCTCCCAGCCTGAAGTCCTATCATCAGGAACAGACAATGACAGGCGCCTGGCAGGGTATGAAGAGCAAAGCCTACCTTCTTAACTGTTGATGTGGAGCAGGCACACCAGTGTGCGAACCTGGGTGGAGTCTGTGCAGCACACTTCTGTCCTTGGGCTAGGGTACCTACTCACTGCATGCCCAGAATGACTGTGCAGCGAGAAACCTGTCAGTCCACAGAAAATTAGTGGTTTCTAGGAGGGATTTAATTTATGTTTAAAAAGGCTGTAATGCACACTATTTATTAAATGCACCACCCATCATTAGAAACATATTTCTGGAGGCATGGGAAGACTGTTGGACATGAACACTGTAATACAGGTGGTAAATGTCTTAAATTCTGTATTCATTAATCAGCTGGAACACATTAATATACAGTTAGGCTGAATACAGACAGCCCAGACCTAAATTGAAGATGACAGTTACAGCATGATCATTAAATTCCAGCTGGTTTTACTTATTTACAGATAATCAACAACTGCCTGAGCAGATACCAGGCTGGTGGTAGGTGTGAAACCAACTCTGGATTTAGCTTTCTGCACTCGTGTCAGAGGGAACCACTCTGATCCCAGCTGCAGCTACTCCTAAGCCTGAGTCCAAAAGGCTTGTTCCCTTCCTCTTTTCCAGCCCTCTTTGTGTTCTGCACAAAAAGCCGCAGAGCCGAGCGTTACTGGCAGAAAACCCTGCTCCAGATGGAGGAGATGGAGTCGCAGATCCGGGAGGAAATCCGCAAAGGTATGTCACTGTCTGGGACCAAGGAGGACCCAGGGCAAGGAGGGGGATGCTGGCATAGCAGACTTGAAGTCATTCACTTTCTATACTGTAGAAGTTTATAGACTGACTTACAGAAGAATTTCTGTCATTGCCTGTGAGCTTCAGCAGGGCTTGGGAATGAGGCTCAGTGCTGGAAGTGTGGCTGTGCTTCTGTCCTGCAGTGGGCAAGCCACTGATCTGCAGTGCCACTGGCTTCCCTGTCCTGGGGTTAATGCCCTTATTTGTGTCACAGGGTTGCTTGGAGGCCACGCTAATCTTTAGTGTGTTGTGCACTTGGGTGCAACAAAAACTGCAGCACACTCCTGCTAGAGCAATGGGAGGAGTGATCCAGGTGTTGGGACCCACCATCCCAGAGTCCATGACCTCAGCCTGTTGGTTGAGGTCCCATCCTGCGGGAACTGCCTGCCCAGTCCCATGGGGCTGGTCTCCTGGGTCAGGGTATGTTCTGTCGATCCTTGGGACAAGGTTTACAGTGCTGATGGTTAAACCCCGGTGAGAACCTGCAGCTCAGAGAAAAACCAGCTTCAGCCCCTGCCAGAGAATGGCCCAAGGAGGCAGAGATGAGACGTGCCATGCTTTCTGGTGCCAGCCTGGAGGACTGGGCTCTCACCATCTGCGGGTCTCTTTGTGCAAGGTTTCGCGGAGCTGCAGACAGACATGACAGACCTGACCAAGGAGCTAAACCGCAGCCAAGGGATCCCCTTCCTGGAGTACAAGCACTTTGTCACCAGGACATTCTTCCCCAAAGTAAGGAGACAACGTTTATCACGGGCACCTCATCACAACAAGGTCCTTCCCCGCCACATCATGGCTTTGCTAAAGGGCTTTTACAGTGTCACAAAATCATTCCACTGTTACATATTTACTTGTCATGTATTTCAGCCTCAATTATCATCAAAAGTGGAGCAGCAGCTCCTGGGGCATCAAGTAAAGTCGGGGTTGGTTGCACATGACATAGCCTGGCAGTGGCACTGTCCTGGCAGTCACTCTGGCTTGCCCGTTCAGAGCCATTGGACACCCTCTTCTGAAAGAGCTCTCACATGAGCAGAGTGCTGGGGACTCCTCCTTCCCCCCAAGGGCTCCAGTGTCACCCCATTCTGTTCAGTGGAGGTTGAAGGGTGGCTGAAGGGTGAATCTGATATTGGCAGTCACAGAGAGGGGCTTCTTGTTCTATGCTGGGTACCCCCGAGCATTGTCAGCAGCTCAGCCGGCCCTCAGGACCTCTTTGAATGTCTGTCTCCCCCTTTCCTTCCTCCCTGTCCAAGTTGGGTGCATAGTGCTCCCAGTAAGATGTCCCTTGGGTGCCCAATCCCAGTCTGTCTGCCCAGAGTCCTTCTCCAGAGCCACACCAGACACACCGGTGCCGTAATTCCTGTCACTGGCTGCTCTGCCGCGTCACTGTGTGCCCTTCACCACAGTGGTATTTCACCCCTGGGGCAGTTGTGTGTCTGTGCTGAGCAGTAAGACGATGATTTATGACTGCAGAGTGTTTCATTAGTAGCTATTACTCAGGTTTTTCAGTTATCCACTCTCCATATCTCTTCACACTAGAGGCTTTAAGATTCAGGCTGCTATGTGATTGTTAGAGATTTAAACATTTTTCCCATCTGTTTCAAAAGTTACATATTTTAAAACACCCAGAACTCCTATATTTTGATTTAGTATTCTATAAAGCTTTCTCTTCTGGGAGTTTTCTAGCTGTCACATTAGTCTATTTGCAGTCTCCCTCCCCTAACAGCCTTGTGTCTGTGCAGACGTCTGCCTCTCCCCGTCCTTGTGGTGTTCGCTCATTCAAGAGGTTCTTGCAAAGTATTTTAAGGCTTCATAAACTATGAAACCATCCTCGTGATGGGTGGTCTCAGTCCCAATGACATACGTCCCATCTCATTCTCCTGTGGTGTGCAACACACGGGGAGTCCCTGGGTGGGTACAGTACCCTCCCCTAATGCTGTGCTTGGTTCCAGTGTTCCTCTCTCTACGAGGAGTGCTACATCCTCCCATCCCAGCAGCTCAGCTCCCAGGTGGGCTCCCAGGTCCAGGAAACACATCCCCTCCTCGTGGGGGAATGGAAGGTGAGTAACCCATTAACAGAGCAAACCCTTTTGCATGTTGCTAACCATTAACACAGACCAGCACCAGATTGGCTTTGGCTGATTGGAGAAGACAGATCTGTGGATCTGCTCTTGCATGAAGGAGTGTTGGTCTGGGATCCTTCCTGGCTCTGCTGAGGGCTGTTCTTCCTGGGGTGTGTCATATTGTGTATCACTTCAGCCCCAGTTGCAGTTCCTCCTAAGTGAGATTCCTCCCAGCAGGGACTTGGTAACAGCTGCTGTTGTCCCAGAGCTGGGTTTCAAGTGGATAGGGAGTGGGGATTGAAGAATCAGAGAGTTGCTAATGTTGGAAGAATGATCTGCTAAAAGTGTCCCCAACGAGTTTTCTGAGGGCCTCATCCAACTGTACCAAATATCTTCAAGGACAGAAATCCCACAGCCTCCTGGGGCCTCGTCCCAGTGTTTGACACCCTTAAAGATGAAAACTGTCTTTCTTATATTTAGTCAATGTCCCATGCTCCATCTGGTATCCCTTGCCTCCATCCTGGGACTGTGTTGGCAAAGAAGAGCCTGGCTCTGTCCTCTCTGCCCTGCCACAGGACAGCTGAGGCTGCAGTAAAATCTCCCCTTAGAACTTCTGAAGGCTGACCAAACCCAGCACTCTTCACCTCTCCTTTTACACACACTAATTGTTTTGTCAGTCCTCAGCTGCACTTGCTCCGTCTGTCTCATAGTGGGGAGCCTCAAACTGGCCACAGTGCTCCAGGAGTCCTCACGAGTTCTGAACAGAGTGGAATGACCATTGCCAGGGAAACTACTGGCTGTGTTAGGCAGAGGAAGGAAGGACACTTCTGCTTAGTACTTTTGTGCTCAATAGGGACATCCCTGCAGTCAAGGAGGGTAAAAGCTGGAGGAAAAAAACAAGCAAAGTTTTTTCACTCTGCTTTCTACCTTTCTTTTCAGATCCCTGAGAACTGCAGACCCAACATGGAAGAAGGAATCTCGCTGTTCTCCACCTTACTCAACAACAAGCACTTTCTCATTGTGTTTGTCCATGCTCTGGAGCAGCAGAAGGACTTTGCTGTCAGAGACAGGTATGAGCTTCACAAACAAAGACCTGGCAGCTGGAGGAAACTGATGTATTCCTAACCTGTAGCAATCCAGCCAGAATGTGGGGCCATACATTGCAGGGGATGGTTGAGTTACACTTGCCTCCCACTTTTGTATTAGAAGTCGATGTCCATAAACCCTGAAGAGCACTCGTTTGGCTTACCAGTAAGAGTGTGCAAGCTGACCCGAGGTCCTGCAGCACTGAAAGAGGGTTGGAACTTCTAACACCATTGAGAAGGCTCATGAAAATTGTCTAAGAGACTGCCTTTGCATGTTGGGTGGTTTAGTGCCAGTTGGCAGGTCAGTCTCACTGGACTGGGACTTGAGTCTACACATTCTGTATTTCAGGTGTAACCTGGCCTCCCTCCTTACTATTGCGCTGCATGGGAAACTGGAGTATTACACCAGCATCATGAAGGACCTGCTGGTAGATCTAATAGATGCTTCAGCTTCCAAAAACCCCAAGCTGATGCTGAGGAGGACGGAATCTGTGGTGGAGAAGATGCTCACCAACTGGATGTCCATCTGCATGTACAGCTATCTCAGGGTAAGAGCCAGTCACTGCTGTGGTGGGTGCAGGGTCAGCTCTGTGTGCAGCACTGATGAGGGATGTGGGGACAGCCAAGGACCTGATACCTGCCAGCAGTGCCAGTTGAACGGTCACTGAACCATAGGGGAGCTGAGAAATAACCAGAAAAATAACCAGAATGGCTGGAGGTTTGGGAAACAACCTGGTTATGTGTTGTGTCTGTGACCATCTGGCACAGCCATGTGAGCCAGGTCCATCTCGGGTGCAGCAGCCCTGGTAGTCAGGAGGGCTGGGAGTGGCGAGGTGGGGGCTGCTCCATGTCAGTGCCTGTTGGTGTGTGGGGCCCCTCAGGTAGAGACACCATTGTGGTTCCACACAGATCCGAGCAGGAGAAGGTAGGATGCCTGTCCCAAAAGCCTGACTGTCTTCCTGACTCTGATGGAAAGGAATATGTTTGGCATCTCAGAGCCATCAGCAGTCCATCTGCTCAGTGCTTTATCTCCAACATTTGCCAGTTCTGTTTGGAATTTCCCAGAAGAATTGAGCAATAACTTAATTGATTCCACGGCAGTTAATTGGAGGACACCCCATTATACCCACAGGGAAGAGTCTTGAAAAAGCCTTTGAAAAAAATCTCTTCTCCTAAAGTGTTTTTTACAGCCACAGAAGCAATTCTTTATTGTCTTCATACATATCATGATGTCTTCTGATCCCAGCTGATGATCACTTTTTGTCCTAAAGCCTGTGGTTTTGTAGTTCATAATCTTTCATTTTAACTCACATAATTAGCCAGTCTAATGAAAGAAGAGTTACAGGAGTGGATGAGGATAGCTGTGCCAGTGTGGCACAGCTATCCAGCCTGTAAGGGCAGAAAAGAAGGAATTAGTGAAATTTTTTTAATCTTCAGATTTTGTGCCTTTAGTTAAACCACTGGAGAAAAAGAAGTGCTGATCTCTCCTTTTGGGGAGTGGAGACCACATGTGAGGCATCTGATCCTGCTCCAGCCTGTGCTAAAAATGGACATTGTGCAAGAAGGCTTTCTCAGGAAAAAAAAAAGAGGAAAGAAAGTGGAGCCTCATCACGTGGGCCTGAAGGCTTGGGCACGTTACACAGCTCCTTAATGGTGGGGAGCTCCACGTGCAGTGTTCTGCCCATCCCTGGGGTGCTGGGGCGGACCTGCCTGTCCTGGGGCTGTCCCCAGGGCTGGGCAGTGCTGCTGGGAGCTGGGAGCTGGCTGCCCCTGCTCGTGGCCCCCATGCCCTGTGGAGGGAGGACGAGAACAGGCTCTGGTGGGAGCAGGTCTGTGAAGTGACTGGGCCCTTTGCAGAGCTGTTGGGCCACTGGCTGAATGAGCATTTCCATCTGCCCACAGTGGGTCCTCAGCATGGTCTAAGGCTGCGTGCTGGGCTTGCAGTCCTTTCCCCACCTCCCATGCCCAGCCTGAAGCCAGGGCAGTGCAGAGCATCACCACAGCTTATTTCCCATCTCTGAAAGCAAATGATTTCCAAACTAGAGCACAATAAAGTTGATTTCCAAGAGACTCTGACATCACATGTGCTCCACAGTGATCAGGGACCTGATCAGAGAAGATACCAAGCTTCTGCTGAAATAAGGAGAGGGACAAGAATTGTTCAGACAGGAATGTCTGGAGAGGCCCCTGCACTATCCCAGGTGACACAAGGCAAGCTGTGCAAAGGGACAGGAGGGGCTTGGTGGAGATTGACAGAGCTGTCACCTTCCCCACCACACGGATGAGGACAGAGCCCCTGCAGGGGAACAGAGAGCACCTCCTTCCACATAGCTGGTGTCAGCTCAGGGCTGTGATTTAAATACTAGTGATGGCCAAACACCTCCCATTTGCCTCACGTTCCTTGGGATCAAACTCTGCTGCCTTCAGAGAGGCATTTCTTGGTTAAAAAGAAGCCTGCCCGCTTGCCTGTAGCATTGCTCTGTCAGACATGTGACGATGGGTCTGGTTTTCATTCCTGAATTATCCCCATTAATCACAATGTCTATTCGAAACAGCTGCTGTGAAAGTCCCTGCCGTGGTGCAGTGGAAAAATTCCAAGTGCTTGTATTTTCCCTTGTAAGTCAACGCTACATGCTCGAAACATTTGTTTCACATTAATGCTCTGCCTAACAGCCCGTCCATTTGTGTTTTGGGGGAAAATGATTTGAAGGAGCTGTCTTCAGCTGGGAAGGAGCTGCCGGCCACAGGCAGCCGTGGTCTGCACATGTGGAGGGCACCTGAAGGCAGTGGAGTCACCACTGACAGGGCTGGCTCGGGGGGTGAGGAAATGGGATGAGCCAGCAGGGGCTTTCTGTGAAGGCTCAGAGGGAATTGCAGCATTTGCACAATCAGTGCAGAACTCTGCAGTTTCTACAGAACTGAGTGAAAATCGCAGATAAAATGGCCCATGTCTTTTCTTTGTGCTACAGTTTTGGTTAAAATAGCTGAAAAAGAAAGCCTTTCCCATGAGATACCATGGTACTGTTGTGCCTGGTTCCTAACAGGATCAGGAAACTGGGAGTTAAAAGAAGAATAAGGTCCTGGAATTCAGCTTTTACATATGGGTCCAAGCTTCCCCGGGTTTTATGTGTGGGATGAAGCTGAGATTTGGTTCTTCACAGAGTGCAATAGATATTTGTCCCAAAATTAGCAGGCACTTGGGATAAGCAGCTGTTTTGTGTGCTTTTCCCATCCCAGCCTCACCAAAACATTTTGGAAATGGCTGTAGCCTGTTCCTGGGAGGACACATATAATGACTTGTTGGAGTTGTGTTAATAGGGCAGCAACATGTGAATCCAGTCTGTGCTCTAAACCTTTTTATTTTCCCAAGCACATAAAAACGAAGCCCTCCCACGCTCCTTGTGCGTGGAACAGTTCAAGTCCTGCCAGCCTGAACTGTGCTTTCCATTACTGCAGAGTTATTTCAGTGCCCTGGGTTGCTTTAAGAGCCCGTAACAGTTCAGTCAAAAATGAAAATGAAGTCTCATTAAAATACATTCACAATAGGAGGAAAAAAGGCCCCAGACTGTGTTTTTTTAAGTATTTTTTTGTCCTGAATCAGCACTGATCTCTTCTGGTTAAACTTCCTTTCTCCCAGCTACCCAAGTCCAAAGACAGTTTTGATTCCTTTCCAGATGAGTTTTTCTGAGCAATGCAGGAGGTTTCCAAGCTTGCCATTTTTTTCTCTAGTCCCTGCCTGCTAGCCCTTCTTTCCCTGCTTTGAAATTTGCTATCTGATTAGCCCTTTTGCAGATATCTGTAACATCCCACAGTTCCTGAGCCTGAAAGCCAGAAAGCCAAACAGAAATAGTATCTCTGCAGCAGAGTGCTGTCACTGTGTCCCCTGCGGGCAGACCTAGGGCTGATCCTGCTTGTGCACATGGCAGTGGGTCTGCAGTGACCCCTCAACACCTGCTGTGCCATAGTGCCAGCCAGGCTGTGCCACAGTGTCCTCCAGGACACCTGTATTATGTGCAGGAAGGTGCTGCAGAGTCAGCCCCGACCCGTGCAGCCCGTGCTCGCTTCAAGCCATAGAGAGCTCCTGTATCAGCAGGACTTGCCCTTTTTTAATGTTTTCGGAGGCACCATGGAGCTGCTGGCTGCCCACCTGGATCTCCCTGAGGCCAGAGCTGCCCACAGCAGAGACAGGCAGGCTCCAGAGCCCAACCCTGAGTTTAGCCTCAGGTTTGTCCCTGCTCATGTGCGGCACAAATGGGATTCCTGTTGGTAGCATGGCCAGTGTCGGGGGCTGTTGGCCCTGTGTGCAGTGTCAGCTGGCAGTTCACAATATGGGGACAGTGGTACTGCAGCCTGAGGTCTCCATGTCGGTGTTGTCCCATTCCCTGTTATCTTGTGCTTCTGCCTTTCTCTCCAAAATGATCTCTTTGTGTCTTGACACATTCTCCACTCTTTGTGATCCTTAGCTTCTCCACCTCCCTGACTCAGCTTCCTCTACCCTCTGGAAGCCATGCCATGCCATGCCATGCCATACCTTCCTCCATTCCAGCACGTGCAGCCCTGCTGCTGAGCCCATTTTGTGCTGCCTGCTCAGAGGAGCATTGCAGGAATCATTAAAGCCCTGCAGCAGAAACACAGCTTCCCTGTGTTTCTGAAGTTTCCCTCGAAAGGAAGTGACTGCCCGTTTGACACAGATGGCATGTGCCCACCTACAGCCCTGCTGTATTGTCGTATCATCAACTGTGCCAAATGCAGCACATCCAAATTGACACTGAACTAATTGCTTTAGCAATTATAGGGCAATTAGAATAAAAGAATCACCAAGTTTTAATTAAGAAGCAGATTGAACAGGATTTAGCAGCTCCTAGCTGAGAAATATCAGAACCGTTGGGTATCTGTTGTCTTGAGCAGGCTCTCAGATGGCAGGGCTCCCTGTGCCGGGGTGGGGGTACACTCAGGGGACATAAATGTGCTGAATTTGCACTTGCCTCGTCGGAAGGAAATTGTTCATGAACATTAAGGAGAATGGGCTGTACTGCAGCACCGAAAAGTTCCTTAAGAAAATAGCTAATGTTTTCCTTGCACATCAGTGCAGCAGGCAAAAGTGGATCAGAAATCTGGCATTAAACCATGTAGCTGAACCACATCACAAATAGCTGCTCCCTGTCATGTTTTTGGTTCTTGCTGCAGCAGTGCCACAGTTCGCCTCTCTCCTGTGAACTGAAGTGTGATGCATGTAAGGAGTTAAATGGTGTATTTGCTTGCTGTCGCATGGGAACAGCTTGTTGACCCTGATCCTCTCTGTTTTGCTGTGATGAGGGCTCTGCTGTGGTATGAGAAGTATGAACGCTGGTTCCCAGAGCCACAGACCCAGGCTGTGGGCTCGCTCCCGTGGAGTTCAGTGGCAAACCAGGCAGTGCAAAGATAGATTCAGCTGACACATTCATGAAAAAGTCAGATGTGCAAATATCTCTGCAGACCTGGAGTTCCATGCACATCAGCCCCTTCTTGTCCTGCTGAGTCCAGCATGTTGTACAGTCTGCACCCTGTCAGATTTCAGGAAGCATCTCTAGCGCAGTGTGCCAGATTCTCTTTGAAGTTCGTGTGTAATTTCACATGTAAATTAATGCACATTTGTATTTTGCCAAGCGTCGTGCATGCATGTCCCCAGTCAGCACAGCCACACATATGCCCCTGCCTTCCGAGCAGCACCTGAGCTCTGCCTGAGAGACAGCACAGGCTGGCCCAGCCCACTGGTGGCATTCCACAGCTCCAGTGCTCGCTGGAGAACTTGGATGGGATATGTTGATGCTGACAATTGCAGCACCCACAAAAATGGCCTGCGGCTGTTGTCAACTGTTTTGTCCTGTTCCCCATCTGTGCTGTCACGTTGCCACGAGTCTGAAAACTTTGGAGCAGCCTTAGAGAGATGCGGGGGGGAGTTGGGCAATTGCACCCGCTGGACATTGGCAGCACCTGGGGTGGACTGGTCCTGCTCCCCAGTGTGTGGAGGCACTTCAGTGTCCATGCAGAGCCTGTCCCTGCCACGCCACTGATGGAGCTGCCTTGATTTGCTAACTTGGTCTTCTTTCCTTTCGCCAGGAGACAGTCGGAGAGCCCTTCTTCTTGCTGATCTGTGCCATCAAACAGCAGATTAACAAGGGTTCCATCGATGCCATTACAGGAAAGGCCAGGTACACCCTCAATGAGGAGTGGCTACTGAGGGAGAACATTGAGGCAAAGCCAAGGGTGAGTACCCACACACTGGGGTTGTGTTCATAGTATTTGGGTCTGCACACCTTGTGAGAGGAGGAGGCACTTGGGCAAAAAGAGTAGAGGATTTCTGATAGCAAGAGTTACTCTTATTGCCCTGTTGCTTTTGACTGTAACTGAGGTGGTAGCTGTGCCTCCCTGGGCTCTGAGCAGGTGTCTGTGGCATCCTGCAGCCCCTCACAGCTGCCTGTCCCACTGCTCAGTAGCTCTTGAGCTGGTTACTGGTGGTGCTGGCAGTGGACTCCAGCAACGCAGCAGACCCATCCTGCTTAGAGCTCCTTTCAGCAGTGGAGCTCAGCCCATTGCATCAGTCAGAGGCTGAGCAATGAGCCTTGGCAGCCACATTAGTCACCAGTCGTAGCCAAGTGGCTGAGGACATGGCTGGTGATGGGGGTTGACCCTTCCTCCCACCCCGCAGTGGTATCTGCATCAGGGCCAAGTCTCATTAACAAGACAGCGTCAGAGGGGGCTGGGGTGTCACTCCCTGTGTCCTCCTGTCTCCATCAACAAATGGGGCCCTCAGCCCCCAGGGCTGTAAATCAGTGCCTCTCATGCTGCAAAGCCTCGATGGCCGCATTAGTTCAGCCTGATTTCCATCAGCACGTGGCCCAGGGCACACCAGCCAGAGCTGTGCCGGCACTGCAGCCTCCGAGCGTCCTTGGGAGGCAGCAGAACTGGGCAGGTCACCCCTAATGCAGCCTCTGTCTGCAGAACCTCAACGTCTCCTTTCAAGGCTGTGGGATGGATTCGCTGAGCGTCAGGGCTATGGACACGGACACACTCAGCCAAGTGAAGGAAAAAATCCTGGAGGCCTTCTGCAAGAACGTCCCCTACTCCCAGTGGCCAAGGGTGGAAGATGTTGACCTTGGTAAGGACCAAGTGCATGGGACCAGCCAGTCCATAAAACCAAATGAAGCACCTGATGTTGTGCAGCAGCTGTTGGTGCCTGTCAGAGCAGTGGGTGGAGCAGCGCAGATAGGAGGGCAGACATCAGGGCAGCCTTTCAGTCTCTGGAGCCCCAGGCCCCCTGACACCTGCCTTCTTCGGGCTGGGGTCTCACTTCTCTCCTCTCTGTGTTCAGAGTGGTTTGCCACCAGCACCGACAGCTACATCCTGCGGGACCTTGATGACACCTCGGTGGTGGAGGACGGCAGGAAGAAACTGAACACATTAGCACATTACAAGGTAAAGCTGCTGGTGCCGCAGGGGAGCTTCGCCTCCTCAGAGCCTGCCTGGCCTCTGGGGAGAGCTGCGGTTCCCCTCCAAAAACAGGATCATCAGGAACAAGCAGGGAGGTTGCCATAGCTCCCTGAGAGCTTCCAGGGAATAGACATCTGCCCTGGCGAGCATCTCGTTAATATTGCAACACACTGAAACTAATTAAACACTCTTCATGCAAAACAAGTTATTACTGACAACAGAAAGAGGAGGAGAAAAAGCTCCTATTCCCAAGAGCCACCAGCCTGGCTGACTAGTATCACTCTACTCTTGATCCACACTCCTGCCGAAATCACAGCTACAACTCAGTGCCTGCCCTAAGAGTAGGAGCTGGGGATGCCATCGAGGAGCTGAGGCCAAAAATGTGGGGATACGTGGCGAATCAGATTGTGATCTTGACTGTTTTTGTGTTAAATTAAACCAGAAATACTTACATGATTTCCATATTCCCTGGTATGCCTGGGAGCATAATCCTCACTGGTTTGTAGCCGTGCCTAGCAAACAAAAGCAAAGCTGAGAGCTCATTAATATGGTTATCGGGGTAACAGCTGTGCTGTGTAGCTGCGTGCTGGCATGGTGCCCTGCAGCAGAGAGGATGCACTGGCCCCACAGGTTCCTTCGCCCATCTGGGCAAAGGCAAACCAGCACCTGCATGGCACAACCCTCCCTCCTCTCCAGGTTACCTGGTGTCACCATCCTAAAATGTGTGTCAGATACACATATTTGCCCAGTTCCCATTGGGTTTGAGAAATTCGCTATGTTGTATTTGCATTGAAAATTCCTTTTCCATGTAGGGTGGTGCCATCACTGCCAGTTCCCACCTGAGCTCAGGGGCAGGGTGGGTGTGGGGGATGTTTGTGGCAGAACTATGACTGCGCCAGCATTCCACAGCTCCTGGGTTCTCCCCGGGGCTGAGTAGGCACTATTAAGGCCCTATCATCAATGCCTGCTCTTCCCTTCCTCCACAGATCCCTGAAGGGGCATCCCTGGCCATGAGTTTGTCAGACAAGAAGGACACAACGCTGAGCAGAGGTAAGTTCTAACTCCTCTCCCCCTGCTTCCAGTGACCGGGCAGGAATTCTTGCATTGTCAGAGGTTGTCTGTGGCCAGGGATGTTGGGAGCCACGGCCAGCCCCCGTGCCTGGGCACTGCAGTGCAGTGGCTCTAAACATGTGCTGTCCAGTCTCCTTCTGTCCCTGCTTGCTGGGGTGCAGAGTGCTCTCCCATCCGTCAAGATGTTTGCACCTTCCATCTTACACTCTTGCTGAGGGTTTGCATCCAGTCTGTGCTAACAGAGTGGGAAGAAGGAAGAATCTGAAACCACTTGGTTGGAAAAGCCCTTTCCCTCCCATTTACACATGTTCAGTCTCTTGCCAGCTTGTTTCTAGGTTTCAGGCTGTGCAGAGTCAAAAGAGACCAAGGGAGACAAAAATCCACATTGAACAGGGACTTTCAAATCCTGTTTCCAGGCTGCCTGCACAGAACCTGGCAATGGGAGTCCTTTTTCCGACAGAGTGAGGAGCTGGTTGGGGCTGAGCTGCCCTGATGATGGAGCTGGGAGGCAGCCATGGGAACACGGGGCATGGCAGGACACAGCAGGGCATCACAGTGCAAGAGTGGCCCTGTGCTCATCCTGCTCTTGTGTCCTATTGGGTCCCTTTTAAAAAAACACCCCTTGGAAGACCTCGGGTCCCCCTTAGAGTACCTCCTAAGGTACTTGCCACATGCCCCAGAATGCAATAAACAACCCCAAACCAAGGAAAAACACTGAGATCACTTGGGGTCAGAGCGCCAGCTCAGTCTTGGGGTTCTTGGGGTTCAGATGCCTCTTCACTTGGAGGGCACCTTGGGAGGTGGGTTTCAGCTTGGGTCCCTCGACTGAGCTACTTTGTCTCTCTTCTTCACAGTGAAGGATTTGGACACTGAGAAGTACTTCCACTTGGTAAGTATCCTGCTCCTGGCTGCAGGGATGTTGTCTGTGTGTGAGGGCCTGTGCTGCCCTACTCTCCTGCCCTCCTGGGACTGCTGCTAAAGAGCTGTCGCTCCAGGACAGCCTCTCTGTAGCAGCCCTGGCACGCAGGGGGCTCTGCTCCCCCAGGTCATCCTTCTGCCATGACAGAAAGGATGCTGACAGAGTGTGCAGCAATCCCTCGTCTCTCCTGCATTGGAGTCTGTGGGTCCTGTTTGTTCAGAGCATGTGTTGAAAGAGGAGAAAGTCTTAGCCTTGCTGGTATTCGCTTAAATCATCTTTGTGGGCTGGAGCATCAGATATGATAAACAAGCTGGATCAGGGCTTGTTAGTTCCCTTCAGCAGGGCACAGTGAAGTGCAGAAAGGTGATCTGTAGACAAACTTTAGTACCAAGGGGCACAGTAAAGAATTACTGGCATGGCAGAGAAATTGTTGTGCCCAATAGAGCTGTCAGCAGCCACAGAGAGCTCAAGAGCATGGCATGGCACAGTGCCACCAGGAGTGTCCTGTGACACCTTGGTCAAGTCACCTGCCAGGAACTCCTGGCATTCTGCCTGCTTCCCAAGCTGGGCCTGTCTGTGGGTTCCTGCTGGTGCGTCGTGCTGGAAGCACAGAGTGCTAAACGCTGCTAAAAGCTGTTGTGAAAAAGGTGTTATGGGCAACAACAAGATTTTATAGCCTGGTGTTGGGATTTTTTTTCTCTGCTAGAGTTTCCATGCTCAAGTAGAAGCACTCACACATACACAACACACATGCGGAGCAAGGAGGGAAAAGACTTGGGAAACCAACTGTTCACGTGTGAAACAATGCCAGGATAGACGTCAGTGGATTACTTTGTCATTATAGAGCACTAATTCGCTGACCTGACCAGTGGAATATTCATTTTTGTTTTGAAAAAGCCAATATTTCTAGCTGTTGTGCTTTTTTTCAAGTCCAAGGAAAGCTGGTTTCCACAGAAGCCACGTGCATTGCTGCTGGGAGCCCAAGGTGCAGCCCCATAGGGGTGGCAGAGCCCAGGGGGCAAGCAGGCCAGCATGCAAAGGGAGATGGATGGGTTCATTTCCTTCGTTTAGCATGAGAGAGGCAATAAAGAGCACGAGAGAAACAAATGTCAGAAAAACCAAGTCTTTAGAATAATTTTTTTTAAAGCCATATAAGGGTGTGTTTCTAAAAGAGTAATTGCTTTTTAATTGAATTTTATATGCAGTTGAAATTCTATACTGAAAGGAAAATTCAGCGTGACACTTGCAGAGAGGAGTGTTCTGACCGTGTGTTTTATCTGGGGCCAGGTTCTCCCAACAGATGAATCAGTGGAACATAAGAAGTCCCACAGGCAGAGCCATAGGAAGAAAGTCCTTCCAGAGATCTACCTGACACGGCTGCTCTCCACCAAGGTAGGAGCCGTCTGCCCCTGTCGCCGCAGTGGGGATTGATTGTGGTCCCTAGGAGAACCTGCCTCAGGGAAGGAGCGCTGCGGGGCCGTCGCTCTCAGGAGGCGCTGGCACTCCTGTCCTCGAGCATGCTTAGCCAGGCTGTCAGGCACCTCTGGCTCCTCAGGGTCCCTCTGGCTTCCCAGCTCCCCCTCACTCCCGTGTGATGCCCCACACGATCTCCCTGGTCTGGGCCGGGGTCTGTGCAGACATAAGGGATGTTGAAAGTGATGCACAGCTGAGACCTGAGCCTATCTCCCCAGCAAGAGATCCTGCTGGGACAGGAGGTGGAGATGCTCAGCTGTGGGAGCAGAGGGAACGTCTGTGCGATCTTAGGTCAGATCCAGCCCATCTTTAATCCCAGCATGGTGCCACACTGGAGCAGAGATCACAAGGATGGCCAGCAGTCTCTAGTCTTCTTTGTATGTGCTGTGCAGAACAACCGCAGATGTGAGATCCCAGCAGTAAGAAAGAAAATGCCAAAAGAAATTAAACCCAAATGCAAGTTAATTATATCATTATGCACAAACAAACCTTTCCCTCCCTGCTTTGACATCCCCTTTCTCTTCTGATTTATCCAAATGGCAGCAAAGGCTTTCCTCTTGTGCACAGCAGTTGCAGCCCCTCTGCTGTTCTCCTGGGCTTGGGTGCTGCTGTTCTTCCCAGGCTCCAGTATGTCCTTGTCCTGCAGGGCACACTCCAGAAGTTCCTGGATGACTTGTTCAAAGCCATTCTCAGTATCCGAGATGATAAACCACCTGTGGCCGTGAAGTATTTCTTTGACTTCCTAGAGGAGCAAGCAGAGAAGAGAGGGATCACAGACCCTGACACTCTGCACATCTGGAAGACTAACAGGTTTGGAAGAGGAAATTTTTGTTCTTTCCAGCTCTTGGGAGCAGCTGCAAAGCCCTGTCGTCCCAGACTAATCATTAGGTTGCTAAAAGTAGAAAAGGGACTTGAAAAACAGTGAGGGTGGTGGAGGGGGCAGTGAAAGATGAGGCCAAATGCAGGTTTGGAGAGCTTTAAGCAAAACGAAGCTCAGGGGAACAGTGAGCTGGAAGAGGAGGCATGGACAGATAAAGGGCAGAATGAACTGGCACACTAACACAAATAATGAAAGGAGAAACAGAATGATGGGAGACAGCAGTGGTGTTAGCTCCAAGCGCTGGAGATCTGAGACTGAGTCATGGATATTTTAAAACCACCGTATTTGGCTCCTTTTCATTTGCTTTCTGGTTTTTCAGCCCTCTGGGGCACTTTTCCTGACTTATCTCTGTAACCAAGCTGAGGCTCTGGGGTATTCATCGGCTCTGGGAGCTGGTGCTGTGACAGTGGTGTGCTGATGGGCACTGCAGCACTGAGACCAGCCAGAGTGGTGCTGAGGGATGTGATGAACAGCGCGAGTTGGGCAGGGGAGCCAAAGTGAAGGGGAAATAGAGCAGGCAAGAAACCAGAGATTTTAACTAGGAAGAGCAGAGAGCTCCAATAGAGCATCAAGGGAAGGCTCAGAGCTTCTCAGGCTGCAAGGACAGTAACTGTTTCCAGCCCAGTGTGTGAAAATTAAAACCAAATTTGGCTGGGAGAGCAGGCACAGCGATTGGGCTACAGGTCTGCCTGCCTTTTGCTACCTTCGTTAGGCCTGTAGAGCAAAGACTTAAAGTGACTTTCACTCAGCTGCCATGGAGGGAGAGTAGGAAGGGCAGGCAATAGACTGAAGCTGTGTTGTGGCCAAATGAGCAGTGAAATAACTGGAGGAGACAGTAATGAGAGAGCAGATAAATAGACAAATGAAATGCATTTCATGGGGCCAGGCTCACCATCAGAACCAGATGATGATTACTGCCGGGGAAGAAGGAAAAGCCAGTGACACCTTTGCTCCAGACAGCACCAAGGGGGGAAGCCCCACACAGGCAAAGCTGCCGGTGCGTCTCCAGACCCACGGCTGCCTTGGCAGCTGCCAAAGGAGCAGGGGTGTATGTGTGCCCAGACAAGGCTCTACGGGCACTTGTCTGTCTGTGCTGCATTCTCCAGCCTGAAGAAATGTCTCTGGGGCAAAGGTGCATGCCTGCCCCTCCTTCGAGGCAGGGGACTGTACTGGGATTATTAAATAGCAGAACCTGGCTTCTCATTTTTTTCTCTCTACTACTCACTTTTTGTCATCTTTCCTGCATTTCCTCCCCTCTCCCTCTGAAACACAAAAATTCACCTGATGTGTGTTCCTGGATCTTTCCCTTTGCAGCCTACCACTGAGGTTTTGGGTCAACATCCTGAAAAATCCTCAGTTCGTCTTCGACATTGACAAAACAGACCACATCGATGCCTGTCTGTCTGTGATTGCCCAGGCCTTCATCGACGCCTGCTCCCTCTCTGACCTGCAGCTGGGCAAGGTACCATCTGGCAAGGACACTGCACCCCTGCTGGGGCAGCCACAGACACAGACCAGTCCGGCTGGGCAGGGGCTGGTAGAGACCCCCAGCCTGGCCTCCCCACAGCAGGGACTGGTTGGAGCCATTGTTTGGGCTTATGCAGCTCGGTTTTGGCTGTCTCCAGAGATGTGTTCTCTTCTCCCTTGCCTACCCCTTCATTCAGGGTTGAGCCTGAAATTTGCACCTCCTCTGTCACAAATAGTGTCCAGGGAGCAGAGACACACAGTGATAGGCAGGATGGACACAGGGCAGGGCCTCAGGTTGGGGGGCTCTGAGGGTGGGAGGAGATGAGCTGCTGGGCTGTGCACTGAGGGTTTACCCATTGGCTCCATGAGCTGTCCTGCAGCTGGGGCTGGAGCGGGCAAATATTCTCTGCTGTTGTCCAGGACAGGGGCGTAAGGTGGGACGGTGAGCACAGGTAGGGGCCAGCTCTGCCCAGGGCACCAGCACTGGGTGTGGGCAGATGCCACATGGGAGCCCAGCTCCCCCAGTCAGGGCTGTTTTAGGGGACAGCATCAGCATAATGATCCTGTAAAGCAGCTGAGGGACAACTTAAGCACCTAGTGACAGGATGGAAAATATGCTTCAGTCATTGCTATTGGTGGTTTCTGCACAGCCTCTTAACTGGGGGAGCTGTGAGAAGCCCAGAAGCCAAGCCAGTCCTCCAGGAACAGGGGCTGTGCCTGCCCAGGCAGCACAGAGCACACCTGGCTCACCTGGAGGTGTGGGGCTGCCACAGTGACACCATCCATCAGCATATGGAAGGCACTGAGCAAGCACTGCTGCAGCTGGTGCTCTCCTCCAGTGCAGCATCTCCATCCCACGCTGGCCATCTCCAGTGTGGGGTTGGAGCCCCACGGGCTCAGCACAGCGCCAGGGAAGCTAAGCCTGCCCCAAGAAATGTGGGGCTGCACAGACCGGGTCCCCTCTCCCATCCTCCCACCCCACACATGGTCCCACGGGGCCAGCCAGCAGCAGGATGTCCCGTGCACACACTCTGTGTTCTCCCGCTGCCTTGGCTGAGTGCGGTGTTGACATTTGAAACTTCCCGACATAAGGAAGTTTTATTAAGAAATGCTGTAAGTCGCCCCCAGCGCCTCCCAGCCCCAGAGGCTGGCGGCAGCACTGTGTGATGGGGGGGACCCTGGGATAAGGGGGCAGGGGTGGGCGCCGGGGCCCCAGTCCCAGAGCTGCAGGAAGCCTTTGCTGGAAGAGGTTAATGCTGGAGGAAGATCTAATGAGTACTTGATTTTTTTGTTTGTTTGGGTTTTGGTCTTTTTTTTGCATGTGTTATGAAACACCTACAATTTGTCCTTGTCAAGCAGCAGATGAGGGGAAGAGGGGTCAGCTGGAGTCAGACAGCAGATGGAAACATTTTTCAGGAATACAATAGCATAAGCGAAGGAATTGTTGAGTAATGTGGGAAGAACAAATCCTCAGCATAAAAATCAGCTTGCATGTACACACAGTGTATCGCTGAGTATTTTCCAGGCTGGATTCTTGCCTTGGTTTCAGCACATTGCTCTTGATACTGAAAAAGTGAGAGCAGACTCAGTCTGTACATCTAAAGTGCACAAGCAGTTAATAAACCAGTGCCCATCACTTCATAATACAGACAAATCAGACACAAATTAAAAAATAACTTAAAAAAGAAGCTGCATGGGTTTCCTTTGTGCTTCCAAAGGAAAAAAAATAATGCTGTGAGCAGGCTCTGTGAGTTGGCCATGTTCCCGTAATGCCTTGTCACTGGGTTTGAAAATAAACTGCCGTGGGATCTGGTGCCACAGCCTGGTGCCCATTTCCTGGTTCCCCCCCAGCATTAGCCACGCTACAGATTGCAGCAGCAGATTGCAGTCACCCCAGGCTCCCCTATTGCTGCCTGATACAGCAGAGGACCCTGCCCGTGGCTGGAGCCCACCGCACGTCTCCTCGGCAGGTCCTCTCTCCACGGGCCAGAGCATCAGGGAGCAGTCCTGCACACCGGTGTCAGGGTGGCAGAACTCGGTGATCTCACTCCCCTCGGTGTCCCAGAGCCTGGGGCAATTCCCTTTAGGGCTGCAACACTAGGCCAGTCAGCCAAGTTCATTCCCAGGGTAATGATATCAGCAGGGCAGGATTGCCTCAAGGTTAAAATCATTCATGCTGTGTTTGCAAGGAGAGCAGCAGGGTTGTGCCTCCACTGGTACAACCCAGTCGTGTGGTTGGGAGGTTAAGGCTGCTGTGTCCAAGCTGACATTAATCAAGAGTACTCAGTATTCTCTGTTAATTACTTTATGTGCACTCAATTTAGGCCAGGCAGGCTAGGTTAGCCAATGCAAAATAAATCAAAGCTACATGAAAAATCCAAGAGCAACATTTCAACTGACAAAGTTCAGTTTGTAAGATAGCTTTGTTCTTTGGTTTAAATCAGGCTGGCTGCTCAAGAGACCCCAGCAATTGCATGCAGAAGCCCTTCCCTTGTTGCCAGTTTCCACACACAGCACCATGGAGCACAAGTGTTTGATCTGGTGCAGGGCTGCTACCTCACCTGCAGAGCATCACCTGACAGCAAGCCACCCCACGCGACCCTGGGCATGCTTTTAGGCTGCTCTTGCTGCAATTTAAAACATCCCCACCAATTCCCTTGTGTGGCATTGAGCTGACACTCAGCTTGTGCTAGGACGAAGGGCAGCAGGACAGTGCTGTGGCTCCACAGGCATGTGGTGCCCATCCACAGATCCTTGATGTGTCTGAGGCCGAGAGCTGTTCGGGGCTGTCCCGCCACAGTCCTGTCTGAGGACAGTGAGGACCAAAGGCGAAACTGCTCCCTGTACCTGGCTGTGGCTGAGGGCCCTGTCTGATGCATGGTCAGCGCTTTGGTCAGGAAACCAGGATAAAGCTTTCTGCCAGGAACAACACAGGGCCTGATTTCAGTGTCTCACCCTCCCTCTAGGACTCCCCGACCAACAAACTGCTCTATGCCAAGGAGATCCCAGAGTACAGGAAGATAGTGCAGCGATACTACAAGCAAATCCATGACATGTCCCCTCTGAGCGAGCAGGAGATGAACGCCCACCTCGCAGAGGAGTCGCGGGTAAGGGGATGGAGGGGATGGGGTTGGGGCTGCAGGCTTGGTGTCCTACTAGAGTGTGGGAGCAGCAGAGAATGCAGGTAGGCTGCAATCAGCTATGGCTTGGGTGCTAGAAGGAGCACACAAGAAAGAGTATTTTGCCTCAAACTTAACACACAAATTTCATCTGACCTAATTCCAAGCATCTTCAATTACTGCCCGAGCTGCAGTAAACACCCACGAGTTCGCTTGAGCCTAACTAACTCTGGCAGCACTGGGAGCTGAGAATGAAATCCAGTGCCAAAAAGCCAGGAAGTTTGGACAAGGATCTCTGCAGTCCTGCAGCCACCCGGCCAGCTGGCCCCTGGGTGCGACTGCCAGGGCCAGCCCCAAGTCCCAGTCAGCCGCTGGCAGCCAGCCCTGGTGCCAGCCACTGGAGCTGGCAACCACCCTCCAGATCAGAGTCCTGCCAGCAATGCACTGCCGATTCCTCAAAATCCAGTCTTCTCCCCAAAGTGTTCTAGCTTCAGGATTTTTCTGAGCAGGATTTTTCCATCGACATTCTGCAGTCTAGTTAATGTGCTGCTCACCTGTGAAATGGCTTTGGGCTTGGAGGGCTAAACAGTGCTGCCCAGAATGGGGTTTTAAGGCTGGCTTTGAAAAGATCAAGACTTGTCCTGATGTAAGCAAATGCACCTTTCTTAAAGGAAGAAGGCTGCACCAACACAACAGAACAAAATTACTCAGGCAGAACCTGTGTTTAATGTAGTCAGTGCCTGCTGGCTGGGCTGGAACTCACATGTTGCATCCTCTTAAAACTATCCCCTCTTGTTTCTGTCTTTATAAAGAAATACCGGAATGAGTTCAACACCAATGTTGCTATGGCCGAGATATACAAATATGCCAAGAGATACCGCTCTCAGGTGAGTGAGTTTCAGGGCTCCTGCCTTCCTGCACCCCTACAGGCTAGACCTGTACCCTCAGCTCTGTTACTGCAGAGCATTTCCATCACATTCTCCTCCTCTCCCAGCCCTGACTCAGCTATGCCCTAGGACAGCAGCTGTCCAGGGGACTGGCTGTAGGGCAGTGGGGGCTCTCCAGATATGGCTGGGATTTGGGCTCCACAGGGCTGGCAGTGGGAGCTTGGCTGGTGGGTGGGCACCCCTATACTGCCTTAGCCCCCCACCTTCCTGTGTCACCCACAGATCGTGGCTGCTCTGGATGCCAACCCCACGACGAAGCGCACCCAGCTCCAGCACAAATTCGAGCAAGTGATTGCGCTCATGGAGGATAACATCTACGAGTGCTGCAGTGAAGCCTAGGCCGGCTGCAGCCCTGGAAGTGACCTTTCCCACAGCACAGTGCCACAGGGAACCTGCCTTCAGCTGCAGGCACGCCGTGGTTATCATCAAACCAGCTTTGTGGTGGGGGTGGGCCTGGCCATGGCTGAAGGGCTCCCTCACCTCACAAGCCACAAGACACCTTTCAGAGCAGCTCAAACTCCTCTGGTATGCACTGTGGCACCCATAATTTATTTGCTGTTGCCAGCCAGAAATGGAAGTGTGACACTTGTGGCAAGCTTAGTTCACCTCTGTTCTCTGGTCATTGCCCAAGCAGTCAGTGCTCTCTGCATCCTTGTGCATGGCTCCTCAGGATGAAGGATGGGGCTGCAGAGGCTGGAACAAGAGACACAAAGCAGAAGGGTCACCTCAGGGAGTAAGGAGCAGACACAGCATAGGCCATCAGAGCAACGCCTGAGTTCCCTTCCACTCTATCCCTTCAACATCCTTGTTTTTCCAACACCAGGGACTCTAATCAACTGTTCACTATCTGCTGCATTCTGTGTATTTTTGTGCCTTTTAATTTTTGTACTGTATGTGTAAACATAACTGCTCTACCATCTGAGAGACTTGGGCAACACAAGGAACTTGGGGCTGAGACAAAGCAATTGCTTCCCAAGCAGCTAAGGCATGGTGAAAGCACTTTATCCCTAACAGACACAGCTGTTTGGGTGCCAGAGGGAGCACAGTCCGTGAAAGACAGTGTGGGAAGGGCTGTTCCCTGAGTTCTTGTCTCTCCTGCACGGCAAGGTGGAGGTGCAGAGAGTAGGCAAACATCCCACTGCCCAGGCAGCTGGTCACGGGCATGGTCCTGTCTAGACCAGATGCAGAGGATGAGGGAAGGACCACGTCCTTTGCTGTCAGCTCCGCCGCACTGGCTCAACCTGTGTCCATGGCACTGCCCCACCTTGGCCCAGGAATGCTTTTCATGCCAGCAGGGCCAGCTCCTGCTGACAGCCCTCTTGACAGTAGCCTCACACTGGGCAAATAGCAGGCAGCATTTTCCCTTTCTCTGCCTCTCCCTGCAGTCATCACCAAACACAAAGTCAGTGCTGCAGAGGTGCCTCCTAAAGCTGCTTGTTCTGCTCCCTTCAGGCCCAGCCCCTGTGACTGACACCTGAAAGCATCCAAGAGAGCAGGGCTTGGGTGGATGGCCAGCCTGTTTTCGGACCTTAAAGGCAGAGGGACTGGACCCATTCCCTGCCAGCCCAGCACTGACTCAGGCAAGCAGAGCAGCTCCAGCATCCTGAGTGGTAGAGACTGTTCAGGCTTGGGCTGGGGTCAGTGAAAAGGTCCCATTAGCAGACAAATGGAGTTCATCTGAGACCAGAAACCCCAGTGCTGCCCTGTGACATTCACACTGGGCCAAACCCCCCAATCCCAGCTTGGTGGCCCCTTCTGCTTCATGCAGCCCAGGGAGCTGTGACCACTCTGGTCTCTGGTGTCACACAGGCCCCTCTGAAGAGGCTGAATGCAGCCAATGCCACACCACATGCTCCAAGGCAGCGTTCTCCTGCCCACAGGGCTGACAGACAGCAGACACCCAGCTCAAACTGCCAAATAGGAAAGAAACAAAGAAAAAAGTTACTACCTCACTGCAGGAGGGTGTAAGGGAAGCCTTTGTTAGTCATCCAGCTGACAATGATGCAGCTTCGTATTAGATGACTGTTCACCAAAAGTCCTCCTGGGTGACTCACTGCCATGGACAGGTGGCCTCCATTCCATTGTTTCCAGTAATGCCACATTGGTCAGAAACCCGAATATCAGAGTTGTGTATGTGTACATAGATATCTATTTTAAAACAAACAATAAACTTTATCCAGTATGTTAAAAGGGGGGAAGGGAGGGAAGGGAAAGGGGAAGAATAGAGTTGTTTTTTAAAGAGAACTACAGAAAAAGTACTTACACTGTGGAGGTCTCAATGTCTTTGCTGAGGATGTGGCTTCAGAATATAAACTCTTAAGAATGTAGCTGGGCTACATTTTATTTTGAAAGTGATTTTACAAAATCTTGAATTTTTTTTTTCTGTTAGAAACTGTGAATAGCTGCCAGAGATGTAGGCAGGCCCAGCACAGGGAAGGCAAGGGCAAGAAGGACTGAGGTAGCAGAGAATGTTGAGCCTGGCTGGAGGCAGGGAGAGGTCCATGGAGCTATAGCCCCATGTTGTTTGTTACAGGGAAAGGATATGAGTAAGTCTAGAGGAAGCAGAGCTTGCCTCCAGGTGCTGTGACTGGGCCACGTATTGAGGCTATTGCTTTATTATTTAATTTTTATCAAAGAAAAAAAGTAGTTGCTACAACCATGTAACGGAACAACTTTAACAGAGCAAAAGCTCGAGGGTTTGTAGTGTTGTATTGCCTTGAACCCCTGAGCCCTTTGTAACATGTTTTTCAACTTTGGCACGTGTTGTGGGTGTAGTGCCCTTACCTGCTGTGTAGTGGAAGTGGCAGACTCCTGGCAAAGCCTATCTTCGTAATAAAACAAGGTGCTGAACCTGTGGAATGCAGTTTCTGCCTCTGTGCATGCAGAGTACACATGTGGAACACACCTGCACAGACAAGCCTTGCACGTACGAGACACACCGTGTGCAGGGGCAGCAGCTCAGTGAGAACCCCCTTGTTTCTGCAGGACACAGGTTTGTACCTCTGAGCTGCAGAGCTCACTGTGGCCACACACCACTCCTGCAGCAGGTTCCACAGCTCCTACTGCAACAGGTGCAGGAGGGGACGATTGGCACCTGACCTGGCTGATGCTATGGATGTGAAGACCAGTAACCCCACAACAGCAGCTGGGGCTGAGCACCTTTACCTGTGCCAGCTGCCCAGCCCATGGGACAGTGCCTCCCCCGAGTCCTGGACAGCCAGCAGCTCCCTGCACTGTCAGACGAGGCTGCAGCTTCAGTACCCTGACACCAGCTGCAGCCCCGGGGGCCTTAATAACCATGGCATTGCTAAATCCACGCTCTTCCACCTCCCCCAGTAAAAGCTGCACTTTCCAGACACCAGAGGGATTTTCTTCTGCTAGGAAGTTGATTCTTAGGAAAGCTAAATCCAGCCATTAAATGATTTGGCCTCTCTCAAAGAAAGAGAGCTTCACATTTCACACTGCAGCTGGTGAGGAGGGAGGACACAGCCCCTTCTTGCTCTGTTGGGATGTTGCCACATGGGCAAGCAGGACTCTCTGAAGCCACCATCATCAGAGGATCCAGTGAACTCGGTTCAGTTACTGCTGCCACATTCCACACCCTGTCCCTGGGGGGACACGAGTTCCAGCTCCATTAAGGATGGATCAACATAGTCAAGGCTGAAGTTTAAAGAGAAGTTAGTTTGCTCAGCTCCTGCTTAAGCCCCAGAGCAAGGCCAGGAGCCTTGGAGGGCATTGGCAAGGCCAGCTGCAGCTTAGTGAAATCCTCTTTAGGAAGAGTTTTACTTCCACTTATTTCCTCCCGCCCAGGGGGACTGTAACCCTTTACATGATCAGCCTGACCTTCAGAAGGGCTCTACTCCGAGCAGAGCAAGAGAAATGCAGGCATTTGAAGCTATTAAATGAAAGTGCCATATGCTGACCCACAGGAGCTTGCAAGACAGGTTTGTAGGTGGGAACTGTGCCACAGGTAGGTAAACAAGAGCATGAACTATGCTGGGGGCTACAGCATACATCTCAAACACAGTTTTTGAGCCATAAAACACCTCTGTCTTCCTCTTACTATAGTTAGAGCACAGGCAGCTCCCTCCATTGCTGGGGACTCCTGCCCATGGCATGCACCCAGACCTGCCACCCTGGTACTCCTATAATCCCAGTTCAGCCAGGCATCAGCACAAGGGCAGCCAAGAGGGCAGAGGGCTGGACACTCCAGTAAGTCGGGGGGCACCACAGCCCCACACCAGCAGGGCTGGCCAAGCTTGAGCTTCTCCATTCCTGGGGGTGCCACCATGCTGTGTCCCATGGGTACCAGAGCCCCTGCCCAGGCTATCACTGCCAGCCTGCACACACACAGCCCCCAGCAGCCCATCGTACCCTGGAACCACAGCTGGAGACACGGGACAGACAGGGAACCTCTCCGTGAGGGCAGACTGAGAGGCAGCTGCCTGCAGCATCAAGTCACCACCATGCCATGCAGGATGAGGCCAGGGCTGGAGGATTTTGAAATGGGAAACAGGAGCACAGGGGCAGGAGCCTACAAGCAGGGAAGTAGAGAAGCCATTCCATGAGGTGAATAAAGAAGCTTTATTAGGAGGAGGTAAACACGGAGTTAAAACCTGTCCTAGGGACTAAAACCAGCCCAGACCCCAAGGGCCTGGGCCAGCTGGAGCAGGACTAAGGGGGACTGTCTGGGCCCCCCTATAGAGCCTTTCTAACCCTCTGCAGGAGGGGCTGTCTTCTGCAGCCTGGCCTTACCCTGCCCAGCTCCTGGGGTCACCCGGGGCTTCCTCACCCGGCCTTGACCACCCTGTGCCTTGGGGACGTCCTGCTGTGCCCCCTTGAGCACCTTCCCCTTGCTCTTTCCCCCAGGGACCTTTTGGGGTCCCTTTGCCCCAGCACCTGCAGAGCTGTCGCTTCTGCCCACTCCTGCACCCTCAGCAGCTCTCGGGGGCCCTGAGTGCCCTGTGCCAGGTGCCTGGGGGTGCTCAGCAGCTCTCGGGGGCCCTGAGTGCCCTGTGCCAGGTGCCTGGGGGTGCTCAGCAGCTCTCGGGGGCACTGGGTGCCCTTTGCCACGGACCCGGCCATGGTCCCCAGCTCGCAGGGGCTTGGCTCCATCACTTCTGGGCTTCTCTGCTGCTTGCGGCTGGGCCTGGAAGGAAGGGAACAGAGCACCTCAGAGAGCTGCCATGCCAGGAGCCTCCCAGCCCCACTGCTGTCACCTACTCACATCCACAGGCTTTGCTTTTTGCTTCTGCTTCCCCACCGCCAGCTGCTGCTTCTTGGTGCCTGCGGAGGGGCAGGGGGTGAGCCCGGGTGGGCCCAGGCCGCACAGGGCGGCTCGTGGCCCCAGAGACCCTTTACCTCGTTGTCGTGCACCGCCCAGGGGGGCAGAGGGGCCCTCGGGGGTCCCTTTCTGTCCCGGCTTCAGGGCCGGTCCCCGGTCAGGGTTTGCCTGGCGCAGACGGTGCCTGTGCTGCGGCTCGGTGGGTGCCAGCTGGGAGCAGAGCAGGGTGTCGGTGGGGCGGGGAGCAGCACAGCCCCAGCCCCGGCCCGCAGCCCCCGCGGCCCCCGCTCACCAGGAAGGTGCCCGTGGCCCCCACGGCCGAGCAGTGCCGGGGCCGCACCAGCTCCCCGCGGCTCAGCCCCCTGCTCAGCGCCCGCTTCAGCAGCGCCTTGAGCCGGGCGGGATCCACCGCGGGGTACTTGGCCAGGATGAACTGCTTGATGGTGAAGACAGAGGCACCCTTCTCGTCCTGCGCCCTCAGCGCCTCCTTGACCATCTGCAGCGTCGAGGGGCGCCGGGCCGGGCCCAGCAGCGCCCGCAGCGGGGCCGGGGCTGTGGGGGCTGTGGGGGCTGCAAAGGCACGGCCTGAGCCGGGGAGCAGACACGGGCACACACGGACAGCCAGGGACAGCCAGGGACAGACACGGGCACCCAGGGACACCCAGGGACACCCACGGACAGCCACGGGCACCCAGGGACACTCACAGACACCCACAGACACCCACGGGTACCCACGGCCCCGGCACGGCTGGGGAGCTGAGCAGCCACGGCCCTGCTCACCCCCACAGCCTTATGGGGGCTGCAGCCCCAGAGCCCAAACCGAGCCCCATCAGTCACCCCAGAGCCCAAACCGAGCCCCATCAGTCACCCCAGAGCCCAAACCGAGCCCCATCAGTCACCCCAGAACCCAAACCGAGCCCCATCAGTCACCCCAGAGCCCAAACCGAGCCCCATCAGTCACCCCAGAGCCCAAACCCAGCCCCATCAGTCACCCCAGAACCCAAACCCAGCCCCAGCTCCCCAGGACCCTGCAGCACCTGCAGACCCCTCACCCATCGGAGGCTCCACAGCAGAAGACATGAGCACACAAACACCCAGAACACAACCAGCCCCTGCTCACCTTGCTCCCCTCCATGGCTTTTACCTGTTTCGGGCTGGTTGCCCTGGTCCCCGCCCTGGGGCAGGCAGGGGCTGTGAGTGGAGAGCCCTCGGCGCGGGGCTGGGGGAGATGGGCACAGCTGAGCGGGGTTTGGGGGGATGAGGGTTAGGGTTAGGGGTTAGGGTTAGGGCTGCGGGCTGAGTGCCCTGAGCAGGCAGGGAGAGGCACCTGCTGCCTGCGGGGCGGTGTTGGGGGGCAGGATGGGGCTCGTGGGCTGTGGGGACACAGAGCTGGATGGCAGCTCTGTGCCTTGGGGACACAGAGCAGGGTGGCAGCTCATGGGCTGTGGGGACACACAGCTGGATGGCACCTCTGTGCCTTGGGGACACAGAGCGGGATGGCAGCTCTGTGCTGTGGGGACACAGAGCAGGATGGCACCTCTGTGCTGTGGGGACACAGAGCAGGATGGCACCTCTGTGCTGTGGGGACACAGAGCAGGGTGGCAGCTCTGTGCTGTGGGGACACAGAGCTGGATGGCAGCTCTGTGGTGTGGGGACACAGAGCTGGATGGCACCTCATGGGCTGTGGGGACACACAGCTGGATGGCAGCTCATGGTCTGTGGGGACACAGAGAGCCATTCTGCAGCGGGGGGCACACACTGACCTGTTCCCAGGTGCGGGTGGGCTGTGCCATCCCCCTTGAGAGGCAAGGTCTGACAACGGGGGGAAAACAATCCCACAAAGGAGAGGAGGGAAATGAAGGGCTGCGTGGTTAGCCAGCAAAGGCAGGAGGAGCGACACTCTCCCCCTGGATCCATCCATCCCCTCCCCGGGCAGCTCTGCGGTGTCTCTGGAACCTGGACCAGCACAGGGGTCCCAAACCCTTGCTTGGCCCTTGGTGCCCCAGCAGGGCTGGGCATGGTGTGGGGTGCCAGCCTGCAGGCACAGCAGGCAGGCTGTGATGACAGGCACAGCCACGCTCCTGGGGAGCACAGTCTCACGGACAGCAAACAAACACTGAATCCTTCCTACTCTTCCCTGCAAAACCACCTCCCAGATTTGAAGTGCATGAATCAGACATCAGCCTAAACACTGAATTATTCATAAAACTCTAATCTTCAGATTTCACTGAATATGCAGAAGTATCGATTAAAAAAATAATGAGAGAATTGTACTTGCAAATTGCTCTTTATTAAGGGTTTAACTTGCAGGGCTCTATACGTTCCCTATTAGTCCTTGCAAAGCTGCATAGGATTAGAAATCAGAGGATAATAATGTACAAAAATAGTTTCAAATGTTGATAACACTGAACAGCAAGAAAAACATCTTATTTGTATAACTGAGCTAAAAATAAAAAGGAAGAACAGTGCTACAATTGCAATATGCCATCTTGCAGTGCTTGGAACATATGTTGCCCTCGCTGAGCCATATGCTGCTGGGTCCTGCCTGCTGTGGTGCTGGGGGAGCTCAGCCCTGCACCCCTCGACAGCACGAGAGCTGCCCGAGCCCTCCTCTCGGGCTGAGACCACTCTGGCCACAGCTGAAATGGGGAGCGGTGGGGGGAGCGTGCCAGGGGCTGGACCCTGGGGGTCCAGAGATGCCTAAGGATGAGGTGTGGGATTGTGGAAGAGTGCTGGGGGACATGGAGTGGGGCTGCTGCTGAGGGAGCAAACTCTGTCCACGAGCTGCTTCTCTGGTGCTGCAGGTGCGAGCACGGAGCCCTCCCTGAGCGCTGTGGCCGTGCCATGCCGTGCCATGCCGTGCCATGCCATGCCATGCCGTGCCATGCCGTGCCATGCCATGCCATGCCATACCAGCAGGATGCACAGCCTGCACCGCTGCAGCACAGAAGGGCCCATGTGCACCAGCATCTGTCCTGCCCCAGAGGGGACACGGTGCCTGCAGGGGCTTCTGACAGGCTGGAGGTGGGGCAGGGCTGGGGCTGGGAGCACCTGGCAGGGCCAAGGGCACCTTGCAGCAGCCAGACCTGCTCCGGGCAGCTGGAGCGCGGCAGGGCTGAGCGGCTGTGCGGCACTGCCCGAGATCCACCTCCAGCATCAGGGACAGGACGTGGCCCCAGCTCCAGCCCCGGCTCCAGCAGAGGCAGAATGTGCCCTGGCTGGGGCATCAGCGTGGGGCAGGGGAGGCGAGGGCAGCTCTGCCATGGCCCAGGCATGGTGGGGCAGGGGAGGCGAGGGCAGCTCTGCCATGGCCCAGGCATGGTGGGGCAGGGGAGGCGAGGGCAGCTCTGCCGTGGCCCAGGCATGGCAGGGCTGTCTGACCTGGGGTCTGCACTCAGAGCAGGGGCATGAGCTCTCAGCAAGTCAACAGAAACTCACGGATCTATGTCAGAGGAGCTAAGCCTTTGCCTTTTAATTACAAAACGGGTGTACACATTTTGAGCATTGTTCCCAGGGTTCCTAGTGTGGGAGAGAGGAGCCTGCCCCACAGGGCCTTGGCCGTGGTGAAGCAGGGGCAGGTGGTGGCGGCGGTGGGACTAAGTTCGTGCTGGGGGCAGAGATGTGCCCCAGGAACTGGCCCAGGGTGGCCTACGCAGGAGAGACCTGGCTGGTGGACACGGAGGAGGTCTCTGTCTTGCCAGCAGATGTGTCCTCATCTCCCAGCGGGTTCTTGCCACAGCAGAGAGTTGTGATCATGCAGTTACGGAACTGGGAGAGAGGGAATCCCGGAGTGAGGCAGGGGGACACCAGGCAGCTCTGCCTGCAGGGCTGTCTCCAAGGCCAGCAGAGCTGCGTCGAAGCCCCAACACCTCAGTGCAGGAGGCACCAGCCCAGTGGAGTCTCCTGCCCCACTGGCTGCTGCCAGCCCTGCCTGCCGAAGCCCCGGCTCCTCCATCAGTGCAGCACCTGCATCACTTCAGGCTGGAAGGCCTTGCATTTGTGAGATTTATGTAACACCAAGACTGAGCTACAGTCACCCTCCCATGTGCCAGGACAGGATCACCTGGAAACAATCTCCCCTCCGGCCCACCGGCAGCTTGAGGTGCCCTAACACTCTGCCAGCTGTTATAAAGTGAAACACAAAAAAGAAGTTGTGTCACCCCGTGCCACTTACCTGTTTGTTCATTACAATGTAGATGACAGGGTTGTAGATGGAGGAGCTCTTGGCAAAGAATGCTGGGATGGTCATGAAGATGGGCCCAAAGTCCGACCCCTGGTTGGTGAAGATGTAGAACGCGACGCTGGCGTAGGGGACCCAGCAGATCAGGAAGGCAATGACCATGATGATGACCATGCGGGTCACTTCTTTCTCTGCCTTCTGGGTGGTGGCAGATTCCTGCTGCTGGGCAGCAGCCTGCGGGCAGAAGGGAATGGAAACGTGATGGAGCCAGGAGTGCTGTGCTGGTGGGGATATGGGGTCAGGGCTCACAGAAATCGAGCTGCACATATGGAGTTTGCTCTTTCCCTCTTCATGGAGGACCATCCTGGCCCTCGGAGGGCCCCACCTGTCCCCAGCCTGGAGCCTGGTGTGGGCCCCTTCCCAGCACTGGGGATGGTGATGGCCCCAGACCACTGTCACGGTCAGATACCCACCTCCTTGACAGTGCAAACCAGGTTCCCGTAGCAGAAAAAAATGATTGACAGGGGGATCATGAAGTGAACCACGAACATGTAGATGACGAAAGACTCGTTGTTGACCTCTGGCTTCAGAGTGTAATAGTCGATCCCGCACGAGCACTGCATGCCCTCAGGGATGTACCTGCAGGGTGAGCCCAGCAGTCAGTGCCCAGCAGAGACGGGCTGGGAGCCACAGCCACAGCACCAGCCGGGACCCTGCGCCCCCCGCGCCGGGACGGTGCCCTCCCCACCTGGACCAGCCGAAGAGCGGCGGGGCCGCGCACGCCAGGGCCATGATCCAGGAGAAGGCAACACCCATGATGGCGTGGTTCTCCCCGAAGCGAAAGTTGCTCATGGGCTTGCAGACCACTACATATCTCTCGATAGCCAGGACCACCAGTGACCAGAGAGCAATTTCACCTGCACCGGGGACAGGGACAGAGAGGGACACAGGGACTTTGAGCAGCAGGAAGAGGAAAATACCCCAATGCAGCATGAGGCCTCCTCAGACTGATGTTCCTGAGGACAGCCCTGTTAAATCCCCACCAAGGGTTCAGAAAGCAAAATGAACAAAGTGAAGTGCAGATGCAACAGGATGGTGTGAGAAGATCCCTCCTCACTGTACTGCTGACCCACAGGAACCACTTTGCTGCTGTGGGATCCATGGCTGGACCCCACCATTCATCCCAGACAGCACCTGCACCTGCAAATCTACTGCCACACTCTGATGTGCAGCAAGTGCCTGTCATCCCAGGATTTCCCCCTGCTACCCACAGCTTCCCGGGAAACCTGGGCCACAGGGATCAAACCAGCAAAACAGCAGCTGTGGCTGAAGGCTGCGCTGAATGGAGGAGGGCATTTTTAGACATGTATTTTGTTTAACATCTGTTTGGGTCCAAGCCTGGCTGGCACAGGAAGGAGAGCCAGCTCTGCTTGCCTGTGCCACTGTGCACCACACCAGAGCCAATGGCAACTTCAGACTCGAGAAACAGGAGGAACAAAATTATCATGTCGAGTCAGAAAGTGAGCCAAGGAAATGTGCAAATCCAACAACTGCAAAATCTGCTCCTGGTGGCTTTTCATTGCTGCACTATAGTTCTCAGGATACTGAGCAGGTGGCTCCCAAAGTAAGGTTAAAAAAACAAATGCAATTTCTCACTTTCTTCACCTCCCACCCAGAAACATGGCAACAGTCCCAGCCCACATCAGCAGCAGACCAAGGACCTTCCAGGTACCATATTCTTCCAAGGTCATCTGTGTGTCTTCCCTGCCACTCCTAAAATCTGGGGCAATTCCTGGCAGGAGACTCATGAATATTTGGGAAACTTACCTCCCAGTGTAGCAAAAAAGCCTTCAATATAGCACCCTGTTACTCCAAAGACAAAGTACCCATTCATCGAGGTGTACATGGTGGTCGTGAAGCCTCCAAAGACCATGAAGAGGTCAGCGACTGCCAGGTTCAGGAGGATGTAGTTTAGAGGTGTCCGGAGCTTCTTGTGCTGGATGGTGACATAGAGCGTGAGGAAGTTGATGGGGAAGCCGAGCAGAATCAGCATGAACATGTAGGCAGCTAGTGCTGAGAACTTCCAGGGCTCAGCCAAGTAGTACTGGGGGTACTCGAAGGGGCTCCGCACCACCCCGGTCTTGTTGGACATGGGCACATAGAAGTCTTGGCCTTCTGTCCCGTTCATGGCTGCGGTTCCTGAGGTGCCTTTCGCTCTTATTCAGGGGCTTCTTTTGTGCACAGGGGGATTGACTCTGAAGTGGAGCTGCCGCCACCTCTCAGCCTTCACTGTCACTCTGAGGAGAAGTGGCTACACTCCCCTCCACAGGGCACCTCTTATAATGTGCCCCCGGGGTAAGCTCTGGGCATTGGTGTCAGCGCGATTAGGGTTTAGAGAATTATTAATCATAATCATCCAGGGGTAATTGGCTTTCCTGGGAAGGTGTTAAGGTGACACCTGTTTCTGGCCTGCACTGTCATTATTGGAGACCATGGCTCATGGTCACATATAAAGAGGTTGCTCTGCACTCACCTTTCATTTTGGGGCGGCTCAAACCAGGCAGCAGCTCCACTCACAATGCCTTGCTACTCTTTTCCATCCCTCAATAAGAGGGATGCGTGTGGTTCAAACCCCAGGACTGTGGGTTTGGGGGCTGCAGATGGTGGCCGGGCTGGACAGGTGTGGTGTGGTGTGGTGCCTCAGTGACAGAGGGGTGCCCCAGCCCCATTCTCACAAGGGGAATGCGGGTCCATGACACCAGCCAGTCTCCACTGGAGATCTGTCCCCACCATAACTGCTTGTCCCTGTGGGAGGCTGCAGAAGGCAATGTTACCAACCCTTCTTCCACTTGTTCCAGCCACCTCTTTCTGTTCAGGATTTGGCTGGGGAGGTTTGACTACCACAGTGAAACACTGGCCCTGCTGGCAGGTTACCAGTTGTACCATCTCCTTTGTGCCTGGTTTTGTATATGGTTTAAATCATGCCAACTACATTGGTAAGACCTAAAACATAACCTAGTCCATCTGTCCTGGACTGGAGTCATTCTGCACTGGTGCTGAGAAGGCTGCTGGACCAGGGCACTGATGGGAGGTTCAGAGGTGAAGCCAACATCCAACCTCGTATGCTAGTTGAGAGATGTCTTCGGTCTCCTCAAACTCTGCATAACCATCAAACTCTGGAGGAGAAGCTGTCCTTGGTGGTGGTTGCCCCATGTCCTCTGTGTCTCTGCCTTCCCACTCAGTGAACTCAATTGTTCTTGAAATGTTCTTTGTGCCAACAGCAGCTAAGTTACATATGGTCTTAATTTTTCAGAGGCAATGGGACAACATATACAAAGGGTGAGCATAAGGAGCCAACCAGAGAGCAACTCTCTTCTGGAGGTTCCTCACAGTTCACACCGTTGTGATTAATCTTTTAAGCTCCAAAGCTATTTTCTCCACCTATTCCTTTTTTCCACTGTGTACCACCTTTCTCACTAGCAGTCCAGCTAAGATTCCAGCTAGCAGGCAGGTACCACCTGGTTCCTCTGTGGAGGCCAGGCAAGGGCTGTTTGCTCTGCCCCTTAGTATGTGATGGAGGCTGGAAGGGAGCTGAGCACCCACCTCCTCTTGCTGTTCTGGCTGCAGCTGGGGGCTGAGCTGAGTGTTCCTCACAGTCAGGAGCGGGTGAACAGGAGGGTCTCATCCAGCACAGGAGGATGTTCCTGAGCTGCTGAACATGGGGGTGAGGTGGGCAGAAGCTCACATCCTCTTGGCCTGAATAGACTTCCTCCAGTCCTGGCCTAGTTTTCACCAATGTTCCCTGTTCAGCAGAGCTGAACAGAAAAAAGCACAAAGTCCTGTACCTCCCTAAAGCAGAGACCAAGCTGGGAAACCTTCTCTTTAAGTGCAGAAGGTGGGAAAGAGCTGAAGTGCCAGCACTACAGACTGGGGCAGACCTGGCTAGCTGCAGTCCAACACAAGCCATGGTCTCTGGACAGTCCCTAAGATCTTCCTTCCCCTTAACATGAAAACACCACATCCTCAAACATACTCTGCTCACCCTAAGTCCCTCTTAATTAACTTCTCACACTTGTTGCGAAGGCCAGAGCAGTGCCACTCTAACTGCAAAGGCAGCTGTTCACACTGTACCTGGGCACACAAGGATTAGAGGTTTATTTCTCAATACACCTTAAGCTGATGCAATAAGCCACTGCTGAGGTAGCAGCTGCTGCGCAGAGCTTAGGGCTGGTGTGCGTCACCACTGGATGCAACAGTGGCACAGGCAGGCAGCAATGGGGCAGAGGAACAGAGTAAATTGCTCAAAACAGCTTCCAACCAAAGCACCGTGGTGGGACCTGTTGTAGCTCCAGGGACTCCTCAGTATGAAGTGAGCATGGAAGCTCCATGGCACAGCACAGCCTGGACCAGAACACCTTGTCTCACATGTATGAGATGTGCTGTTTCTGCACAGAAAACCCCAATATGCTTTTCAAAACTAGACTTTATCCAGAGTTGGTTTTTTTTTAAAAAAAAAGCTTCCTTGCTTGATTCATTCTCTGTCTGTGTCATAGCAAACCCGTTCACTTTATTTTTATAATTTTTCATTCCCACTGGCTCTGCACAACCAGCTCAGTTCCAGAAGAAAGGAACCGAATTCCACCCTGGCTCGCATGTGAAACAGCATTGTTTATCCATGTCAATAGGAGAGTCTTCACTGCAAACAGTGACAGCTGAGTCAGAAAGCAGATGAGCTGTAATTAGAACAGAATGTTTTTTAAGTGGTAAATTAAGCAAACTTGGTCAGGAACCACTGGGGGAGTCAGAAACCCAGCAGTGTCATTGCAGGGTCTCCCTTCCAGAGGAACCCGAGCAGAGACATCCTGTTTCATGTGTAAGGTGCTGCTCCCGTGGGAGCTGCTCTGCCAGCATCCAACACCTCAGCCAGTTGCTTGAGACAGTACTGTGTCCTTTCCCACTGAGGGCAAAGGGACAGGCTGCCATCACAACAGAACTCGTGGCAACACAGGCACAGTTTATACTGGTCGAGACCCATTGCTTCCCAGCTCCAGCCCAGCCAGTTACCTACATGAATCCTTCCACTGCCAAGGAATGACCGTGACCGTCCTGAGCAGATTCCCATGCCTGGAGGTACGATGGCATGACTGGCATGGAGCTCACATCTCTCACAGCAGTGTGGGGTGCTGTGCTTTGGTGTCCAAACCAATGCTAGGAACACACCAGTGCTGTAGCTGGTGCCTGCACAGCACTGGAACTTCTTTTTTTCCTGCTCTGTCTCCCTCAGGAATTGGCCAGAGCTGGGCAGGGAGCAGGGAGCAACAGAGCTGGGACAGCAGCCCAAAGGGCTGTCCTGCTCCAGATGATGTCATGCTCCAAAATAAAAGCTTAGGGAAAGGAAGAAGGGAGGATGTTGTGTTTGCGGTGTTTGCCTTCCCAAGTGATGGTTACTCATGCTAAGCCCGGCTCTCCAGGAAGCAGGGAATAAATTCCTTCTTGCTTGCTTTGCTTGCATGCAGAGCTCTGCTTCAGCCATTAAACTATTTATCTCAACTCGAGAGCTTCTTGGCTTTTGCTCTCCTATTTCCTGCCCAGTCCTGCAGGGAGAATGAGCCAACACAGCGGCTCAGGAGCTGCCTGAGACTGACCCCCAAAAGGGGCTAGAGTAGAAGGCAGTGGGTTCTTGTCCTCCCACCTGCACACGTAGCTTGCCCTCGGCTCCTGACTGACATGCTGCTGGGGACACCCTGCTCAGCAGCAGCCCCTTAGCACACCCCTCCATGGCAGCACCATGGCCAAAGGACAGTGGGAGCTCAGGAATGCTCAGATATGCTCGGGTATGTAGTCTGACATCCTGCACTTTAACCAGATGAATTCCACATAGACTGAATCATCTCCCACCCCAGGGTGGCTGTGAGATGTCCCCAATGCCAAGAGCAGTGGAACTCTTCAGATTACATTTGAAGGGCTCTAAACTCTATCTCTGTTCTTGCCTAAATGGAATAGAAAGGAAAAAGAAATTTAAGATCAGAACTAGGAGCATTATAGCCAATTCTGAGACAAAGAGTAGTGAAAAATAGTACCATTTATTTGAAGATCTGTCAATGACAGGTGCATATTAAGGAGCAAACCAAGCCCTAACATAACCTGGAGTAAAACCAATTACTTAAAGGCTGAACTTGACCCTAAAAACATTCCTGTAAAATTCTGTGGCACTTCAGCTGCTTGCCTGGGAAATGGAAATCACATTCACAAACAGCAGACATTTTAATTTAAAAAAATAGTTGCATGTCTTCAACTCTTACCTACAAAATGGAACAAGATGACTGAACTAAGCTGTTAGGAAAGCTCTATGGATCTAAGAAGTGTTCTGCCAAACCAACAGGGGAGACTCTTGTTCAGATGAAAGACTGGTCGCCTTCATTGGTTTGACTCATCTATTCTCCTTCGACAGAAGGGACAACAATTATGCTGGAGTATGAGGAGCTCATAGTCTTCTGTGTGAAACATCTGTTAATTAGGAACAGATTTAGGACAAGTTAGCCAGTGCCCTGCTCAAAGGAAATGCAAAATGAGCTCAATGGCTGCTCTACAGCACAAGTATTCTGAAACCACCAGCACAGAGTTGGTCCTCTTGGTTTCAATTGCCTGAGATGCTACAGCTGGAACAGAGTAGCGAGTGCTTCACAGACCACTGCCAGTGCTGCTGAGGAGGGACAAACCCACTAACCACTTCTGCAGAAGGATAACAATTAGACAGTTTTGGTGTGAGCAAACATGACTCCATTGCTCAATTTCAGCATTTCAAAAACCCATTCCTGAGCGGGGCAGGAGCAGGGCTGAACCACAAGATACCTTAGTCACTGACTGATTTTCCTTGCTAGACCAGGCTCCAAGTCAGACAGACAGAGCAAAAGGAAATAAATACGAATCAGCTTCTGCTGATGAGCCAAGGTTTGCTCGAGAGGCTCTGACTTGCTGTCAGAGCAGTGTCTCAAGCTCAGCTACCGCCAAGTCTTCAAAGGCAGCTGTTCCTCTGTGCATCACACAGCTGAGTTGGGGTTTCACTGCTCCGTCTCTGCCTCAGTGAGGAATTTGCTGAATACATTTTAGAGTATGTGGTTTCAAAGATTAGCATTGTTTCAGCCATTGGGTTCTGGAAAGGGCTTTTTGTTTGTTTTTTTTAAACTCCTCCATGAAAACACTACCTGAAAGCAGGACGGACACATGGTGATGGAGGCGTCAGGCAGCAGGGACCGGTAGTACTGCCACCGCAGCGGCTTCGGCCAGCGCTTGACCAGGACGTCCCTGCGGCTCATCGACCGGAGCACGGCACGGTTCACCACCACCGGCACGAACTCAGAGCCTCCCTGCTGCAGGAGAGCAGGTTCACAGAGCATCCTTGTTACTGACTGCAAGGCCCTTTGAGGATTCTTAAGGTGTTGTGAGAAGCAGATTCAGTAGATGAAGCTAAGGTAGAACTGGCCCAAGAAGTTTTACCAACACCTTCAGCGACAGCAGCATCCTGCCACATCTGGTGCCAGTGAGCTTCCACTATGCCTTTAATGGACCTCTTTATAATTTCTTGTAAATAACAGTAGTGCCCACAGTCTTTATGAAACCCTCACAGTAAGGCCTGCTCTATAGATGTGCTGCTTGCACCCTATGAGACAGCCCCATTGTACCAGCGTATGGTGAGAAAACAAAATTCCAGGAACTAACATCTTTGTTGTTTTGAAGGGCTTGTCTTTGTTTGAGTGGGGATTTTTGTGTAGATTTTGTTGGTTTGTTTATTTTTGCGGGGTTCTGTTTGGTTCTTTTAAGAGAGGAGTTAACTGGTAAATCCCTTTCCCTCTCAAGTGCCACCCCCCTCCCAGTCTCCTGCTCTGCAGCTCTCCTGTCTTTGTACTACATGCCCACCACAAGAAAGGTGTGGACTGTAAAGTAAAATCTTCTATTAATTTCTGCTGGTAGCAAGAAAGAAACTGGAAGGTACAGATAAAGAAGGCTCTTACCTCAAAGCTCAGTTTTGCTGTAAAGGGATCATCATCCTCAACAATATCTGTATTGTCATCAAGCCTCAAACTCTGGGCATCTGGATGTATTTCTTAAGGATGGACAAGAGTTCCTGTAAAATTGGCTGTGCTCATCATAGCCAGCACTCACAGAATCAGCATGAAAATACCCCAGCAGGACCAGTATCCTTGCTGCTCCAGAGTATCTCAAACTGTGACCGTGCCCAATTGCAAAAAATATCAAGAAGACCTTGTTGGGATTCCCAGTGACTGGGGAATTTTATCACTGCAGTTGCTGTAGAGCAGCAGGACTGACCACAGCCAGGCATGACATCAGCTCTGCCTTCCTTTCTGACACAGCAAAGAAAGCAATTTATTGAAAGGACATTTCTGAGCAGCTTTAGTCAGAGTTTGTGTGTTCTTGTGTGTCATTTTGCATCTCATATTCTATGGTCCCCACAGCAACTGGGAGCTCTGGATGCCAAAGCATTCCAAACCAGATCCCAACAAGAATGGCTGTGAGGAATGTCCATGCTGCTTCCCTCAGCTGAGAGAAGGCAACCTCTAAAGGAAGCTGTTATTGGAAGCAACACACTCCAGATTCCCCCCATTCTTTACAGAAAGCGATGCACACAGAATAGGTTTAGCATGACATTCCCCTGTTAAAAATAAACATTTCACATGATTAGAAACAAACTGTCCTGATGGAAAAGCTTCATAACAATAATAGGTTTAGTTAAACCACACTTTGGTTGTTATACTAATGTGATAAGGAAACACAATGCAATTGTACTCACATCAGTCATATGACAAAAAAAGAAAGGTTTAAACCTAAGGGGGGAAAAAAGAATCCAAGAACTGAAACCCAATTCTAATCAAAAGGATACGGTCACTCATCATCTCTTGCCATTTATTCTCTCTTTTACTCACTCTTGGAGCTTCAAGATCAATGAGAGCTACAGCTTCTTCATCCGTGATGCCATCTTCCAAATAGAACTCGACCAGATGCAGCACCTCTAAAGGGTGGGAAAGGCAGAAGTGTTTGACGTGCAGGAACTCAGGAAATGCCTCACAGCAGACACTGTGCCCCTTCAGCAACAAACAGCCTCTGGTTTCCATGACCAGAGCGGGTGGTGTTCTGCCCACCTGCTCTCATGAAACAAGTCAAATAAAATATAATTACAGCAAACCAACTCCCTTGAACTTCTGAAAGGAGTGTCCATGTTCACGGAACACCTGACACATTCAGTGTCTGGCAATAAAGCAATGCTGCTGCTGTACCCTGCAGAGAGATTCAACAACCCCCAGGACAAGAGGCAGCCACTCAGTCAAAGTTAACAACAGCAAAGAGAGCATTTGTTTGGCCAAATAACATTGCAGAGAAAAGAAATTAAGCACTAACTAACTCTGTTAACATTTATCTACTTGCAAAGCATGATCAAATGGGACGTGCCAACGCACCATAGGAGGAGGCTGAGAAGACGAAAGGCTGCCTGCAGTTAATGCAGACGTTCCCCAGGTTATTCAGCAGAGGGTTGTTGGTGGAGCACCTGTAGCACAGGGGCACGAGCTCCTGCAACGACAGACACGTTGAGAGCACAGTAAGCGCAGACTGGCACATCCTCAGCTCTTTGTTGCCAATTACATATGGGCTCCTTTGGCTGACAGTACCCATACAACACCAGCGCCACTCTGGAGAAGCACTGCTGTGAAATCAGATCCTTCAACATCTGAAAATGCTTTCCCTTTTTAACAAACCAGCAAGTTTTCACATTAAGAATAGCTGTCTTCACCATTTTAACAATTAAATTTTCACCTGGCCTTTGCAGTAACAGAAGCAGAATACTGCATCAAATACGAGTGACAAAAGAAGTCGAAGAGAAGGTTACTGAAGCAGAGTTTTTTACTCTAAGGTCTGGTCAAATTTAGGTTCTCCAATTAATTCATCTCTTTGCAAGAGCACAGTTATTTTAGGCAGTTCTTAAGAGTGTGTTTCTATTATTTCAGGAGGCCAGGTGCACGTTCACTGGCACAATACAATTTATTTTTAGTGAGTACTCCCTGAAACATGGCTTTTTAGGACACTGCAGAGAGCTAGACTACAGTTAAAGAAGAAAAGGTGTTAAAATAAGACTTAAGGAAGGAAGGTCATTAAAAGGGTGAGGGGAGGAGGGAAGGAGTGTTAGAAATAGGACAAATAAAAGTGACCTCCAGCTGGAGAGAGAGACAAAGACTGTGGAGCAATAGTGTGTGAATCAGGGAGAAAAGAGCTTGAAAGAATTAATAGACAGAGAGGAAGGTGGATACAAGAGAGGAGAGGGAGGATGGAAGCTGCCCGCAAAGCGAGGGCTGATTTTAATTTGTTCTCAGGAGCAGAAGGAAGTCTGACCTGAAGAATAACAATAAAAGGACTGTGTTTCCAGCAGAAATACAATTATATGACAGAGCCATGCATAATATCTTGCAGATTTTTTTTGTGCACACAGCAACTTGGATTCTTGGATTAGGCCACGTATTAATGATTAACATGAAACACATTACAACTTACTTCACTGTCATGGAATGGCTTGGATCGGATTGTCAGGCTACCCAGCTCAACGGATTTCTGGAACCTGGCTGGGATCTGCAGTCCCTGCAGCTTGTCATAGGCATGACGAGCCAGTTTATATGCACCGAGAGCCTTACTCTGCTTTGCCAGGGCAAATAATGTGTTGCTGTAATTTAATTAAGGAATAAAAATATATACGGCATTTAGGAAAAAATGCAATACTCTGTCTAATCAGAAAAGTTGTGCAATGAGGTATATCCAACACCAGGACTTCAAACAGGCTTTAACCAGAGAAATCTATTTACAGAACTTCATTTACAAACACTGTCAAAACACCTGTGGGCAATTATTAGCAAGGTAAGAAACTGACCCTACATAAACATTTCTGTGGTTAAATATTCTGACTTCATCTGTAACATTTTAGTAATTCTGGGGTGCATAAATTTTCCCCAAGCCAAAAAAAGACCCCAAATCTTTTACAACACCAGTAACCCACTAACACCAAGGAAATACACCTGATGTGATTGGAAATAGTGGGCTCCATGTCACTGACCAAGGGTTCTCCTTTCCTTTCCCCAGTGTGAAACAGTAACTGTTGTTTAGAGCTACTAATCACAAGGCTTATTATCCAAGACTTTATGGAAGATTATACCTTTCTAAGTGAGGAAGTTATGGAAAGGAAAGCTAACTGTTATCTCATCCAAAGCCACAAATGAAGCGAAACCAAGAAGATTGGGCCTCCTCCTGTGGCATCCAGTGACCTTCTGGTTATCTTTCACCAAAAGGTGCCCTTCACAGGGCTCACCCAGCCAGTTTATGAAGCAGTGTCCAGAGTCTCACTATGCACTAACAAAGCCATGCAGATGTTGGCCTGACAGACACCACATGGCCACAGCAGCCTCATGGGAAGCAGAAGTTCCTGGGTTTCCCCCCTCCTACTTCAGTTCAGTGTCTCTGCAACAACACTATTGAGATTCAGAGCCAACATCTTGTTGCAGTGACTGGTGTCCTAGAACTTGCTCCTCTACACAGGTGACACACCAGACTGAGCAGGTGGTTTGAGCTACACATTAGTTGATGTGCACAGCTTTCTAAAACTATTAAAAAAGAAAACAAAAAAAAACCCCAACAAAAAGCTAGTGCAGCTCAGGACACAATGGTTTAAAGATGCTGTTTATTCCTTAGGGACAAAAGTCGGTTCCCATTAAAGACAACCAACAGCTGACACTAAAGACTCCCTTTAGGAGATCCCTGCCTTGGACCAAAAGCAGTTATTCTTTTCACGTATCTCACAGAATAATTTCTAGATTTTGTACTCTATCAGAAGGATACACTTTTGAGATCCCCAAAGGAGTCTCCTTTGTTAAGCTGTGAAGCAGAAACCTGGAAATATTGAAGAGGGTTTCAGGCAAGTGGAAGCTGAAAGGTTCCTCCTGTGGTATGAAAAACATAGACACATGTTTCTAAGTGGGAAACCCAACAACTCAGATCACTAAGCATCACAGCATGAGGCATCTCCAGTACTGCATTTCTTTCATGCTGCTGCAAAAAGAGGTCTTGACAGAATATAGCAAGTGGATTTTGCATGTCTTTATCACCAAAGCTCAGGCCTGATCATGCAGAAAGATCCGTGCAGCTAAAGCAGAACCTTTCACAGGTTATTTAAAAATGAGGCCAGGCTGCACAGCTACAGCAGAGTCTCGAGCACTGTGAGGTCTGAAGTAGTTTGACAGCAAAGACTCTAGAGCAGAGTCTTCTTTTAGGCAAGGGCACAGAGCAAAGATTCTCAAATGTTTTACAACAGATATTTTTACCAACAGTGATGGCAACATGACTGTAATTGCTGAAATTAGCAGGAACTCCTCACTGGTGACTATGCATCACTGACACACACATATCCTGTAGGGACCCCTAGGGTGCCTTCCTCCGTTCAACTTTGTTTTCCCATGACTTTGGGAGAAGCTGACCCTGGCCTGTGCAGGAGCATGGGCTTGAGTCACTGTGGGACCAAACTGATACCACCAGTAAAAAGGGCTAGGGGCAGGAGGCACTGGCACAGCAACTCCTCCCAGGGACAGGCACACCCCTGCTCCAAATGCACTGCAGCTGTGAGGGGCTGCGGCAACACAACATACAGCTGAAGGCTGTATAATGAAATAAAGTTAAATAAATAAAGTTACTATACAGTATTACTGATCTACACTCAATATTTAATTGCCTGAAAGGTCATTAATTATTCCTAGTTATTTCTGGACTCCCTAAGGAAAAAAGCTCAGGAAGCATAAATACACAATTCTAAAGTGAATATCTTACAGTGTATCTTTGAATGAAGTGATAGACATGGTAAACTTCTGCCAAATGCTGGAAGTGATGAAACTTCTGCAACATTTCAGTCTTCTGTTGTTTATTCTCTGTGGGAGGCAAAGGAATTGGTGTCAGACTCCAAGAGGAGCCTATGAGACTCAGCTGGAAGAAAACAGTCTGTTATGATTTCAGCAGCAGCACTTCAGAGGAGGTATGTACTAGGTCAAGTGTGTCCCATCTACCCATGCAAACCACACGTTGTATAGACTTGCCATTTCTCTGAGCAAACTTCTGGCCTAAAACAGGCAGGGAAAACACAGAATAGTTGATGCAATGGTTTGACACAGCCAGAGGCTATAGCTGAGCTACAGGTAGAGAGCAGCAGATGTGCATCCTGGAAACCTCCTCCGGAACTCCAAATTTACAAATAAAATCAGTTTTGAAACACTTGTTTCACAAGTATCAAATACACTATTAAGTCATTTGGAAAAATATGCATCTCAAACATCTGAGGGGTGACAGATCAGATGAGCTAAAACCAAAAGGTACTCAGAGCACCAAGCAAAAGGCGGTATTCCCAGCCTTTTGTATTCATTACAACTAAAGTGCATCTATCAACTGCTGCCTTCACCTCTTTCCCAGTGAAACACATTCAGGAGACAAGATGACAGCTAACAACCAACCAGTTTTAACTGCTGGCAAAAATAACTTAAGTACCTCGCCAAACTATGTTCGAACACCAGATGCATCTTACTCTCCAACACAATCTTTGTTTACTAGCACTTAATCACATTCTGGGCAATGGGTGTGGCAGGGAGGTGCAGGAGGATACCTGGTCCCAGGAGGCACAATTTTGACCTCAGCCAGATTTCAGGAGGAGCCTCATGCCTGCTTATGTTTCTGGTTTGTTTATTTGTTTTTAAATTAGCACATGGCAAAACCAGGGGACTATAAAAATAGCACAAGCCCTAGTTATGTACAGCATTAAAAAACCCAACCCACCCAGCAGTGAAGCAGCAGCAGTGCTATCACAGTGCAGGAGTTGTTTGTCTGAGTGCATGAGAAAGTGGCAAACACAAACTTCCTTTCACTGACTTACCTTGGGCTATGTCTAAGCACTGCATGGAAAGCATCCAATAATAATAGGCTGCATCATTAAATCTGCTTTCAACCACGGCGTTGTGCGTGAGCTGCTCCAGCACCCTCACAGCCTCTCTCTGCCTGCCAGCCTTGTGAAACGCTACAGAACCCAAAACAAAGACAGATTTACAGTGCAATTATATCAATTAACAGAAATTAATGTTTTTGAATTGAGAGCAGTCTATTCAGCCCATATCAAATAGTCTATCTTGAGCAGGATAAAAGGGATTATATACTGGTATTTTCCTCCTTGAGAGCAGCAACACTAATGGAACATGAGAAGCATCTGTAAGTATTTTGTGGCTTTTGCACTGTCTCAGCAGCTCTTGAGCTCATGGATTGTGTATGATGCTGGTTGCTGGGATTTTTTTAAATAGAAAAGAGGGGGAAATGCTGTGATGATTAGATCTCTGTACAAACAACAGCGATCTCCAAACACTGCAAATCACAACTTCACTCAAAATTACAATAAATTGATGTTTGAATTTAGTGCTCTGGTGTGTAATGCTGAATACTTTGAAAGAGTACAGCTTAGACTACATCCTTCTGCCATTTTTCTAACAGCATCTCTTTATCTGATGCACACAGTAACATCCTGAATTCTCACTTGGCAAACATGCATTTGGCAAACACAGTCTTCATATAAAGAAATTAGGCCAGAGGGCAACCAACCCTCCAAAAACTCGACCCCATAGCACAGCTGCCCCGGAGTGCAGCCAGCTCAGCTCAAACCAGACCTCACACAGCCACACGAGGCTCTCCAGCTCACCCAGCTCTGGGCACCTACACTTGCTGAGCCACAGCACCACAGAGCTTTGTGGAGCAAACTGGGACTATAACCTGTATTTAGAGAGTGCAAATTACCACACTGCCCTAAACCAGCACTCAAAGGGTTGGTGCCAAGACACACAAACTAGCTTTGTGTGGAGATGGGTCAGGCCTGGCTTGTTGCCTACCTGGGCCATTATAAGCCAGTGCAGTTTCACACTTGCAGCCAGGCAGCAGCAGGTGCAGCTGTCCCATGGAGCTGCACCTGAGCAAAGGCACTGCACCGAACCCCTGCTGCCTCGACAGAGCTCAGTTCACAGTGCCTGTCTCCAGAACAGTTTACGGACTAAATTTTGAATGTTGTTCATAAGATGGAAAGTTGACCATTCTGTTTGAAGGTAATTTCATAAACCAAACCACGAAAACCTTAAAGAAACAGGAAAATTTTACTTGTACAAATCCCACATTACCTAAACACAAAGAAAAATTACATTTCCCACTCAGGTTTATAAAGATGGCTGCTATATTTTGAATTCCAGTGGGATAAAAATGCTATTAAGACAGTTCAGATTATATGCCAAATACTGTTGCTATGTGCCACACTCAGATATACAAGAAAATAGAAAATCTGGACCTGTATTTAGATGCCATTATTTTTGATAGATCCATCACATTCTTCTATAAAATCAGGAAACTTCCAGTTACTTAAAGATCAGTATGAAAACATGGATTATATTTCGTTTGAGTCCCACTGATATGAAACTCTCCAGGGAAGAATCTGTATATCCTGGATCAGAGAAGTATGGAATAAATGTGGAGTGATCCTCACCTTTTTGGGCTTCTTCAAATCGATCATTCTCTGCTAGCCACTGAGCATAAGGGACATAGACATCATCTTTGAATTCAGGATGCTTTTCACTCAGAGCAAATGCCTGAGGTAAATAAAAAATTCATTCTTAGAATATTGCACGGTTTAAGCAGTTAAAGGATTTAGAGTATTCCATGGGATCAATCCTTCAGCTCTAAGTAAATTTATAATAAAATACATACACAGAATACAGTGTAATCCATATTTTCTCCAGTATGAAACTAATGTATTTTAAAATAAAAAGCAATCAACAACAAAACCCAAGAAGCTAGGCATAATAACAGACTGGCAATTGCAACAGGGAGACTTGAAAGTGATTATCTGCAGAATTTAGTAGATTTCACATCAAGAGACAAAAATTATTTTCAATTCCTTTAGAAGATGCATTTAGTAAAAATGAAGTACCACTATAAATGCAGCTTAGATTCACTTGCAGAAAACCACACCATCACCAAACACATGCAGGCATACACAATTAACTGAAACATTCTGAACCCTCCAGAGGCCTTCCCCCCTGCCTCTCCCTCAGTACAGTGCTGGGGGAGCCAGACATTTGTCTCTCTTTTTTGCTGCAACCAGAGAAAGTAAGCAGTTGAGGTTTTCAACACAGAAGTCAAGGGCACACTTACTTCTTCCCAGCGATGAGTCTCCACATGGAGCTGGACCAATGCTTTCAGGTCACCAATCTTCATGTACGTTTCCGCAGCATAGCCAGGGTTATCAAGTTGCTTAAAATAGAAGGCACACTTATCCAAAGGTTCCCGCTCCGCTTTATCCAGTTTTCGAGCAATTTCTATTAGCCTAGACCCAGCAAAAAGAAGCCAGATGTTTCAGATGCTGCCTTTGTGCTTTGGCTTTCAATTATTGTCACAACTTCGCCTTCAATCAGTTAACATTTAATAAATAGTATAATAGTAGTACCATCCAACATAATTTAAATAGTTTCAGTAAATGTTCCAAATTCCTTTTGTTCCTTTTACAAACTCAAACCTCTTCCTTCACTCTGCTCACATCTGCAACTCCACACCTCAGACTCTGTGCAGAGCTGTGCAGACAGGAGGGAGCATATCCTACATGACTAAGTGACACGGGACACACTTCCCCAACCCTGGTCTGAGCAAGAGACTCCTGAATAAACACAGCAAAACAGAGGCAAGGGGCATTGCTGAGGGGCCTGGCCAAGATCTGGCAGCTCAGCAGATGACTTGAAGTGTCATCTACTGCAAATCTAGGAGAAATGACCAGTAACAGGAGTAGCCTCAGAATTTCTGGGGCCACCAGATGACTACCCTGAACAGCTGAAAACAGCAGCACTGGGCTGTCAGGTACAATCACTGCTGCCATGATCACACTGAAGCCTGAGGCATGTCTATTTTAGACAGTCTCATACTGCAGATGAACCCATACATACTCTCCACTGATGCAATGCATTTGTTTCTGTAATTCATTTATGGCCCTACCCTATAAACATACAAAACTTTTAAAACATTTTTAATTGAAGATGTGCTTCAAATACTCAATTTGATATAAAAAAGGCAGATAACAAACATATTTTCTCTTTTTTTTAAAATGATGCAGAATTCATAGTAACTCATTCAAGTGTTCATTCTTATACATTTTCTCTGAGGTGCCACAACACCTACATATCCACCCAGCCGTGGTCCCCACTGATTTCGATGGCCTTCATGTGCTCTCCAGCAGAGAGGTACATCTCCACTGCTGCCTTTGGTTCATTGATATTCTTGGCCCAGTCCGCTTGTTTCTTTATTAACATCTTCGTGTCTTTTGGGTTTCCAGATCCCAAAAACTCCTGGAACAGTGCAATACAAAACTCTGCATTACCTTCTGGTCACAAACGTTGTTACAGTAAAAACTCTAAAATACATAAAGGCTTTTGCAATGAATACCACGATGCCTCCTAAGGGAAGAAGTACTGCATAGACAGCAACATGGACTGAGACAGCCTTCAGCAGCTCATCATCAAGGCCCCATGTCTGGGAGAAAACAAAGGCAAATCTCCCATTTAGACAGTTTTCAATTTAAAAAAAAAAAGCTGGAGATTCTGAGCAGGCTCAGAGGACAATGCAGGTGCCTCAGAGACAACGCCTATGAACTCACAACACAGTGCTACTCTAAAGACTCTAACAGATCAATTACGAGTTTCACATTTTCTGTTGCAAGCCAAGCAGGTACAGTTTCATTCTCAAAGATAACCCAGCCCCAGCCCATGCTCAGGGAACAACAGCACATACACTTAATCACACACTGGCATAAGGATGCCCCACCACAAATCAATTAAAGGCTGAAATCTTGTTTTCTGCAAAGACACTTGATAATTATATTCCAATATATCGAAGAAGTCCTTTTGTAAGGACAGAATGACAGCTGCTCAAGAGTGAGAGTGCTCAGAAGCACTGGTTGGACTTGTGGAAGGAATGCAAACACCAAGCCTGGACTCTGTGATGACAACCATTTTGGGAATATTGCTAATAGTTAGTTCAGCTTCTTCTGCCAATACTGAAGCCCTGGCACCATATGGTTCACATCTGTTGATATCGTGTGCCAGGGATAAAAAAAACAAAACAAAACTCTTCAACGCCAGAAGATTGATTAAGGGCAATTTTGCCTGTTAACAGAACAGGCTACTGCCCATTAAATGGCTTCTATCAAATGAAAAATCAGAACACAGGACAAATGACAGGTAAGAAAAGAGTGGAAAATTACTTTATCCTCTGGGTTTCTGGCAAATTTTGATCAAGGTTTAAAAGAAACCAAACCAAAGGCAACAAATGGGGAAAAACCCCTGCAAGGAGCACTCAAACACATCTGCCCCAGCACGTCAATTCAGCAGTTCCCTGATGCAGCCAGGGACAGGCTCAGAACTGCACCCCACCTGTGCCAGCTCCAACTGAGCTGCAGGGTTACCTCCTGCAGCACAGCCCTGCTCCAGGGAACAGCCACAGAGGTATCCTGATAGCCTCTGAATATGCACAACTGAAGTGAAGAGGCAAATCAAACAACCTCCTTGCCATGACTTGTTTTACAGCTTAAGTCACCCAAATAAGCCCAAAGTCAAAAGCTCAGCTTCTCACAGTATAAAGAGTTTTTTGTGAGTTGTCAGTAATTAATGATCTGGTGCTGTGATAATGAGCCTGTGACCAGATATCAAAGGACTCCCAACCTCTGACTCCAGTCTGGATCCTCCATCCAGACCTCATCAAAGTCAAGCACAAGAAACCAGGTTCTGTGGGTCCCCTGGCATTATTCTGGCAACATCAGAGAAAACACCACCACAAAAACATCCCTCTCCCCCACATGTCTCTCCTTGGATAAATAACTGGCGAACAAGGGCATTTTACATGTTCTTCCATGTCCTGTGCATTCCCTGCACAACAAGCTGCCTTCATGTGCTATGAAGTACCTTGAATTTCTCTACATGGAGTCACTCTGCAGAACAGGAGACATGAGACCTCTTGCTCTCTGCTGGTTAAATATAGACATGACTAGAGCCAAGAATTAAAAGATTCTTATGAAGACTTATGGGAACATTTTTCTTTATGAATTACATTTATGTTCAAGAGGAGCCAAAACACTGAAGCGAACAAAGACTCATCAGCCAAAAATAGCGGAAGTCAGGCTTACATCAGCAAAGCCCACAAGTGTTTCTGTTGAGCTCTTGGAAGAAAAAGATCACTCTGCAGCATGGCTTGGGCAATCTGTGCTAAAACAGTTTCTAGGCATGTCAGGGTGAATTCTTTGTCCTGGATTGGGCAGAATAAGGCTCTGATGAGTGATGAATGAGACTAAACAGTGCACACGTTGTCGGGGATTGTGATAAGAAAACACCACAGAATTCTTAAAAAACAAGTACTGCTTCTTATCACCTTATAAAAACATCACCTTTTAGAACCATATTCAATTTATTTCTACATGGAAACAGAGTTAAAAAAAAAAAAAGCCAAGACACTGAATCTTTGGAATAAAATTCTGTAGTAAACAAAAATATTCTAGGCTACTACATTATACACTTTATAAAATGTATTAATATAGATCTTACTCTGACAGAAAAATATTTTTATTATAATGTGGAAGTGAACGAAACGATTGTGCACTCCCCTCCACTTTATATGGGTACCACCTTATCATCTTTGAAGGACAAACAAATAAAAAGGGACTCTTGAGCAAGATAATGGGAAAGAGTCATAAACCCAAAATTCTTAGTTTTTCAAAAAAGAAAATTATTATGGATAATACTACATAACCACTATTAAAGAGTCACCACTGGTGGTGTCCAAAAAGAAAATCCACTGAAGAGCCCTGAGCTTCCATGGTCACATTTGCTGCACAATCTGCTGCATCAGTAGCAGCCTCTGATGGAAAATGCCACCATTACACCCAGGCCAGAGACATTTCTCCCCTTATAAGCCAAACAAAGTCCAATCAGTTAACTGAGAAAATAAAGTTGAAATTCAAAGCCCACATTTCATCCAAGCCTTTTGTAGGATCACTCTTTGAAAACATGACAGGTACATCAATGTTTCTATACTCCTGCATGTAAATATTGAGATGCCATGTCCTACCTTTGCATGGTCAAACATGCGCAAGTCAGAGTACATCTCGAGAGCCAGGTTTTCATGGCCACTCCTTTTGTACAGCTTTGCTGCCTCCTGGAATTTTCCCTGGTAGGCATAAACATCTGCCAGGAACAGGTCTTTGTTGTTCTCTCCATGTTTCTTCCGCTCCTGGAAAAATAGAAAATTTGAAGAGAGGTGTAGAAAACATTCAAGATGACCAGGACCTGAGTGAGAAATAGGCATTGAGGAATGAGATTTTCAAGCCTAGATTTTAACTGTTAATAATTAAAAACCTATGACGGGATATCATAATTATGCCTCTCCTACATTTCTGGTGAATTTATAATTAAAGGATTAAATCCCTTCTTAATTAAAATTAGGAAGAGCAAAATTAAATGTCACTATACAAACTAAAGAGATGAAAAATCACTTCTCTTGATTTCACACAGGAAAACGAACACATGCTATCATTATGCCAGGCTATTTTAAAAAAGGCATCTGATGGGCTCCTCATTTTCTCCTGTATGAACTCACTAGCATATAATTTGGCTAAATTAACAATATGTGCGGGTGGGATGACAAACAGAAAGATAATTGTCAGCAATAAGCAGATTCAGAAGGTACATTAACCAGCCTCTGAATACAAACCAGTGTCACTTCCACTGTCCCCACACACAAGAGCTCATGGATTCAGGTCGGCAGCAGTCACTTCCAAAGCACCTGCACATGCTCTCCTGCTAATCAGAACTGCTCCTTCCAACTGCCTGGCAAGGGACCCCAGGGGCAGAGTGTGTGCAGTGCCATGGAGAATGCTCCTGTGTGGGCAGGGCCACTGAGAACTCGTCACAAGTCAAACCACAGCAGAACCCTGACTGCGAGGGACTTGGGACACAGAAATGCACCTGTGTGTGTTTGAATGTGCTATATCCTGGATCTTGGACACACATCACTACCCTGCTTGGGATAAAATTATTACTGCTGTTAGCCCACATCATGAGCTGAATTTAAAGAAAACTGCACGCAAGGGGAAAAGCATTCCATGAGCATCCAAATTCAATCCTCTGCTGCCAAAGGGGGCTCAGCCACCCCTCCTCCTCGTCACACTTTCTGACTGGGCTGACACTGGGCTGGTGTTGAAACTTCGCTTCAAAAACCTGGTAAAATAAATAATCAGGACTCGTTATACCATTTTTAAAGACTCCACAGAATCTGGTCAGATAGAGATGGCAGCTATGTTTCCTGTTGTCATCAATTAGAAAAAAAAAGTGTCGTTACCGAGAGAAAACCATCACATTAATGGAACATCTGTGCTTAGTTACACCCCTACGAGCCCTAAAAGGAATAGGATCCACCACAGGCGAGAGTGAGCGGGGATGTAGAACTCACTGCAGAAGGAGCATTTTCAAGAAGTCTGAAAGTAAGCTTATGCCTATTTACAGGGTGAATCTTTCTCATTAAACAGAATACGACATGACAAAGCCTGAATAACCTCAATAGATGCAGATCTGGAGAAACATATGTGGAAAAGAAAGGTTAATACTGGTGAGAGAACACCCTCGCCTACTTATCTATCCTTGAGGGAAAAAAAGAAAAAAAACAACAAACAAATCCCAACAAAAAAAGGGGCTCCTAATGCAGAACTTTGTCCTGTGTTAGGGGAAAGTTCACTGCAACCAGCTGGCATTTGGAGAGCAGCAGGACAACTCTTCAGACATGAAGACAAGGACTGTATCCTTTCAGAGAAGGTGTAAATCTAATTAGCACAAGACAGACGAATTCCCTTTATGCCATCTCCATGCAGACCTTTAAGCATTATCATACCAACTCTGTGGAAGGACCAGGGTGATCCATGTCTTTTCAAGTGCTCATGACAGACAGTTATTGTTGGGTGAAATTCTATCAAGAAGTGTGAAAAGAATAGGGAGGAGTGATTAGAGCACAGTATGGAAGTACGGAATCCCAAATTCTATTTCCAGTTGTCAAAGACTTATCATGAGACCCTGAGTTTGTCATTTCATTTCTCTGGGCCTGTTTCTGTCTCTGTATGGAGTAGATAGTAGTAATTACCTACCTCCAGGGGGTAGGGAAAGGCTTAATGAACTCATGTTTATGAAGTATTCTGTGCTAAGCTCTGTCAGCACACTGGTATTTTACCAATTATTAATGGACTAGTGAACGTTTTTCCTGTTTTCCTGAAGATAGATTCAGAAGTTCTCGTCCCACACCCACATTCCATGAAGTTTCAGTCCTATGACTAGAACCTGAGTCACCTCTACTAATTGGGATTTTTCACTCCAAATACATTTCCAACAGTCAGAAGCACTATCCAAACAAAAGTCCCTCCAAAACAGAAAGTACTGATTTTACCACAGTAGTAAGTGCAAGAAAAATACACTATCTTGAACAATCTCTTACCTCTATGCTGCTGATCAGTTCTAAATACCGAAGGTCTCGTACCCTGGTAAATGCCTATTGAAAATAATAGAAGAAAAAATAATAAAAGATATTAACTTGAAAAGCCAGAAAAATCCAAATATTGTTATGCATGAATCGAGTTGTCTTCATGCAAGCAGGACAGGCAGAACTCTGCTAGGTTTGGGTTTGTGCAGTCCCAACCTGACTACCAGTATGTCCACAGTCATTACAGTAAACGAGACAGGGTACAACCCGAACAGCTCAGCATTGACCAGGAGCAGCACAGCAGGGACTGGGAGCTGTGCATGTCAGTCCCCCAAGAAATACAAAGGAGAAATTAAAATATTACATCCTTTTATTCTCGCTATTTTATAGCTTCTCCATTTGGATGTAAGGTGTGATACAGCCAAGGAAATTTCAGGGAAGTATTTTACAAGGTAGGACACATAACTGATCATATTGTCAAAGCCTGATGCACATTACTTCCTCATTTTTAAACCATTCTGAAAATCCAGCATGAAAGAAGCTCAGAGAGAGGAAAGGAAGTAAGAAGATGACAGAAGAACTGTAAGACAGTGTAATATCTTTGCAAATGGAGATAAATGTGCAACTCAGTCTCAAGTGGCAAAGTCACGTGCGAGTTGCAGCAGCTCAGCACTTACTCCTGACATGCATCACAAAACAGAAATTTAACTCCTTGGGCTGCACGTTCAAGACTTCCAACCAAACTAATGCTTTAGAGGGCACAGAATATTCTGCTTACACCGGATCAGACTAGGAACTATGAGAGCCTTTAATGTCAAGAAGCTGCTTTTGTTCAAATTAATCCGCTCTAATTCTAAGAGGGCACTACTTTAAAATTCCAAGGAGGCACTGAAAACTTCTTTTTAAGAGTATCCATTTGCATAAAGCCATCCATGAAACTGGAATTATTCTGATGCCTACACTTAAGAAAAAAAATAGTACTTAATTTCCTTTTAAAAAAATCTGTTATTAAAAGATGCCTATCGTTACAGGCCACTCCTGGTGTATTTTTAGAATGATTTGTCTTTCATATAATATTCATGATACTGAACTGAGTTCGCCCTCTCTTGTTTGAGAAGAGGTGGTGAAAGGAAATAGGGAAGTATTTTATGCCATAGAAAACTCAATTCTTCAGTCTATGCCCATTCATAGATCCCTCCCAAAAGCAAGGCATGCCAGGAGAAAAGGACTGAAACAATGCCATCCCACCATCACTGTCTTCACAGAACGTTAATGGGTAGATAACAAAGAATAGGAAATCTCCAAACATGTACTGAGGTTATATTAAATATTTAGGGGGAGAAAAAGGGCAAGTTTATAGCACAGGGGACAGTGGGGGGACAAAGCGAGCTGAGCATCCTCTGCTGCCACCCGGTGGGCACTGCTGAACGGCTCCTAGTTCTGTTTCCCTAAATTAATTAACACATTTTCCAGCTGAAACCATTTTCTTTGCATCAAACACTTTAATCTAGAACATGACATTTATCTATAAAGATATATTAGATTTCAGTTTAAAACCTCATCTCAACATCCTGAGTATATAACAAACCCGTTTGTTTGTTTGTTTGTGGAACAACCGAAGACAAGCAAGACTAACCCAGGAACACCACTTGTATTCAAGTCATAAAACATACATTACACACAGAGATATAAATATCTAAATGTAAAACCCAAGCTTTCTACTAAACAAGTAAATAACTGCCTTACCTTTTTAGCAGTTTCAAACTCCAGTCCTTCCAAGGCTTCTATGGCCAGCTCTCTCCAGTCAGCATCAGTCACTCCTAAGCACGCAATCTGATAGGCTTCTTTAAACATTTTTCGTTCCAGATATTGATACATGGGTGCAGACTGAGGATTGCCATGGAAAAAACATTATTAGAAAGCATAATATTGAGATATATTAGTGAAATTCTCTACATCCATTGGAGGGAAAAAGATATATTCTAATCACAACCATTACAAGCTGCCCAGAGAATAAATATCTGGGGTTTGTATACAGACGGAACAACATTCTGGGGTGATTATTATGGTATCTTTAGACAAGTTGGGTTAACTACATTCCAAACTCATCCTTGTTGAAATCTTCAGTTCCTTGTATATTAGAAAGTAGTTAAGAATGTGAATTCCTCTGGGCATTGGACATGCTGAATATGATGTACACTGAGCTTTCTTCACACTACAGAAGCAGAACAAACGAGGAGCAGTGTATTCTCAAAGGCCAAGAGCATGCAAAGTGGCACCACTGCCCCGTGATGTGTCCCTGGAAACATCCAGACACACAGCAAGAGGCTCCATGGGGAAGGAACCCTTCTGCATGAACCCTGATGACAAAGCTGTTCTACCAAGGCTGGGACTATTAAGCCCAAGAGACACTCAGGCCCTCCAGGACCTGCCCTAAAGGGAATTAGAGGGGGGAACTGCCCACTGTTGCAGGGTGACACACACAGAGGGACATGGATCTGTTGACACAGCTTGAGTCCTCTGAGTGAATAGGGGGCACTGCAGGACCACTACCTTAACCTGAGGCTGCAACCACAGCAGGATGTCACTGATTTTTATGTTATTTTTATCAGTTTATCTGAAAATTGTACACTCTGATATTCCTGCCCTCCAAAAGCACAACTGTGGAAAAGCTGCCTCTGTGATGGTGCACAATAATTCTGTGATATGCACAGTGTGCCAAGCACAGACAGGAGTGCTCCAGGCCTGGTGATCCTGTGGCTGCCAACCACGCCCGACAACCCACAGCCTCATTAAGGACCTGACTGGGCCTCAGGGGACAGAGGAGTCTGTAACACACGTGCTCACCAGTCACTACAAGCACAGGGCACTCTGTCTCCTGCAATGACCCTCAGAAGCAAATCCTGCCCACACCTGGGTGCTTCGAGTCACAATCTCTTTTGTTTTCCAGACTCTTTTAGACCCTTCTATTGCTTCTGATGACACAGAGAACAAACAGTATTTTATAGAAGGTAATCCCTAAATTTAGAATACAAAGACTACACATGTACTATACATTTAGACTAAAATATACAGTTTAAATATTGCCTAGACACTCTAGATGAAGCAACAGTATGCCAGTATTTGAATAACTTATAAGAAAAATGAAATTACAACTGGAAAAAAGTTACATAGTGAGAACACAGCAAAAATACTCGGGAAGGTAAGGCCTGCACTCTATTAGATTATGTGCATTTGCAAGTGGAAAGGGAGAATCAGAAACAACAACCACCCACAGCAAAAAGAAAGTTAATTAATGCCAAAGAAACAAAAATAAAATAGATCATACAATATAACAAATAATGATGAAGAAAGTGTGAACTGCAATCATTTTAGTAATGGAATACAAGTAAATCTCAGAAAAGCTTCTTCACTTGTTAAACATTCATGTTTATGAGATATAAAGCAACACTTAATGAGATTAAAGGATTACCTGCGGAACTTCAACAGCTGACATAGAGAAAACATGAAGGCAGAAGATCTTGGAGCCATTGTAACCCACAACAAAGCCTTGCAGTTTTTGCTGGTGAACAGGGAAGTTACTAGCTTTGATATTGAGGTATCCCCCTCCAGAAAAGCAAAGCATATCCTCACACTGAGTATTCCAGGCCACGCTGTTAGCATTGGGTTCCTAATGAGCAAAACAACTCAGGATTACAACAGATGCAATCTCATCTTTGCTAAGAAATAGCCTCCTTCAGCTAGAATGTTTGACCTAATACAGCCTCGTGTGTACACACACACTCACTGTTTCCATTTTTAATATTCTGAAACCTAGTACATTCCTAAACAGATTCACAGGGATGTATTTTACATTTTAATACACAGCTGTAATTGTCTTGCCTTTGATGTGGATTTACTAATGATCTCTGCTATCAAACTGTAGAACATAAAACCAAATTCTGCAATAATTCACATGTTAACACATTAGTTAACATTTAATTGATCATTTCTCTGCCCAGTACACAAAGGAAGTTACAGACCCTATCTCTGCAGCGCTCCATACTTGCTATCCAGCATGCTCCAAAAATATTTAAGCAACATTAATCAGTGTCTGCTAAACTGCCAATGAAGGGAGCATTATCATGATTCCTTTTATAGCCTAGGAATACATGACAAAGATGTTTAGACTTTAATTCTGTTCATATGAGTGATAAAACCAAAATGCTCATTAACTGTAATGCTTCAGAGGGAAACAAGAGAGAGCTCTAAATTAAACTGAAAAGGTCATGTCTCAGTGCTTTTTATTCAGTTGTTGTTCACATATACCTCCTGTCTTCTCCTTCCTTTTCTACCATCTCTGGAAGGTTGGTTTTGATCACATTTAACTCCTGCAGAATGTGATTAACAGCTTAAATGACAGTTACATGAATTTCTGCACAACAACACTTTTGGGATGTTCTGTGCTTCAAATTACTTCCTGCCCTCCAGCCCCCCCTTTAAAGAAACCCCACAACTTTTAATCTTTACCTGAAACAACAACTCTTTGGTCTGAATATCATACACGAGGCAGGTGTCGTTCTCATCCACCACGGCCAGCTTGTTGCGGGACGCGCTCATGTCGAGGCAGCGCACGGCCGTGGATTGCTTCAGCAGCACGATGGCGAAGGCGTTATCCACAAAGATCTTCAGGATCTAGATGGGGGGAAACAAAGGCACTCCACTCAGTTTTGTCCCTAAAACTAGAAACAGCACAATAAGTACAAACTTCAGTGTAAAGTATACTATTGCAAGGGTTTTTCCTGAGATAAACTGGGCACCGAGATTAAGGAAATGCTTCCAGTTTGAGGTTTCTTGAGCAGACTGTCACAACATGTTCCAGGTTGCAAGCCTATACAAACAAATCAGATGCTACACATCCTGGATTCTTAATGCTCCACTAGTTAAACAACTATATTTATACAGGAATATATATATAACAGATACAGAAGACACACAACATCTCAACTTCCTCTCTCTCAGTACCTCAGGGCTCCAGTTTGACATTTTCAGCTGCCACCTGGTGTGGGAAACAGACAGCACTTTCACCTCGAGAACACCCACACCCTCACAAGTGGTCATCAGGAGAAGTGCACACACCACCAACACCCACTAAAGGCACACCTGCTCTCAGCTGACCAAGAATTTAATTTTTGTCAGTTGATCCTAACAATAGACTTTAGAAAAAAATTAAACATTATTTGTATGAATTTCACTGTCAGAGAATATGAAAGACAGAAGTAATTAATTTTAAATCCCAAGATGACACTGTCAAAATTTTAGGTTGTAAAAGAGTCTGCTGCTCCTAATGTATCTCCCAGGTGCATGAAGAGATTTTATGTGCAGTGGAAAGACACATACCAGACATGATGTGTTACCTGACCATTCTTTAGGCCAACTAAGAGGCCTTCTCTTCCCGGGGGTCCTCCAATTACTTTAATGTAACGAATAAGAGATTCCATCAACCATTCTCGTTCTTTAACACCACTAAATGAGAGGCACTGCAATCTCTTCTCCTAGGACACAGTGAGATATAAAACACAGCATGGAGGTGAAATGAAATCTGTGTTTGATGTGCTACATTTATAACTATATTAGCACGTGTGCCTACTTCTACATATAAAAATCATGAAGTCAAATAGTCAATTTAATGGGGTGAATTCTTTAAGGTTTTCCAGTGTTATGAACAAACAAACAAAACTAAACACTCTCAACCTTTTTCTAGCAGTTCCCTCACACCAAAAAGCTCCCCTGGATTCTGTGCTAATTTATCAAATTCACTACAGAGACAGTTTTACTGAACCAGAGCCACCTGAGCTGTGCCACAGCAACTGCCCACCAGCGTGTCAGTGCTGCACAGCCCAGCCTTGGAAAAGCTGTAACAGACCCCACTGGACAGCCACTGGGACAGCTGTGTTCAACTCTGAACACACCCCAGGACTACTCCAGCTTTTAAGGCACATACCTGGCATAAAATAATGTGATCTGAACACACCACCAGCAAGTTACATTCAAATTTCTTGACAATCTTCTTCTTCACCCGATAGTACATATCTGCAGAGTCATCCGAGTACAACTCATAAATCAGGATCTTCTCTGGCATCTGGATGGCTAATCTATTTTTGTAGATGGCAATTTTCTTCACAAGCTCTCTGCCTTTTATTCTAACTAGAAAGAAAAACCACCAAAACAATACAGTATAAGCTAACACAAAACTAACAGGCAGAGAAATCAGAAAACTGACTAATACATTAAAATTGAATCTCCCTAAGCACCTCTAACATTCAAGGCACATTCCTGCTTAGATATATTTGTTGTTCTGCATCTACATAATCGACTATCTCCATTACAGTTTATCACTCTCTATCACTCTCAACAGCACATTCTAGAGTGGTACATTGATTCCTTGCCATAAAAAGCCAGCAGGTACGAAGAAACAAAATCAGCAGAAAGCCTTGAGGCTACAAGTAAGGAAAAAAAAAGTTAAATATGATGTATAGTATTTTTATCTCATTTTCAGAGATTAAAACCTTATCTTCAGAGCCCTGTCCCTCCCAATGCCTCCTCCAATCCCCACAGCTTTCATTAAGCTTGTCAGCGCTGAGTCTCCACACTCCAAGTTTGCACTCACCTCCTGCAAACTGTGTTCCACAGTTTGACTGCCAAAGTAACAAGTCTGTCAGGTACACGCAGAGTAGCTTTTAAGTGCTCTGATGGGTATTAATTAAAACCCAAAACAAACTGAGTGAAGTTTTGGCGTGCCTGGAATTACCTTTTTGTTCCGTGATGAGGTGCTGGACAATAACATCAGTCATGTTATCTCTGTAGGCGTAGCGGTCCTTATAGAGGCCATGGACAGTGCTGAAAATCAGCTGGTAGAAGGAGATTGTTCCATCCTGGCATCCTACTGCCTGACCACAGGAAGAGAATCATTTCAGGTAATTGGTACATGTAAGCAAGAATTGGCAAAATATGTGGTATTTACATGAACACCATGTTCCTTTTCCTGCATAATGTATAGATGGATATCAGTTATAGCCAACTTAACCATGGTAAAACTGCAAGGCAGAATGAGACTGATCTCATCAGAGATGACCATGCTAGGTGGGGGGCTTAGGTTTATTTGGCTGGGGTTTTGGTTACATGTTTTGGAGGGTGGAAGGCATTTGTTTGTTTATTTTTAAATTCACTTTGATTCTCTTCTCACTTGTACAGGACTCAAGAGTGCAGCATTTCAGGCTGACAGCTGCCCTTTAGGCATTTTCATCCCGTCATGGAATTAGATTTGGTCAATCCAGAAGTTATTAGCTCACATTTTTAATTCTTTTCCCCTTCTCTTTTTTAATCAAAATGCAATGAGCGCCTTACCATTTGAGAGCACATGTCATGCTCCTTACATCCTTCTTACAGCCCAGGTTTTATTTCTGCAGGATATTTGTAATTCCAGTGGCAGTTTTAGGACCTCCCTAGACACTGCTCAGGTTCTGCTGCCTCAGCAAGAATGTCTAAACTAAGCAACTGAATTTGAAATGTATGGTCTTACCTCAGGTGACAAGTTCCCTGTAAAACTGTCAGAGAAATGTCCCTACTCACCACATAGTTGGAGTCTGGTTTAACTTTGCAGGTCCACACCCAGCTGTTCTGCTCGCCCACGGTGCCCAGGCGCACACCATCCTTCGTGAAGAGAGACACCTGCCTATCCGAACCTCCCAGCAAGAGATACTCTCCTTTAGTAAAGTAGCTGACACAGCACGGATCAAAACTGAGCTCTCTGTCCTTCCCAATCTACAAGGGAAAATACAATAAAAAAGATCAAAAACCTTAACAAAAGGATCATTTCATATTTTCTGGAGGCAACAAGTGCTGTCACTGATACTATTTGTCTCATCAGTGAAAGGCTTTTCAATATCCAGAACCACTGGCAATATTAAGATCTCCAAAGGCAGTCCTAAAATATGTCCAAGAATCCCCCCAGTCCCAACCAGTCTGCTCAGAATGCAACAACTCACAGAAGCCCTTTAACTGCTGAAAAAAATACAAAAATGTTCTTTACAGACCAGTGAACCACATCACAGAAGTCAGCCAAGTTGTAAGGGCTTTAACACAAGAACTGTAAGACAGCAGCTGAGCTGCCATGGTTGAAACAAGGGCTGAAGGAGAGAAGGTTAAAAAAAGCGAGACTCATGAAAGGCTAGGAAAACAGAAGACATTTAATGTAACGAATAAAGTAACAGTATACAAACACTCTGAATGTAACCCTGTTACTTTTGAATAAATTCTCTTAAGACATACCTGCTTGCCACTCAGGTGGTAAAAGGAAAGTTTCTGACCCCAGTCTGCCACAGCTAAAATGTCATTGCGTTCATCTCTACAAAAAAAAAAGTAGTAATTCAACAGCAATTTAGTAACACATTTCTTAGAGTGGCAGAACGAAGTAGTAGGATAGCAGAATTTACTTCATGCTACTTGTTACCCCTTGTAACTGAAAACTGTAGAAGACAACTTGGAGACACCAAAGAAAAGCCCATCTCTTCTAGAGGAATAACTCAAAGCTTGAGGCATCACTTCACCAGGGGCTGTGTGAGCAGTGGAGGGAATGGTCCTGTGACAAGTGAAGGCCCTGGGCCCGTGTTCTGGTTTTAGCTAGAGGAGTACAAGGCCACTGTCATGTCCATGTCTACAGAGCTGAGCAAGGGGGAACTGCAATTATCAGTGTAATGCATTCATGTGAGACCAGCAGCAGGCTGAGAAAAGGCTTCAAGTCCAAATTTAACTCTGGTACTCTGAAATGATCTGCTCAGCTTGGAGGAAAGCAGCAGAATCACCTTCTCCACAGCTCCTTGCCTAGGAAGGGAGATGGTAACCTGAATATTCTGCTGCAGATAATGCCTCTAGCCAAGATCTGAACATAAAACCTAGAAACAAAGCAAGTGGTAGCAAGCCCCCTCCCTTTGGTCAGTGCATGACACTTGCACCTGGAGGGTAGCACACACCTATCTCCTAAGAAACACAGGCTAGCAGAACAAACTATGGCTATGCTGGTAACTATTATTCTAGAACATACTGACTTTTGAATATCTGAGGTTCTACTGTGCATAGTACTCTGCCCTTGGTCCTTCTTGTAAAGTGCTGTTCTAGGTAACAGAGGTACAGATGTTCTTTCAAAGTTTCACTTACAAGTTGATAGGGGCCTCCTGTTCCTTGTGGTCTTCCTTCTCTGGCTGACTATCCTGCCTACTGTCAGGCTTGGATTCCAGTATGGGGATCTCCTCTAAATAGCTGTTAACTGACTTCTCCTCTTCTTCATCTACTCTACTCCAAAAATTCTGCCACCTACTGCAATAGCAATTGTTTGTTCACATATCTGAGAGAATATTCCTTCTGAATTGAAGCAAATAAACAGTTCCACTCTCCCCCACCCTCAAACAGAACCCACCCTCACACCCCCAAAAAAATACCAATCAAAATCAGCAAAAAAGAACAAAAACATGTTTCTGGAGATCTGGTGATGCTGCACGTTGAATCCTGGGGTCAGCTTTGGGCCCTGCACTGCAAGAGCTGGAGCATGTCCAGAGAAGGGAACTGAGCTGGGGAAGGGTCTGGAGCACGAGGAGCAGCTGAGGGAGCTCGGGGGGCTCAGCCTGGAGAAAAGGAAGCTCAAAAGGAGCCAGGTGGAGTCAGGCTCTACTCCTGGGGATCAAGGGACAGGAGGAGAGGAAACGGCCTCCAGCTGTGCAAGAGGAGGTTCAGGTTGAGTACTGAGAACATTTCTACCCTGAAAGTGTGGTCAGGAATTGGCACAGGCTGCCCAGGGCAGGGGATCCCCATCCCTGAAGCGATTGAAGAGCCATGTGGATGTGGCAAGTGGGGACATGGATTAGTGGTGGCCTTGGCAGTGCTAAGGGAATGGTTGGACTCCATGATCTCTGAGGGCTTTTCCAACCTAAACAATCCCACATGTCTACAATCTAAGTGGAACTTGTTACTGATTTCTCCATTTAATTAAAGACTACCAGCAAAGCCAAAATCCCAACATATGATCACTTAAAAAAGGTAACGTACATGGCATTAACCTGTTTCAGCAGGGATAAAAGGCAAGACTTTCTGCAATCAATGACCCAAGGATTATCTATTCAGCATGAAAAAAAGGAGGGATTAAATTATTTACCTGGAGGGATTCCAACAAATTGACCATATTGGAGAGGAAGAACCCCCTGGACGTTCTATTTTCACTTTCTCATCACCATTTTTGTTCCTTATGCTGACAATGCCGTTGAACATCCCCAAAGCAAGGTACTGGCCATCATTTGTCCAGCTGAGAAAACACACACGTACTGAAGAGTAAACCACTACAAACAAGCAGCAGGAAGGTAGGGTGGTACAGGCACACTCACACACGGATGGTAGATTCAAATATATCTCTAAGAGAGAGTTCTGAGAGGTAGCCAGTAAACCTACAATTGTTCATGCATCTAAATCCACATTTATGGCAACAGCATGCATGACATCAAAAACATTTTATTATACACAAAAAAGAAAAAATCAATTAAAGCTATCACCAGCTAGCAACACGTGCTAAATCCCAGATCCATTTTGGGGATGGCGGTGTTGGCAGCACACCAGAATGCTTTAAAAGCCACATTCAGAACACGATCCGATAGAACTGCCTGGTGTGGGACAGAGGGGACCTGGGGTCTAATCTTGTCTCTGCTGCAGTGAGATGAATGACTTCCACTAATGAACCCCTGCTTCAGGCTGCACAGGAGTAATATGTCCTTTAACTGACAACACCAACAGCAGAGAGGATGAACAGCTCTACAAACAAAAATTGCAATTATTTTTCCTCTAACATAATTTTATTGTTATTTCACAAGAGGAATAAAGAGAAGGAGAAAGAACCTGAGACCTGAACACTTCTCTGATGCTTTCAGAAGAATTTGGTTACAAACAGAACCAAATAAAACCCAAATATTTTGCTGTTGAAAAAGAAGGGAGGAGAAAAACCTTTTTTTTTGAGCTTGCATCTTATTTGGAATGGTTTGTATTGAAACTAACCTAAGTGACTTAAGGTAATCCTTAAGACTTACCTACAGCAGGTGATCTTGCAGCTTGTTTTATGTTTAGAGACTGACTTCTGTTCAGGAGACCACAAGCCTTGATGAAAACAAATAAGAAGCCAATGACAAAGAAGCATGAGCCAGAGTTCAGACTGGAGACTAATACTGTCAGAGAACTTGGTTGGGACTTCAAAGGCATAAAAAATTTTGTCCACTGCTAGAAGGACATTTAAATATATATTCTTAGTATATGGGGAAAAAAGTCTGTCTAAAGAGGGTGTCTCTGCAAAAAATTCCAATAACAGAGCAACATATTTTATCCTGTGGCCCCTCACTTCACTGTCCTTCCCTGCTGAGTTTAAGTGATTTAAATCAGTATCCAATGTCACTGAACTTTAGGTAGCTTTGTGTCCCATCTCTTCTGGAGATACAGAGCTGTACTATCTGTGGCTAGCTTAGCTATCCAACTCTAATGGAATTCACTGGCTCAATGGAAAAGTTCCAGGCAGAAGACATACCAAAATCCCCAGACGAGCAGGATGCCAGCTGATGAGTGAGAGGATTGTATGAAACGCACTGGATAGAGTCATTATGCCTAAAATGAAGTTACAATCAGATTTCAATAAATCATTCTTCAATGCCCCTTTTCTGACTTTTAGTAAGATTGCTGAAAGCTTTACCAGATACCAAAATAATTGGATTTGTTTATAGTACATTGAGTTAATCTGCTATTACTGTAAAGTAAATCAGTAATAAATCTTACAAAGATTGTCTCCAAGTGGCAGGATTCACTGTATTTCATCAAGATTAGCTAAAACTGTACAGCAAGGGTGGTTTCTGAAATATGACTAAAGGTTGCATTCAAATTCTAAACCTAGTATGCTCATTCAGACTCTGTGCAGTGACCAGCTCGTGCAAACCAGCCTGTGACAAATGTGCAGTCAGAAACAGAAGGTGAAGTTGCCACTTCAGAGGGCTGATATAAACACAGAGCCAGAAGATTGAGATATATCAAAAATACCAAATCCATCTTTAATTTGATCTTTGAACCAGAATTATGGTTTGTAACTAGTCACCCCATGTTTCATTTTATTCTGACCTATTCTGAGTTTCCCCAGTTCTCTGCCAGCCCTCTAAACTCAAGAGATTTATTTCAACTCCCACCCCCTTTTATGCCTTTAATTGCTTTCCTGCCTTGTTCAGATACTTCAACTGTTCTCCTCCTCCCTCCCCTACCACCCCTGACATTTTCTCTGACCTTCATGAACCTTCTCCCAAGTCTAACAGCTCATGCTCTTTGAGAGCAGCAGTGCATAACCAAAATTGCCTTTTGAGGCACAGAACTGAACGGCATCACTTACGTGTACTTCAGAATTCCTTCTAACTTTGAAGTCCAAATTATCACACTTTTATCAGCAGAGCCAGATGCGAAACGCTTGCCTAGGAATTGGAGATAATTTAAATCCCTCATGTACAAAGATCACTTTCACTCCAAATACTCAATCAAAGAGAGAGCAAGAAGTTCTTGAACTTGACAAGGCTCAAGTAATAAAGGGGCTGACACTGAGTCCCTGGATATGCCGTTGCTTCCCCAGCCACATGGAACTCCAATGGCTGTATTGCACCATTCCCACAACCCATCCTTCCAGTGTTGCCAGCCCCAAGGTGAAGATTCATGGGAACAGTGACAAGGAAAACCTGTATATTGTCACAGCAACACCCATCACTCAAACAGCAGCAGCTGCAAGAAGACACCTGAGCCCAGAGTGTGACAGTTGAAGACCATGACAGAAGTGGAAGCAGAGGGGGTGTCTGCAGTGAGCAGGTATCACGTGAAGGATCAGGAGAGTGGGAAGCTCCAGGATAGAAGAACTATGGGAATAAAACTCAGAGGCAGGTGAGAAGTAGAAAGAGGGATCTCTGGGGCAAACCCACTCCTCACATTATCCATGAATATACACCTAACCAGTGCTAAACTTAAACTGAAGTCGAAGGAGCAGTGGGACCACAGCTCTTGGATTCCCAGGGGACCTTACAGGCAGCACCTTGTACAGCAGACCAAACACTCCAGAACCAGCCCCAGCACTTGCTAAAGAACAGCCTCCAGCACTCACACACTGTGACCAAAATAACGCCCATTTCTCAATTGTCAAGGGACAATAACAAATGGGAGAGGTGCACTTTACAAACCAGACTAGCAAAGCCCCAAAATGATATTTACCATCTTTGGCATAAGCCACACAGTACACAGTGTCCTTATGTCCTTTCAAAGGCTGAATTAGGGTTCCATCAGAAGTATCATATACCTGTTTAAATGAGGAGGAAAAAAACAAACCAAGCATATGAACAGAAGAGCTTATACAAAAAAACCTTCCAGTGAGTCACAGAACCACAGACTGGTTCGGATGGGAAGGGACCTTTAAGCTCATCCAGTTCCACCCCCCGCCATGGGCAGGCGCATTGTCCACTAGACCAGGTTGCTCCAAGCCCAATCCAACCTGGCCTTGGATACTTCTGGGGTGAGGACTGGGATTTAAAATAGCTGAGGGACAAGATTATGCACTTTCTTTTGTGCCTGCTTTTTGCACAGCATAGCCTTCATGCAAGACAAAACGTTTTCAAGCATAGAAACAGCTTTCTATAACGTGACACTTCTTGGGAGGAAAGAAGAATCAGTACTAGAAAACTACACATACAAAGGAAATTTCCCACCAGCTCATTTGGCAGCTTCTTTTACATCTTACTGTTAAACATCCGCATTAAATGTTTAAACATAATAAATTACTGCAAAGGAGCATCAGTAAAAGCACCATTTTGTGAGCACTGAATGTAACTCCTGCTGTCCTGCAGTGCTGAACTCCAATCCTACAACCCCTCCCTCCCTGCAGCTCCTACTTCTGCCCCAGCTGAAAGCTTTGCAGGTCCCGTGGGCAGCTGGTGCAGGGACCCACGAACAGCTCCAGCTAAAGGTTCCCACCACCCTGGAACGCGGATTTGAGTCTCTGCCCTGTCACAGAGACTGTAATGAAACTTGTACCAGCACAGCCCAGGTGCCCCACGCCCTGTGCCAGGCCCGGGGGCAGGTTCATGATTTCAAACCTCGGGCGAGGCAGGAGAGAACGAGATGATGCAAATAACTTAAATCTCATTACTTTAGGAAATAGAGCTTAAAACTCGGTAAGAAATATTAAAAAGCTTCAAATCACTTTAGCGTTTGCCTGCATTAATATGTATGTAGCTGCGAGACTGGGCTGGCAGAGATAAGGGGATTTCGGATAGGTTATATGCCTAAGTTAATGTGGAGGAAATCCCATTCACACAGCCGAGGGGAGGACAGGAACGCTTCCCTACCAGCAGCCTGTTTCCAGCAGCAATTATCAGCTGGGTCCCATCCGGCTTGAACGCGAGGTCGTAAATTCTGAGGGAACAAACAAACCAAACCCACCGTGTTAGGAGGAGGCAGAAAACATTGCTCGGGTGCCAGAGGGACCGGTGATAGCACGGGGGGGGGTCTGGCCCCTCAGACCCGGCCGGGGCAGGAGGGACCCCCGGGGCCGGCCCGCTGCCAGCCCGCACAAGGGGGGGCCCGGGGACACCGGGGGGGCACCGGGGGGCCCCGGGGGGGCCCCGGGGGGTCCCAGGG
>JAWWEE010000021.1:420472-440958 GCA_035221455.1 Xenops minutus
CACAGGGGGGTCCCGGGGGGGCACAGGGGGGTCCCGGGGAGGGGCACCCCACTGTGCGGGGTCTCACCCGTGCTCGGCCCGGTCCCGCCAGGTGAGCGCGGCCCGCATGGCCCGGCCTGCGGGGCCGCCCCGCGCCGGTTGCCACGGCGACGCGCCTGCGCGCGGCGGGAGGGGCCGCTCAGCCCCGCCAGGGGGCGCTGTCGCCTCACGGGGCGTCACGTGACGGCGGCGCGGGGGCGTCACGTGACAGGGACGCGAGACATGGTGGCGGGAACGGCGGGAATGGCGGGAACGGCGGGCGGGTAACGGCGGGAATGGCGGGAACGGGCCGGGGAACGGCGGGAACGGCCAGGCCGGGCCGGGAATGGCGGGGTCCGTCAGCGTCCCGGGCCCGGCCTGCCGGCCCCCCGGAGCAGGATCTCACCGGGCCCTCCTTCCCCTGCAGACCTCGAGCCGGTAGCCGAGGCTCGGCAGAGGCAGAGGCAGTGGCGGCGGCAGAGGCAGTGGCAGTGGCGGGGCCCAGCGCCGTCCCCCCCGGCTGGCAGCGGGTGAGCAGCCGCCGGCGGGCGGGCAGGACGGCCGGGAGGATCGACGTGTACTTTGTCAGGTGAGGCCGGGGCCCTCAGCTCCCTGTGGCCTTTCTTGGCCGAGCCGCAGAAATGTGCCCTCACAGCTGTTCCTGTCCTGTATCATAACATTTTTTTCAGGAAAGGGCAAGAGAATGAAGAAGTCATCGCTAATTTACCTTCCTTTCTTACCACAGCCCCGAAGGGAAGAAGCTGAGGTCTAAACGAGCACTTGTGGAATACTTTAAGAGAACTGGGGAGACAACACTGAAAGCAGCAGATTTTGATTTCACAGTTCCTCAGGGAAGCACACGCTCCAGTAGAAGGGTATGCAGCACAGGAGCTGCGAGGACTGACCTGCAGAAGGAGGATTGTCATAGCCAAGTGCAGGAGCTCTGTGCACAGAATGGTTCCAGGGTTGGAATTCAGAACATCCAGAGTGGAAATGGACACTCGGAAGATATTACATCCACTTTGGAAAGCACAAATTTGGTCATAGAAGGCATAGACCCAGAGGGGGGATTGAAAACCAAAAGAAAGGGGACAGGTGGGAAAAGTGTCCGGAGCAGAAAACCTGAGAAGAGCTCAGAAAGGAGGAACCAAGATGACCCCCAGAGCAAAAGGCAGAGAAGAGTCTGTAGCACGCGGCAGACAGAGTGTGTTCAGAACAAGAGGTTGTGTAGGCAGACAGATGGCAGTGGGTCTGGCAGTCAGGGTGTGTGTGATCCGAGTGCTGACCCTGTGGCTTCAGGGAAAGCTCTGTCAGGAATGTCCAGGGCACGGGCAGGCACATGGCTGAGGTCAGTGGCTGCTGCCTCGCAGAGGGACCTGGAGCACCTGCCAAAGAAAGGGCTTCTGGGGACAAGCTGCAGTGACACACCTGAGGAGAAATCCCATGAGCTGCAGACAGGGAGAGAGCCAGACTGGGGCCATCTGGGTAAGCAGGATGTTAAATCTGACGCCGAGGTGGATGCTGAGCCATGGGACAGCATGAGCTGCACAGCTGTCACAGTGTCACCAGGTACGTGTGTGTGTTTGTGTGAGCAGAAGGTTCTGCCAGGGGCTCTCCTGACTGAGCCATGTGTTCTGTTCCAGGTTGAGCTGCTCTGGCATCCAGATCTGTCTCATTTCTTTGTCTGACAGTATTTAGCTTAATACAGGTTTAGTCACACCTGGAACTTACTGTTCTGAGCTATCAAGCTGTACAGTGTGACACCTGAAGGGGATCTAGGGCATGTTTATGTTCTGAGCACCACAAGAATTTCTTCTGTTTCCATTACAGCATAAATGGTGTGTGAAACATGACAGCAAAATACTTGGTTCTTCTTCCTAGTGCTGTAAAGAATAAAGTTTTATTTCTTTACAGAAGAGTCTGTCCCACGAACACAAGTGGAGAGAAGGAAAACAAGTCCATATTTTTCCAATAAATACAGCAAAAAAGGTATTGTATTCTTTAGGGAAATATATTTTTTATGGGGGAGGGATAGGCTGACTCAGGATCAAGTGATGTTCTGGAAAATTCTTTGCAGTTTGAGCTAGCAGCCTTGGTTCTGGCTGCAGCTGTGCTGGAGGGGACACAGTTCCCTGCAGCCCTGGAAAGGCTGTGTGGGAACTGCCATGGCTCCATCCACACACGGTGCCCCCACAAAGATCAATCTGCTTCAAAGGTCTTAATTATTTTTCAATTAAATAGGTCAATCATCCTTTCCTGTCCCATAAATGTTCCTGTGTTGCCTCTGTGCAGCCCCCAGCCCACCCAGAAGGAAGACCCTCAGAAAATGGACCCCTCCACGTTCTCCTTTCAATCTGGTCCAAGAAACACTCTTCCATGATCCATGGAAGCTTCTCATTGCCACCATATTTCTCAATAAAACTTCAGGTAAGCAGAGTAGCTGGAGCTGGTGGTGTGTGAATGTTGGGAGGTGTTGCAGAGATGGAACTGACACCAGTTTCAATGGCATTAATGAAAGAATTGGTGCATATTAGCTCATGTCAGTGCAAAACAATCTTTAGTTGGTAACTCTTGCCTTGGAAAAGGTCATTTAAGAAAGTACATGGATAATGCAGAAGGAGAATTCCTGGCCCAACCTTCTGCTCATGGGCATCTTTCTCCAGGGAAAATGGCAGTTCCAGTGCTCTGGGAGTTCCTGAAGAAGTACCCTTCTCCTGAGGTAGCCAGGGCTGCAGACTGGAGAGAGATGTCAGAGTTGCTCAGACCTCTTGGCCTCTACGAACTCAGAGCCAAAACCATCATCAGGTTCTCAGGTGGGTTTTCCAGATACCTGGATTTGTCTTGGTTATGCTGGCAAAAGGCAAACAGCTTCAACCCAAATGCTGCTCCGTGGCTTCTCCTCTGTTTGACAATTTACTGGGCTGGTGGGCTATTTTGTGCATCATTTGGGCTCTGTTAGTGTTGAGCTGCTGATCCCAGTGTGAACTGGGAGGGAAATGCCAGCCAGGGTGAGTTCTGCAGGAGACTTCTTAGAGTGGAGGAGACCTGGGCACCCGCAGGACTTCTGCTGTGTTTTCAGCACTGGTGGCTCTGCTCAGGGTTGCTCTGGTGACGTGCAGAAGTCCTTTCCAGCAGGGATTTCTCTAGGATTTTAATATTTTCTATGCTCAGAACCTGCAGAGGAATACTTTGTTCTGAGGAGAGAGAGGTGATTGAAATTCTCCCATGGTGATTTGTTGAAAAAGTGCTTAAGATGTACCTGTGGGGCTTCCTGGCCTGCATTCACCAGGAAACACCTAAAAACTTGGGGTTTTCGTTTGAAATGTGCCAAAGTGGAGCCACATTGCAGTGGTGGAGGGGGTGAGGGGGTGCCTGAGGGCTGTGCCGTGCCCACAGGGGAGTACCTGAGCAAGCCCTGGCGCTACCCCATTGAGCTCCACGGCATCGGCAAGTACGGGAATGACTCCTACAGGATCTTCTGCGTCAACGAGTGGAAGGAGGTGGGTGCTGCGGCCGGGGCAGGGCCTTGGGCAGGGTTTGGCTTGTGCCCCCCTCCCCTGGCTAGGGAACCAACCCTGCTGGAGCTGGAGCTGGAGCGATGTGGTGGTTTGAGAGAAGGGGCGTGAGACCTTCCCCTGTGTTGCAGGTGCAGCCGCAGGACCGCAAGCTGAACGTGTACCACGCGTGGCTGTGGGAGAACCGGGAGAAGCTGAGCCTCGACTGAGCCCGACAGGCAGGGCTGGGGGGCCCGGCCCCTTCGCGACCCCCGGGCGGGCTCGTGGGGCTCGCTGTCCCCAGCTGTGCTGTGCTGTGCTGTGCTGGCCAGTGTCTGGTCTCTGTGCTTTTAATAAATGTGTTCCCTGCAGTGCAGGTCTGTGTCCGTGGGCACGGCGGGGGCTGGAGGGGGGGCGAGGGTGGGCAGTGGGCACGGGGACCCTGCTGAGCAGGGGGACCCTCCTGGGCACAGAGACCTTGCTGGGCACAGAGACCTTCCTGGGCACAGAGTCTGCTGGGCACGGGGACCCCGCTGGGCACGGGGACCCCGCTGGGCACGGGGACCCCGCTGGCACCGCTGCCCTCGCCGTGCCCGGGGTAGCGAACCCCGGCTTGCCGGTTCCCTTCGGCTGTGCTGGGCCCGGCGGCAGCAGCGACGGGCCCGCCCCGTCCCTGGCGGCGCTGGGAGGGCCTGAGCGGAGCTGGGATGGGGATCGGGATGGGGAATGGGATGGGATCGGGATGGGGCCGGGCCCGGGCCCGCCGCGCCGCCAGGGGGCGCGCTCTCTCGCGGCGCGACTGGCGGAAGCAGCGCCGGGCCCGTCCCGGCGGGAGTGACGGCGACAGGTCCTGGCAGCCTCGTAAGAAGAGCGTGGGTGGAGGCGGCGGGCGGGCGGCACCGCTCCCGCTCCGCTCTGCGGGGGCGTTCTCTGCGCACAGAGCCTGCCCGGTGCCCACTCGCGGCGGTGCCGGTGCCGGTCCGGGCCCTGCCGGTGCCCGCTCTGTGCGGCCGCGGCCCCGCACGCAGCTGCCAGGACCTCCCGCGCGCCCCATAAGGCCCTGCGCGCGCAGCCCCGCCCTCTCTCGGCGGACGCGCCGCCGGCCCCGCGGAGTCGGTGAGTCCGTCCCGGCCCATCGCGGGCCATCCGGGCCCATCCGCGGCCATCCCGGGCCATCGGCCCCGCTCAGCCCCATCCGCGCCCATCCCGGCCCCGCTCAGCCCCATCCCGCCCCATCCCGGCCCCGCTCAGCCCCATCCCGGCCCGTCCCGCGCCGTCCGTGCACGGACCGGCCTCCCCCTCCACCTCTCTCTGCGGCCTTTGCTCGACGTGCGGGAACCGGGCCCGGCAGGGCCGGGCTCTGCCCGCGGGGGCGCCTTGGCCGCGCTCCCGGTCACGGCCTGGGGGCCTTTGCCGTGGCTGTGGGGTCTTTGCCGTGGCTGTGGGGGCCTTTGCCATGGCCTTTGCCGCGGTCTGGGGCTCTGCTGTGCCGGGCCCGGCAGGGCCGTGCGGGGGGCGGGGGCGGCACCTCCCAGGATCGCATCTGGAGAGCTCGCAGTGCTCTGCCAGCTTCGGAGGCGGGAGGCAGAGCCACAGCAGATGAAGACCCATTCCCTCGCCGGCCCGGCGTGGCCCGCGGGGGAAGACAGTCTGCGACAGGCGGGGCCCGCGGGGACGCACCGGGCGCGGCCGCGGCCCCCGCTCAGCCCCGCCGTGCCCCGCAGCCACCATGCCTGCCCTCCGGCCGCTCGTCAAACCCAAGATCGTCAAGAAGAGGACCAAGAAGTTTATCCGGCACCAGTCCGACCGCTATGTCAAGATCAAGGTGAGCAGTCGCTGCAGGTTCCCGAGCTCTGCGGCGGCCCCTTCGGGGTGGTGCGAAGGGAAGCGCGGCGGGGCCGGGAAGGCCCGTGGAGGTCGGTGTTGGCTGTTGTTGTCCCGGTACCGCGGGCAGCGGGGTGTGCAGCCGTCGGGGCTCCAGGCTGCCTTCGGGCCGAGCTCGTTGTGTTACTGATCTCTGCGTTTCTGCAGCGCAACTGGCGCAAACCGAGAGGTATCGACAACAGAGTGCGCCGGCGCTTCAAGGGGCAGATCCTGATGCCCAACATCGGCTACGGCAGCAATAAGAAGACGAAGCACATGCTGCCCACGGGCTTCAGAAAGTTCCTGGTCCACAACGTCAAAGAGCTCGAAGTGCTGATGATGAGCAACAAGTGAGTGTGTGGGGCCTGTGCGCTCCTATCTGGGAGAGGCGGAGTGGTCAGGGGGACACAAGGGAGGTCATTGCTTTGAAGAGCACAGATGCCATCATAGTTCTCTCAGTGCTGCTGGTGAGGGGGCAGAGAGGGGTCTTGGGGCTGGAAAACGCATACTCCTGGTAAAAACACACGTAACAGTGGCAGACAGGGCTGTCGTGTCACTGGTGACCATGGTCAGAACTGGGGCTCCAGATCATACTCAGGGCTGTGTCTGTTTTCAGTGTTTGCTTTCACTACAAAGCAATAAAAGCAAAAGTTGACACCATTAACAACTACTCAGTCATTCACAGGAAGAGCTGAGCTGTTCTGGAGAGGGGGCTGTGTCCAAGCAGTGCCAGCAGGATGGCTCTGCAGGGCTTTGCCATGGTGGGACAGAAGCAGAAGAAGGCTTTGCCTTGGGATGGCTCTGGAGGGCTTTGCCTTGGCTCTCAGCCCTGCGGGAGCCGAGCCCAATGCACTGTCTGTCTCCAACAGGTCGTACTGTGCAGAAATTGCCCACAACGTGTCCTCCAAGAACAGGAAGGTGATCGTGGAGAGAGCTGCGCAGCTCGCCATCAAGATCACCAATCCCAATGCCAGACTGCGCAGTGAGGAGAACGAATAACCAGCCTCTGCAGCCCCAGATGTATTTAATAAAGGGTCATTCCAACTCGGGTGTTGTTTTGCATGAGCAGAGCAGGGGTAGCAAATCCTGGCTGGGCTCCAACAGCCCCAGCCCAGCTGTCCTGGGGTGCTGGTAAAACCAGGTGCTCTCATGGTGATGGTCAGTGAACTTGGGGCAGGCAGTTTCACAACTGTATTTTATTTTTCATACCATTCAGACAATAGCTGTCCTTTCACACAGCACTGTAAATACTTTTCACATCAACCACTCTGTCAAAAGAGAAAAGGAAGCCTAGGGCAGCCCCATGGCTAAAGGCACAGTGCGTCATAGAGGTCTTGTCCTCTAGTTTGCTGTTACCATCATCTGTCCCTTAAGTATTTTCTCCTGAAGAAAGCAGGATTTGAGCACAGTAGCCACTATGGATTTTGTGCTTGCACCCCTGGCTCCTGCCTGCCACCTCTCACCCTGTGACACTAAGAGAGACCACTGGTGCTCCTGCTGGCATCTGCTGCTAATCTGTGAGCAGGGTTGGTAGGTCAGTGCCCTCATGGCTAGTGACAACACCAGGGTTCCTCCACAGGGGGAGAGAGAATCCAGCCTTGGTGCAAAGCAAAACTTAGAGCAGGGTTTGTCACTGAAAGAGTCACTAATCCTCTCTTGGAGAAGACAGTTGAGGTATTTGCAGTCTAAACTGTAAAAATGGAAGCCAAGCTAGAAAGCTTCATATTGCCCAAATACCAAACTCCAAGAAGGTGGCCTGAGGGGTCAGGTAACCCCCCTGGCCCATGCAGCTCCCACAGCTCGGCTGGTGCAAGTCTGCTTTCCCAAAAGGCCTGTGGGTGTGGTGCTCATCACTAAAGACATGACTTCAGGTTTTTGTCATGTTATTTAGTGAAACACTATAAATACATTCTTGGGCAATTTGGGGTAGAAAGTGCATGTGCAGTCATTAAAAAAAAAACATTTAAAGCTATATTTCTTTGTACTACAGTAAGGAATATATGAGGAAGTTGTTTCTGTTGTTCATGGGACCATGCTTAATTGGAACTGCTTTGTGTGCCACTTAAAACTTCCTGGGAAGTGGGACTACTCATCTTTCAGCCCCTCCCCTAGATGAGAATGTGTTCCCCTGATACTTGAGGTGTCTGATGAACTGCAGCTGGATCCAGCCAGTTTCTCCTGTGGCTGCCCAGGGACTCACATATGGCTGTGGTAGGAAAGTGGCTCAATGGCCTTCGTTCCCCCCTGCCCAGCTGGTGTCTCTGCCTGGGGCATTGTGAGGGCAGTGGGGGAAACATCTTAGCTCATGTCCATTGACTCTGAGATGGGGAGGGAAGCAGAATCTTTCTGAATGCTCTCAAAAAGTGATGCCATTTCAGGACTGGATCTGATCTGGGATGAAAACTCTGCCATCACTGGACTTTTCTCCACCTCGGGGATGGTCAGGAGAGCAGCCACTGCCCTCATGGCCGAGCGCTTCAGCTCATCCTGCTTCTCAAACTCCTGCTTCACGGAACCGGCTTTCACCTGCAAATCCAAAGCCCTGTTTTCAGTTGGCACTTGGAAAAGCTGGTTCTTCACATAACTAACAAAGCAGCAGAGTCTAGCAGAGTACTTTACAGCCAGGGAAATGAGGGGAGTGGATGGCTCAGCGGCACTGAGGGAGAAAGCCCGGAGCAGAGGCAGCTTTGGGCAGGACCCAGCCAGCCTCCTCTCACGTTCCTGCTCTTACCTTGGTGGAGCAGGTTGCCCGGAGGGGCTCGATCAGCCGCTCGAGCCGCTGCAGGACGGCGTTGGGGCAGAGTGTGGAGAGCCGTGCCAGCATGATGAACGTCAGCATCTGGGCAGGAGGGGAGAGAAAGGGGTTGGCTCCCTGTGGCCCCTGGGCTCAGAGCTGGGCCTGTACCCCACGGTAGTGAGGTCCTCTGCACTTGTGCCAGGGGCTGTGGGCAGACCTTTCATAGTATTGGAAGTGTACCCCTGGCAGCAATCAGGTCAGGGCTGCAGCTGGGCCAGGTGTGTGCAGGTGTCTGCAAAGGGCTGACAGCCATGGGGACAAATGGCACTGCTCAGCCCAGGGCTGTTCCTGTGTCTGAGCAAGGGTAAAGAAAATAGTACTGGAAAAGGATGTCATGCTTCCTATCCAGCTGTGAGGCCAGCAGCCATTACACTGCTAGATTTTTTTCAATATAGTGTCACTGGTCCCACTGAACAAATGACAATCATGAGTTTTAAGGCAGAAGAAACTTATTTTAGAGTTTGGTACATTTCCTACACCAGGGGTGCGTTGTCAGGGCCGCCATGGTCAAACCAGAGCCAGACAATGATGAAAGGCTGCAGCATTTGCAGGGAATAGGAGATGGCATGGCAGGGGCATGCTGTGTTGTGGGTACACACAGCTCAGCTGCAGGCCAGGCCTCCAGAGAAAATGACATCAGTTAGGGCACAACACTGACCCGAATGTCATAGTGATCCTTCAGCCCATCTTCCACATGGTTCAGGTACTCATAGATGTCCAGCCTGTCCAGGCAGCTTTCCAGCAGGGTGTACATGCACTCAAAAGCAGCTTTCCTCACATCAAGGCCATCATCCACTGTGTGCTTGAATGGCCCCATTTCTACCTTAACCAAGACAAACAACAGAGGTGTGACCTAAGAGCAGACAGGGCAACAGCTCCATCTCACCTACACAGGCAGCAAGTCACTGGGTGTGGCACCCAGCCAAGCCCAGTTACCTCATGGATGAGCTCCCTTTGGACCTACCTCCCGGACGAGCTCCCTTCGGACCTTTGTTTCACTGTACAGGCTGGGCAGGACCATGTTCAGTAAATCCCGGATTAAAGAAGGTTTGTTGTGAGCAGCAGAATTAAACAGGGCTAAAGCCACACGGCGAACGTTGAGGTCTGGATCCTGCAGAGTTTGCAGGAAGTCACCTGTGGAGTAAGAAAGTACCAGTCAGTTCTGCTGAAGTGTTTTTAAAGGATTTTAAAAGTGTATCAGGGTGTATTTCAAGGAAGTTGGTTATGAAAGCACCTATGGTAAAATAACTCCAGTGGCACAGTCTGACAAAGCCATTGGAGATGTTTTCCCTCTCTCACTTTGGGATATAGTAAATGGAAAAAATAGGACTGTTCTGCATTTGAGCATAAAACAAAATTGTGTCTCCAGCCACCTCACCCTAAAGTCAAATCAGAAGCTTTGGTATTCAAGGAAGTTGGGTTTTGGTTTCTTTCTTCCTCAGATCTTCTCTGAAACAGAAGCCTCAGTTCTATACAGTAGATCTGATGTGTGGGCTCCCTAGATATAAGACCCTTTCCATGTAGGTTATACTTTTCAAGATCCTTATTGTGAGGAGCTTGAATTCTGAGTTTAAATGCAGAAGGAACTTGAGCTCCCTAAAAAACAATGCACTATGCCCAAGAGCAAGGCATCAGAGCATTTAACAAGGACTCACAGGACAGTGTTGCTCTGTAATCCCAAAAGCAGAAGAATACAGATCAAAACTAACTGGACCAGATGAGTTTCACAAAGGAGTGAAAAACACCCAAGATGCTAATGATACCCAACCTTTCATACCCCTGCCTCGTGCTGCTGTCCATACCACCCTACCTATGCAGCCTTTCAGGAGAGCATCGATGGGCTGAGGCTGGTCTGCAATGGTGAACTTGATGGCAGTGACCACAGTGCTCCGGGCATGTGGAGAGCCTGTGAGGAAGGTGGGAAGAAAAATGGTGAAAGAGCAACAGACAAAATCACTGCTGTAACTGTAGCACATATACTGCTCTTTGTCCTGTTACACACATGTTGAAGAGGTGAGAGAACAGAGCATTTGTCTTAACAACTTTGTTAAAATCCACTCCTGCACAATCTCCACATGCAGTCCCTGTTCCCAACACCCTCCTGTCCCTGTGCAGACCAGTGTTCCCCTGATCCCCCTTCGCAGAGATCCTTCATTTCCTGCTCGCCTCTCAGACTGGCCTTGCTCCCTGTTGCACCCACCAGCAGTTTACAAGAGGAATTTCCAGCAAAAGGCAGCATTTGCCCGCTCTGGCCGTTGCCATCCCTGTTACCTGCTGACAGCTGTTTTCTCAGCCGGGGCAGCAGCTCAGCAGGGTTCACCAAGGTCAGCTTCCCCAGGCATTCTGCCACCACATTGCGTGTCCCTTCTTCTGTGCACTCGCAGTGTTTGAAAAGCAGAGCCCAGATATCCTCCACATAAGGCGTGAGGCCGTCGGCTGGGGAGGAGCTGATGACTTCCTTCAGGGAGTGCAGCAGCAGGTACTGTCGCTTGGGCTGGCTTCCGATCTCCTTCAGCATGAAGGGCAGATACTCCTTCAGATTCCCAACACTGACATTGCCCAGTGCGTAGGAGGCAGCAGATTTCACCTCTTCACTGGTGGAAGCAAAGGCTTCCAGGATGACGGTTTTGAGCTCCCTCTGAGCACTGAGGTTTGTGGTACGGCCCATCTCTGCCAGGGAGAGGAAAGCCAGCACCTGAACAGCAGGACTGGACTTGGGGCTTTTCACGTCCTGGACAAACTGGTTCACTGTTGCAGGGGCTTCCTTTGGGCAGGCTGAGGACAGGGCTGCCACACACTTTGCAACAGAGTGATAGGCCTGCTTGTGCAAGGTCAGCGAGGCCCCGGCTGAGGCCGAGGAGTAAACGGGTGCTGTCAGCTGCTTCATCAGCTCTGCGTAACCCGTGGCCGCTGTCTTCGTCAGGACCAGCGCCTGGAAGAAGTCAATGATGGCATTCAGAGCCCCTCCTTGAAGCAAAGGCGAGTGGACAAGCTGAAAGACTTCAGCAAGGACGGGGCCGCTGATCTTGGAGATGCAGGATGGATAAACCTTGGCCAAAGTCGTGAGGAACACGATGGCCACCTGGGACACGTGCATGTCGTTCTCGGTAATTAAGGCAGGGAGCTCGGTTAGCACAGACTCGATCATGGCAGGCTTGAGGCTGTCGTTGTAGTTCTTCACCAGGATGTCCAGAGCAGTCAAAGTGCTCAGCTTCAAGGCACGTTGATTCTTTCTCAAGAAGGAAGCTAGAATGGGGAGACCTTCCCCCAGAATGGGTCTCAAATCTATTTTAAGCGGAGAATTAGCTATTAAGGTTAATGCTTTGACTGTTGTCAGTCTGGTGATTTCATTTTTAAGCCTCTCCAGAAATATCTTCAATGTTGGCTGGAGATCAGTGCTTAAATGGTCTCCCAGGTTGTAAATGATTTGTCCCATGCAGGAGATGGCACGTTCCTTCACCTCCTGGTCGATGTCAGCTGCCTTCAGCCGCTTCAGAGTACCAGAGAAAAGGTCCTTCACATAGGGCTTGGCATCGAAAGTGCAAGATTTGTCCAAAGGCCTGATAACTTTCACAAGCTGCTGAGTTACCAACAGAGCCTCTGATGTGATCTTATAAAAGGGGTCTCCAATGCAGGTCACAACAGGAGGCAACAGGCTCTTGATATGAGGGTGAAATACCTCTGGCTTGTGGTTGCAGAGAAGGACGTGGAGGAAGGACAGTGTGTCGATCCGCATGTTGGAGGAGCTGGTTTTATCCGCCAAGGAGAAAATAATACCTGTGCAAAGGAGACAACAGTGACTGATGTTATATTTTCCTAAAGAGGGAGGTGCATGGATCCAGCCAGGGACAGTCACAGGAGACTTTTCTTATATTCACTATGCAGTCACAACCAAAGCAAAGGCAGGACCTGAGCCCTCCAGCTGTGGGACGTTTCATGAACCCACAGGCAGGAGAACTCAGACAAAAATGCTGGTGGTGCAAATTAAATAATCAGCCAATATAAAGAAATTTTTTTAAATGCCACTGGATTTTATAAAAGAAAATGTCATTTTTGTTTTCAAAGAAGCTGTTTTCAAAGGAGGCTGGAATAGGCACTCCCAAAAACATCTCTTCAGGGGACTGTGGAAATAAACCTGATGTTCTTATCAGGGCTTCCAGTGCAGATAGAAGCCAAGATTAATCTGGGAGCTGTTCAGCACATCCACAGAGCAGAACTTGATGTGTATATCCTGATGCTGAGGAGAATAATATACAGGAATAAAACTGGAACACATAGACAAGGAATACATGCATTTGGAATGGATTTTGCCAGCCCTGCTCCTTCTTCCCAGGCCATGGACAAGCTTACCAGGGACAAGTGCAGGGATGTGATCTGCCAGGCAACCAGGAAGAACATTGGCCAGTTCTGTCAGGAGGCTGAAACAACCCTGTCTTGATTTGATGCTCTTTTCTTTGAGCTGCTTGTGCAAGGCTTTGACAATGTTGGGAACCTGCAGTTTGGAGAAGCAAGTGAGAAAGGGACACCTCAGTGATCCCAGCTGCTCTCAGGAGCTCACTCTGGTGCGTTTCTGCAACAGTTTATTCAATGAGTTTCCTGAGCAGCAGTTGCAGTAACTGTAAGGCATCAACCTGACACTGCACTCAGAGGCCAATCTGCCTCAGCCTGGACACATGTGCCAGTGGCTGGCGGAGAGGTAGTGCCAGCTGTGCCCCACTGCTCCTGCCCTGGGAATGGCAGTAAAGAGCCAGCCCTCTGGATCTGGTCCCCTCTGGCTGCCTTCCCCATGGCTCCTTCCAGCCATGTTCTCAGGACTGTACTCGGTACAATCATCAATACCTGCTTGTCCTCATTGCTTTGTGTGTCACCTGCTCACCCACCTGGTTCTGAAGCATTGTCAGGGGAACATCACCCTTGCCAGAGGCATCGGAAGCATGCAGCCAGCTCTGGGTGGGCAGTGTTTGCTTCAGCAAGGAGATGTAAGCGCTGAAGATGTCAGCTTTGACATTCTCCTCCCTCTCTTTGAACCTGCTTATCAAGGCTGGGGAAAGAGTGCTGTAGAAGTCCTGCAGGAGATCATGCCTGCTGCTGACAACAGCCTCCAAGCACTTGGCCGCAGCCCTGCGGACCTTCCAGCTGATGTCGTCATCGTCACTGTACTCATCATCACTTTCTAGAAACAACACAAGGGAAAACAAGGTGCACCATTATGGTAAAACTGAAGCTAGAGGATCACTTGATCTCAGAGCTGCCCTCTCCAGCAGAAGAAAGCAGGAAGGGGACAAATGTTAACCCTCTGTTCTGCTGAGCATAGCCATCCTCACAAGCAGGCACCTTGCTCTTCATCCTCCCCATTTTCAGTTTCCATCATCTCTTCCTCTTCCTCCTCATTATCATAGTTGTAGTTTGGATCAAAGGTGATGTACTTCAGACATAGCCCCATCACACTCGGGATGTGAGGGTCGATTTCCTTTGGGCACCTATCAGGACAAATAAAAAGGCTAAGAGTTAATCAAAGACTAAGCTGGTTTAAATATCCAAATAATATAATTAATCTCAAAAGGATCCCAAAGTGCCTCACAGACCATCTGAACATTTTGTTAACATGAGTTAAACCAGAGATGCTCCTTCCTGCTGTGCATGAAGCATGGCCACATTCCCCTGGGGAGGATGCAATGATTTCTATAAGGAAAAATAAATCAATTGCCTTTAATCCCTGGTTGAATCCTCCCTTCCTGGGAGAACACCTCAGCAGCTCTGCAGGGCTCCTTTTCCAAGCAGTAAACGTTTGACCAAACAGCTGGAGAGCTGCAGCTCAGCAGCTCTTCTGCCCGAGCCTCCATCCTGCCTCCAGCTCCCTCCATGGACCAGGAGCGAGGCAGTTCCCTCTGGCTGAGGAACCCTCCAAGGATAAGGAAAACTCCCACTCCTGCAAAACCAATACAAAAGGACACCCTCACATGTTGAGGTAAAGCAGCTCATAACTCCAGTGCAACTCTGCCTGTGCAGAAGAAGAGATTTCATACACAAACTGTTGTTCCCACAGGAACGCATGCAGAAAGGCCCTCCTCCCTGGGTGCTGAATGTATGGATATTTACACCAGGTGACACAGATTCACTGGAGGGTGCAGAGTTGTTCCCCAAGGGCACACACCTTCTCACAAAGGACTCGAAGGCCTGGAAGCAGTACTCTCGCAGCTCATCATCGTCCACATTACAGTACTGAATGATCAGAGGAATTATCTTCTCCAGGTGTTCTCCTGGGAAAGACAAAGCAAGCAGCAGTGAAAAACCATTCCAGCCTTCACTCACCCAAGCAGCCAACAGCTTGTCCACCTGCTACTTCCTTCCTGTGCCTGGCACAGCATTCCTGCCCTGGACCTCCTGGGCAAGGAGCCAGCAGCCCACCAAAACCAGCCATGCTGATTTTCAGCAGCTGACCCCTGCTCAATGTCTGCAGCCCCTTGGTGGCATTTCAGTCATGGAAAGAGCTGTGATTAGAGATCTTCTAGGACCTAATCTCAACTCTGGCAGGTCTTTTAGACAAGTAACACAATATGCTGCCCTCCAGTTCTCCTCTCATTTAAAATGGGGTGAATCAACTGACCTAATTCACAGAGGTGTTAATGCAGAGCAGGGAAGCACTGCAAGATCTTGAGGTGAAGTCACTAGGACAAGGGCAGCCACAGATACTTTGGTGCCTCCTCCCTTCCAAGCAGAGATCAGAGGGCCAGGCCAAGGTCACAGAGGGAATCACAGAGCACAATTCACAAATGCTTTAGGAATAGTGAGCACTCTTCTTTTACCACTAAGAGGAGCTGCTCTAAAATGCACATGCATTTCCCAGTGCCATTTCAAGCTGCTCATCCTACCTATGCGGTGCCCAGCCTGCCTGCTGATGCCAGCCACACACTGAATGTATGTCCTGGTGGTAGATGTGGACTCGTTCCTCTTCAGCTCAGCCAGCAGATGCTCTGTGAGCTCCAAGAAGATGTTCCCACTGCAGGTCAGGACCAGGTGCCCCAAGGCAATGATGGCCCGTTTACGTACTGCCAGCCTGGGGCTCGTTAACTGGGGCAGGAGGCAGGTCAGGATGGAGGAATGGAATGAGCAGAGTGTTCCCCCCAGTCTGCAATCAACAGAACAAGGCAGAAGTTGAAAGTCCAAGCCTCAAAAAAAAATCCCTGTTGGGGCAACAAATGTAAAAATCCTTTAGCTATGTAGACTTCATGGTCATTGTGGGGAGGGGGAGAAGACTGTGCTTGGCATTTTGGTCTGAATACTGACTTGTTCTGTAAAACACAGGGAGAGACTATTTGTCTCCATCACGGAGGAGTTTTTGACTGTGTCCTTCTGGATGACCTGGGGCTTTGTCAGAAATTTCCTGCATGCAGATGACATATGACACTGTCACTCTGACTTATGCAACGAGAGAAAGAGAGGCAGCCAGGAAAAAAAATGTATGTGTGATCAGATCATGGGGCTAAAATAAACCTCCCTGCTTTGGCCTCACCCTCTCATGTTTGCATGAGCTGAGCCTCTGGGGGATCTGTCACCAGTGGCACTGCCATTCCTAAGCATGGAAAGGCTCAGCATGTTGTCTCTTGTCCCCATTGGGGATCTGCTCTGCTCAGATATTCCCCAGGGGCAGCCAACCCAAATACTGTGTTTTTAAGTCCCAGTAGTAGGATTAGGGAAATAGAGAAATCAAAAGCAGACACATCCCTGAAGCCCCCTGCTATGCACAGCTGCCACAAAGAAATCCTCTGGTACCTGCTCAGCATATCTGACAGGATGTCAAGAGCTTCCAGCTGCACAGACACATCCTCCTGCTTGCCAATGGCTCCTGTCAGCTGGGCTGTGATCTTTTTGCACACATTTGCTGTCATGGTGGAGCCTGCAAGAGAGAGATTTTTCCCTGCTATCAATTAAAAAGGAGCCTTTTGCTGCTGGGAACCATTCAATCCCTCCTGCACTGAAAAAAGAAATCACCCCTTGGAGACCTATCAGGACAGATACATGAGATGGCTGCAGAGGAAACTCCCATCCTCAGGAACCTCAGGTGTCCCCTGTTGCATTTTTGGGGTATGTAGTTCCAAACACAGCTCAAGTTTCCATTTCATCCCATCGGTACCTCAGCTTCTACCACCTCTCCTCTGTATTTCACTAGTTGATGTCTGGCAGATGAGTAAGGAATTGGTAGGTTTTAGGCTCTGAACTCCACTTTTTTCCCCATTTCCCAAAAGCTGGGATTCCCTGTTCCTCAAAGAGGGACAGACAGTGTACCTGTGGAAGCTGGTGGCAGCTCAGAGATGACTGTTTTGAGGCCGATGCTGGAGATATCCCGCAGCTGCTCCTTGTCTGACAGCATGTTTGTACACAGCGTATCCACGATGGTCTCCACCTGGTACTCCTTCACTTTGCCAACCAGTGGGCCCAGGCTGCGGGAGGAGAAGCCAGTCAGGATGAAGGGCCTCATCCAACTGCTTGTGTCCTTCAAACCACCACATTTCTCCTTCTTAGAGATCCTGGCCACCTGCTTGGGAATGACTGACTGGACATTAACTGCTCTAAATACGTCCTTAAGCATGGAAAGGAAATATTCCTGGTTCCATTTTGAGGCCTCTTCATTCTCACAGTCTGGATGGATGAGAGATCACAATGAGTACGATCTTAGTGCCGATACAACCAGAGATAAATAGGCAAAGAAGTCAGTCCTCTGCTCAGTGCCCAACTCTTTCACTTCAAAAATCAGAATAAGCCAGCCCAAAGCAGGCAGAGACAGGAGCAGAAAATGTCAGAACAGTGAGAATTAGAAAGAAAGGGCTAAAGATCACAGAGAAAGGGCAGGGATAGAAGTCACATGTGGTTAAAAAGAAGGGAATGTGAGTAGGATCCACAGAAGGGAAAAAAGGAGGAACCTAAATTTGTTTTTAAATGGGCCACCTTTCTGAAACCCTGGGGTGAACTGAGCCATTCAATAGCATTTCTAGACTGAACACTCCCACTTAGTCATGCTGGGGAAAGAGACAGGAAAGAAAATGTCAGCAGCACAATCCCTTCATCTGAGAATTCACTAATAGAGGGACTTTCTGCCTTTGTTCATTGGGATTAAAAAATATTGAAACAGTCCAAGGCAAAGCAACAGCACAGGCTGCACTCAGAGTAAAGGCAGGAAAAATCCGAGTGCATTATAAACAGTAATGAAAAAGCCCTTGAAGAGGAGGATTCAGACCTGAAATTGAAATGCCACAAGCGTTATAGCTCTTTAGTACCATCACTATCAAAGACAGAACCACAGGGAAATTCAGAACTGGATTTCAAAGCCCGAGAGACGCCAGGAGCTTGATGACCAAAATTTTAAACTGGGCTTATCTGTGAGGAAGAAAATGTTAGGTATGCCACTTTTCATGGTAAGGTTCATAATACAAACACTGAACTAACTTCAAAATCACCTCCTGCTGCTACAAAGATATCTGTGTGTTCACCCCCTGTGAGTTTTAACAGAGACAGAAAGTGCAGTGCTCTGTGAAAGGACAAAGCCCCTTTCAAGGCAGGTTTGAGGGAGTGCCCAGGGCCAGGCTCTGCTCTCACGCACTCTGTAGGCTGTGATGGCTTTACTAATGCCAGGGAACATGGCAGTTACTGCCCAGGCTCTTACCACTTGACAGCAAGGTTCTGTACTTCCCCATTTTTGTCCTCCAGCAATTTCAGGAGCATTTTCACAACTTTTTTCTCACTGTCTTCATCTAGTTTTATTGAATCCTTCTGCAGTTCTATCATCAGGTCGTTGGTGGCCATAAACCTGAAAGGACAAAGGACGAAAGTGGATCGGCTGATATACAGACACAAATGCATCACCTTTTCATCACCTGGGACAACAGAACTTGGCAACTGGTGCTCGTATGAAAACACACTGCCACAGAGTAACTTACCATCCTTCACACTGTCCTGAACAACAAGGGAGAGAGAATTACTATCTTACAAGCAGATAAATACCTAACAGGGGTCAGGTAAACAAAAACACTCAAAGTTTGTGTATTTTTCTCAGTGACTAAATGATGATGGTTAGCTATGCCACAAAAAATTATGGTGCATTTTTTCACCAATTGTCTGACCTAGGAAAGGCAGTCTGGGGTCTAAGAACATACCCAGCTCTGTTCTTTCTGGCTAATTTAGCACCGATAGTATGACCCCACACATGGAGGCCTGTCACACTCAAAAATGAAAAACAAAGTCATGACTCCACACAAACTACACCTCAGAAGTGCCCTAGGCTATATTTAGATTGCTGTGAGCAAAACCAAGGGAGTAGTTATCACTCCAGCTTAGAAGGAAAAACAAACACCCAGCTGACTGTTAGTTTTCTAACAGGGACAATGATAAAATGGATATTAAGAAATTCTAGAAAGTAACTATTTTCCTGGGAGCAGGAAATGCAAAAGTTGCTGGCACAGGAGTCTGAGGTTCTGAGAAATCTCAGCATGGTTATCCTGTATTATCTGCTTTCTAATGTCAGCCTGGCATGGGATGGATGTCTAACAGGAACCACAAAGCCATTCCCTCTCATTACAAAATGATACCTTCTTTTAAAATTAGCTCTGATGTCACTCCTTCAGCACATAAGAGCTCTCATATACAAGGCAACATTTGGAGCTTCAATCTGCAAGCCCATTCCTGAGCAGCAATGAGGTACTAGGACAAAGGACTGCTGCAGTGATCCAAAGCCAGCCTGAAATCCAGCGTGGGAAAAAAGCAGGGCTGCGCCTTAAGACATTACCAGCGTGGAGTCTATTTCTGATCCTGCAAGAGCTCTTCAGCTGCACTCCCAGTTCAATGTCTGCGTGCACCGGCATGACCAATTATGGCCACAGGCTGAACCGAGCCTTCCACGGCCCCATGTCCAGCCTTGGACTCGCTGCCTGCTGCCATCGTGCCCCGGGAGCTCAGAGCCTCACACACGGACCCACCTGTGCAGGGCAGCAAGAGCAAACGGGTCCTACAGGGGGGCACACCTGGCTGTGTGCTGGGAGGAAACAGCACCGCAAAACCTCTGGGATGTGACACGTGCCTGGTGCTGGGCACAGCGAGTTGGGAGTGTCAGCTGGAAGGTCTTTGAACAAATTGTTTCTACAACCACACCACCACTGACTTCTTTATAAAGTACCTATTTTAGCACCTGAGAACATCAGCAGCCTCTGCAAAAATCAACCTAGTTTTAGGCTGTTATTAAACTCGCTCTTTAATACCTCAAAATTCCAAATCTTGCACAAACATTACCTTCCATGTTGGCACTAAGAGAACAATATGCTCAGGGATGAAATCCTTCATAAATGTTAGTTTCCATTACTTTTTATAGAGTGCCTTACACATCCAGCCACCGGCTCCAACCCTAAAAAGATGTCAACTTTTCTGCTGACATAAAGAGAGCAAAAGCACCTTATTTCTGGTAGGGAGGCACATTTTGCCATGGCACAGAGCTCTTGGAGCCGCCCCAGCACGGCCAGTGCCTGCAGCATCTCTCACTCGTGGGCAGAGCTGCCCTTTAGTGCCCTGCCCATCTCACCTCCCGGAGGAACAACAAACCACAGGTGTTTCAGCATTTGCGCTGTGATGGTTTTCATTCACAGAGCAAGTAACAGCTTAAGACCCTCTGCCAGGAGCCCTCCCGCAGTGCCGGCAGGGACAGGGGCAGGGATAGGGACAGGGGCAGGAGCAGGAGCAAGGGCAGGGACAGGGACAGGGACAGGGACAGGGACAGGGGCAGGGAGAGAGCAGGGGCAGGGACAGGGACAAGGAAAGGGGCAAGGGCAGGGGTAGGGACACTGACAGGGACAGGGGCAGGGACAGGGGCAGGGATAGAGATAGGGAGAGGGAGAGGGACAGGGGCAGGGATAGGGACAGGGATAGGGATAGGGACAGGGATAGGGACAGGGATAGGGACAGGGACAGGGATAAGGATAGGGATGGGAACAGGGATAGGGATGGGGACAGGGACAGGGATGGGGACAGGGACAGGGATGGGGACAGGGACAGGGACAGGGACAGGGACAGGGACAGGGATAGAGAGAGGGAGCGGGACAGGGATAGGGGCAGGGACAGGGACACTGACAGGGGCAGGGGCAGGGACAGGGGCAGGGACACTGACAGGGGCTGGGACAGGGATAGGAATAGGGACAGGGACCGGGACAGTGATAGGGGCAGGGGCAGGGACAGGGGTAGGGACACTGACAGGGACAGGGGCAGGGACAGGGGCAGGGATAGGGACAGGGACACTGACAGGGACAGGGATAGGGGCAGGGACAGGGGCAGAG
>JAWWEE010000021.1:441058-462725 GCA_035221455.1 Xenops minutus
GCAGGGACAGGGACAGGGGCAGGGGCAGGGACTGGGACAGGGACAGGGACAGGGACAGGGACAGGGGCAGGGACAGGCAAAGGGAAAGGGACAGGGACAGGGGCAGGGACAGGGGCAGGGACAGGGACAGGGGCAGGGACAGGGGCAGAGGCAGGGGCAGGGACAGGGGCAGAGGCAGGGGCAGGGACACTGCCTGCCCTGCCTGCCCTGCCCTGCCCGGGCCGTGGCACGGACACCACAGACAGCCCGCCCCGCAGCCCCCCGGGCCGCACCTGAAGTCCTTGTCGCTGGAGGTCATCTTCTCCAGCAGGATGGACAGCGGGTACGAGGCGCTGGCCATGGCTCCGGCACGGACGGGACGGGCAAGGGAAGGAAAGGAGGGACAGGGCAGGGAAGGGATCCCGGAGGGACCGCAGGGGCGTGAGGGGCGGCGGGTCCTGAGGCCGCGGGGCGGGCCGTGCTGGGGGCGGGGAAGGGCAGGGCAGGCAGGGACGGGCAGGGCAGGGCAGAGCAGGCAGGGCAGGACAGAGCGGGCAGGGCAGGGCTGACCCCGCGCCCCGCCCGGCGGAGGCAGCGCCGCCCCGGAACGCGGCGCGGGCGGAACGGTGCGGGCGGGACGGTGCGCGCGGCGGAGCGTTGGGGTGCGGCACCGGCGGAACGTTGGAGTGCGGCACCGGCGGAACGTTGGAGTGAGACACCGGCGGAACGTTGGGGTGAGACACCGGCGGAACGTTGGAGTGCGACACCGGCGGAACGTTGGGGTGAGACACCCGCGTGCCACGTCTGAGGCGGGCAGGGCCGGGCCGGGCCGGGCCGGGGCCGCTTCCACAGCGACAGCGACACAGCGACACTGCCACACCGCCACACCAACACTGCCACACCGCCACATCAACACATCGCCATGGTACGGGGGCCGGGAGCAGGCCGGGTCCCGGTGCGCCCCGGGCACGGCCGCGGCTCGGGTGGCGCGGCCCAGCGATGGTGAATGAGCTCAGCGCTCTCTGTGCCCTCTCCCCGCAGGTCTCGGTCATTAACACCGTGGACACGTCCCACGAGGACATGATCGTAAGTGCCGGTGCCTGCTATGGCTCGGGGGGCTGTGCCCGTGTAAGGGGACGCTCCTGCGGCGGGGGATGGTGCTGTCCGAAATCCTGACCCTGCCCTTTTGTACTGGGTGGAGAGGAAGACTCAGCTACGAGGGAAGCGGGAAATTATTTAAACCCTTGATTTTCATGCACAGGCTTGTTTCTGCTTGTTTCTGTGAACTAGTGTGTATATATGTGTATTCTAAAGGGTACACCCCTTCAGCGGATGAAACTGGTTGTCCTTCATGTGGGTATTTCCGGGAGGAGACGTGTTAGTGTGGGCAGAAGGAAAGGCTTCAGTGGTGAGGCCAGTTCTTCAGGAAGCACTGGTGGCCAGACACTGGGGGGGGCTGCCCGGGGAGGTGGTGGAGTCCCCATCCCTGGAGGTGTCCAGGGACAACTGCACGTGGCACTCCGTGCTCTGGGCTGGGTCACAAGGTGGGGATCGGTCAAAGGTTGGACTCAGTGATCTCAGAGGTCTTTTCCAACCTCAGTGATTCTGTGATGATGAAGTTTCAAGCATAACTAAGCTGTCGGTATTCATATACCCACTTTACCTTTGAAGAAACAAGAATACATAATGGTCACTGCTTTGTAGTCAGCAGCACTAATTCCTGGCCCCCTCCTGAAAATGCTGTGTTGCTGCTCAGAATTTCCTGAATTCCTTCTGCAGAATGCTTGCACAGTTATTGAAAAAGCAGTTGGGGAAGCAAATGGCTTGTGTGTCTGGATTTTGTAAACCTGCCCTTTTGAGCGTGCTGTGTGTAGTTGGGGCTGAGCCCACTGCAGCCGTGCCAGGTCTGAGCGGCAGGGGGGTCACTCACCAGTCCAGGCTCTGCCTGTGGAGCCCAGCTCTGCCTGCCTTCCCTGCAGCACGATGCACAGATGGATTACTACGGCACACGCCTGGCGACCTGCTCCTCGGACCGCTCCGTCAAGATCTTCGACGTCCGCAACGGAGGGCAGATCCTCATTGCAGACCTGAGGGGGTGAGCTGTCAGGACAGGAGACATGGTGGAAGCTCTTAATATCTTGCCCTTTTGCCCTTGGGCAGCACAAGGTGCCAGTTGAATTCCAGGGTGGGCTCCTCCAGGGTTGTGCTGAAAAACTCAGAGCTGGGAGGGGGACAGAGCAACAGTGGGAGATACATTGGGGCTTGGTCATTCATTTAGTACTTGACACCTGTGATTTTCAAGAGGTAAAATGTACTAATACAAGGATAAATGTTTGAAGTTGTTTTCTATGGCAGTGACAACCATGTGTCAGGGCACTAACATTGCCATCTTGGCATTACCCACTCCTTGTGTCAGGCTCTAATCCCTCCTGGAACTCACAGTGATTCACAGCAGTGATGGCTGTGAGGCAGCCACGGCTGAAATGGGTTTCTCTCGGCTTTTCCAAATGACATTGTTTCTTGCAGGCACGAAGGCCCTGTGTGGCAGGTTGCCTGGGCTCATCCTATGTACGGGAATATCTTGGCTTCCTGTTCCTATGACAGGAAGGTTATTATCTGGAAGGAAGAAAATGGCACGTGGGAAAAGACCTATGAGTACACAGGACATGATTCCTCAGGTATGGGAGTGTGGAGCTGGGAAGGGAATCTGGCGAGATGAGGGGATTTGGGTAAAATTGGAGTAAATCTGTCAGTATTAAGGAATAAAGCCTCTGTCAAACAGACAGGGATAAATAGCAGAGAGTAAATCTGTTCAGCACAAACAGGACCTTTACCTGAGGTCTTATTACTGGATACCCTCCTGTCCTCATTCATACAGTGTTTGCACAGGAGTTGCTTTACAAAGAAATCAGCTTTCAAATAAAGATGGCAGGGAACTGAATTCTTAAGGAAAATACTGTCTATGTCCAGTAAGAAAAAATTAATTTATCATGCAGTGTTTTGTTTTACAATGAAAACTTTTGTGTTCAGATGATTTGTCCACCCAATGCAGATCTGAAGTCTCCAGCATTGCTGTATTACTGCTCTAGACTTTACATCCTCTGCCTTCCATTCAGGTCTTGTTTTGGTCAGTGATGCTCCCCACTGTTGTCAGAGTTTTTTAACCTCTTTTGGTGTTCTCATTTGAAAAGGGTTCCAAAAATAAAGGTCATTCTGTCATTCATTAAACAATGTTAATTGACTGGCTTTGCTGAACTTCAGGAATGTCCAGATTCATTCTCGGCCTTCAGAGCCACTCACTTTTGGTGACTGATAGCAGTGAGTTTTAGGTAGTCCCTGTGCTGTAATGTGTGTCTTGCCTTTCCCAGTGAATTCTGTCTGCTGGGCACCACACGACTATGGACTGATCCTGGCCTGTGGGAGCTCGGACGGAGCCATCTCCTTGTTGAGCTACACGGGTGATGGGCAGTGGGAAGTCAAAAAGATCAGCAATGCACACACGGTGAGTCTGGTCCTTTGGAGCAGCACAGAGTTCCCAGAGCTACAGATAACACTGAGGTGATTGATGCCTCAGAGAATGTGACTAGATAAATACTGAGATACAGTGAAATGATGTGAAACATCAAGAACCAAGAATAACTTGTTTTAAGATCACCCAAAGTGGGCAGGTATACTTTGTAGTCACTAAAATGAAGTGAGAAAAAAGACAGGTGAAGGTTACTAAACAGCACTGGTAATGCCTGTTAATTGGGCATTAAATGCAGTGCTGGAGGTTCCTGGCAGGAAATGGCCTTGGTCCTGAGAATACTTGCACCAACTAACTGAATAAACTGAAGCTGGAAAAACTGCAGGACTTGTGTTTTTTCCCAAAACAGTAGGGATTTTGGCTTAGGCAAAACTTCATAAGCTAATGGCAGTGGCTCTCAATAGGAGGAAATTTGGCTCTGGACCAAAGGTTCCTTCTACTCCTGCATTCCTAAATCTTGGGAACTGCACATACCTTGTGTCTTTGCAGTTTCTATCACACACCCAGGATGACATTTGCACATAAAGCAGTTCCTTAGCCACTTCAGGCTTTCTGAGTAAGTGCCTTAGTGAGACTAGACTGTGTCTGGATTTCTTACTCATCTGATATCCATCCAGCATTGTGCAAGACTCCCATTTTTGGAGATGGGCTTATTTCCCACCCCACCTAAGACACTATGCTATGTTTCCTTCGCCCCCCTCAGCAGCCTTTATTCATTTATTTGTTTAAAGTAAGCAGCTTTTAATGGTAATGTTTTTCATTAACTAGATTGGATGTAATGCAGTTACCTGGGCTCCTGCTGTTGTACCAGGGAGCCTTATAGAACAACCCTCTGGTCAAAAGCCAAACTATGTCAAAAGATTTGCATCCGGGGGCTGTGACAACCTCGTCAAGATCTGGAAGTAAGTGCCCTGTTGTCAAATAAAACTTGACACTCTTTCTAGGCTTTGAATGTCCCTGTCACTATCTCAGATAATACTTTCAGCATGTCCATGCTTTCACCTTTGAACTTCTGCTTGTGAGAAGTGTTTTAAAAATGGAGACAACTTAGTGATGCACAGTATCTCCCATGGTTCTTGCAGTCTGTGCCAACCCTGTGTCATCTTGTCTGGGAGAGTGGCTTTCTGATGGTCTTTGGTTACCACTGTCACTTGAGCAGAAGCAGATTTCTGACAGTAACTGAAGTTGAGAACAAAAACTCTTTGCCTGTGCTGCTTTCTGTACCCTGGAAGGAGTTTTGTCAGTACAAGCCCTAGAGATTTTTGGAGAAGTGGGGAACACCTGTGCTTTGTATTGTTTGGATGAACCAGGAGTCTGACTGCAGAGCACAAGCCTTCCAGAGCAGGGGCTGAGAAATGCTGCTGTCACCCTTCTGACTGTAATTGTGTTTTCAGGGAAGAAGACAGTCAGTGGAAAGAGGAGCAGAAGCTGGAGGCGCACAGTGACTGGGTGCGAGACGTGGCCTGGGCTCCATCCATAGGTTTGCCAACCAGCACCATTGCTAGCTGCTCCCAGGTGAGGCTCCCATTGGAGTGACAGAGGCAGGCTCTCAGTGCCCTTGCTTCCATGTGCTTCCTTCCCCCTTTCCCTAGTAAAGGAAGGGTGAGGATAGAACTGCTATAACAGGTCCTCTTGGCAGGCCTGTGCTGTGTCTGGGTCTGTGCATGAGAGTCTTTGAATCCTGTTCCTTCCAAACTCAGAAGCTCAGTAGAAGCTGGACAAAGGTTTGTGTGTGTGACTGTACCAAAGACTGGCTTCTATTTTGAATGTCATGAGCAGGATGGTGTCACTGGAAGACCTTCAAACTAATGTCATATTTTAGTGTTTTAGGATCAACTTCACTGGACTTCTAGCTAAAAATACTGCTTTCTAATAACTGGCACTTGTAATCAGCTCTGATGTCCTCAGCCTTCATACTATTCTGGTTTTGTTGCTGCTAATAATTCTATAAATGCTTTTTTTTTAATATCAAGAAGGCTGCTTAATGAACTGCTGCCATGTGACTGAAAAACAGAATCTCATTCTGGGGAAATATTTCAGCCAATAAGTATTTTGGGAGCTCTTCTCTGGTATTTTCAAGTCTGTAGGTAGCTTTTCTTAGCAGAGCTGTACAGCCTTGCCTTTAGGTATAACCAGGAAAGAGCCCCTTTGCTTTGCTAAGCACAAATCCCTGCAGACACAGCAAGGGGTGGTATCAGAGCTGTGATTTGGAAGCTCCCAGGGTAATCAGGGTGGTGTTTCCTGTGTCCAGCCAACTCGGCCTCTGTGCTTTTGCAGGATGGCCGAGTGTTCATCTGGACGTGTGACGATGCCTCTGGGAACTCCTGGTCACCAAAGCTGCTGCACAAGTTCAATGATGTCGTCTGGCATGTGAGCTGGTCCATCACTGCCAATATCCTCGCGGTGTCTGGAGGAGACAACAAAGTGAGTACTGCTGCCTTGGCTTTTACCCCTGCCTGCCGGGTTTCCAGAGGGCTGGGACAGGCTGTTGGCACTTGCTTAAGTCAAGGCTGTCGTAGAGTCTTCTTTGCTTCAGTGGTGACTATTTTTTAACTGATCAAGAGTGCAGAAAGACTAACCTCTGGCAAACTATGTGCCTGCATTTTGAGTCCACACTGGAAAGCAGAAATGAAGGCTGAACTTGATTTTTGTGGTGTGCTGACAGCAGAATTCACATACTCTCCTCACATGACTGCAGGCTGCCACCAAACCAGTGCTGTGGTAGCTGCAAGGAAGGGGAAACTGCGAGTGTGTTAAGGCTGAAAGGTGTTCCTGCTGTGTTTTTGAGGTGACGCTGTGGAAGGAGTCGGTGGACGGACTGTGGGCGTGTATCAGTGACGTGAACAAGGGCCAAGGAGGGGTGTCTGCCGTGACAGAGGGGCAGCAGAACGAGCAGTGATGCACAAGGGAGTGCTCCAGCTGCCACCAGCCATCGCTGTCCCGGATCTGCAATGTTTCTTGAGCTGGATGAGAACTGATTTTATCTAAAATGAACATGAACATGCACATGGGAAACAATTATCCAATTTTATGTGCACTCTAAAGCTATTACTGGGAGGCTACAATATGTTGATAATCAGCCTTAATTGACATTCCCTTAAATTTAAGGTAAAGAGCATAGCAAAGTACTGTGCCTGATACTACTCCTTGATGCTGTAGGATTATACCCCCTTTTCTGGTTTAAGGATCATTTTGATTGGCTATGCAGTGGTCAGACTTCAAGCATTTGAGCAGGAACAGGAGGAGGCTGTCAGAGGTGTGAGGTGTGAACTCCTTTGTGCAGGGGACAAATACTCTGTGCCCTCAAAGGCAAGAACTCCTTCCGGTCAAGGGAAGGACTGGTGGAGTTCTCAGGTTAGCTGGTGGTGTGCTAGCCCGCCCTGCTGGTAGCAGCAAAGTGGTGCTAAGATCTTCCTGAAATTAACCTGCTTGGCTCGGTGAAGGTCTTTGTGCTTTCCTGAAGATGAAAAGGAGTAGTGGAATGCATACGTGTTCTACTTTACAATGATCTCAAACTTGGTTATTTTATCAAGTTTCCATTAAATCACACCATGGTTTGAGGATTTTTTTAGCCACATCTGTACTGTACCTCAGGTTCATTTTTTTTCTTTAAGATACCAACAGAATAAAGTCCTATTGGTTAAAGCCTGGTGTGCTGTATTTAATCATCTTTTCACTGGGACCCTTACAAAAAGTAAAAGTTGTCTCTTTCCACTAATTTGATTATTCATTGTGAAAATAGGTGACTGAGCTATAATCAACCTTATTCTTACACAGTAACATCAAATTAAAGAAGTAACAATCAAGTCCCTCAAAAAAAGCAGTTATTATTTTTATAGATTAGGGAAACAGAAAATATTCTGGGGTCTGGGTTTTCTTGAGCTTTGAGGGTTTTCATGGAGGTGGTTTTTTATTGTAATTTTGGGGTTTTTTTTGCGTTTGTTTTTTCCCACTTTAATGGTACATCACAAGGCTGGGCTTTACAAAATCGGCATTTCCTTTGCCTTGGCAATTCCAAGGGACAATGTAACCAGTGCCAGCTTCCCTCTTCTGCTCTGACAACTTTGTCATGGTAAGGGAAGGAAGGTGGGCACGAAGGCATTGCCACCCGTGGGAGCTGCTCCCAATCCCTGCAGGAGGCCGTGCCCTCCCGGAGCGTCACCCGCAGCCCTCAGCGCGGCCCGGCTGCAGCCCAGAGACTCCTCAGGCCACCTCTTTAACAGTGAATGAAGACTGAATAAACATGTTTGTGCTAGTAATTACTGATGACTGCAAATAACACAGATTTATCTAAATCAGATGGATTGAGACACATTTTCTGTACCCTAAATCATGAAAGAGCAGGTAATAAAGAATTTTCTCAGTTTTTTATTCACATTATTAGTAGATAGTAATATCTAACTTGCCTCTGAATAGCCAAGTTATGTAACTGTGTTAATGTAAGACCATGCACTGCCTTATATATGTTACATTAAGCACTTATGTAACTCTACAAAACCATGTATATCACCTCAGAATATTTAAAACCTAACACAGAAGGCAAAGAATAACAATTTCAATAGCTGACTACAGGAGAACAAAGCCTGTAAAGCACTTTTGTGAGACAGAACTGTGTACAAATTACCTTTCTTGGTTTAAAACTCTCAGGTTTCCCGTTCAGCTCTGTGGTATGTCCACGTACATTCCTTCCTGAAGGAGACTCAAGGTTTTTATCATGGACCTCCCAGAATATACTCACGAAAAGCAATGCACCATAAACTATCTCAATTAAATCTCCTGTAGAGTTAAGCAGTTATTGACCAATCTTAATATACTCAAAGTTTCTTACGTCAGTACTAATGTCTTGATTTGATTCTGGTAAAATTAAAAAAAAACCTGACACTGGCAAACACATAGACAGTATCTAAGGCACTTATAATTAAAGGATTTTTTCAGTTTTTAGTGTAGAAATTAATTTGATAAATGTGAATATGATTCTAATACTCCTGAAGTACTTTTACTTGCTTGTACTAATATGTACAATGAACTAGGTACTGTACAAAAATAGAAAACCATCATGTAAAGCCAGGAAAATATACTATTACACAATTCCAATAATTACATATAACTCGTATTTTTTAATGTCCTCTGAATTGCACTGTGAACTGTAACCTTTTCTGCACATCGGGCCCTATCCCCTGTGCTCAGCAGGCAGCAGTCACCTATCTGTAAGCTGAGCTACATGCTCAGATCCTTCTTTTGGTTTATAATAAATCTGTATTTCCCTAGACAGCACAAGACCGGAATATGCTAGACATAGCACAAAAAATAAATATCATAAAAATGAAAGTGACACTTAAAGGGGGCTTTCACTTTATCATAAATACACCAGCATACAAGCTTCTACTTCTTTGGCACGTGATCCCTGAGGCTGAGCCCGAGGCTGCCACTCCTGGCTCAGCCAAGGGATACCCTCAAGCATTCCTCTGAGAACACATGGTGAGTGCTGAACCATCAACAGGTCCCCTTACTAGCTTATCTTTGAACCATTGCCAAATAAATACAACAATTATATTTCAAGTGTCCTGCAACAAAATTAAAGATATTTTAATATACAACAGTATAATGTGAAACACAATGAGAAACCTTAAGAACATGTAGAGGACACTTAGAAAAAAATCATTTCCAGAAGTACTCCTGTGAAGTATTAAACCCTGTCTCAGGCCCTGACAGTGAACTGAAAGGCTGGATTTAAATGGTGTCACATGTAGGAGAGATGCTCAGAGAGCACAGGAACAGCAGTGAAGTTATTTACTTACCCCTGTGCTCAGTGCAATTCAAACTGAAATGGACAACACATGTACAACATGTCTGAGAACTCCCCTAAGAATTGCCCTCCCTGGTAATGCAGCATTTTTTGAGTACTTGCACTAAGATCAGATGGAATAGGAGAGATTCATGGGAGAACTTCCCCAGTGGCTCTGAGGATTCCTGCACACAGTGAGATAACAATACAGGGCATGGCTGCTGGTCAGTGCTTGCTCTGTGACTCCTGGGACTGTCCCTTAATGAGACTAACATCTGGAGATGGTTTCTGAGATACTGCCAACCGATTGTAAACTATGTTGGCACCTGTTTGTGTTTGCTGTCCCTTTTCAAATTGCTGATGAAAAGGCAGAAGGTATTTCTGTGTACAGAGTGGCACTGTTCTTTAATCTGCTTTAGAACAAGTATTTTTTGCTGCTTCTGTGTGATTACTTTTGTTTCCTTCAGTCAGGGGTAATGCTTCTGATCCGAATCCACTACTTAACCTTACATGAAAGGCACATTTTTACCATCTTTCTAATGAAGAGGCAGTCCTTATTTCTTCTTCTGAGCTGGCCACTGCTAAGAAATCCATACAATTTATGATTCAAAAAGTTCAGAACTGTTTAACTTGTCTTCTTCATACAGCAAAATGTTTTCCATGAGCTTCTTTTTTTGATCATTTATCTGTATTTTCCAAGATGTCTCTCTGGCTAAGGCTGAAAAACAAAAATCCCAAATATTGAGAAAAAAAATAATCCACCTATTGTCTAAGGAATAGATGACAATTTAAAAAATCCAAACTAGCTTAGGAAAAATACCTGATAGAAAACCACAAAACATTGTGTAGATTTACTAGTAAATTCATAACCAAGGAGAAAAGACTGAAATGTGTTTAGAATTAGGAAGAAGAACCTAAGCAATCCTGGGGAAGAAAGCAATTTGCCCCTACTATCCTAGCACCAGGGCCCTTTTACCTTGTGAAGCACAGGAAGAGTCCAGGGTGCCCTGGGCAGCAGCTGCTGCCTCCAGAATGCTGTCACCTCCGGCACACACCGCGTTCCTTTCCTGAAGGCCGCTGGCAGGCTTCTCCTGCTGGATCCTGTGAGCAGAGCCTGACACCTTTTCTGAAGTGGTACAGCTGTGGCTAAATAGTTCCTCCATGGATTTTTCTGGAGGATTCCATACGAAACTACTGGACTCATCTGATTCACAGGGGACCCGTGACACGTGTCCGCAGTACATGTCGGGTCCCAGAGCTCCCAGGGAAGGGACAGAGGGGCTGGTGCTGGACAGGATTGCTGCCTGGGCACTCTCCTCTTTGTTGCCCACTGCAGAAGGCACGTCCACGCTCAGACTGGCAGTCTCATCATCAGTTTCTTCTGGAGTGTTCATGGAGAAGCCAGAAGTGCTGCTTCCACCCATGGAATGCTCTCTTAATTTGTTTTCAGCCATTTCCATAAATTCAAGCACCTGTTTTTAACAACCAAATCTGTGAATGCAGAATAATTCCCATATCCCTGCTTACACATATTCTCCTATGTCAATACTCCCAAAAGCAAGTAAGGCATGAATACTGTAGCTTTAGACCTTGATGACAGGGAGACTAAAATATTGATCATGTATTTAAAGTATTACCTCTGCTATATTTGAGCTCTTCTTTCTCAGGCAAAGGCAGATGGCTGAGGCAAAGTCAACTGCAACCTCTTCTGGCAAGTGTCCTGCTTTCCTGTCTAGATATTTGCAGCAGATTCCCTTAGCAGCCAGCTTTTCCAAATCTTTTACTTTGGAGTGTGAGCTTTCTTTCGCTGTTTGAATTTCATCAGCAATCATATCTTTCTGTTCAAAGGAAGGAGATGCATTAGTGAAGGCAAAATTAACACAAGCATTTATTTATGTCTCCATCTCTGAGAATGAGTATTGCAATGTTTGTCATTAGTGCTCCTCAATGGCTGGTTCACAGACTGAAAAGGTTTAAGAATCCTCCATTCGTGCAACTGACAGAAATGTTTGTTTTCACATGAGAGAAAAGGGCAGAGGTTTTCTCTGCATATGTCCAATTTCAAATTCTCTAAAGCAGGCCCAGCTCTTCTTAGCTTTTACCCCTTTATACTGGAATGAAAAAGATCAAATACTTGTAGAGCAGCATTCTTGCACAGGTCTTTATAACATGTCTTAAAGAAATCAGAATTTAGAATCTTTGATTTTCTGAACCCCTTTGAACATTGCTGAATTGCTTGGAAATAGTAAGTGATAGAACTTGTTTTCCCCTCTGAGGCTTCAGTCAGATGGGAAATCAGGAGGACATCTCACAGAAGGAATGCAGGTGGAGGCTGATCTTTGCAGATGGTGTTAATGGATTCAGTGAGCCTGGCTGTTCTGGTTGCTTGTGAAAGTAGATTGTGTAGCTCTAACCTCAGCTTGGGAAGCAGACGAGGGTATCAATTCCAGGCATGAGTGCAAGATAAAAATGCCTGATAAATGTGATGATGAGCATCTACAATTCTTGCTTAGCCAGGTTTCCCCACTCAGGGTGGCTCATACCACCCCCTTCTGGCACACAGAAAACATGCAGCAGCATTTCAGCACAAAGTCCTGTCTCTTAAATAAGCATGGATTTATTCTGGAGTCTCTGCTAATACAATCAGGCCAGCCCTCATGAGTGTGCTGTGTGAAATGGGAGTATCTTTTCTACCAATGTCTAAAGGCAGTGACGTTAACAGAACATGGATATGGCTCCTAAACAAACATCCCTTCCTCAGGACCTGGGCAGCAGATGGCAAATATCAAACTGTATTCAAATAAAGTTAATTTTATGACAGCAACCCCATCCACTGGTGTTGGTGTTCATTATTCCTGCTTTTTCTTACCAGATAAATCGGGTGCCTGCCTTCATCCAGAGCCTTAATCCCTGAGAGTGCCTCTGCTAAGACCTAGAAAGTGTAGTTGAAAGATAAAACAGTTTGTTCAGAATGAATTGCAATTTTAAAAATTAGTTTGGTAACTAAAGAAATATTGAACTGCCAAGGCATTTTGATATTATATTTTTACTTCAGATGGCTTAACAATGCCAGCTCTGGACAACTTTATTTAAGAGACTTTAGATTTACCTCCAGAGCCAAGTCCAACATTTTATAGTTAGGTACAACAGATACTGTTGAGACAAAGGATGAGAAGAAAGGCTAAATGTAGGCAAGAAATCACACTGAACAGAGTAACTCCTTATGTAAATGGAAACACCTGGAGACAGGTGACATCATAGACTATCAATTATTTTTGCTGAAATTCCAAATTTCACGTGATGCTTGTAGCAGTTCATGTGGCAATTCTGCAAGAATTCTGAGAATTTAACTTTTTATAAATGATCTTCACTAATATTTCTTTTTTTGCAATAATAAGCACTTGTCTGTTGTTCAAAAGATTCACCTCACTTTGCCACAAACAGAAGTATATTTGGAGTGTGAACATAATCAAAAATAGGATTTCAGAGCCAACAATTATGGAATGAAATTGCCAGTGAAACAATTACATGAGGCACTTGCTCTTGTATCCAATTTCCTCTCTAGAAGCACTAAAGAGTGCAACAGAGCACAGAAAAAGGAACTGTACCACACCACAGCTGAATATATCCACTTTTTCTGTTAACTTCCCATGTCTGATGAAATCTTCTGGCAGGTAAGTAAGAGAAGCTTGTAGGACTTTGGTTTTCATCATGGCATATTCTGATTTTTTATCAGCAGAATGCAATCGCAGGCCAGAATGTCCAAGCTTTGGTGTAAAGTTTTCATCCAACAAGACATTTGAGCTGTGACAAAGACAGGCAAGTAACAATATTGCTCAAGTCATTACATTAACTTGAGGCAAAGAATTACTTTTACACTTTTAAATTTAAGAACTGAAAGTGTCCAGCATTTTGCCTGAATAGAGAATGGCAGAGAGATAGAAGGGGAAGAACAAGCACTCAAAAAATTACCTCAAAAGAATATACTTCCATCATTTAGGAGACAGGTTAAAAATAAGGGTAAAGGCTCTACAGAACAAGGGACAGCAGAAAATACTGCAAACGGATCTCCAGATTGCATAAGCTTTAGCTACTGCAGTTAAGGAAACCCTGGAATTATCAGGTGACCAAGGAAATGCTGATATGATAAACCCCTCACCTTTTGATATTTCCATGAAGAATTCCAAAATTGTGTAAATACTCCACAGCTCGGATGACTCCTATAGAAATGCTAATTCGCATCTCCCAGGTCAGTGGAGCATAATCATCCTGCAAGGAAGGGAGGAAAAAATCTGTATTTTATAGAACAAGACACTGTAAGACACTTGCAGTTTTGAAAACCAAATGCTTAGTCTGAGTCCCAATCAAAACTCCACGAGAGAGCTGCAGCCTTTCTGGTGCTTGCAGTCAATATATTTGAGTACCCTTTTTTCTGGCTGTTTCTCAGAATTCAAAAAGATGCAATTGTTTTCATTCAATACCAGGACAGGACTCACAATCCCAGGCAGATGACAGACCCAGATTATTGCTTACGTGGCACTGGAGCTTGTTTTGCAGGGAGCCATTGGACAGGTACGGGTATATCAGACAGTGCAATCCAGTTTCCACCGAGAAGCCCAGCAGCTGCAGAATGTTGATGTGACAGCACCTGCAGGCACAGATCAGCTGTGATTTGTGAATGAAGTAAGAGCAACACAAAAATATATATTCCTGAGCTGGTCTAAGTTCCTAAATTCAAGGCAACTGGAATGGTGTGCTGCAGCTGGAAGCACAGCTGGGTGCACAGGCAGGAGGATGGCAGAGTGCTGACTGACCAGGAGGTCATGGCAGCACAGCCCTGTCCCGAGCAGGCAGCAGGGGCACAGAGGGGGCACTGTGTCCTCCCACCACAAGGACTGGCAGCAGCCCCAGGAGCTGTGCTGCTTGCCCAGCTTGTCCCCAGCCCAACACAGTGCCCACAGACAGACGCCCAGCCAGAAGCAGGACATGCACCACTGCCCCTGAGAGCCAACCACTCACCGAAAGCAAATCTGCACTTCTGTGTGAAAGAACCTCTGGGTGGAATTTGGGCTTGTGCATTCCAGCTGAAAAATGAGAACATGCAAAAGAATGTCAACAGAAACTAAGAAGGTGCTGCATTTATATAGATCTGTTAAGTCTGTAGATGGTAAGCTACTGTAGGGAACAGGCAAGTACCACTGATGGCAACGTTGAGTCAAAGGAAACAATTAATTGAGAGTTAGAACAAAAAACACTGTAAAGACACCCCTGATGCAATCACCAATGCAGGCAGTTACATTGCAGGCTACTCCCATGGATAGAGTTAATGGAACTACTCACATGAGTAAAATATCCATCCCATGTGTTTGCTGAATCTAGGTTTAGTTATTTACATCATTTCCTTTTTACCTTTCCTCTTGTGTAGCCCTTTTGGTTTCTTGTCCACATAATATTAAACAATAACTGCTAATGGTCAAGAGATGCTAATAACATACCCCCTTCTAGAAAAAGGTGTAGTACTTGCCTCTTTCAGTCTTTTGATGACATACACTGTATTGTTCCTCTGACCTTTGTAGACATCTGCAAAAGTACCTTCGCAGATTCTGTTCTTGTCACTGAAACCGTTTGTGGCATTAGTAACTTCCCTCTGGGTCCACAGGAGACTCCCACTGGGGAGATCAGCCATCGTCTCCTGCTGAGGAGCAGAAGAGCTGCAAGGCTACACATTTGTAGAAGAAACAAGTTTATTTCATTAAAATCTGCATGCTTTTTCCTTCTTTCATGTGTCGTATTTTCTTTTCCATGATTTAAGCAATCACTGTGACTGCTGAATGAAACTGTGAAAGGTACTGTGCAATCACTTCTTAGGGTGTAGGTAATTACAAAATGGTGTTATGATGTAAAAATTTTGCATTGTAGGAGCGACTTGAAATCAGTCACCAATTTGCATTTCCACAACAATAAGGAAACAGTTTTGTTTAAAGGTCCATATATTTGTGTGATGTTAGTTTAAGCTAGAAAAAAACCTAATTTTTATGGCTGACAAGTTGGATGAGAAAGTGGTGTCCCTCATAATGTGTTTATGCTCTGATAGGAACTTCACATCTACTTCTGGAGCATCTGGCATCAGTTTCACAATAATCTCATGTTTCCAGTATGGCAAGTCCTAATACCAATTGTAATTAGAGTTCCACTGTAGCCTAATCATGAAGCTTTCACAACCTTAATGTGCACCAGACTTGAGGAAACTAAGCATTACCTCCTTCTCAAGAAACTCTGAAACTACTGCACTCTTTGAGGCAATCTACTCTCTGAGCTGGTACTCCTGAACCATGTTATTGTGGAAGAGTTTAAAGCCTCAAACAAAATAAACCAAATAACACAGGCAAAGAACAACTGTGATTGGGACCAGAGTGTGCCCATGGAGTTGAGAAACACTCTGAGGACAGGATAGATCTAGCTAGACTGTCTGAAAGACAGGAGAGCTCTGGGGAAGAAGGAACAGGAAGTGTGTGGTGAAATCCACAATTCCCTCACTGTTCCGTCACTGGCAAAAAGACATGTAAACCATAAGCAACCCAACTGAAGCACTGGTATTGTGCTCAGTCCAAACCACTGTAATTGAGCCCCACATTTCCACTAGGTCTATGGTTTTCGCACAAGTAGAGGGATAAACTTTAACTGAATAAATACAGGATGTGATAAAGGCAATTTTCCTTCTTACAGCCAGTGAGTACTAAGGGGATTTACCTTCACACTTGATGAGACAGGAGGATTGGACTGTAGGGAATTCAAAAGGTCTCTTGGGGGAGGTGGTGGAGCAGGGAGGGAATACAAGGCTCCTTCAGAAATGGCGCCTGAAACTGAAATAACAGCATTGAAAATACACCTTATTTTTCTAAAACGACAGTCTGTGATTAACTATAAAGGTCAGGGAATTATGAAGGTCTGGGGTATTTTGTTGAACTTCCTGATCAGGGATAATCTGTGACAAGCTGTCAAACTGTGAAAAGCTGTGTGAAGACAGGGAGCTCTCTTCCTGGTTCCTGTTTGCAGGATGGTTGTATAGCTTTCTCCAGCCCTGGCTGGGGACATGGACCTCCCTGTGTTTGTGATGTTGCAGATGCTCTGCTTTGTGCTGGGGTTCTCTCCTTCCCTCTCCCATGCAGAGGGGCTGCTGACCCCTGCCTGGTTCTCTGTTGACCTGGATTTATTATGCACAGAGAGAGGAACATGGAGCGGGAAATGCATGCAATGGTCTAGTCTTGGTAGGGAGCCAGGATGGGACCAGGGCCATCAGAGACCTGGGACAGATCCCAGAGGATAGATACAACCAGCACCTATCAAGGCCAAGGGATCCACAGGAAAGAGGACCAGGAACCAGCATGCTAAAGTCAGGAATAAACAAGAGACAGCAGGGCTAGGAAGAAGGTAAACACTCAAATGTGACCACTCTGGAGCTCAGTGTATTCACTGTACAATCCTGACTGTGAACGTGCAGCAGCCTTGGCTATGCAGTCATTTCATATCAGAGCAAATTCGGAGTCTAGGACTGTACTTACTGCCTGCTGGGGCTGCTTCCAAGTGTGAGGAGTCTGGCGATGGCAACAGATTTATCTCATTTTCTTTCCCTCTCCTTTTGCCTTCTGTGGGAGGTACAGATATGATCTCTTGCTTGGGTGGCTCTGCCGGCTCCTCTTTCTTAGGGCTGGTCATGTCAGAGGCTGATGTCCCTTCCAAACAGAGCAAAGGCAAGATGAGGATTACCAGGGAAAATAGAGCCTGACTCTAATCAGCAACCAGGAAATAATTCTAGTCAGGACAACAGGCTGTAAATTAACATCAACATTAAAAGAAACAAGAAAACACTTTCTGGTTAAATTGCTGGAATAGTATTGGTATTTAAATTCAGATCATATTCATGACATTAACAGCTACTGAAAATTAACAGGAAGGGATAGCTTCAAACAAATACCCATGATGACTGTGCAAGAGCTGGAGAGTCTCTTACAACAAGAAATTAATAATATATTTATTTTGCCATTTTCTGTATAGCATCCTTCAGGCAGTCATTCAAACCACAAACACCTTTTAGCCTAAGGAAAGTAGCGAGTTCTTTGTCAATTGTCATGGGATTGAGAGGAAGTTGTAACTCCCAGGAAACATTTTCCTATGCAGAACTATTTGCAGTGAAAACTCTACTTTTTCTTATGGAACAGAAAGAAACAAACCAGACACAACCTAGGGAAAACAAAGATGGTCAAAGCTCAAGCCTTACTGATTTCTAAGGAAAAATTAAAGGCTTGATATATACAGAAAAATGAAAGGCTGAATTATCAATTCACTACATCTCTAACAGATCCTGTGCTGTACACAGCTTGGCAAAATCTCAGAGGCAAGTCTGAAAAAGCAACTTGAAGTCTGGTTAAAAGTACAAAAATGCTTTTGGTGCACAGGGACTTGAAAAACATCTACATCTGAGGGGGAATTATTCAAACAGATTAGGTTATACTTAGGATGGGAACAAAATAAAGTACAAAGGTTCAAGATATTGTGATATATGAAGCTGCTAGAATCTCCTGAAGAAGTGTGTGAATTCTTACCTATAAATACATTTAAAATAAGGTTGAAAAGGAGACTGGAAATGCCCAGTGTGCACTAGGGCTGATATAAAGCCTTTCCACTCCCTGAGAATAATATTTTCATGGTTGTAGTTCTAAACTTCTGTTTCTACCCGGCACCTTTTGTCAGCAATACATTTAGCATTTCCTTAAAAATAAAAAGGAATGTTTTCTTTTTACAGAAAAGAAAATAAGTCCAAGTATTATTACATGGGTTTTTTTGTCCTGCTGTTCTATCAACTTTGTATCTTAAGCACAGTGCTGATCTCGGAATCAAACGTGTCAGGCCTCTGTTTGCATCTGAAATCCGGTAACAGCTTTGTGTTCTTATATTTGTGCAAACAAAGCCCGGGGAGTACCTGGAACAAGCAGGAAGCTGTGTGTTTGATGTGTGACCTGAGCTACTTGTATGAACCAAGAGTCAGTGAACTGTGGGACAGAAGCCAAGCCATGGCAGGTTCAGGAACTGAGGCTCAGGAGCTGCAATACCTGAAGGGCACTAATGGCAGAAACAGGCATGTTCTGTTTGGGGTTTATATCCACTTTCTTTAATGAACCTATGAATTCAGGTTTGAATGAAACTAGGTCTGAAAATTAAAACTCAGAACACTCGGGTATATTTGTTACCATGCCAGAATGCTATGAAATCCCACACTTACAGATTTTGGAAATTAGCTATTGAGCAGTCTGCAGGCCTCTAGTTAAAACTGACTGTTGTTGGCTTTTTCCTCCTGTAGTTTAACCCAGAAGCCTCAGAAATTAGAATCACTTCCCTCATTCAACCTACTTTTCAGGGTTTTTCATGACTTTTGCAACTTCCTGCACATCACACAAACCAGGCAGCACTGCAGCTGAAGAACTGACACAGAAAAAAATTATTATGGACATTCTGAAGTGGGACTAGAGAGTGCAAGAAACTGCTGAAGGGAGATAGAACTCTTTGGGAAGTAATCTTCCAGCAAAACATCTCCTTGTGTGCTGTGTCTGATTCCTATAAGCTGGAATGAATGGAATTACAGTGATGAAAGGACTGCTACGCTATATTTTCTGAAGTGCTCAACAGAACAAGCAATGCATCCTCCATATCAGCCCCAGAGGAATCACCTATATTCAGATATGGAGAAAAAAAGCAGAAATTGTACATGGAAACTTAAAAGATTGGTTTAAACCTACAGAAATAACTTCTGCTTATGAGTAAGCACACAGTGAAATGCCCAAATTGGGTTAATTCCAGAAAAGGTTAACTACTTCCACATGGCGGAATCACAAAATAACCCAGGCTTCCTGCCACTTACACTAACGTGAAGTTTTGTTATGGACCTCAATATAAAAGACAATGATAAGAAGCTTTTAAAAACCATAATTTCATTGCACATTGGCCATCCAGAATCATAACTAAAAAGTGGTCACTCCACAGGACTTTTCCATCCTCTTTTAAACCCCCTTTATCCAGCCTTCACGTTGCTTTACAGAACTAAGTCAAAATCAAAGTCATGTGGAGCTCCTTCTGCAGCCACAGAACAGCCCAAGGGCTCATTGTCACACAGGTCTGGGAAGTTCATCGCAGCAGTTTAGCAGCTCAGTGAGCTGCATGGAGGAGGCCCATTTCTTCTCATGATCTCTCAATGTTTATTCTCCCTGTTCACTATCTAGCCCACAGATGTAATTACAAATACCTGTTTATTTACTTGCATTAGCCAACTGCAATTTTAAGAAGCCAAGCTTTTCCTTAGGGATCTCAAAGCATACTCCTCCAGCCTGAAGGAAGTTGACTGGGTTTTATTTTTAATGGGGAAAAACACTCAGTTTTTACAGCCTGTGGCAAGTGAAGTGCAAAAAATCTGCCTGAAGGGCAGAGACCATCTGTGCAGCCTCTGTGTTCTGAGACCCTGCCTGATTCATGGAAGACCCAGCCCAGGTTTGGGCACAGTCTGCCTTCCTGGCACCTCTCTAAGGGCCCAAGATGGGCACTACGAAGGTGGAGTGATGAACTGTGGGGGACCACTGAGTCCTCCTGTGTTGTCTCTTCCCTCCCACTACCAATTTTACTTAGAGAGCAGAAAATCACAATCAGCTAAGACATTTTAGAATTTGAGTGACTCCCAACAAAAAAGTTTCTTTAGCTAGCAAGGAGATGTCCTGGGGGGCAGGCTGGATGCTGTGGGGAGCAGCACAGACCCGCAGGAGGAAGGACAGCTACTCACAGTCCAGGATGACCTGAGCTGCTCGGTAGAGCTGCAGCCCTTGCAGCAGGTCCAGGAGCTGCTGCACTGTGGCAAGCCTCACTCCCCACCACCACATCAGCTCCCTTGTGATGCTGATCCCTGTCTTCTCCATGCACTTGATTTTCCGTAGCTCTGTTTGATCAGTGATCACGTAGGAGGCTGGTGGGAGAGAACAGATATTACTATATAAAAATTAGAAAAAACTAGCAGGGAAAGCAAGTAAACAAGTGAGTTTACTTTTGCATTTGCACAGCTTTAAAAGGAAGGCTTGCAATAAATGAGCTATGTAGGCATGAAGAAAATTCTGTTATTAAAGTAAGATATCCCTTTTCTTCCTTTAATGTTGTTATATCATAGACACTCGGAAAGAAAACCCAGTCACACTTTTCAGCGTATTTTCCCCGTTATGTTCTTTCTCCTTAATACTTTGTGCCAAAGTTAAGTTCAGACTAAATTCCTGGGGGGATTCTCCCAAATCAGATGACAGCAGTCAGTGATGTGGCTGCATTCCTGAATCCCAGTGCTGCGGTGAGCCAGTTACTGAATCACCTGGGTTAGTTACATGCTGATAAAGTCTTCGGGGAAACACAGTCACTTTTAGGAGATCCTGTGCCAAGGCTGACCCTACCCAGCGTGTCCCAGTTCCTGAACACACACACCATGCCTGTCACCCCCTGCACCCTTCCTGGCTCTCTTGCCCACACAAAACCCACGTCCCCTCACATCCCTCTGCTCCACCCCACACACCAGAGCCTGAAGGAGAGAGCCCGAGGGCTGGGCTGTGCCTGTGGAGACAAACATTCCCGGCTTGGAAGGCTTTAGAAGGATGTCAGAAACACACTTTTATACATCTGATAGTAGTGGAGATGAATCCCACCCTGCATCAGGAAGTTTAACTGGGGTAAGAGCTTATTCCGCAGACAGCTGGGGAAGCCTTGAATGCAATTAAATCGTGCCAAATAAAGGAAGGTATGTGCTAAGAGAAGGTTCAGGTTAGAACAGCTTGGACAGGGATACAGGCACAAAACCCCCAAGCCAACTCAGGGATATTGTCTGTACTGAGTGGACATGGCCAGGGCTGAGAAGAAGAGGGGCAGGAAGAATGAGAGATGAACAAAGCACGCATGAGGGAGGGAAGGAATGCAAAAGAGAGCGTGTGATGCGGTGTGAGTGCTGGTGCAGAGGGCAGGCAGGAGCTCGGGGGGACACTGACCCCCATGCCGTGCCCAGCCCAGCCCCACGGCCCCGCTCTCACCGAAGCGCATCCAGTCGCCGTCGCTGAGGCAGTCCATCTTGCGGCAGAAGTCCTCCAGCAGCCAGGCGGGCATGCTGTGGATGTAGAGCTGGGGGCGCGGCGGGGCCCGGGGGGCTCCGGGCGGCACCGACATGGCCGGGCCGGCCCGAGGGGGCACCGGAGCGGCTCCCCTTCCCCTTCCCGAGGGGGCCCAGGAGGAGCTCCCCTTCCCCTTCCCGAGGGGGCCCAGGAGGAGCTCCCCTTCCCCTTCCCGAGGGGGCCCAGGAGGAGCTCCCC
>JAWWEE010000021.1:467741-479540 GCA_035221455.1 Xenops minutus
AATTGGTGGCTGGGAGGGTGGGCAGGCCCTGGCACAGGGTGCCCAGAGAAGCTGTGGCTGCCCCTGGATCCCTGGAATGTCCAAGGCCAGGTTGGACGGGGCTTGGAGCACCCTGGGATAGAGAAAGGTGTCCCTGCCCATGGCACTGGATGGGCTTTAAGGGCCCTTCCAACTCAAACCATTAATTTTGCTTTCTCAAGGATGTGATAACTGATACCTCTCCAAACAGAGTGTTTTATGGAATCACAGAATGTTTTGGCTTGCAAGGCGTGTTAAGGATCATCTCATTTCAGACCCCCTACCCTGGGCAGGGATGAAGTGTGCAAAGGCAGTTTAAGCATATTCTTCTCCACAGTCACTGCAAATTACCATGCTAAAAGCATAAAGACGATGCCTTTTCCTCCTATGTCTCAACACCTCTTACCAGGTTTTTCTTTTAGAATACTCAACGTTTGCCAACAAGACTTAGATGAGGGATCCTTTCCTAATTTCTGCCGCTCTAGCAGCCTGTGAGGGAGAAGTCTGTACATTACTAGACAATGACACAAGAGAAACAATCACCTGTTAATTAATTAGATTTTTCCCATTACAGCTGGAGGTGTCAGAACTGCCAGGCAGGCTTGTTTGCTGACCCTTGTGGAAAGGGAGTCACTTCCACCGTGTTCCTTCTATGAGAGGAAAACAGTAAATTCACATAATGGAAGGAGCATGGAGTTCACATCCTGATGCTGTAAAAGCAGCAGTGAGCAGGCTGTGGGATTATATAAACAATGAGGGTGACTGTCCTAACTGAAAAAAGCTGCTATTCCTCAGTGTCTGGTGACAATCTTCCACAAAAACAGAAGTGTGGGCTTTAACAGCAACTACTTAAAACTGTCCAACTCAGACACAGATTCACATTTGTAAGAGAGCAGAGCTATTCAGACATCACTGTACATCATCTCTTTCCTGTATTCTTTAATCTGGACACAAACCAGAAAAGAACACAAGACTCATCTCTTATGCAAAACTTCTAAAACTTTAATACTTGTTAATTCACCTCTGAACACTTACATGCACTTAGCATGAACATACTGTAATGAAAAGGGCAAACCAGTAATGTGTTTTCAGCCTCTGATGAGCACAGTAAGAGGCTTGAGAAATCACAGTATGAATAGAGAAAAAAAATTATTTGCAACTTCAAGTTAGTCAACAGGGAATATGTTTCTGTAAATACTGTGGCAGCATAACTACCACAGTTAAATCACCTAAGAAATTCAAACACTGCCACCTTGATGTGTCTATGTTAGACACCAAAACCATGAACTTTTTAATATAACTGCTAAAAGTACCTCTGTTCTCAAACAGTAACTACAGGTGGTTTGCTAAGGCTGTGTGAGTTATCCCCTCAGCCAAGACAATGGAACATTAAAACATGGATTAGACATTTACTGGTAATTAGCACTAAGGTGAGGTAACAGGCAAGAGAACCAGCAGCACAGCATACTGTTTAGGAATTGGAATTGTTTATCAGACCATAAAAACCAGATACTGGTTTATTTTCTTGGTTTACATTTGAGCAATGGTATAAACTAGAAAACTTCAATTTGGAAAAAACCTATATTAGAGAAATACTACCTCTGAACCCTTCAAGGTGAAAGTCTCAGTAGTCCTGTTAGTCATTTTAAGATACATGTAAGACTTCTAAAGTTTGGTAAATAAATTAACTGTTACTTTCAGAGCCCTCTCAACATGTTTTCTACTGTAAGCAGAGGAAATAAACATTTCCCTGAAAAATACAGAAGACTCAGGCCATGGAAAGCATTACTAATTACCACTACTGAATTTCAATTTGGGTGACAGGGAGGAGAGGTGATTTAAATAGCAAGGTTTCAGAACACACAGTACAACTGGCAGCTCTCAAGTTGATCCCTGGTTTAATATTTGTGTGACAATTTCTGCGTGTGTTGTTTGGCTCTGGAACTGAGAGACCCAAGCTCTGTGGTGTCTGCGTTACCAGATGGCCATTCAACAAATTCTGGAGGTGTTTCATGCAGTTTACCAGAAGGACCTTCTCTCTTCTGCTCTCTCCCAGGTGCGCCTCAGCAGATACACTGCAGCGTGGAGTCCCCCCACGTTCACCCACACGGTCTGAGCTCTGCGCCAAATGTGTCCCACCCGTGACAAGGCCTGCAAGCCAAAACCAGCTGAAAGGTAGTGTTTAGACAATAACATTATTTTTTAGTACTCTAAATCACATCTGATGGCAACGTCAAGGGACTTTTCACGTCCAGAACTGCATTTAGATAAATGTTACCAATTTTTGCTTTATAAATAGAACATCTTCTGTAATGATGACAGCTTATAATTTTCAAGTATAAATAGGTTTGATTTTTCTCTCACAGAACATACCTTGGCAAAGCATTTCTTGTCCTGGGTAAGCAGCACAGCCCTGCCCGTCCCTGGGGTGCAGATGCGGCCCATCTCCATCAGACAGGCTGGGTAGAGATCCCAGTTCTTCTTCTTCGACCCTATCCTGCAAGATACATTCAGATGCCCTCTGTGATCACTGAAACCAGTTCATTGACGTTGGTCTCTCAGACAGGGATCAGCTCATTGCTCATTCAGGACCATAGTTACTGGTACTTTCAAGCTGCACTTTTACCATAAGGTCCCTCACACCTTCCCAACTAGGCCCAGTTAAGTACCTGACTGGAGAGAGGCCCAGGCCTGGCCAGGTGAGCCCATGCAGCTGTGGCACTGAGGCACAGCACCTTTCCAGCACTCCTCACCTCTTCCCAAAGGGCATGTCTGTCACTACAATGTCCACAGAGCCAGTCCGCAGAGGGAGGTTGCAGATGTCCCACTGGATGATGTCCAAGGGAACGCCCGGGGCAGTGCTGCTGCAAGGGCAAAGGCAGTTACCTCAGACATGAGCACTCAGAAGGTTTTTATACTGAGGAGATTTAGAACATTGGCAGCAGAATAAACAGGAAAATATGAACTAGACCCTCAAATGCATCAATGCTAAGTGGATTTCTGTGCATACAACACTGCAGGAAACACAAATTCCTTATACTCCTCTCACCTGTCCTTACTCTCGTTCTTCCTCAGTAAGGAGCAGATGTTATTTGCTGCTCTCTTCACAGCCTGAGGGTTGTTATCCCCTGCAATGTGGTAGCAGCCAGGCCATTCTGCAGCTCCCTGGGGGAGAATTGATAATAAGCAACATTAGCATCAACACCGCTTGATTGAAAACACAACAAACAGAACAATTACATACACTTGACAATAAAACAAAGCAACTGCAAGTGGATGGCAAGGAATTTAGAGTTCTGTAACAGATAACTTGTTAGAGGCAGTATGAACCCTTGAGGCTCAAAACGCTGTTGGAATTAGTGTCTTCCTGCTATGGCTTAGGGAAGAAAAAAAGGTCTCTTGCAAAAATGTGTATTTGCATCTGTTCAAAAGCTGGTGAGATTGGAGCTCATTATTCAGACATTACCAAGAAGACTTACACACATTTTTCAGTTGCAGATACTGTTAAGTTTAATTAAGCTAAAAAAATCAAGGAAGAATCACCTCTATTGGTATTGCACCTGTACCACACATGGGATCAACTATGATATCCGTGGGTTGGGGATCACAGAGTCTGAGGAACAGAAGAAAAGATATGGTGAGAAAAGCCAAGAAAACTTGAATTTCTCTAAGGAAGGGAAAGTGAACTATTTTAATCATTCTGATTCTACCCTTCTAACAAAAAAAGCTTTATGTGATTATTTTTTCAATCTGTTAATGACCATTTTATAAGCAGCAATACAGAGAAATCCTTTCACAAATGTGATACACTATTTTGAAACCAGGCTAACACAGCAAGGATTTACTTTTCTTGGCTGGGAAACAGCCACTGTAATCACAAAGCACACCATGTCAGCAACTCTGCTTTTTAAATATTTTTTCAAAAATTAACAGAAATGGCTTCTGAGGAAGCAGTGAGGAGAAAAGGGTCTAATTTCTGAAACAAAAAGACTCATTAACTGGGAACAACACAATGCAACTGCCCTGACCTGAGCATGCCGTAAGCCAGAGTCGACCGCAGCGTTGTGGGTCCAAAGTGTGTGATATTCCGTCTGTGGAGACTCTCTTCAGTTAATGCAATCCCCACCACCATTTCATTGTTGTGAATATTCAGAAGAACCTAAGGAAAAAACTTAAACTGAATTTCAGGAGCTTTCCATAGTATGGCTGATAAATATTTATGGGAAGTTATATGGCAATTTAATAATTGAGAATGATGTATAGAGGAGCTTTTCTTCTTGGAGGAAAAGCAAGCCCCATTTTTATAACCAGAAAGGACAGAACTTGTGAGTGTATTCACATGTTCTCTCAGTCACATTGAATCTTTTACACAAGACTTCCAAAGTGCTAAAACAATTACACTGGCTTCTTAAAAGGCCTGGTTTGTAAGTCTAGGGAAGAAGTCTAGGTAAGTCCTGTAAGTCACAGCAAAGTATGTGCAAAGCAGCAATAAAATTCATATTCATGGTGGAGACCTTATTAGCTGTGAAGGTGAAATCTCACTCCAGGGCAGTGTCCAGCCCTTAACAGACCTGCAAGAAAAACTTAATCTTCCTGCCCCTCAAAAACGGTGATCCTGCACCAGGGATCCTGCACCTGAGGGACCAGGGGTGTTGACTTTGCTTTCCCAAACTCTGCTCTCTCCCAACAGGAAATAAACACTGGACAGTTACTGTCAACCCCTTCTGTTCCCTTCATCCATAAAACCAGCTTCCAGATGGAGCATCTCCTATTAACAGTGGATTAAGGCAAGGTTTACTGAAAGTAAAAGCAAAGCAGAGGGCACCGACATTACATTTAAATATGAAAGAGCTCAAAGGCTATAGCAGGCAGCAATAATGAGAGCTCAAGCTTTTGCTGTGGCTGGGAGAGAGTGGAGAGCTTTGGAGCCCCAGCTCAGCTGCAGCGGGTTCATCAGCTAACAAGAGGAGACAGCAGTGTTTGAACAAACAAGAGGCCCAGGGAAGGGAGAGGTGCCACTCCACAGATCATTATCATGGATACTCAAAGCACCAGCCAGTGCTGGGATCTGAGGACACATGTAACGTGCCAGGGAAATGAACGTTTCAGAGAAGGCCAACTTCAGTGTTACCAATTTTCCATTCCAGAGCCTCTAGCAGGCAATTTGAGGATCTTCAAGCATCAGGATTAAGAATTAAAAATTTGTGCAGCAGAAACAGAGGTATTTCCCAGGCACAGCACCATACCTCCACATCAAAGTTTGTCATGTCAGCTTTCCACTGGAAGTGCTCCTGCACGGCTCCCCCGAAGTCCCTCGCAGCCTCGTTGGACGTGAAGCTGTGCTTGTCTCCAGCTCTGTTACACGTCACTCGGAACTTCAGCACCTTCGCCTCTCCTTCGGTTCTCTCACTGGCACCAGACTTGGTTCCACTCCTAGGATTCAACTGCACTTCGTCCTTGGCATCCAACTGCTCACTATCCTCCTCCTCCTCCCCTCTGTCTTGGGATGCCACACCTGGGGGCTCCTCTGTATCCTGGCTGTCAGCAGGTTCTACACCTGCAATGTTTTGGGCACAGTCCTCCTGGCCATTAGTGTCCTTTTGGTCTGCTCCTCCCTCTTCTCCACCATCATTCAGCTTCTCCTTGCTCACAGGACTCTGCAGATTGGGTTTCTTGCGTTTTGTCTTTTTCTTTTTTAAACTGTTGTTCAGCTCCCAAACTTTCAACGGGTTGGTCCAAGGCAGCTTTTTAACCAAATCTTCCAAATCCTTTAAAGCTTGTTCCTTTAACAGACAGAAAAAGTTGTGCTTTGAAGTAATTTCATCCCTCTAAAAGTTATCTTTTGTTTTTAGATCTTGCAAAGTAGTTTATTAAACATGAAGCCACTACACATTTAAGCAAAACTTACAGGTTTTTGTCCAATACTTGCTGTAACTGAATGGAATTACACTGAAAAATCACAAGACCTACAAGATTTCATAATTTATCTCATGAAATAAACAGCTAGCACTGCATTAAGTGACTGAAGTGACACTTCACTGTCCTGTGACCAGTGTCCTGTAGGTCACTATCTGTGACCTACAAACACGGCATCAGCTCTCATCCCAGGTTTTGCCAATGCAACATATGTAAGAGAGGAAATGTTAGACAACATGGCCATGCTTCCAGCCACAAAAGAGGAACTGGAATAACATCACAAGTGAAAAACCAACAAACGTGTTAATTAAACAGAATACTTTGACAATAGTCTTAAAAAAGCAAAGCAAAACAAAACGCAAACCCAAACAACATCCCAAACCGCAGAATTGACTGAAACTGAGGGGTAACTCACCTTGTTTTCGTTAAATTGATAGTCTTTGAACTCTTGAACAACAACAAATAGGTTATCCACTGACCTCAGGCGATGGACCTAGAGGAGGAGAAGGCACGGTGCCAGGTTATTACCCGTGTGTCGTGGGGCCTGTGCTTACTGCCGTCAGAATTTTGCCATCCACCCCCGGGTTTGAGCCCGCGGAGGCCCCTCCTCAGGCCCCTGCCCCGACCGGCCCCCCAGCCCCGCACCTGCGGCAGGCTCCGCGCCGGCACCGCGAAGTAGATCTTGCCGCGGTCCCTGCTGATGCTGCAGGCCGAGCCCAGCTTCTCCTGCACCTCCTCGGCCGCCGTCTGCTCGAACCCCGTGGGCACGGTGGCGCCGATCACGGCCCCGAGCTCCGCGTCCTGCGGGGGCGGGGATGGGGATGGACCCGGAGCGCGATCCGGAGCGGAACCCAGCCCCGCATCGCCGGCCGCCTGCGCCATGGCCGGCTGCGGGCTGCGGGCACCGGGGCACCGCACGGACACCGCACGGGCACCGGGGCACCGCGTGGGCACCGCCGGCACAGCGCCCGGCCCGCCCCTTCCGCTTCCGCCCCTTCCGCTTCCGCTGGGCCGGTCCGGCCCCGCTCGGCCCTGTTCGGGTATATTCGGCCCTGTTCGGTCCCGCTCGGCTCTATTCGGCCCGGTCCGGCCCGGTTCGGCCCCACTCGGCCCTGTTCGGGTATATTCGGCCCTGTTCGGCCCCGTTCGGCTCTATTCGGCTCGGTCCGGCCTCACTCGGCCCTGCTCGTCTCCATTCGGCCCCGCTCGTCTATGTCCGGCCCGGTTCGGCTCTTTCCGGCCCGGTTCGGCTCTATTCGGCCCCGCTCGTCTATGTCCGGCCCGGTTCGGCTCTCTCCGGCCCCGCTCGGCTCTATTCGGCCCCGCTCGGCTCTCTCCGGCCCGGTTCGGCTCTCTCCGGCCCCGCTCGGCCCCGCTCGGCCCGCTCCCCTCAGCGCAGCGGCCGCCGCCGGAGCCGGGCCCGGGCCAGGTTCGTGCGGGGCGCAGGCGGTGTTTGGCACGGGACAGCCGGGCAGGGCCTGTCCCTGTGGGCACCGAGCGGGCTGTGGGTGCGCCCCACAGCCGGGACAGCTCCGGGTGTGTCCGGGACAGCTCCGGGTGTGTCCCGGGACAGCCCGGAGGCTGTCCCGGGACACACCCGGGGCTGTCCCGGGACAGCCGGGCCCGCCCGCAGGTCCCCAGCGCACCATTCACACCATACTGGAGAAAGTTTGTTAAATGGCTCCTTTGATGAGAGCTTAGAAATATGCTAAAGCAGAGGCAGCCACGGACTTTGCACAGCTTTATCCTGCAAGGATGAGCTCTCTGGTTCAAGTGGGATAAGGAGCTCGGGTTGCTGAGCTACTTTCAATAGCAGAATTTTCAGTGTATTTTGGTGAAGGTGTTTGCCAGACACTTGAATGGGTTTTGTACGTCTGGGCTAGCAGCAGCAGCTCTGACCTTCACAGCTGTCCTCACATGGAAGGGTGAGAAGCAGGGGTCAGCCTTCTGTTCTGCAGCTCTCAAAATCTGTCCAGGCACTGTTTCCTGCCAGTGGCCAAATCCTGCAGCAACTTTCCTACCTGTGTTTTGGTAGGAAAGAAAATATGACAAACTATTTTCAAAACCAAACCAGAGCTGCATTTTTGTGTCTCTTATGAACCCCTTTCCCAGAGCCAGGGAACTGAACTAGCTCCCAGGAGCAGCAGCAGTCAGGTAAGGAAACCAGATGCCTGTTGGGCAGCTGTGTGAGCCCAGTTTCCAGGCAGTAGTGGCTCCTGATGAGCTGGCACCATTGATTTTGTGGCTGGCTTAGTGCACACCCCAGAAAGAGCATTGCTGTCCACTTGTCTGGAAGGGTTTGTGCCCCAGGTGAGCTGAGTCTGTTGGTTTGGAAGGCATGTATCAATAGCAGGCTGGATGCCAGAGGATGCTGAGTGCTTCTGCACTCTTGCCCCTCAGGGTTATCAATGGAATGACCTCTTTCCTTCTGAGTCAGTGTAACCAGCACCTGTCAGTGAGGCTGCCCATACGCAAGAGCTGCTGTTCAGACCATTGTTCCTGGCCAGTCAATTATTTCCAGCTCATCGTTAGTCATTTCCATGGGAGAAAAGGCAGAATGATTGCAGTGCTCCACAGAGCACAGACACGTGAGGTGCTGTGTGTCCTGAGGTGTGTGCTGTGCTCAGCAGCGTGTGCACTGCAGGGAGTCTCTGCTGGGTTTACTGAGAAATCACAACTCCTTAAACAGCAGAAGCTTGGCAGAAATTGGAGTGACCTTTGTGCCAATGACTCTGCTGGGAGTTTTCTTAGCCTGCATGTAACCTGTATGGCCACTGCAGCTGGATGTGGCTGTGGGCAGCTCAGCGGAATTGTCAGCTGGTTTCTTCAAATATGTCCTGCAGAGAAGATTTAAATTATGTTACTGGATGGAAATCCTTCTGTTGAGAATATTTGAAAGGAGACTGGCATGCACACAATTAAAGGACATTGTGGCCAAGTCTGGGGTTTTGGGTTTTGTTTTAAAAAAATCTATTAAACTGATGTACTAGTAAAAGTTCATTTCCATTTTAAACATAATGCTTTTAAGTGGGAAGTTTTCACTGTCTTTTACTGTGTGAAACAGTTTGATTGCCTCCTCGAATCCTATTTTGCACAAAAATTCACCTTTGGAATCATATCCCTGTGTTTGGGGTTTCAGAGCAGAAGAACTGCTCAGTGCCTGTCAGGAAAGTGTGTGGACAGGCAGCTGGTGTCACAGTGAGTCACTCTGGAAGGGGGTTTCCCTGAATGAAGGGACTGAATCTGATTTATCCTCTGTGAGCCTATGTAACACACAGGCACACACACAGACACACACACAAACTAGATCCAGCCTGTGCAGTGCAAGATCTACCCACATCCGTCTGTGCCTCTTGCTGCGATGTGGCAAGGACTTAGTTCAGTGATTTGTGTTCATGGCTAACGGGGTTGTTTTCACCTCTAGGAGCAGAAGCCTGCACAGATGTGAAATTCCATCTGAAAAGTGCATTTCAAGAGAAAATATCACATGGACAGTGAGAGGTCTGAGTGCTGCAGATGTGTGTGAGACAGACAACAGAACCAGGTGAGAACAGTGAGTGATGAAGGACTTACATGAGAGTCAGATCCCAGCTGTGTTAACTCAGCATTCTGTTGTGTCTGAAATCACTGGGTGGCAAAAGTCATATTTTTACAAATAATTTTTGAAGGTATTTGTATATCAAGGCTAGTGAAAGCAATGTCATAATTCATGTAATGCTTCCATCTGTGCTTCACTCTTCCTCTAAAAGAAATTACGTGGGGAGAATACTTGACTCCTGCACATGGAAAGACAGTGGGAAGAGAGTAGCAAGTAGAAATGCTGATACTGCAAGGAATTTCTGTTCTGCATCTAAGCACAGTGACAAGAGGAGCTGGGCAGAGCTTTAGCTGACATTGGGACTGCTGCCAGACTCCTGAACAATTCTGAACACATTCTTAAAAGGGTTTGGTACCTTCACCCCCATTTTAAGGACAGAGAGAGCAGGGGAAGTGACCATTTTCAATAGTAAAAAAAAGTGGTGATATCTTCCTTGCTTTTATAAACAACACCACCCCTCACACGTGAGGGGTTTTGGAGTCTGCCTGTGTTCTGAATTTGTGTTTGTAGCAGTGGGACTCCTGTTCTCTCCCATCGCTGCTACAGTGACACCAGGGCTGTGCAACTGTGCTCTGTGCTCTGCAGTAATGGCCTTGAGTTACTGCTAGGGGAATGCTGTCTTAAACAAACTGAAAACCTGAAGGAAGGATTCAGACCTTGGTTGTCTCCTCTTGAGCACTTGACCATAAGCTAAACAGACAGTGTGCCCGAGAGCGGGCGCCTGGGACAGGTGCTGCTGAAGGGAGGACGTGGCAGCTCGGGAGCTGCCTGCCAGATGGGAGCTGTCCATGGGCCCAGCTGGGAAGCTTCTGGAGCATGGGAGGAAAACCTGTGACTTTTTTCCCATCCCCTCTCATTCCCTCCCCACCGTGTTTATTTGAGGTGCTGGCAGTTGTGCCTGACTCTGTGGCTTGACTCGTCACATGTGCCTTACCATGGAGCCTCTGCTTCCTCCCTGCAGGCTGAGGGACCTTTTGTCAGGCTGGTCTGGGGTCAGTGCTGGCATGGGGAAGGTGCCTGCTTGCAGTGCAAGCCCTTGTCTCCTGGAAGTGCTGTGCAGGAAACATCAAGGGGGGAGGCAGCAATGTGCAAACACTGCATTTTCTGCTACCTGTCCTGCCAAACCCAGCGGCTCCTTTGGGCCTCAGGGCTTGCACAGCTCACACAGAGACTCACAGAGAGTTGTACATGCTTCATACTGCTGCAGGGGGGACAGCCCTTTTTCTGCTAGGAAAAGGAGTAATCCTGGATAACACGTCTGCTTACTGCTACACCTTCATCCTAAATAATTTTTAGAAGATGTTATCAGTAAGATGAAAACTCAGGTTTGATAGTTAAGTTTCCATTTGAAACCCACAGTCCCCAGCAGGATCTCATGAAGCACCACCAATCTGTATTAATTCTTCATGCAGTTGTGTGCTGTTTTGGAGTGGAGACAACCCCTTGCACATTCTGGTTCACATGGGAACTTTGGGGTATTACTGTGCTGTGGTGAATGATCTGTTTGAGCAGATATCTGACTGGTCCCTGAACAGATTCTGCAGCACTGGGTGTTTCAGGGGCTGAGGGGAGATCTTTTCTGAGTTAGACAGTGTTGAACTCAATCTGTGAAATCAGCCGCAGGGAATCCAGACTTTACTCAAGCCCCAGCTCTTTAGCATTAAAATGGAGGTATGGAGGTATGGAGGATGGAGGTATTTTAAAGTGAAACTGGGAAAGTTGTGCAACTCTGCAGGGAGTAGAGTCCAGAACAAACTCCAGGTTTAAATTTTCTCACTGTTTTTCTGCAATTTAGTGATTTGTTTGTTCTATATCCATGACTACATGGCTGTTAGGAGCTGACTGTTTTAATCAAGTGTGGATCATCTAAAATGTGTGCAGCCATGGCAGTAGTTCCCAGTTTGTCAGTCTCCTGGGCTGTGGATCCCAACCTTCTGGCCAGGTCATCCTGCTCTCTAGAGATGCCTTGTCAGTAGCTCTTATAGTTTCAAAATCTTTCATGGATTTTTTTTTCTGTCCCTTACCAACACCGTGGTTTGGGAGTTGGAGGCCAGGGCAGATGGCTTGTTGAAGTCCAGCCGTCCACTACCTGCTCCCAGAGCCAGCTAAGTGTCTAAAGGCTAAACAGAGGGATGGCTGATAGCTTTGCGTTCCAGTGTGATGGCTGAGGGAGCACTGGGGGGCGAGAGGTTTCTGGGGTTTTTGCCACACTTCTGTGCTCAGGGTGTGATGTGGGTGCCAGCCACCATTTGCTGGGCTGGTGGAAG
>JAWWEE010000021.1:479640-492415 GCA_035221455.1 Xenops minutus
GGGCTGGACCTGTTTGAAAGGTTTGGGTTACGGTGTTGTTGTTTGTTCTGTGCCGGGCTTTTGATTATATATATATACACATACATATATATATATATTTGTAGTAAAGAACTGTTATCCTTTTCTATACATTTTCTGATTAAAGTCTCTTAATTTCAAAGGTTTTGGTGTTTTCTGGGGAGAGGTCCCCCCTTCCTAGTCTAGAAGGGTTCCCCACGTTCCTTGATAGACATCTTGGTTTCTTTTTAAACTGAGACAGCAGCGTTGTTCAATCAGTTGAATGTTAGTTTGTGGGGTAAATCAGTAGGTGGAAGTGAGGTTTAGGGAGGGACCAGTTGTCCCCAATGAGTGGTTTTCCTTACCTGGTGATTCCCCACTGTTTTCATATCGTAGGAGAGTGTGGAGGTCTCAGTCAGTATCTCTGATGACCTGGTTCTTTTTTTTCAACCTGGATGTGCTGTGAGCCAGAGCTGTTTTGGATGAGAAGTGACAGTTGAGGGAACAGGGAGCAGCAGCTCATCCCCCACGTTCCAGCCTGAACTCACACAGCAAACTGTTTGTGAATTAGTGGGATTCAGTGCAGTGCAGAGTAAGTCAGAGCAAAGATCTTGTGGTGTTGGTGCCAAGTTTTTGTAGCTGTTTTGAAGCATTTGCAGCAGAAGGGCTGCAGTATTTAATGTGCTCCCCCATGCCCTGGCTCAAGCTGGTTATGAAACCGTGACCTTGCGGGTGTTTTGCTCAGGAAATGGGGCTCCCTCTGCTCTGGCCCAGCTCCCTGCGCATGCAGCAGCTTCCCCCTGAGGCTGCAGCAGACTCTGATGCTGGTGTCAGCAATATTTCCTCCCCTCAAGCTCATGCCAAGGGCTAGATGCCAAATGCTGGCAATGAAACAGCTCTGGGAAGAACCTGGAGCGGGAGCACAAGGGGACACAGGAGGATGCTGAGGCTACAGAAACAAGAGAGAGTGACTGCTTAGAAGGTGCTGGGGCAGGACTGCAGCCCCAGCACTGTTTTCCTTAGTCCAGCAGAAGGGAAGGAGCTGTTTGTGCTGGAGACCACTGTTAGCCCTTTTGCATAAATATTTCTGTGCTATCTGCATATCTCCCAGGGGAAAAACTAACCTAATCCCAGACAGAAAGAGAAGGATAAGATGAGAAATCTGAGCTGAGCAAGTCAGTGATACTGCACAGGGATCATGGAAGGGGCTGGTCCTGGGCATGCTGGGAGATCCCGTGGAGCCCCGGTCATCCTGCCCAGGAACAGGGGGCTTGGAACTGGTTTGTAAAGAATGGGGGACTGAGGCCTTTCAGCCTGAGGCATGGCAAGAGCTCTGTAAATAGCTCTCTTTGAGCTGAGAGGGAGAGAGGGTGAGAGGATGGAAAAATAATACCCTGAGTGCAGGTAAATCAGCATCTTGTGACAAGAATGAAATGTGGGCTTGTTTGTACGCCCTGGTTGGCATTTGATATGTCATACAGAGTAGGACTGTAAGCACTGGGGAAGCACGAGCTTCCTTAGAAAACATGTTGTGTCCTTTAGACCAGTGAAATTACAATTAAAACAACAGCAGCTCAGGATTATGCTCACCTTTGACATCTGAGATTTTACCATGCTCTTGGATTACATTTTTCAGTATTTTTCTCTGCAGCTTTGAGGCAAGGGAGCTTAATTAAAACCTGAAATGAAAGATCACTCCAGCCTTTATGTTAAATGAAATCCTCCACAAACTGTTGCCTTTCCTACAAGTAATGGCCATGAGTCCCTGGGAGCAAGCAGGCTGTGTTGTTTGTATCACAGTTGAGGTTGCCAGTTAGATCTGACGGCAACGTTTTGCACCAATTCTGGGCACTTGGACAGCTGGCACAACTCTGCTGAGTTCCTGTTTTACACATGTGTTTTGCTCTGCTCCTCAAATCTGGGAGCTGTTGGATCCAGCTGGATGTCTGCAATGCCAGTGCTTTGGAACAGGAGCCCCATAATGCAGTCATGTGCTCACTGGAGAGAAGCTGTGAGAGCTGATAGATACCACCCCTCTGCAGAGCTGCACACCCCAGTGCCACAGGACATGGGGCCTCGGGAATCCTGCTGCAGGGAGTTGTGGCTGCTGCTGCAGGGAGCCAAGGTCACTACCATGTTTTCTGGCAGTGAAATGAATAGAAAGACCCATCTATCTGTTTGAGAAGGTAAAACCCCAAACATGTGGGCTGTGCCTTTGGAGGTGACTGACTCAAGGTTTTGCTTGGGATTTTCAGGTCAGCGCCTTCATTCCTGAGCTATGTTTTTGGAGAGCCCTCAGGAAATGAAGTCTTCCTTTCTGGAGCAGTGTACTCCTGAGAGGTCTGTGCCTCAGGAATCTGCACTGGGCACATACCCCAGTACTTCCCATGTCAGAGACCCTTTAACTTGGATAAGTTACAAGATGCAGCCCATTTTGGCAGGCTCAGTCCCAGCCAGGGCAGCATGGAGAGGTGGATGCTGCACTGCCCACGGTGCCAGCAGGAAAAAGAGGATGGAGTGGGGAGGCAGCAGGGCAGCGTGGCCCTTGCAGCTGGGGTGTGACTGTGGGTTGCTGAAACCCAGCATGAAGCCACAGTGATGCTCTGCTGGCTCAGCAGCTCAGCCTCACACAGGGTTTACTCAGGTCCCTCGTTAAGCTGTGTCTCAGTTTGTTCCTGCTCTGGCTGCCTGATCCCTACAGCTCTGCCTCAGCTTTCCCCTCCTCCAGGGCCTCCTCTCTGAGCACTTACTTTGGGAAGGTGGCCTTTCTCCTTCAGACTGAAACCCACAGGTATTAAAAGTCCGCAGTAATTTTATAAAGCATTTCTAGTATTGTTAAACCAGTAGCTTCTCTCATACCATGTACTTGTTATTGTCTTGTGACAAAATATCTTTTGTCCTTGTTTCGTCCTCAAGGCATTTGAATCTAAGTACATTTAAGCACCTATAGATCTGTGTACATGTAAATAATAGCTCATAGATATGCCACTGTCACTGTAAACCAGATCTTTCTTATTGCAGTGATAAGGGGAGGGTAGAAAAGGAAATGTATCATAATGATTGGCACATGGGAAACCAGTGCCAAATCAGTGCCAACACAAATTAATGCAGCTTTTTTTCTGGAAAGCAATCATGGCTATACTTAGAACATGTTGGGACACTCCTGATCCTGTCTAAAAGGGAGGATTAACATGCAGCTCATCAAGTGGCATCACAGGAGGTGGGATGCACAGGTCTGCCAGGCAGACCCACACTGCCTGCAAGGAACAGACCTCAGGCCACAGGCAGCTGCTGCTCTGCCACCTCCACATTTCACAGGACTACAAGAGCAGCACAGTTAACACAGCGTAAGTTTAGAAAGAGGGGAAGGAGAAACCAAACATCAGGGTGTAGCTGAACAACAGAGCTGCTAATTTTTTCAGAGCTCTTGGAGCCTCTGTGACAATTTCCTCACAGGCTGCAGCTCCAGTGACCACAGTGCAGAGTGCAGCTCTCCAGCTGAAGGAACCTGTTCACACACAATTGGTTTTACTGCTGTTGTTGAGAATCCCAGCTCTCTGGGCCTCACCACTGTGCAAGCCTCCCCCTTATCGATAGCATATCTGTTACGTGATGCTTGTCTGTGCTCTGAGGCTCTGCCAGCACTGCGAGGCAGCTCACAGCACACAGCAAATCTGCTTTAACTGCCTTGGAACAAAAGCCTAATGTAGTGTGCAAAATAGAGGGAGACAAAAGGGATAAAAATCAAATTAGATTCACTGTGCACACAAATTGTCAAACCCAAAGCACAGTGATGCTGGGAATAGAGGGAAGAAAACAGCTTTAAAAACATGGCATAAAAGTGAATTGCTGTCCTTGCCTCACTCCAGGAGTCAGTTTGCGTCCTGCAGGCACAGCCAGGGCTGAGATGTGCCCACAAGGAGTTGCTGTGGTGGTTGAACAGACCTTCCCTGCCTGCCCCAGGCTGCTGTTCTGTCCCCATGGCACTGAGTGGAGCGGGCACTGCCAGCCCTCACTCTGTGCCAGGGCAGCCTCATGGCCGAGTCGGAGCAGCCCGTGTGAAGGTTCAGGATTCCCTGTGAGCTGCGGGAGCATTGCTGTCCAGTGGCTGAGGCAGGACTTCGTGACCCTCCCAGAAGGTGGCAGCCCGAGGCTTGGGCATGGGGACACCTCATTGCTGCGGATGTGTCCAAGCCCTCTGCAGACCCAGGAGGGGCTTGGCCAGGTCCAGGGGTGCTGACACAGCACATGTCGGCAAAATGCTTGTGCTCCTTCAGCTGTTCCAGGAAGGTTTGATTGATGCTGCTTCAGTAAACAGCATTCCTCCTCTGGGGAAGGTACACCTCCATCAGCAGGACTCCCTGGGTTCAGGTGTTTCATGCAGGGCATGTTTTCTTATGCATGGCCAGAGGGAGATAATTCATGGGATGGGACAGTCATGAGTAATGCATGAAACCCATGTCTCTATGCCTAGTTCAAGTTCCTAAAAAAACCTAAAATACCCTCTAGGTGGGCTGCTACTACATGACTGAGACCTCAGATAATGTAATCAAACCCAGTCTCTCGGAGCTGCTGAGGTGCATGGGCTGGGGCACCAGGTCTCTCTGCTGCTACTGTGTTGTGTGAAGGGGGCACTTAAAAACACCCCAAAACTTTCCACTCTTCAGGAAATGACACTGTCGTGATGGAATTTACAATGAAGCTGTGAATGTGGCTGGGGCCTGAAGCTTCTCCAGGAGAAGGCCCCTTTGGCCAGCTATATTCAGCTCTAATGAGAGGGCTGAATTCTCCCTCAAAGCCACGTTTTCCATTTGGCCCCTTTTCCCTCATCAATCGCTGTCACTTCAGACAGAGGCCCCGCATGCAGCTTCCCTTCAGCCTGTGTGCTGTGCCGGGGCCGCTGGGGAGGACAGCCTGCCCTACTAAACTGCATCTCTGAGCCCCGAACAATAGCGCTTTGTGTGAGTGCACAGTGCAGGCTCAGTTTCCCAGGCTTTTCCTTTTCTCCTCTCCCTCTCCTGCTGGAAGCCCCCGGCAACGTGGGAGCGGGCAGGGGCTGCTGCCACCGAACAAAGGGTGTGGGTGGCCCCTCCACCCGTGCCTGGCTCCAGCTGCAGGTACAGGATCATTTGCCTCAAGTGCAACAGACCGGAGTGATTTCAGCAAAAATGCCAGCCAGAGTGCAAGGAGTACTCCATCCTCCACTCCAGCAGGTCCACAGGCAGGCATGGCCCTCGCTGCAGTCCTGGGGACACAATGATGGCACCTGTGGTGCCTTTGTTGAGGGTGATGTGCTGCAGTGCCCATACTGTCTGCTCTGGTGAGCTGTGGCGTGCTGGGTGCCCTAGTCACCTGGCAGCTTGCTGCCAGAGGCCTCCCTGGCTGCAGGTGATATCAGGACAGATGGAGATGCTGAAGTGAGGAGGAACATGGTGAAGTTTTAAAAAAATCAAACTAGGCTGAATCTCTACAGCAGGTCAGTGGTGCTTGTTTACAGGGGCAGGACTGCAGGGACAGCCAGCCCACACAGAAAGGGATGTTCCTTTGCATCAACAGGCATGAGAGTACCCCAGACAGAAGCAGGAATTCTAACTCCACTTACAGACGTGGAAATGGGGATGTGGCCAAATCTTGGTGTCCCAGAACAGCCCCCATTCCTGTCCCAGTGGGCCCCATGCCCATGCACATGCTCCTCCTGCCCCGTGCTGGTGCCAAGCGGTGCAGTGTTGTTGGGAATGCTGGGCAGGAATGGGGGAATCTCCCTCAGTTCTCTGCACTACTGCCAAATCTAGTCAAGCACCATGTCAGATGGACTGCTGTGATGTGCAGGGACCCTGTTTTGGTGCAGGGATGTTCAGGACCATCATGGCCAGGCTGGGGGGTGCTGCTCCCACTGGGCAGTGAAGGGGCCCTTCCACAGGGCACACAGGGAAAGCTTCTGTGGGTGCCCTTGAACCTGCTCCTGCACTTAGGAGTTCTGGATCCCAAAGTGCCTGAAGTTGCCATTAGTGGGTTTCACATTGCAGATGGAGAAATGGACATCATGTGTGACTACACTGGAAACAATAAATAGCAGGGCCCCAAGTGTCAGAGAACACTGACAGCCTGACAACCACCAATGCTGGAGCTTTCCCTTGGCTTCAGCGTGACCCACCGCACACGGCTCCAGACACTCTGCCCTGCAGAGCAGCCCCGAGGCTGCTGGCGTCATTACCCTGGAGCTGCTGCCTTTTGCTGCCCCATGCCCTGTCCTCCTGAGCTGCTGTGCCATCAGCATTGTCTGAAAAGGCAGTAGTAGGGAAAGCTGTCTCTTATTTATAGCTGCGTTGTCACAGGCAATGCTGATCTGCAGGGTGCAGAGCCCCCAGTGATGGAAATGGATTGAGAAATAGATGCATCTTGCATGTGATAAAAACAGGCTCAGTCCTACAGAAGAAAATTGCCACCATATGACCTGCAGAGAGGAGCTGAAAACACTGTTCTGTGCGTGACAGGTGTAATACCTGCAGGCTCTGGCCTTGTGTCCGTAGTCATTGATACTGTGGGATGCAATTGATTGGTCATAAACAGTAATTCAGGGAGCATAAAGAGAGGTTGTTAAAAGAGCAGCAAGCTCCTCCTCTTGAGCAAGTTCTTTTTTTGGTCTGTTGCTACAGCAACTCTCTACCAAGAACAAAGATGACAGCAAGATATTAAATTTTGCAGCAACTCAATTGACTCCTGATTTCCCTTCTTTTTTGCCTTCAGTAACTGAATCCTGCTGCATTAATTGTGTTAGATTTCAGATGGAAATCATGCCTTCCTTTGACAAGAATTCCTGCCTTGCTCTTTCCTCCTTCCCCTCAGAAACCAATTAAATCAAATTAACTTATTTAAATCTAGTGGGTGATTATAAACACTGGATTTCTTGGGTTTATTTCTTCTGCATGTGGACATCATATATTTTAAGCCACAACTCATATTCTATACCAAAATCCCCAAAGCCTTGCTATTCTTTAAAAAGAAACAAACAGTTCTTGGCAAGTACGGTTTCGGCAAAGTTCAACGTATGCCAGTGGCATGGAACAGAAATGTAAAATCTGAGTAACTGGAACAGAGATCGTCTGGATTTAGGAATGTTAAAATTGTTTTTAAGGCACTGTTGTATTTCAGTTCTTTCCTCCCACCCCACAGTCTGTTTCTTGTGGGGCAGACCCTGAGGAGGCCAGGGACCTGCATCTCTGGGATCACACCTGCACATGCAGAACCTCCAGGTTTGGTGGAACAGAGCCTGACACAGACTTGCCTCAGTTTGGGGACTGTCACCTTCAGAGCCTTGGCTCCAGGGGTCTGGAGCTCCTGCATGGGAATGGTCACAGCCCTGAGCCTATGGAACAAGTGTTCTGTCACTGTGTTTGACTGTCACCTGTGCGTGCCACATGTGATAAGGCTGCTCTGGACAGGGCTAATGGGGCTCAGTGTCGTGAGGAATGTGGCTGAGGGGAGGAAAGGCCAGTGACGTTTGTCTGAGATGACATAAAGCATGGACTGCTACTGGCACTGGGATGGACTCCGGGGAGCAGGTAGCCACAGGAGAGCATCATCATCCCACATGAGCAAAGCATGGGTCAAGTCACAGCCAGACTGCAAGTGCAGCTGCACCAAATGACAGAGGTTTGTACTGAACCCTGAAGAGAGCTGTGGCTGTGCCGTGGGACCATGGAACATGGGGGACCATGTCAGTGGTGGAGCTGCAGCTCCTGGGAGCACAGGGCGGGGAATCCTCACCCCTGGGGAGAAGAGGATAGGGGAAAATGGGAGAAAATGGAGGCAGAGGCAGCGACATATGGAGAAAAGGGGGTAACAGATGCAAGTGAAATATTACACATTTAGCTTTACTCTGAATTAGTGGGAGTATAACTAGCGTTCTGGTTCTGGCAGCTTCAGCTTCAGCATGGTGTGTGCAGGAGGGACAGGCCCAAGAGGAATCTGGGCCAGTGGGTGTTTAGTAAAAGATCAAAGCCAAGGCAGCAGCCCAAAAGAGTGAACCAGAAGCACAGGTCCTGTCACTTTTCCCAGAGAGTTGTTGTGCAAAAGGACTTCTTTGGGGGCTTAAGCAGTCCAGGGCAAACATCTCCAACACATCCTGTGGGCAGGACTTAAACAGCTGCTTGGATTTCAGATGCACACCTTGGATATTAACACAAAATGCTGGTGTTGTGCAGGGGATGTCCTTCTAAAGAGCCTGGGTGTGGGCACAGGCTGCGCAGGCACCAGCGGAAGCTGCTGGTCACCACAGGGAAATAAAAGTGCAGCTTTGGTGGCAGGGTTTGGGCAGTCTCCCCAAAGAAATGGAGATAACAGATCTCTAGCAGGAAACTGCTTGCAAGAGCCCTTTCACCACTGATAACATCCATACAGTGCAACCATGGCCTTGTGTTATAGCAGGTTCTGAGTAGCTTGTGATTCCAATGCCTTTTACAGGAGAATTGGAGCTGTGGGGATTAATTGCTGTTGCCAGGTTGTTTATCATAATTCCTTGTGCTTTTAGTCACCAATAAATATTCCCATTTCTTACAGTGACCTGAATTATTGACCAGTGTAATGCTGAATCCTACTGGTACGACAAAGGCTTAAAATGGTAACAGGCAGGGATTGAGATGGGTGCATATTTTGACTGCTCTGTTGCTTCTCTGAATATTCATGGCTGCAAGGATTATACACTCATATTTTTGGAGGTTACCCTTCTACTTATAACTGAGCTGTTGGAAATCCATATAAAATAAAAGTAAAAAGGAAACTTCTGGGATGCTTTACCTGAAAAGGAACATGTGTCTGCATACAGAAATCAAGACTCATCTTTGGCTGCAGTTATTTTGAGCGCAAAGGCAGGTCATATCAATACTGCTACGTCAGTGTCTGGTGGCACTTTACTACACAGATAAAAAAGGGAAGAGAGGGAGAACTAGTTCTTTTGTTAATATGACAAGATAACATCACTTTGGTGGCAGGAAAGAGGATGTAAGGTTCAAAAAAACAAAGATGATGTGCTGCACAAACAACATCCATGTTACATATCTTCAACAAGTTTATGCTTACACTGGGAAATGTGTATATGGAAGTCTTTCCACAGCAGTCCAGCTGTATTAGTGCTGTGCCATTCCTGCAGAGCAGACAGCCAGCAGGGCTGGGTTCTGCTGTCCCAGCTCACAAAGATTTTATTCCCCAGGTGACCCTGCTGCAGCTGAGTACTCTCCTACGTGGGCAGTTTCTCCAACTCTGTCTGGTTTGCTGCAGGTCCCACGACTCCAAGGCAAGAGCCCACATCTCCTGGCAACCACTGAGCCTAGAGTGGAAGAGTTGCTCTCACCAAGTGGGGATCTACAGCAACTTCCCAGAGAGGCTGCAGAGGACCTAGCAAGACATCAGTGGTCAAGGTCGTACCCCTCCCCAAACTCTATCAACCCAAGGTATGGCACAGGGGATTCTGCCTTTCAGAGACTTCAGAAAGGCAGAAAGACCAAGGGAGAGTTTGGGTCACATTGCATGAGCTGCCTCACTCTGGGGTGTAACTGCTGGCAGTGCTGCAGCTGTGGCACTTGCATAAGGTTGTGAAGAGTTTCAACAAACAGCTCAGTGTCCGTATCAGCTGTGGCTTGGTGTGGCCTCCAGTCTGGCTCCAGCCTGGCTCCAGCCTTCCCTTGCAAAGCCCCACTGGTGTGAGAGTAGATATGATGGATGTCCCACTCCCGAAAGTGTTCAAGGCCAGGTTGGATGGTGCTTGGAGCAACCTGGTCTAGTGGAAGGTAGGTTGGAATGAGATGGGCTTTAAGGTTCCTTAAACCCAAACCATTGTGTGAATCCATGCCCAGAGAGTCTGCCTGACTCATGGCAATATACATTATACTCTGGAAGCAGCATTTGTATACCCTGCTGAGGCCGCTGTGTGTATGTTCAGCACATCATGAAACACTTACAGTCAGAAACTGGAAACAAAGAGTGCAAGACAGCTTCTGCCTAAAGAATTTTCCTTAATTTAGGAATTGCTTTAAGCCAACATTACCTCTGCTTCCTGAGCACACACAAGGCTACTGCCCTGGAAATAATCTGCATTAGCCTTACTGGAGTGACCACGTTGCCATAGTTACTGTTGGTTTCTCTATACCTCAAGCTTGAAGTGTTTATTATGATTAAATCCTATCCCATCCCATTCTTCATTTAAAAATTCTTGTTGGAAGTGTCACAAAGTGAATTATAATTTAATCCTTCCCTTTAAGAAGCTGTTTTAGGTTGAAATTCCACAAACAATTCTAGATGTTATTTATTAAAGATCATTAATTTGGGATTGGATTATTTTTCTTCAGCCATCACTGCTTCTTTATTCTTTGTGGTATCTCAGTAACAAAAACCCCTGATGCTGCTAGATCATTTCATGACTGGGTTTTTTTCTTTCACCACTATATTGTGGACCACCATGGTAAAAAAATGTGTAACACCCTTAGAGACTTGGCTTTGACCTTAGAGGGAGCCTCATACATTTGAAACAATCTGGCAAGAAAATCAAAATCTGTCCCATGGCACAGGTTGTTTCGGGAAATGTTGGTTCTTGCTCTCCGAATCCCTGTGGGTGTTACGAGGAGAAGTGACTGCCGCTGGGATGAATCCATTATAAAATGGCCCATGCTTCTCTTTTCCTCTTCGGGTTTTCTTGTGGAGACCAAGCTCTGAACTGTAAGGTGCCCCAGAGTGGTATTGGCTGCGAGGGAACACAACATCATTATCCCTGGGCTTTTCCAGTTGTTGTGCAAGTTGGCTTTTCCTTGCTTCGGGAGGTGACACACTGGTGTATACTGATCTTTTCACGCCCCCGTGGAACCCTCTCCAGCGACCTGATATTCTTGGAGGGTCATTCTTTGACACCTTCCAGCATTCCTTGGTGTCCCCTCCCTATCCCCACTCCCTGAGTGGTCATGCATGGCATCCCAGCCCCTTTCTAGATTCCCTGGCAGGGACTGCAGTCACCAGTTTGTGGTTCACCAAATCCTCTCTGTGGCTGTCTGTGGGCAGCCCCAGGCCCTCCCTGCCTGGGAGATGTGTGGAGAGTCCAGCAGCGTTGCTGCCTGAGCCCACCAAGCCCAGAGCTGCATGACTGCCATTGGGCTGGCAGGATGCTCCTCATTCTTCCTTTTTCCCACTGGAGTAGTTCTGCCAAAACCTGTGGGTTTATGTAGAGCAAGATTTACTCCCAAACTCATGCTTTTGGTGCAGCAGATACACATTCAACGTGAACTGTGCAGAGGAGCAGCACATTCATGGGGAGGATTGTGTGGATTCCCCATAGTGGGCTGGGGTTTCAAGCCTTTTGTTTGACAGGTGATTTATTATGGCCAGTAAAGTGCCAGAGACATTCCCCTTTTCTCCTTTCTTCAGTTATAAGTTCCTACTATTTTCTTGTTTTCATGCCTGTATCTGAATGCCCTGGAATCATCTCACAGCTCTGCACGACCCGCTGCTCTCGGAGGGCTGTTACCATTGGATGTTCTGTGCAGAATCCCTCCCAACAAAATAATCTTGTAATGTTCCCATTCTGTAAAAATGTGTGCTGTTTTTCTCTTTTCCTTCACCACAGCTGCTAACAGGTTAGTAGAGCTCTGACTGCTCTTCCATTTCCCCATGTCAGCTGTTCTGTTGCCCACAACCACCAATTCCTCACCCTAAGGAATATTTGGGAGATAAGTTCATCTCCCATCCACCTCCCTGCACATAGCATTTTGACTTGCTCTTGTCTGCCTTCTGCATTATCCATCTAACCTACAACAAGCTGTACTGCCAGCAGGCTCCATTGCCCCATCTCACCTTCTCAGTGCTGTGAAACTGCCCAGACCAAGGTAAATTGTGTTTCAAAGATGTTTTGTCACAAACTCTTCAGGGTATTGGTGAGTGACACAACCCAAACCAGTGAGAAGGGACGGCCAGCCTGCTGCCTGCCCTGCTGAGGATTTACACAGCCTTGGGCACAGAGTGGGCACAGCTTCTTGGCTTCCCCATCCCAAATGAATGGCTTTCCCTTCCTGCCCCATTCCTTTATCTCAGTTTAGTAATTGCTGTGTGTGCCTCCAGACTTCACAGATCTCTCAGCTGATGTGTCAATACTCCTTTGCTGATGTTTCCCTAATCCCACCGTCCTTGCTGCGACCAGGGAAGCAGTTCCTGTGCCCGGGTCCCTCCTGCACCCTTCCAGCTCATCCCAGGATTGCTCATGGCCTCTTTCTTTCCCCACTTCTCTCCTCCTGCCTCTTTTGTGCTGGCTGCACCCAACCCTCCCCTGTCAGGCCTTTTATTCTTGCTCAGTGTCCCCCCTTGTCTGCCTCCATTCTGCCGTGCCTGGCTGTCGGGTCAGGGGTTCACAGAGCACTGCTGCTTCCCCGGGCTGTGCCGCTCCACGGGGCAGCTCCCCGGCTCGCTGCTGTGTGTCCCTGTCCCCTCAGGCCCTGCCTGCTCACCCCGACAGGGGTTTGCCCCCGAGCCCCGGCGCTGAGCATCGTGCTGTCCTTCCCGGACAGAGGGCCCAGCATGTGCTCTGCACCTGCTCCTGCCCTGCCACAGGACACTGCCCGTGCTCTCGGCCATCGCCCCCGTGTCCCCGTGCCCTGCGGTCCCCGTGCTCCACATCCCCCATGCTCCACATCCCCCGTGCCCCACTGCCCTGCGGTCCCCGTGCTCCACATCCCCCCATGCTCCACATCCCCCGTGCCCCACTGCCCTGCGGTCCCCGTGCTCCAGGCTGTAATTAATGCCA
>JAWWEE010000021.1:492515-508520 GCA_035221455.1 Xenops minutus
GCCCCCGCGCCCTCCCGCACCATGTCAGCGCCGGGCAGGTTCAAGAAGGACAAAGAGATCATCGCCGACTACGAGGCGCAGGTCAAAGGTGCGCGGCGGGGCCGGTGCGGGGCGCGACGGGGCCGCCTTTGTGTGCGGGGCGGGGAGGGAGGGGCGGGCGGGCCCTACGCGGGGGCTGCGCTGCGACCCCGGCCCTGCCGCGGGGCTCGGGGCCATGGCCGAGCGGGGCCCGGCGTGTTCAGCCCCGCGCCGGGGCTGTGCCGGGGGCGTCGGGGCACCCCCGCACCGGGCCGGGCATCCCCGCACCCGCCCGGCTATCCCCGCACCTATCCGGCTATCCCCGCATCCACCCAGCATCCCCGCACCTATCCGGCCATCCCCGCACCCGCCCGGCCATCCCCGCCCCCGCCCCGGGCAGGGAGCGGGCCGGCCCGGCAGCCCCGGCGCAGTGCGGTGTGCGGTGTGCGGTGTCGGGAGCGCTGCCCGCGGCCCCCCGGCCCGCAGCGCATCCATCCTGCGGTCCTTATGTAAGGAACTTCGCCGTCGAGCTCCGGCCCCGCCGCGGGGCCCGCAGTCATTGTTATGCAAGGGCCGGTGCTGGTGCGGGGTGCGGAGCTGTGCGGCAGCCGCTGCCTTCTGAGTGCTGGAGGGGAGCAGAACTAGAGCTTGTGTCTGCTGAGACCGCCAAGCATCAAATCCCAGGCTCTGAGTTAATTCTAGTTACAGAGGAAAGTTGGTACCCTGTGACACACGGCAGCTCTGCAGCCCGGGGAAGGGATAAGCTGCTTGGAGGCAGAAGGAAATGATCCCGTGAACCTTCTCTCTATTGCACGCCCAGGGATTTTAGGTGTCAGTAACTAACTGTATTAATGGATATTTTTGGATAACTTCAGCTCATAAATCTACTCACTATTATAACAATTGCTAATTCTGTTCCGTTTTCCACCTTCAGCTGGAGGATATTCAGCTGCTTACCTCACGCCTTTTCCTTGTGTTGCCCCCTTCAGTCCCCCTGCTATTATATAAAACTGTCTGCTCTCCCTTTCCTTGGTTGTTTTATACGGGTATGCGTTCACCACTTTGTTATGTGTAAGTCTAAGACTGAGTTAATTAAAAATGTAAAAAATAGCTTTTCTGCAGATTAACCCATGCTTGTGCAAACTCAACAGCTTCCCTTTTTCTGCAGCTCTCAGTTCAACTGGATAATGGCTGGTCTGCACAGACTTCTCTTGGAAAAGTCTCTGCCTAACTGCGGCAGTGCTGTGCCAGAGGGAGGGATTCTGGGGAAGGGGCTGGCTGTTGGTTTCGTGCCATTGTTTACTTTCTTGCATTTCAGTCTTTTGTAACTGGCCTCAAAGAGTGACGGAACAGTCACAACACGCTCTGCTCAGTGCCAATTACCTTTCGGCTGTGTGTAATTTGGGCAAATTGATGTTATTGCACCCTGCAGTTAAGCAGATGAAATATTCTTTGAGCCTGTGGTATTGTTCGTTTCACGGGAGGGGATTTGCATTTTTCCCCAGAGGCTGTCCCGTGGTTCCGTGTTGTTCTCAAAGGTGTCCTGGGCAGGATGGTTTCTGCTTCTCAGGTGCTCAGAGTGCAGAGGGGTTGCTGAGGCAGGACTGGCTCTGAGCTGTTCCAAAGCTTTGCTGCAGACGTCTCCAGTGTTTTTTCTGATTGTTGTTTGTAACTGGAGTGCTCATGTGCCGTGATCATTCTTGGCCTGGCTTCTGTAGCCTCATGGTTTCCATATGTGAGGCTGTAATGCTGGAGGACGTGTGAGGGTGTTTTATTGCACCACTGAAATCATGTTTTGGGCAGCTGTAACACACACGGTTTGCTGATGGGCCAGTAATAATTTCCTTGATGCTGTTCAGTGCCTAATTACACTTCCAGCAATGTCGGTTTCCTGATGTAGGGTACTTGGTCTGTGTTTTCACCTGAATAAAGGCTAATTCGGATGTGGTCAGGGTGTAACTGCCTGTAGCTGGGGTGAGGTGGGCAGAGTCAGACCCAATGCCCGTGTGTGCTGCTCGGGGTGGCAGCTCCATCCCCGGGCACATCTGGTCTGTCACATGGCTGGGGTGGTCTTGGGGTAACCTTGGTGAGATGGAGGGGCTCCAGTGCTCACAGCTGTGTCCTGACAGCCGTCACTGTGGGGGCCAGGACCTTCCCACCTTGCTAAACTGTCAGAGGATAACAGTCTGACTCTGGAGGGATCTGTGCAGAGCTCTGCTGTAGCCCGTGCTTCATCACTAAACAGGAGAAGTGGAAGCAGACATGAGTGGGCAGATGGGCTTGGTGACAAGGAAGCAGTTGGTCATTGTGCTCGTAGGGACCTGGCACCCAAAGACCTGCTGCAGAGGGAATAGGGCTTTCCTGTGCTCAGGAGTGTGTCACATGTGCCAACATGTGTGACCCCCACGTGGAGGAGGGTGTGTCACCATCTAAACCTTTTCTGGGGCTGTGACAGTGACCAGGAACACCCACCTCCACTTGTGCTCCCCTTTGGCAGGGCCTGGTCTCTCCTGGCTCGACCAAAGGATTGAATGTAGGCTGTCTCATTATCCCAGGTACCCTGTTTATTTCCTTCAGGGATTGAGTCCTTGTTCTATTCATGTCTAACCCCTTGCTACCCTGGTGAAGATGGATGCCCAAACCTCCAGAGAAAGACTAAAATGGAAGAGTAATAGTGAGAAAGAAAAGGGGAAGTGGCAGCAAGGGGGACTAATGACCGAAGTGCTGGTGCAGAAATACTGACATGTGAAGATAAAAGATGAAAACTTGAAGAAGTTATATCTTGTTATGGAGAATGGGGCTGAATTTGAATACAGCACAATGCTGATCCCCATGGCATGGTCAGGAAAATGGCAGGGGGAAAGGTGGAAAACCCTGCACTTGAGCTCCAAAGCATACATCAGCATGGGTGGAAGGGAAGTAACTCCAGCAGAGCTGCACTGGAAGTGCATTTGAAGACATATGTTGGAGAGGATTGGAAGTGGTCAGGGTGCTGCTAGTGTGAGGTGTCAGCCAGTGCTGGGTGAGGTAATGACCTTCCAGCAGTGCCTGAAGTGTGTAAAGCCTCAGTGCTAGAGGAGCTGGAATGACGTGGAGGGGGAAATAGTTCCTTAGACCAGTTTTGGGAATGTTTTGCTGAAGGAAGCCTCGAGCTCTGGCTGTTGGGAAGTAGAGCAAGGGCCGGGATGGTTTGGGGACGAGCTCTCGGTAGCTGCAGTGTGGGAGCTGAGCCCGGCCTGACCTGCTGTGCTCCGGGTGCTGCAGCCCTGGTTCGGCAATCGAGGAGCCCACGTGCCGCGTGGGGAGCGCGATTGGCAGGAGAAGGGTTGGACTGGGCAATAATCTTGGTGCACAGGGTGATTTATCAACCGTAATGGCTCTGTATCTTCCTCCCCTCCCTGGAGAACTGTGTCAGCTCCTCTCATGGTGGGAAGGAGTTGTCCTGAAAATGCTTGGAAAAGATAGTGGGTGTGTGTGGGGTGCGCGTGGGTCTGTGTGAGTGCCCTGCTGCACACACTGTTCCTGGGTGTCACAGGGACAGCTGGGGGCTGATGGCTGGGGCCTGGGGACATGAGGCTGGCACTGCTGCAGGGTGCCTGAGGCTCTGGGTCAGTGCCAGTCTGCTTTTGGGAGTGGGAATACCTGATGGCTTCTGTCTGCAGCTGCTGCAGGCGCTGTCCTTGCAGCTCTGCGCAGCGTTTGCCGTCTGCCAGGGCACGGAGACCTCCTGCTCTCACCTCTGCTGGAACACGCAGTGCTGACAGGCTCCTTCCCATGGTGTGGTCTCTCCTATCAGTTTTCCATGGGTCTGTCCTTCCTTTTTGCTGCTGCTCTGCATCCTTCAGCTGTCGGGAGAGGGGAGACCACTGGTAGGAGATGCTTGCTGGACAGTACCAGAAGGAAAATATCTAAGGGTACTTTTAGGAGACAGGTTTTCTTATTTGCCTTAGCCTTGCAGGCAAGAGTGGTTGTGTTAAAAATAAACACCAATGGAGGTATGGCTGCAGATTTACAACTGCCACATGACAGCTGCCTGCAGAATACGGAACACAGCGGGTCCTTGGACGCGTGATTTCAAGCGAGTGTTTTCAGACGTACAGTTTTAATTGGGCTATCTGGCCAGAAAGCTAAATAAATGTCTCTTCCTCATTACTATCACGTGCCTGATTTGTAGCTTTAATGCAGCAAAATGAACCAGTTTTAATTATGCAGATGCAACTGCCTGTGGTCCGGTATTGGAAACCTTGCAGAAAATTTGGCTTCATGTTGATTGGCTGTTGAATTTTGTGTTGCTTCCTGCAGCTTTACCTTAACCCTGGCAAAATGCAGGTCCCTGTGTGATCCCTCTGGCTGCTGTTGGCAGGGACATTGCTGCAAGGCAGTAGCATCTTGTGTTGTGTGCTTGGCCGGTGACATGATCCCTGGTGATCCTGTGGATGGGACTCTCCAAAAGGTGCATCTGGCTGAATAGTGGGAAAGGGATGATTCCTGCACTTCTGTGACTCTTAGTTGCTGTGTAAATTGATAATAGAGTTTTATATGCTAAATCCATTAAAGACATGAAAAAGGCTTGCAAACCTGGGGGTAAAGAAAACCAATGTGTTTTTTCCTCTTTTCATGGAGCTTAGGTGATCAGTGCTCTTAGCTTTGACTTTTTCTATTGCAGTAGCTGCATCCCTTCTTTTGTGTCTATTCTCTTTTCCTACCTGTTAGTCTCTTTCCACTTTGCTCAGAAAATGTTGGGAAAATTCCCATACCAAATCATTTTCTGGGATGGTATTTTGCTCAGAGAAGTTTTATTTCCCAGCTGGGGGAGGCAGCAAGGCTCGAACTTGACAGCCCATTGAATAAAATGGTTCTGTGCAAAAGAGAAGAAGGTTTCACCCCTTTGTACAGGGGGGCTGGTGGGAAACTGCTAAGTATTGTTTACAGAAACAGATGAAAGTGTCCATTGGCTTGTCTTTCTTAACAAAATGTGAGGAAGCGTGAGGTGAGGGCACCTGGTGTGCCTGGTGTAGCTCTGTTGGGTTTGGTGCAGCTCTCTGCAGCAGGTAGCAGGTTCTGATGGGTCTGATGTGGTTGTTACTGTGAGACTCTGGAGAAGTGCTCCACGCTGCTCCCAGTTTGGCTGATTCCCATGCAGATTTATTTGTTATCTTCCCCTTCCCTGCTGTGTTTCCTCAGTGGGTCTGGGGGTGTGGCCCTGGCAGGTGGATTTTACAGAGCCCTCAGTGTGTGGGCACTGGGTGGACCGGGTGCAGGGATAGTAGGAGAGTATAGATGTAATTCCTAATAAAGATTAATTGGCAAGCTCTAATGGAAACAAATTGAATCTGTTGGAGACGTTTCCTGCAAAGCTCAAGCCCTGGTGCTTCAGCGGAGGCTGGGATGGTTCAGCTTGGTCAGCAGCTCCTGCATGTGACTGACCACCAGCAGCTCTGTGCTCTGGACCTGCCTAAAACACCTCAGGTTTGAGCCTCCTCTGTGGACAGGGGGGAAGGGAGCTGGAGACCTGTGGTACCTGATCAGAGACGGGTGTACACACGTGCTTGGCTGCCCTGAGTGTGCCCAGACACCGAGGCTGCTGTTTGTTGTCAAGACCTTGCTGAGCCCAAAGGGTCTCCACGTGCACAGCCCCATTGGGATGAGTGCTGGTGGGGGCTGAAAGCCTGTGGTGGCCTCCAGCAGGACAGGGGTGATACTTGAAAACACAGATGCCATCACTGAAGTGTTTCTTCTCCTAGGACTCTTTGCTGAAGCTGTTGAAGCCAACACAGCAGAGTGGAGGTGCCTGTGGCAGGGTAAGCAGGAGAGCAGTGCTTTCCTCCTAAAGATGGAGAAGCCAGCAAAGAGAGAGGACAAGGGACACGCCGTGAGCCCCTTGCAGGACTGGCCTCTGCTGATCCGGGTCCCTGGCTCCAGCTGCCAGGCTGGGCTTCGTCTCCCACACAGTGGGATCGTGGGGGTTGTGTGTCTCCTGCCACACGGAGGGAAGGGAAGCTGGAGCTCTGGGTTAAAGCTCATTAGTGTGACTTGATCCCCAGGACGGGGTGAAGGCACCTTTAGCAGCCCTCCTGCTTAAACCCTTGGGTTCACATGGGAGCATCTGTGTGCAGTGAGAGTCAGCAGCAGTTCCTGCAGCTGATGGCCCCGGACAGAGCCTGCACATCCCACGTGGAGGCTGCAGGCTTGTTGGTCAGGCTTTTCATTAAGTGACTTTCTTTTAATGTGTTAAAAATATGAAATTCAGCTGTGTTTGGAAATGCACAGTATTGGTGAGGCCTCCTTAGGGCTCTGCTCCACTTCAGAGGCTGACTTTGTGTCCCTGAGCTCCTGGTGGGCCAGGAACAGGGGGCCGGGGGATGCAGGTCTGTCTGTCCTCAGTAGCTCCTCTGGCTTGTCTGCATGGCCAGTGGTCAGAACTGCTGGGCAGCACGTCCAGCCCTAGGGTTGTGGCTTGTCCTGAGGCAGGGGTCTGGTGGCATGAGCTGGGGTCCTGCTGTGCTCTCAGGTGATTTCTATACAAGAGAAGGGTATTTTGATCCTGTAAACCTGGCTGTTTTCTTTCCTGATTGCTGGCAGCTGCCTGCATGCAGCTGGCATTATTTGTCAGTCTATCCTTCCTCCTGATAACAATAAAACCCTCTTACAACACTTATTCATGGCCTGTAGCTAGTCCTGGTTCCAGGTGAAGAGTTTTAAGGGTCGTCAGAGTGCAGCACCAAACACGTTTCAGATACTTAAGAGATATTTATAAGCCTCTGCAAGGTGTAATATTTTAAGTTCTGTGTGCTGTTTCAGCCCTTGTCAGGAGCAGGATTTACTCTCCCCTTTGCTGGCCTGTGGAAGGTGGAGAGGCAGAACCTTCTCCCTTGAGCTCTTACATTTTCTCTTGCCTGGATTTGGCTTGGTTTCAGTAGCTGTTTGTCAAACTACCACCCACAGCAGCAGCAGCAATCACCTCCTAAAATACATTTACTGACTTGGGAGGCACCCGTGCTCCTGCCAGGTGATGGGACAGTTCACACAGGTAACATCTGGCTTGTTGCTGCTGCTCTTGCAGCTGCAGATGGGCTCAGCAGTGTGTTCCTCATGCCAATCTCCAGCAAAACTGGTATGAAGTAATCTCCCCTTCCTTACAACCTGCGTGGTTCTTTAGTCCCAAGTGTTGGTTTAATCCCAGGAGGCTTTTGATGATCTGCCAGCAAGCCCTCCTCCTGAGAAGGTTAATATTCCTTACTAATAACTACTGTGCTGTGTGTGCCCCACCTCTGTGTGTATTAGTGGTGTGTGTTGTAGCAGTGACCAAGGACGTGGAGATGTGTAAACAGCGTGAGCCCATGGGGTGATGATAGGTTGTGCCTGTCACTGCTGACCTCCTTAGGGCTGCCAGCCCTTGCTCCGTGCTCCTACTCTGCCTGTGATTGTTGGATGCACTTTAAACTGTTCATGTCTCCAAGAGCCTTGTTTCTTAACTTTTCCCTGACAAACTGGCCCAAGATAACTTATTTTAGAGTCCCTTTTCTCTCTGGAAGGCAGCTGCAGTGGTTTGGGCAGAGGCAGCTGTTGAACAGGGTATTGCAACAGGCAATTTTAAGAGAGGAAGTGGAGCATCAAAATAAAACTAGCGAGGGAGTTCACAAAGTTGTGGTGTGTTCCCAGGGCTGGACCCAGTCGGGGTGATGGGGCTGGTGTGCTCCTCACTGCCATGGTGCTGTGGGAGTGTTTGATGCCTGTGAGCAGCCAGCAGCTTGGCTTTAGAGTTCGTGTGAGAAATGGTCCCATCACAGCACAGCAGCCTTTGCCTGCCATGCTGGGTATGTACAGTCTTGCTGTTTATCCCAGGGTTGTTGGAACTCGGCATTGGGAAGGCAGCTGGTAGGATCCTGGCCATGGTGTGGAGGGAGAGGTTTCAAATCCTCTACTTTATTTTAAACCATCCTCTTTGTTTTGCCAACAAAGATATGTAAAAGGGGTGGTGACATAATTTCAGTGTGGATGTTGGTGGTTCCCAGCCTCTTCTGGATGTGAGTCCCCGGATTGAGCTCTGTGTGCCCAGCATGGTCAGAGGAGAGCAGCAGCAGTGCCTCTGGACTGGTGCTCCTGTGGCTTTGAAGTGGTATGTCTGTCTGCACTGGTTTGAGTTCCCTGGTCTGGGAACCTCTGGCCTGAGAGGGGCTGGGGGACCAGGATGCTGGAAAATCTGTGAGAAAGCTATGGCTGTGAGAGTCTCTTGCTTACATGTCTTGTGCTGTTGAGCTGCCTTACACTTCTGGGGGGGCACATTGTTTATCTGTTAGCTTTCCCAGTGTTCTTCCCTGGCTCCTGAAGCTGAGCTGGTGTTCAGGGAGGTTCTCCATGAAGACATTTGGTGCTGCAGAGTTTGGGAAACCTGCACTGCTCGCTGTGTCCAGCAGCTTCAGAGAAGAATGTGCATTAGTGTTACCTTTGGAGCTGGAGAATAGTTTGAAGAGGAGAAAAAAAACTTCCAGCTTTTCCTTTTTCAAATCAGCCTTTAGGAGGAACAGTTGTGTCTGTGACAAGGGATGACAGTCACTGTTCTATGTCTGGCTTCTCAAAGTAGCTCTGTAAAACATTGTTCTGTCTTGTAGCACGGGCAGGTGTGCAGAACAGCTCAGAAAGTCGCTGCTAGAACCACGGTGGAGGTACATTATCTCTGTCTGTATCAGCTGGGAGAGGACAGGAGGTTGCTCCTTGGTTAAGCATGCCTGATGTGCTGCCTCAGGTAGAAAAGAGGGAGTGCAGATCTTTGGGATGCTGCTCCTGGGAATGCTCAGGGTGCAGCCTCCAGGGCAGGGTTTTTATCCATGTGGCTCATGCTTTGGTTATTGCAGAGACAGCAGAGTGAGCTACAGTGGTGAGGTGAGGCTTGGGGCTGGGTTACCTGGGCTTGTATTGCAAGAGTAAATACTTAAAAAGGGCAGGATACAAACCTGTGTGAATGGCCAGAGATCAGGAGATGGAGGGCTGGCTTTAATGATTTCCATTAAGGGAAAAGGTAACCCAGTTTTCTAGAGCTTTTCTCTATCTCTTGGCCCAGCCTTCTGGAACAGTGTCACACACTGCAGGACTGCAGCAGAAGTCCCTGTCATGGGCCTGCTGAAGCAGTGGCTTCCCCTTCACTGTGGCAGATCCTCAGTTTTCTTTTTGCTGCTTTATTTGTTTGAGTTCTTTGTGGTCTCCAGGAGGTTCTGTGGCATGGTGAGAGCCTGAGGGGATATTGTGCTCTTGGAATGTTTAGAGGAGATGACCTCAAGAACAGATTTCTAAGCTCGAGATCAGCAGTTCAATAATTTTAGGTTGTTGGCCTTGTGTGCATGTAATATTTTTCTCTCTGTCAAATGCACTGGTTAATCAATAATTGCTTTATGGTAATAAAACCTGGATATTGATAAGGATTGAAAATGCCTCCCCTGCCCAAGGTGATGGAATCCCGCTGTACTGTGTGGTGCAAACTGAATGCTTTTCAGAAAACTTTGTGTATGTGTAAACTTATGGTCTGCCAGCTGCTGGGACCCGAGGGAGCTCACACAGTGGGGTGCTCTGGAACATCACTGCCCACGTAAGAGCTCTGGCTCAGAGCCCTGCTGCAGTAGGTAGGACTGGCTGTCCAGCATCAGTGGCCTAATGGCTTTAAGTGGCCTGGGCTTGGAAAGAAGTCTCTGTTAAAATCTCCACTTTTTTTTTTTTTACTTCATGAAAATTGGACTCTGATGGTGCTTTAGTCATTGACATTATAGAACTCATCGAAGAGTAAGGACTAGAGATCAGACTGTTGGTGTGGCAGCCTAATGCTTTTGTCTTGGCAAAGACTCCAGAGAGAATTCAAAATTTTCTCTGTGAAAAAAGGTTAATTGATCTTTGGGAAAAGCCTAAGTGATGTTTCATTCAGGACAGCTTGTTAGTGTTGGAGATGTTCGAGATACAGACTTGTGTCTGAGCTGGAGAGGATGAAATCCTGCTGCCATTTTGCAGCATTGGCAGCGTAGCAGGACTGAAGCTGCAGGAGAGCTTGAGGGTAGGAGCTGCATTGTCAGAGTGATGAGGAGGAGGCAAAGCCATCTGCGGGTGAGTCTTGTTTGGGAATGTCTCCCTGGAGTGGAAGGCAGTGTGGATCAGCAGGCTGTGGCTTAGGATAAAATGGGAATGGTGCTGTTGACCTTTCCACAGGCTGCTTTGTGTCCTTAACAGGGAGAGATGCACCAGAGCTGTGTGAGAGTGTGAGACGCCGTGTTTCGCTGCTCAGTTAGTGCGGGAGGAAACACTATCCTGCCAACAGCAGAGGGTATATTTATCTTTTTCTTAAGACTCCCCATATTCTGCTGCTACCTGCCCTCTGAAGCTGATTAGTCACTCCAGACTGATGGTGGTGCTGAGCAGGTGGCCCATGGTCACTGTGGAGTTGGGTTTCTGGACCTCAGGAGTTGGGTGGGGATATCTGTTCAGCAACATCTCTGGAAAGATGCTGAGGACCACTGACCAGCAGTGACTTCCACTGGAAGGAGATACGCCCTTGGTTGATTAAGAATAGTGGGCCTTCTAAGAAAATGTTATTGTTGGCAGCTGTTCTTGCTCCTGTGTTATTTGGGAGGGTGTGCTGACTTCTCTGGAGGGACAGCATGCCCTAAATGACCCCTAAGGAGTGAGGAAGTCCTGCTCTGGCCAAAAGAGGGAGTTCAGTTTGCAAATATGCTCAGTCATGGCAACCATGGCACTGTGGGTTTAAGCAAATCCTCTTGAATGGGTGGGATGTCTCCCATGGACTTTAGCCTGTGGTGCTTTGTGCCCTTGGGATCATGTGCCAAAATCCCTGCCCACATGAGGGGTCATGCAGTGTGTGTTGCAGTATGAGAAAAGAGTTGCCTTGCCTTTCATCCTGCAGTGGCTGAACAACCTGTCCACACCCAGCCCTTCAGCATGGGCAGTCAGGGCAAGCCTGGCAAGGGCTGCTCCTTTGGGATGTCTCTTCCTGTAGGTAAAAATAGTTTTTGGTTGTCACACTGAGAACTTCAACAGCAAGGTGTGTACAGGGGGTTGCTCCCTGCTCTTTGAGAAGGGGTTTGCACATTGCTGCTCAGTGCAGTCACTCTACAAGTACAGGCTGGAGTACCACGGCGTGCTTTTGTTTTGCCCTCTTGCCTAATGGCTGTTTCTCTTTGGAATTGGGCATGTTTTCCAAAGGGTTGAGTACTTTTACAGTCAATATTATGTACAGTGAAGCATGCTGAGGTCAGCACAAATGAATATCATGCTTCAGGGTGGAATGTGATTGCTAGAGAAATCAGAAAACAATTTCTCTCTCCATGCAGAACATTACACAATTGGCTGTATATATTAGAGTTTCCCCTGCAGCATCAAAGCAATGCTCTTAGAGGCCACTGGATTAAGTCACATTGGCATGTCTGTAAATACCCGTGTAATAGCTTCAAAATGCTTAAGAGTATTAATGGCTGTATTTTCCCAGCACTTCTGAGAGGCAGGTTGGGAGCTGGCCCGGCTGGGGGGCTCAAGAGGGCAGGAACAGCAGTGGGGTCCTTACCTCTGCCTCTTGTGTAGGGACCAGATGCTGCTGGAGCTCTTGGAAATGACTTCTACAATCGAGACAGAAACTTGTATTTTGTCAGCTTTTGCTTTAACCATGCTTTGTTTTACTTTCCACTAAGTACAGTAAATATTTTGTAGGGACTTTTGTAGTGTTCTTTTTTACCAGTACAGTGAATGGGACTTCTACTGTGGTAATAAATGAAACTGGAAATCAGAGTCTCTACTTGGATTTTTCAAATAGTTCAGGAAGAGCCAGAGGAAGTGTGGCAAAAAACAATTTTAACTTGGAATAGATAAGTGACCAGGGAAACAAGCTCTCAGCAGGTTCTTCCAAAGCATTTTTTGTTTCTTTTAACATCCTTGCTGGATTGTGTTCAAAGTGACTCACAGCTTTAAAAGCAGTTTTTCCTGCACAGTGCTGTGTGCTCTTGACCTACTCTTGCTAAAATCCCTAAAGAAACACTAAGTAAACATACTCTAAGTGAAAATGTCATATTATAAAGCCCTGCAAGTGAAACCATAACAAAGAGTACTCATGTAGTGATTGTTCTATGGGATGGCAGAGTGAGATGCACTGGTGGAATAACAATAATCTGTTCCACGGGAGAGGTCAGCTCTGAACTGAGGGGGAGTGGGAAGAAGAGTCAAAAAGAAATGCACAGTTTGCCTCTTCTAATCGCACAGTGTGCACTTGTACATCCCTGAGACTGTGCTGTTGATGTAGCTGCCTCCTCCTTTACAGACACCTGGCCAATGTGCAGAGGAGACATCCATGTTGGATGGGAGAGGAGCCTGGAGCAGATGGTGTACCTCTCCTGAGGCTCCGGGCTGGAAGGAAGTAATTTTGCAGGTCACAAAGCCAGAGAATAACTTCAGAATTAAGCTTCCATTGGGGGTTTAATGGTGGTTGGCCATGGCAGTAGTCACAGGTCATCTCAGAAGTTCCCTGACTGTGTGTGAGAGCTGAGTGTGAACTCTGGCTGCCCTGCTGGTTCCTGGCCAAGAGTTTTCGTGGAGTCTGGTCATGTCATCACTGTGTTTGCTGCAGTGTCCTTGTCTGTGGTGTACATTGCAATGACACTGAAAGACATTGCTGGCCACCAAGCTAACTAGTGAGCCTGCAGCAATTCACAGTGGCAGTATGCCTTTGGAAGAAAGAAAAAACCTTCAGTGACCTCTTCCTTCACTTTTTTTGGGTCTTTACCAGGCTGCACATGTTTAGAGCTGGGTGGGAAGAACTCCTTATCCCCAGTAGCATTTTTGTGTGAAGTCTTGAGTTTCCCAGTAGTTAGCTGCTCCTTGTCAGCCCACATCCAGAGGAAGGACAGAAGGACAAGTTGGGGTTTCCAGGTTCTGAATTGCCACGGTGTTTATTGTGGCTCCAGCTGCAGCTTGAATGGGTGCCAGACATCTTGTAGGGGGAAGAGGCTCCCCTTGCTTCTGGAATCACCCTGACAGTGCTGCTGGGCTTTCCTGTTCTCCTGGCTGGACCATCAGGCCTGTCCCAGGATGGAGCCGTGTGTGTGGTTGGTGGCACTGCCACATCTCCCCTCTGCTGCTGTCCCTGCACTGGGGGGCTCTGGGCTCTTTAATTGTTTGTCACTGGGGGAATTGCTTGTCCTAAAACCAATTACAACCTGACAAAACTGATCTGCCTTATTTACAAATACATCCATCTGGTTGTGGGTTGCCTGGTGGTGCTGCCAGAACAGTGTGAGGTCTGGATTGCTGCTGCTGAGTTACCAAAGGGCTCCCTGGCCAGCATGGCCTGGAGCTGCACCGTGCCTTGCTGTGTGGATGTTCTTTGTAGGACAGAGGGAATTCAGCCTTAGTCTCAGGACAAGCTTCGTGTAGGCGAGTGGAGGCTGCGGGTGCCTGGGGTGCGAGACTCTGATTTTTGTGTATGCCTGGAACTCAGTTTTGAAAAGGTTCAAAAAAGGAGAAAAATGGGCGACTGGTGTCAGGACTTTGGAGCTAAAAACCATCACAACTGGTAGCTGAAACTGTTTCAGACTATTTTCATTTTCCTATGAATGTTCAGTTGCAGCTTAAAAAAGATCTGAGACATTATGAGTCAGTTCTGATTTCACCCTCGGGCCAGCAGTTCAAAGCTGAATATAGTGAATTTCAGAAACCTTCAGTAAAAGCCTCCGTTCCTTGTTTATTGTGTGTGAGATCCACAGAGGGGAGAAAAGACATACCTACCTAAACAAATGTAGCGTGGAGGAAACAGGGAGGCGTTGCCCCCTAAAACAAGTAATTGAAATTAGCATGGCTGGATTTTGGTGTGTAATTGGAGGTGAGTGAATTAGTCGTTGTGAATAACAGAGAGGAGAAATTCAGGCCTGGTTTTGTTTGCAATTTATCTAGGAATGAACTTTAACTTTTGTATCTATGAATAATCACTCAGTTTTCTCTGGTTGGCTGAATAGCTGAAAATTCATAAATTGGGATTAAAGGCAGTACAGAATGCTGCAATCTGCATATGAAAACCTGTGTTTACATGGATTTAAGTTTTCTTGATTCTCTGTTACCATAGTAACTGAAGATTTTCTACAAGGGTGAGCTAGTCTGGTGATGGGAACATGAGGTAGGATATTTCCATTTTACCTCCAGATTTCTGAACGTTCTTTGACCTCTGAGCTCGGATCTTTAGTGTCATATCGATGTGAGCTTTTAGTGTTGGGCTTTTTGCAATTGGTGACTGCAATTGTGCTGAAACTGGTGTTTGTTATAACCTGTTTGTGGTTTCCCTGATTCTCAGCAGTGCCTGTTTCCTGTTCCAGTTAACAGGTTTTTCATAAGAAATTTTCTGAAATTCATCAGAGACAAATAACAGACCTTTGATTTCGTTCCCCCCTTTTTTCCTCCTGTTGCCAGGCTGTAGTTTATTGCTGAAAAATGTAGATACAATGGTCCATGAGGAAAAATACTTTTTGGACAAAGTGATGAATGTGAGCACAGTTTGCAGTTCAGAGAGACCATGGTCTGTTGGCAGGGGTGTGTTCTGCAGCCCCCAGCCCTGTTTGGTCCCTTATGAATATCAGTCATGTAAGGACACAGCACTGAGTACAGCCAAAGCAGGAGGAGGAAATGCACAGGGGAAGAAGCAAAGCAGTGATAGGGAAGGAGAACTCTCATCACTTCTGATAACATGAGCTTTTGGGCTGCAGCAGAGCCAGCTCCTCTGGCCACCACAGCAGGACAGTGGTGCTGCTTCTGTTCTTCTCTCTTACGAGGAGCCCCGTGCCCAGAGCAGGGAGGAGAGCCCCTTTGGGGGGTTCTCAAGAGTTTGGGTGATGTGCTGTTTCCCAGTGACCGAGCAGTGTGTTGGCTGTAGCCCTGCCATCAGTGTGTGCTGGGGCAGCCAGACATGCTGGGACTGTACATCGCTGTTCACGTGGGGATTGATTTTCTTCACTAGTTTTAAATCCAAATAGAAAATCCGACTTCCAGGATGATGATCTTTCCCTTGAAATGTAATTATAGCTCCGTATAATGCAGCTGTTCTTTATCTTAATAAAATATCCTGCTGGAGGCAACTTATTGGACATAATTTATGTGCAAAGGCATCTTGTGACTTTTTTTTTTTTTAGAGAAAATAATCCATTAACATTTACAGTAAAATTTTTAGGATAAATGCCATGTATTTTAAAAAATTCATGTGCTTATAGTTATTAATGAAATGTAAGGCTAAATTTAGTTGAGTTCTTTACATATTGCTTAGTTTGGACAACTTTTCTACATTGTTATATTCAGTTTCAGTGTTCATTTGAATCAATGGCTCATAAGTTAAAGGGAGATTTTTTTTGCTGAATTAAAGAGTTTGGAATTAATCCCTGTAAGAGATAGTCACATAACACAGACTGGCATTAGTTCAGGAAAATATTAATATGTAACCTTCTACTTTTTCACTGAAGTGATTGTAATTTAATTCATAATTTACATTTAAAAAAAATTTAAACAAAATTATGAATCTCAAGTTTGATCCTAAAATTTCCAATGTAGTTAGAAAAATACAATTATTTTTGTCTCAGGTGTTTTCTTTCCTGCGTTTTGCCTCCTGGCTGATCTGTCCCTAACCTCAGCTCCAGCACGTTTTCCTTAATTAGTTCCCCAAAGGCCATTATGTGTGACTTCTCCCACAGAGGGAGCGAGCACAGGGCCAGCAAAGGATAAAGCCTCGAGAGCTGCTGTGGTTTGTGTGCTCTGATGAGGAGATGTCTCCTTTCCGAGAGCAGCACCCAGCTCTTGGGAGAAGCTGGATGTGTATTTCACTAAAATGTTTTTAGTGGTACCATTTTTACACCACCAGCTGTGATTTTCAGGTGTTGGTAAGGGGGTGTTTATGTCCTGGGGGGGCCCCAGGTCAGCCAGGCTTTCCTTGCTGCAGACCTGCAGCACGGCAGGGCCGCCCTGGGC
>JAWWEE010000021.1:508620-587087 GCA_035221455.1 Xenops minutus
CCACGGCAGGGCAGCCCTGGGCTGGGGAGGGGGGAAGGCAGTGGCAGCCCCTGGCTCTGTGGAAGAGGCTGCTTAGCCAAAGAGACTTGCCAAACTAGTATTTTACCCGTTGACTTATTAAACCATGTATTATTTCCCTGGAAAGATTCCTCTTCTGTATCTTTAGATCTTCCTGGCAGCAGAGATGTCTTTGACAGATGCTCGTCTAGTCTGTGAATAAAATCCTGCAGCTTTTATCTGGGAGATCTGACATCCTCACTGGTTGGTCTGTTAACCTCTTGGTCTGTTGAATGCTTTTTTCCCCAGTATTGGAACTAAATTTTATTTTGTGAACAGGAGGCGACTTGTTCCTGTGTTTCCCTCAGTGCTAGTGAAGAAAGCTTGTGAAGAGGGATTCTCTCAGGGGAAGATTGCTTAGAGAAATCATGAAATTTTCCTGAGAGTGCAATTGTATCCTAGGTGAAGGACACAGTCCCTGTGCCAATCCTCCATGTGCAGTGTTGGACTGGGGTGTTCAGGGAATCTGCTGTGTTTTCTGAGCGAGGGCAGCTCGTGGACCCTTTGGTGGTGCTGCTGCCCAGAGGGGCTGGAGGGATGGGCAGCTGGAGTCTCCTGAGGGTCAGCAAGGGCAGTGCCAAGTCCTGCAAATCTGCTTTCCCCAACAGATGGGGAAATAGCCCTTTTGAAATCATTACACTGTTATATTTCTTAAAAAGCACACTAATAAAATAATGGTGGGCTGGTCTCTAACTGGATTTAAAAATGTTTCTCATAATTCACTAACGTCTTTCCCATCATGATGCCGGAATGTCTGTTGTGACTTTGAGGAGGCAGCAAATGCAATTTGGAGAGAATTCTGAACTGCCATTTATTTTAAGCAGGATCTTAGTTCTCACTTGTAGAGCTTCCTGCCCTTGCTGAGAAGGCACTTAAACGTTTCTGCTTGTTCTTGTGTGCTATTTAATCCCATCAGTGCGCTGAAGGCCCTCCTAAATAGTGCTGTGTGAAGCTATTCAGTTCAATACCGTTTAATGGAGGTGATAAATGTTAGATGCCTGCCTGGGGTGCACAGTTGGGTGGCCCATGCTGAGGTGATTCCAGCCCTTTCTGCTCCTGGCCCCTTGCCCTGTCGCCAGGGACCTGGTGTGTGCTGGCACCCAGCTCTGCCTGGCCATCAGTGGGACAGCACCTGGAGAGGCAAGGACAAATATTGGTTTGAGTACAACCCTCTGTTTGCTTTTTCATGTTGGCAATATCTTCTGTCTTTGTCTTCCTCCTCTTGGTAATACTTTCTTCCTCGTTTTGTAGTATCCTGTATCTTTATTAGCATTGATTCCTGTAGGATCTTGCTAAGAGCAAACCAGCCATTCTTTGAAATGCTGGTGCTTTAGGCAAAGAGCAGGAGCGTCCATGTCAGTCTTTGTGAGCAGAGCAACTCTGTACTCCTGCAGGAAGGGCACAGCTGTCCCCCTGTCACTGCAGGAGATGCCCTTTCCTGGGGACCATCATTGACAGGAACAGTCAGTGCTGGTGAAACTTTGCATTTTGTCCTATTTTGCATTTATTAGCATATACTAATTATTCATAGGAATAATTACCCTTTCCCAATTCACATTAATTTAGATGGCTTTTGAAAAGCAATCAAGAGAAGCAGGGGATGATAATGCATCAAAGGGAATAAGGATATGGCACAAAAGAAATAAGGGTGCATTTTATGTAAGCGACCATGTCAAGTCACTGTCAGCTCTTCCCTTCAGATTGCAGTCACTGAAAGTGAGTTTGATGGCAGGTTCTAAAGGTCATCTCTGAAATGTGCTTCCCACCTCAAAAGTCTATTCACGCTCCTCTCATTTTTGTATTCCTTCAGTAAGGAACATCATCTTATGAGAGACAGCAGGAAAACAGGCAAAACCACATGCTAGGTTGTTCCACCATTCCAAAGTGGCTTCCCTGTCCCTGCACAGATAGGGTTAAATTCTTAAGTGCTTTTATTATTAGGGAGGACATGAAGCTTGAGGGTGCAGTGTATTCGTGCCTGCCCTTGGCTGCTGGGATGAGCACTGGAGTCTCCTTTGTGGCCAGCGCCAGTGGAAGGAAGGTCTTGGTGGTATAGTCAGATCTGGGGGTTGTTTGGAGGGCCACACACCTCTGCAGTTCTGTAAAGTGTTACTGTGACTAGATCATCGTGAGTCTTTGACTTTGAACTAGGCCATGAAGATGAATATCCTAGTGTTGCATGAGACTCATGGCCTAAAAATATTGACTGTGTTCTTTTGCTCTGGGTTACAGATGCTGCTCTGAAAGCCAAATGTGATGTGATGAAATAAGAGTGCCTTGGTAGACAGAGATATAGAGTGAGTAATCCTTAGAGAAGGGCAGGAAAAGGCAGGATTCAGCTCAGGTCAGAGGACAGACTGAGCAGGGGGAGTGGGGCTCCAGTGGTCATATGCATATTGGAGGAGAATAGTGACTGTGTATTGGGTTAGTGTTTGTGATGCTTCACAAGTTAAAACCTTGTTTTCTCAATTCACTGAGATAAATCTCTTCGGTTGTTCTAATGAGATTGAAACTGCTCCTGTGCAGATTAGTGCCAGTGTTGGATCAGCTGGCCCTGCTCAGCAGGAACAGCCCCGCAGCCCTGTGTGATTCCAGTCAGTGTTGGCTGCTTGTAGTGAGCACAAGTCATCCCTTGTTGGGAGTGTCTCAGAGGGAACAGCCCTTGCACTGAAAACAAACTCCAGTGACCTGTGTCAGGTATAGTTTCTGGATTATTTTGCTGACATTGCCAGAATTGTAGTAACTGAAAAGAAATCTCCCTTGAGGAGTGTTTGCCAGGGTGTTGGTTACACACTTTAGGTGCAGGGATGGGTGGGCATCAGTTCAGTTAGTCTGGGATAGTGTGGTGTGTTGGGAGATACTGAGCTGGGGTGCTGCTCAGGCTGGTTCCATGTGTGCTGCTGCAAGTCATTAATGCACTGTTCCACATCCCACGTGCATTATTGACAGCTAGATAAGGGAGCCCCTAAGTTCATCACTGCTTCAGCTTTGTGCTGTCAGATTGGAATGAGGACGTGCTCTGAATCTGTGTGACATAGCAGGTCTTGTTCCACCAGAGGCTTGTGCTATTGTATGATTGGAGACTTCTGGCACTGATGGCAGGATATAGTCATAAAATTAGAAATGCATGTGAGGAATGGTGACAGCATGCTGCCACCTTTATTTCTTTGGTACTTTGTATTTTAAAAAGTCTGTGTACAGCATAAGGAGATGAGGAAAATACAGTTTTCTACCAGAAGTAATTCAGTAGTTAATTGTATTTATAAATGATTTGGTAAGCAGATGTGCAGTAATGAAGAATGCTTTGAAACAAAAAGATTGTGAATGTGTTCCTTCACTTTGGGATCCAAACTCATGAAATCTGTTGTCTGGGGCCTTCGGAATTCCTTGGACTACACTGTGCTTACCTCTTTTCAGCAGCAGGTGCAATTCCAGGTGGGATCTCAGTCCATAAAGTGCTATTGGACGTCAATGGCAAGCTGTTTACATGGGCAGGTTTTGTCTGGTTTGTGCCATGATGGGCAGAGACAGTTTCAGAGTAGGGAGGAAGTGTGTCCCAATGTGTCTGAAATACACTGCTGTGCATGGGGGGATCTGGTCTGAGTCCCAGACCCGCTGAGATGGCTCCTGCCCCTGTGCACAGCGAGAGGACAGACCCACCGCCACCTTCCCAGGCTGCCTTTTGTCCTCCCACACACCTCCTTTGCTTGTCTTGCCGAGAGACAATGAGAGGGGGCATCTTACTGTGTTGGGTGGAGAGGTTTGAGCTTCGGTTCAGGTCTGGCTGCTCAGTGAAGAGATGGTGCGAAACAAAGCTCAGAGTCACGTAAACTTGGCAAGCTGATGTGTGGGAGAGAATGAGAATAACATACGGAGCAAAGGAAGGAAAGGCTGTCAGGAGGAGCCCAAGGGAGTCCTACTTTTTGAGGGAGCTCATCCAAGCGAGTGGTGATGGGTGTCTCGAGGGCAGAGGTTAAAGGCACTGCTGGAGGAGCTGATGAGTTGGCCCTGAGAACGGGGCCGGGCCCTTTGTGAGGCTGTTCCCCGGGATAAATGATGCCAGAGGGAAGCACAGAGGGGACTCTGCCCCTGGAGCGGGCAGAGGTGTGACGTGGAGCCCGGCGTTGGCAGCTGCTCGCTGGGGTGGGGCACTCAGGGGAACTCTTGGGATGAATTCTGCCGTTTTAAGGGGGTAAAATTGTGGCTGATGCCTTCAAAACATGGGAGGTTAGAGAAGAAGAGATAACACGTGTTTGGAACGCTCCCAACATGTAACATATTGCACATGTATTATGTAGGCTCAGGGAATGATGTTTAAAATAGCTGAGCCCACGGGCTACTTGGACAAAGCAAATATCAAGAACATTAAGTTCTCCTCTTGCTAGGCTTTACTTGCCCTTGTTACTAAGGTCATTTCAATGCGTATTTTGATAGCTGTGAGATACTTGTGTAACAACTTTGTGCTTCAAACATTTCTATTTCTTTTTTAACTTTGAAGGAAAACGTGTTGCCAGATTTTTGTCAAGCTGTCAGTGAGGGCTTTGTACTTGCAGGAGCGATGGAGAAACACTTTCCAAAGTCATTTTACTTCTTTCTCAGTCTTAGGCTGGCAAATCAGGAGAAGCAGCTTTTCCCATGAAAGAGAAAAAGGGATGGTTCTCTCGGGGGCTGCAGGTATGCTCTGGGTTGGAGGAGGTGAGAGCCTGTCGGTCACTGCTGGGAGCGGACAGGGAGCATCTGTCCGTGTGCCGTGTGACAAACCCTGTCCTAAAAATGGGCTAAAATTGCCTGATGCGACCCTTTGAGATGGTATTGGGGCCAAGGGAAGTTCCAGATCCCTGTCCAGAGAAACTCAGCATTTCAAAAGGGGGTTTTGGGAGGGCTGGGGAAAAAAAATCCCATTTGGAATATTGACTTTCAAGGAACAAAAATACAGTAAAAGATGATGATGATGTAAGTAAAGCACTGTTGTTGCCTAAGCCCTCTATGTTTTACCTAAGTGTTAATACCAACCTACACAAATCCTTCCTCATTGTAACACAGCTCTCATTGCTTGCTTTAGTCTCTTTCCAGCTAGCCTGAGCTAGTGTTGACAATTCAGTGTGCTGTGGAGAAGCATCCTGAGGCCAGGTGGAAGACACTCAGGGGCCAGGGCTGAGGAGAAGCTGGCCATGAGCTCAGTGTCGGGAGCAGCAGCCCAGGGGCTCTCTGTGCCTCTGCTCCCGACTGCCCCTGTCTCAGACCCACTGCTCCGAGGTGGCTGCCCTGGGATCTCAGCTCTCTTGCCAAACTCGTAGCGTTTCTAACAGGTTTAGCCAGGTTCTGTTCCTCTGAACTCCTTAGGCTGGGAGGTGGAAAGAAAGTGCAAGGCAAGGAAATCCTAGGTGTCCCCACTCATCTGCACAGAGCGGCAGAGGGTGTCTCTTCTCCATCAATTTTGGAAGGACAGTGTCAGAATTACACATAAGAGTGACAAATGTGATATTATCAAAAGCAAATGTAGTTAAAGCAGCTTCTAAACAAGCTAGGAACAGCAGTGACTCAGCAGAGAGGGGCTATAAATACCAGAGCTGATGCAGCAGCTGCAGCTGGGGGGGCAGCAGGAGAGAAGGGAGCTGGGAGGTTCTGGGATGTACCTGGATCCACATGTATTTTGAGAAGCTGTCAGGGAAAAGAGAACCAGAACTGGTAATTACAAAGTGCTCTCCAGATACTTAGTGTAGAGTTAAATGGTTGGTTTCCTTAGGTCTTCTGTTAGATCAAGGAAGAAATGGGAGTGGTGACTCAAAGCTGTGCTTCCGTTCTGGAGGGGCGTGGAGTGCAGATGTGCAGACACCTCACCTGCTCTGAAGGAACGCTGGCTTTGCTTTTGCATCTGTATTCCCAGTACTCTGAAAGGAGAGTTCACAGCAGTAGATAAACCCATAATGTAACAGAGTTTTAAAACAGGAAGTCTGCAGTAACTGAGTCTGTGTGGTGCTTTTGGGAGGTGCAGAAGCAGGGGAGCAGTGCATGCATGCTGCAGAGAAGGGTGTGTGGAAGTGGCATTGTCACAGCCAACAATTCAGAAGGATTAAAGGCAAAATAGTGTTCTGATGTGATTTTGCATTGAAGATTATCTGGTGATAAAGTCATGAGATGTGTTATGTGGGATGTTTATTTGTAGGGAGGTTTCTGTACATAATTGCTTCCATTTGCACCTTGGATATCTGCAGCCATATGTTTTTTTAAATGAATGGTAGAAAGCAGGGGCTAACAGGTCTTTTAATTCCCTTCCACTTCCCCAGTCCTGCAGGGCTGTACCCACTGACATGCTTCTCTCTGCTGTCCCCAGTTGCTGAAGTGATGCAGCAATGGAGTGTCTTGTGCTTCCTTTTAGTCTTTGTTTTCAGTCCTTCAAATGGGTAGAAATCCATGTCTTTATTTGGAACAGTCCCCATGTCCTCTCTTGCCCACCCTCTCCCTTGCTGGAGTGGCAGTGACATGGTGAGGATTGCTGGTGGCTGATTCCATCCCTCTGTCTCCTGTGTGTTTTGCTCAAGTCTGAATTTCGGGTGGGCGGGCAGTTCATTAGTCTTTCCGCAGCATCTATGCAGATTGTGATCTGAGCTTATTTTAGAAGCGAAAAATCAGGAGCAATTAGCAATCTGCGCAGGAGGGAGCTGGGAAAGAGGCAGGCACCAGCTCTGTGGCATGCAAAGGACTGGGCCCTGCACTGACCTCAGCCAGCAGGTCCCCACGATAGCCAGTGGGCTTGTTGATGTGTATCAGTGTGGTGTTCACAGGCGAGCGTCCCTGCTGACAGCCCACAGCTGGAGTAAAGCCATTGCAGATGACAGGTGTGGGAGTTCCTGATGTATTGTAGATACAAGGTGTGGTCTCACAGGCTCAGGTGAAGGCAGGAGAATATGGCAGCAGTGCTGTACAGGAGGGGCAGAGATGTGTCCATAGCCCGAGATTCAAACCCCGGTGCAAAACCTCATGAGGGGCACAGACTGCCCCAGGATGTCCTGTGGTGCCTCCTCACCCGATGCCTGTGGGCAGCTGAGGTGGGTCAGGCCATGGCATGTGCCAGCTGGCTGTCAGGGAGATCTGGACAAGGTTAGATCTGCCTCTTGGTAGCAGTTCATGTAAAGAAACAAATAACAGTCTTTGTTTACTCACCCTGCCAGGACGATGCATTACTTCACTGTTGTTACCTGGCTGGTACCTCAGCCAACCTAAGAGCCCCATATTTTTGCCTGATATGAAGGGATGTGGATTCAAAGAATTGGAGAATTCTGTACATCAAAGGCTGAACAGGAGAGAAGGAAGGGATTTTCTTTTTCAAGCAATATCTTGAGAGAATGAATGCTGGAGTGCTTGCATCTAGCTCTTGTCTTCCTTGCACTTGTGACACAAGGCAAGCAAGGCAGGAGAGTCCTGCAGGGAGAGCACTGCAGCAGTGCTGGCTCTGTGCATACCAAGGGAATCAAATGAAATATTTGAGGGTTTATTTTCTGGAAGTGACGGACACCTGCAGTGACAGCTGATTTTAGCCAGAGCTGTGGCTGTGGGAGGTGTTTCTGCCCTGATGATGCTTCAGAAAAAATCCACGCACACTGGATTGGGTTTGCCTGCTGACTCGCTTCCTCTGGATCTGCCCAAGTACCTTTAATGCCCTTTCTGGTTTGCATCCACATATAAACGAAATAAATGAAGCCTGAGATGCTGGGGAAGATGGTGAGAGCAGACAGTGTGCTTTATGCTGATTTCCCTTCCTTTGGAAGGCAGGAACACAATCACTTCGTCCTGAGGATGTGATGACTCTCACAAAAATGAAGCAAGCAAGGGTGATTATCTCTGCTTTGTGGGTGGCAGCTGCACAACCCAGTGATCCCAACATGGAACATATTATTAGCCTCAAGCTGAGCTGTCTGCAGCCTGGAGCTTGCTCCAGGTCTGTAGTAGATAATGAATTCATGAGGAGATTGTGAAGTATTCATCTGGATCCTGTCTGCTGTGGAAAGCCCTTTGGATATTGTCTCCCCATGGCTGTTGGATTCTCTGTCATGCATTCTTTACCTCCTGAATATCCACATGGTCCTTCTGCAGTGTAATAGTGGGGTTCTGCCGGTCTTTCTTCACCCTAAAACACCCCAAAACTGCTGGTATGATTTGAGGCTGGGTTTGCAGCTCATAGGGAGGGTTGTGCTGGTTCTCGGTAAGGTGAAATTCCTCCCCACCTTTGTGCTTCCCCTCTACAGGCTGGCCGGATCCGGTGACAGATGATGTGCCTTCATCAGTCACAGCACAGCTTTCCCTTGGTACTCCAATATTGTGCTTTTTCCGGGAAAGCAGTAGGAGTGAAGAGCAGTATCAGCCTTGGGCTGACATTTGGCTGATCTCTGAGGCAGAAGTTCTGGAGGAAGCAGCACTGCTGATTCCCTGGCAGCAGCTGAAGCTTTCCCAGTTGGTGCTGGTGAAGGCAGCGAGCAGAGCACCTGCCCTTGCCCTTGGCCCAGTCCTCTGTGCTGGAATTGCAAAGGCTTACTGGGAATAATTAGCCAAGAGGATATGAAAGAGCAACGTTCCTGGATGAGGAAGGCATGCTCCAAGTGAAGCATGATCAGCCCCTGGAGATGCCCAGGAGGTTTTGGTGTGGGGGCACAGCATGGAACTGGTGGTGCTGGGCAGTGCTGGGCACATCTGTTCCAGGTACAAGCTTCAGGGAGCTTCTTACCCATGATATTTTTAGGAACATTAAATCAAGCAAACACAAGAAATTGGGCAACTGCTGCTGTTGGTCTTGCCAGTTCCTAGAGGTTCCTAAATTTGAGTCTGCTCTTCCGCAATTCATTTTTCCTCATCATTTTCTATGTCCCTCTCAGACTGGGAGCAGTTTGGTCTCAGAGAGGAGTTCACTCTCATCTCCACTGCAGAATAGCATGGTGGGAGACAGAGCAGTGGCAGAGATGTCCAAGGAAAGACTTGTTTTATCCTATCTGTAAAATTAGGCTGGTAATCCTTCCCTCTGTTTTGAAGATGTTGAAGCTTATACGATTACTATTTACAGGATGCTTTGAGATGTGAGATGAAAAGTTCTTTAAGGAATTATCCTGTATTTTTAATGCATGTAAAGCATTACCCTGGAAGAGAATTGGTTCAGTGAGTCCATGAATGCACAGATTTTTCAGGCCAGAAGGCGCTGCTGGATAATCTGATCTGACTTGTGTTATAATATTTGATCCTGTTAGGGCTGTACAGAGGTTGGGGAGCTTGTGGGGATACCCAGGGCTGGCTCTAGGAACTGTCTGCAAAGCTCTGTTCTCTTAATGATCTGTGAAATCTTTCCATGCCTGGATTAAGGAATGTGAGGTGCTGGAGCGAACTGCATAATGATCTTTTCCTTTATTCCATCTCAGTGGCTCAGGGTGGGATTCACATTCTTGTACAGCTCTTTCTTTCCCAGTTTGAATACATTCTCCTTTGCATCTTAATAGCGCCAAGTCCAGAGCTCCGGTTACATCATGTTTGGGCATACAGTGCATAAAAGACTTTCTCCAGCCCATCCCAGTGCCCCCCATGCACTGCATTTCAGTGCTGGAGAGTGGACAGATGAAGGCTCTGGAGCAGATGCTGGCTGTGCAGGAGGGCAGCCAGAAGAGCTGTTTTCTCTGGGGGAAAAAGCCACCATCTGTTTTGGTGAAGCTTCCTTTGCTCTTCTGAAATCTTGAACAAATGCAGCTGATCTGTTTGGCTCTTTAATGCTTTAACCCCTTCTTACAGACTTCTTGCATCCCCTCTATTGCAGAGGAGGCACAAGCCTGAGGAGGCCAGCTGTTCCACTTTCCCTCTTGTCCTGTTCCTGCTTAGGAAGCAATCGATTGGGGACAGAGCTCACTTGGGCAGAGGTGCTGGCTCTGGGACACAAGGGGCTGGTGAAGGCGGTGCCCCCCAAAAAGGCATAGGCAGCAGAGGATTGCCAGGGGCATCGGGATGGTGGAGGCTTGGAATGGACCTCTTTGAAGTTTGTCTTCTTTAAAATAACACCAAAAACCCCAAACCAAAGAAAAAAACCAACCCAAATAACAAAACCAACCCAAAAACCCTGACAACTTTGCATTGCTGAGCATTTCTGTGGTCTTGTTCCACTTTCCATCCTGTAAATTCTCCCTTGCAGTGATCAGTGTGATCAGTGTAGGACTGTGTAGCTCAGATTAGCATACAGTGTATGAGATTTACTCCCTCAGTGCTGCTCACAGTCCAACAAAAGTGATGGCAGATGTGACCAGGGTCAGGCTGTGAATTACAGCTGGATGGGTCTCTGTTCCCAAGCAAACAGGGAGGTGCCAAGGGCTGTGGGAAGAGGAGCATGGGGATGGTGCAGCTGAGGCATGGCTGGAGGTTTCCTTCATTGCCTGGCTGGTCTCTCTGGGGCTGGTGTTGCTGTCCCTGTGCAGTGTCACTGCCAGCACCCTGCAGGCAGGGTGGGATGGGCAGGGACCCTTCCACTGACATGAACCTTCCCTCAGCTGAAGCAGGTGAGGGGTGAGTGAAGCAAAGAGCTGGAGTGGCCCTGGAGCTGGCAGTGCTCCCTGGAGGAGGCCATGATGCAGGGCCATGCTGTGCTCATGGTCCTGTGCCCTGCACCACGTGGGCAGGGGCTGTACCTGCGAGGCTGCACACCTGAGAGACCCGTGCTGAGGCACTGCTGGTGGCACCGTCCCTGGGTATGACCTGTGCTGCTGATGAACGAGCAGCAGTGATTGTGCTGCTGGCTGGGCTCTGTGCAGAGCAGAGAACAGGAGGACGTGCATTTCTGCTGCCTAAATTCAGCCCTCAATGCTTGTTTGGTCCCAGTGGCGACTCCTGTGGTAAACCACAGCTCGAAAGTGAGGGTCAGCCACTTCTCCAGTGTCTGACAAGGATGTGAGTAAATACCTGCTGCTGGGCTCCAGCTGCACACGTACTGCTCTTCACAGAGAGAGATAGAGAAAAGCACACTTTTGGGTTAATTTGCCTCATTTCTGTGCGGTGCACAGTGAGACAAACCAGCCCCTGTGCCGAGTGCCAGGTTGTTACCCCAGGCTGGGCCTGAGAGAGCTCAGATACCATGTCTGGACAAGGCAGAGCTGTGCTGAAATGCCGTGCTGTGGGAGCAGGTTCCCTCTGTTGTGCAGGGATTTATTTTGGCCAGGACAGGCCCTGTCCCCTGTGCCTGCAGGCAGGGTTAACCAGGTGCCTCCTGCCCTGGGGACATCGCTCCCGGCAGAGCGACTGCACCGAGCCCCTGGCTCTGCCCACGTCTGCATGCCAGGCTCCCTTTGCTTCAGCTTTGGTTCCTCCTCACCCGTTTTCAGATTCACCAGCTGCACCTCTGCTAACAGATGTTCCACGCTGCTCAGGGGCGGCTGTAAGAAATAGGTGTATTTTAAGAGACTGGTTAAATGTGTTCTTGCTGCAGTTCTTAGGGCTGAATTCTGCCTTCGGCAGCACTGAAGTGATTCCGGACTAATCTTGATGCTGGTTTTAGGTGGATTATGTCACATTTTTGCAACATTTCCAATGGGAAGTTTGCATTCAGATATGTGGACTTGGCCATTCTTCCCATCAGTTCTTCCTGTGCCATCACCCTGCCTCTGACAGATGTGTCCATAGTGATCTCAGTGGGACTGGGATGTTTCTTCAGTTATTGGAAGACAAAGTATTAAATGACTAAATTCTGCTCTGTTTTTCCTCTCTTCTCTAATAATGCTGGACATCTTTCCAAGTTCTTCAGAAAACAGTGTAGTCACCAGTGCATTGAATTCATTAGGGGCTGGCATGGAGACAGCGGGAGAGCGGCTGACGCCCCATGGAAGAATTTGCAACACATTCACTTGAGGACCAGTCTCCTTATGGATTCATCTGAGTGGGTTTTGGTCCACACCTGGATTTTTCTTGTTGGGAAAAGATATTTTGACTCCAGGGTTCAGGACTGGTGTTTTGTTTTGTTGTTGGGTTTTTGTGTTGGTTTGGTTTGGTGTTTTTGGGTTTCTTTGGTTTTTTTTCATAAGAAATAATTTCCATTTCCTAATTTTTGCAGTGAGTGGGCCTTAGGGGAGGGACTTTTTGTTTGTGATAAAGCGTGGCAGGCAGGTAGCGTGAGCTACACTGTTCCTGACACCCCTCCTGCTTTCCAGCCTGCTCCCATGGCAGAGCAGCCATTCTGTTGAGCAGGGATTTCCCCTGCAAGCAGGTTTGCCTTCTCCTCAGTCTCGAAGAGGGAGGACCCAGCACCCCTGGGCAGTGCTGGGTGCCATGCTGAGAGCAGCTGGAGGGACGGCCACCCAGCTGTGGTGGGTATTCCCAGAGCCAGGGAAGCTGCTCTTGGCATTCCTGCCAGTGCCTGGTCCGGATACTGCCCTGGCCAGCTCTCTTCCTGTCTGGCACTCATGGTGTGTGGTTTGAAGTGTTGGTTCTGTTCTTAAATTGAAGATAGTTTCAGCATACCATTATATCTGGTCTCAGACAGTCTTGATCCATGGAACTTTTGGCCTTGAGGCTTGGCTGAACCTAAGAATAAACACCATTTGGGTTTCTCTGGTTGGTTTCTGGTTTCCCTGTGTCCCAGGAGTGTGGGCTGTCCTGCAGGGCAGGGCTCTCAGCCTGGCAGTGCTGTCTGCGGAAGAGAACTGGGTGCTGTGCTTCATGCAAAACACTCCTTGTTCCCTGCTGCCTCCTCATGAGCCAGACTGGCCATTTCCAGATCTCCCTCTAGAGTCAGTTTTTAAGGGAAATCTGCTGTCAGTAACTCCCGTGGGTTTGGAGTACCAAAGTCTATGACAAATGCCATCACCTCTCCAGCTGTGGTGGCCATTGTTGTGTGCAGGGACAGGAGAGGGAAGGGGACTGTGTGAGGAGCAGCATGTGGCATGTGCTGCTGCTGTGCCTCTCAGCAGCACAGCTTTGATGCCTTGTTCTTGTGCTTGCCCAGTTTGTTTTTAATCTTTATAAGGCTTCACTGTTGCCATCTCAGCTGGGATCTTTGTTCTCAGACACTGAGGATCTGTGCTCATCTTCCTTTGCCCTCTACATTAAACGAGGGGCTGCTGGTGGACACTACTTGAGTCTTAAGCCCAGTTCAGTGCTTTCATAAGCATTGTGTCTGCTTAGGCCAGAACTAACTTGTTCTGAGAGGTTTCCTGGGAAAAAGGTCTATGCTGTGAAACTTTCAGTGTGCAGGTCAAAGAGAAGTCAGCATTACATCTGGGTTGTGGTTTTCCCTTTGTCATGGCACTGCCAACTGATGTAAAAGCCACCGGTGATTTGGATCATGGGTCCTGCAGAGCCCAGGTGAGACCAACCTCGTGTGTGCACAGTCTGTACAGCAGGTGCCTGTGCTGTCTTAGCATCTGCTTTTGGTCTTTCATTATTTTGTGGCAGTAGACAAACATCCTTGTTTGTCATCTAGGAAGGTGTTTTGTGACCTAGGAAGATGCATGAGTTCTGATGTGTCGTTTCTAGCGGGATGGAATTCCCCTCGCTGACGTGCTGGTGAACAGTTGAACAGAAATAGCTGTGGTGGCCCCAGCCAGAGAAGATCATCACTGATCTCTGATCAGGGATGTTCTGCTCCTACATCTGGTTTTCTCACAAAGAATATCCTACCAGCTTAAGTTCTGAAAGTGTGAAAGCAAAAAAATGACTCAGTTGCTTTATTTTCGAAACTTTATGACTCTCTATCATTTGCATTTTGACTTTTGGTTTGAAAAATGAGGAGGAAAATCATTACCAGTGTTTTAAATCTGGCCTAACCTGTTGCCCCTGCTGTGGTGGTTTCGTGAGAAGTTCTGGGTGCTGCAGGATGAGTGTCTGTGCTTCAGTTAAAAAGCAGAAAGGGATGATGGAGAAGAGTTTCTCCTGTGTTCGCAGTGAGGCATTGCTATGAATTTCGGGGTCAGGTGGTCTGACCCACTGGGGTTCAGTCATACTCCATGGCAGGTGTTCTCTGTTGGGTCTTGTTTACATGCTCAAGTAGCTACATGTCTTGTGGCTTGACTCCTCTGTGCAGGGAGGGTGTACCTGGTCCTAGTGGAGGAGAGGAGATGGGACATCTCTGCTGCTCCAGCATCCCCTTCCCTGTCTGTCTGCTTCTCACACAGCTGCTTCCTGCCAGGAGCCCCAGCCTGGACCCTGTGTCCTGGAGAGGGGAGTGGGAGTCAAGTGGCCACCAGCAATGCCTGGTGCTTCCTTCAGCTCTAGGTGTTTCTCTAGACCACTGTGCTGGTCTGCCCAGGTTCTCAGAGTGATTCCTGCAGACCCCTGGAGGGGGGTGTAGGGAGAAGGGGCTGGCTTGGCTGCCAGATCTTTTTCCTCTGGTGAAGTTCCATTTTATGGGGCCACTGCTCAGGAGAGCCAGAGTGTCACAGTGCTGGACCCTTTGGCTTGTGTTGCTTTGCAGGAAGCTGCTGAATGTCCTTGTACAGAGCCATCAGCTTCTCCCACAGGGAGAGCAGGAGCATATTGTTGAATCCTTCTGACCAGGTCTTGTGGTGAGGCTGGTTCCTGTTGGGATACAGGAGCAGGCAGATCTCATGGAAAGGATAACACTTGCTGCCTTGGCCTCAGCTTCTGTGCATTTGGCCAAGTTCCCAGAGGGTCAGGAGGCCCCTGCTCTGCTGGGATTGCACAGGGATGCTGTTTCAGGAATGCAGTGTGGGATTTATGCTCCTTGCATATGGCTGGAAAGTCATTATCAACCCGTTTCTGCCCACAGGCTGCTCAGGCCTCTCAGGGGGGATGCACATGGACATGATTCCTGTAGCCACTGCTACGGCGGGCTGACCACGGAGTTGAAATGTTAATGGAACAACCTGATGAAGGCCAGGCCCACCCCAGGCTGTTCACCGTGATGGCCCCTGTTCACCCCATGTGTGCCTGAGCCAGGCCAGCAGCAAACACCAAACTCTGTTATTTGCCTGTTCATTGTGCTGTGGGTCAGTTGGGTTATGGGGAAGTCTTGGTAGAAAGAAAATTTGTAGGTAACAGGAGAGAGCGGGAGGCAGAGCCCAAGCTGTGGCTGTGGTCAGTGTGACCCAGCTGCATTGCTGCCCATGCCAGCAGGAGAAGACCAGGAGGGACATGGCCAGGGTCTCACTGCCCCTCGTGGAAGCTGATGGCAAGTGTGAAGCTGATGGCACGATGGGATTTTAAGTGTTATACCTGGCCCTGATGGGCTGCCTGTCTTTGGGCACCCAGCTGTGCCCTGCTCCTGTGAGTGCTGACACAGCTGTTCAGTTCCGCTGTGTGGTTTTAGTTAATTCCAAGGGGGCAATGCCTTGTTTGAAATTGTTCATGCAAATTTCCCTGTAGAAATGGAGGCTTTCTTCATGGCTTAGCCACTTTATTCTTGAAGGTGTGGGAGGGAGCCTGTCCTGTGCCAGGATGCTCGATCCAGACTTGCAGGAACCCTCAGGACCTGGCTGTGCCTCCCAGGAATGAGAGGTGAGCAAGCAGGCACTTGGCCAGGGTCTCAAAACCACCTTGGTTAGAAGGAAATGAATGTGGCATTTTCCTGGCCCCTGAGCTGTGAGTTGGGGCTCCCAAACCCCCCGGCACTGGGGATGCTGCCCCTGTGACATTTCTGTGCCCTGCCCTGGGGCCCCTCCAGGGCAGGGGTTTCGCAGAGGAGAAGTAGTCACTGGGCTCAAGATCTAATTTCTTACACTTTCACTTCCCTTTTCAGTAGTTGCAGATGAAGATGTGGCCTCACAGCCCAGCGAGTGACAGTGTGAGGTTCGGTGTGAGTACGAGGCAAAGCTGGGGCTCTGCAGGGGAAGTGCTGCTGTGCCAGAGCAGCCTGGGGATTACAGACACATGAAAAACACTGTATGAAAAATGCCAGTGCCACAGGAGTTGTTTTCACACTGGAGAGAAGTGTTTTTCTTTCTCTCTCTTTTTTTTTTTTTAAAAAAACTCAGAACGTGCAGTTTTGGATAAAAAGCTTGTCTTGTTCTTTGTTTTACCAGGAGCTATATCTCTTGTCTTTGTCTTGGCAGGGTTGTTACTAATGACACAGAAGGAAGGAAGGAGGGGGGAAGCTTGTTGGCTTGCTTTGGGCTGTTTGCTCTGTGCCTTCCCTGCAGCTTCTCTCGGCTGGCTCCTTGGGACCTGTGTGGCAGAAAGGATTTGCTGCTGGCATCTCCGTCTGCAGATGCTCCAGGCCATGCTCTCTGCAGCTCCTTAGCTGTTCAAGCTCAATAGTGTCACTACTGGAACCCAACAAAGCCTTGGCCTGGATTCAGCCCTCATAAGGTGGATGCTCCTCTGACAGTACCATCCCTTGTTCCCCTCCTGCCACTGCTGCCAGCCCCCAATGGCACTGGGAAGTGGCTGTGGATGGAAAGCACCATGCAGGAGGTACTGGAAGCAGGAGCATCCTGTGGATGTGCTGTGCCATGTGGGCTCTCGGGGCTCTGCCCTGCCAACATCCCTGTCCGTGGGGGCCAAGCCCAGCTCCCTGCAATCACATGGGGGTTTCAGTGGCTCTTGGGGCTATGCTGGCAGTGCCTGCCTGGAGCGGGGCTTTTCCTGGGGGAACAGCCCGCTAGCATTTCATAATGGATCCATGCTTCTGGTACATTAGCTCTGTGTGTGTCAGGGCTCTCCCAAAGGAAATGGTGTGTGCTAGTGAAACACAGGATGACAAAGCACTAGAAAATACATCTGAGGTAATTCCATGGTGAAGAGGGCTGGGCTTTTAGGGAAAACAGCATGTGGATAGTCTGAAGTGGGAATAAAAGCAATTGGGAGTCAAATGGCCTTGTTAGTGTATTCCGTATTTGTAGCAGAGTTGGATCTTCCCCGAGTCCAGCTTGGTGTGCTATATTTGCAATAAACTATTGGTTCTAATCCCAGTTGTGAGGAAAATAATGGCTTTTGTTGCCAAGCATATTTTCTCACTTGTCACAAATCAGTGGGGTGAAGCATATGTTTGAGGAGTGCCTGTCCCAGGCTGTGCGGTGGGAGGATGTGCCACTGTTCTCCGGGTGGATAATTCGGCATCGCGGAGCAGTGGGTGGGCTGCAGCCGGGGGCCCGCGGCTTGGCAGCAGGGCTTGGTCCTGCACAGCTTTCATCCCAGCCCGTTGCTAGAGAAACCTCTGCTTTTGTCTGGCCCTGTCTGAGCAGCCAGAGCCTGGCTGTGGGCTGGCGGGACCCTGGGGAAGGGGGCTGAGGAGGAGGGTGCTCATTGCGATGTGCAGCTGCCAGGGCACGGGGGGCTCCCAGCTGGCTCTGCTGGCAGCAGCATCACCCATCCCCATGGCCTCAGGCTCCCCTGTGCTGAAGCACACCTGGTTCCTGAGGTCTCTCACATGTCAATTCAGGCTCCACACCTTCACGAGTCTTCTCTGTCTTGAATTTTTCACTGCCTACTTTTCACCAGTGTTTGCCCATGTAGAATTTGGTTGACTTAATAACCTATCCTAAACTTGACATGCGTTGCCCATCCATGAACTCTGCAGCAGGTCCCGCTGTCCTTCTGCTGTGGCTAATGCCAGTTCAGGAGCTTGGCCCTTACCAGCACTTGAGGTAAGAAGTTTTGGAGCCAGGGGTTACTGAAAGAGTGGGAGACTTGCAAAGTAACTGCCCAGGAACAGAATTGTCTCACTAGTCCATTTACTGCCAGAGGATGAAATCCCAGCTCCATTGAAGCTGATGGGAGTGTTGCCACAGTCTCAGCTGGAGCTGGGATTTCAACATGGTATTTGTGAATTCCTGAAATTCAGTGATGCTGCTGCCCAGCAGGGTATGTAAACTGTGTGGAAACACAAGGAAGAACTGTAAGGTAGTGATGATGATGATAATAATGTTTACCACTGGTAAAAGTTGCATTGATCTCATGGCATTCATCTACAATTTAATTGTTATATTTAAAAAATGAGGCCATTTGGAAAATATCCTTCAGCAAGCTGAGGGTGGGACAGGTTGGAGTAGTGGCATGTTTGTAATGACCTGGAACTGAGCATTTTGTCTTCAGCTTGACCTCTTAGCATCAGTGTGTTGGTTCTAATAGGAGTGCTTAAGTTGGCCACAGTTTGTCTCAGCTAATTTTGCTCTTCGTCAAACTCTGCCTCATCCCTGTGTCAGAGGTATGCTATTTGGATGAATGCAAGTGTTCCCGGACTGTATGTGTGGCTGCCAGCATTGTCCTCACTGGAGAATGGATGAGGTGAACAGCCAAGGAGAGGAAAAAATGAGGCTTACCCTATCTGCTGGCCAAGATGTTAGATCAGCTAAAACAGCGCTTTTCTGGTGTCTTGAAAAAGTGGAGAATTGTATTCATGCTTTCCCTGGCACACTATATGTCCATTTCCAACCCAGTGCTCGCCCAGGTATGGAGCTGGCCTTGCCATAGTGGTGATTGTAGGAATTCCAGGGTTTCTGAAGGTACATGTTTCCAGCAGCCCAGCAGAAGTGCCCCCTGAGAATCAGCTCCTCTCAGAGCCCATCTCAAGCTGTTGATGTGCTGTCTGGGCTGACACATAATCTTACTGATTTGTCCAGTGTCTCACCTAATTTCCTTTGTTTTTATATCAAGTTTACATCTATGCTGATACTCCTTCTTTAGATGTAAATTGCTCTGCTCTTGGATCTGCTCCCCCCCAGACAGCATCCGTATATGTTCCCAGCTGTTGTTTTCCTGAGCTGCCTGTTGAATAACTCTGGCAAGTTTATGGGTGATTTTTTTTTGTGGTTTTTTTTCCCCAACTTTTTTAAATGTTGCCATTCACTTGCAAACCTGCCAAAGGCTGAATGCAAATCATGTCTCTTATCTCTGCTGTCTGCTACTTCATGTTGCAGAGCTGGCTGTGACCATCACATTCATTTCCTTCTGTGTCCCCTCTGGCACGTGGAAACCTTTCACCAGGTTTCAGAGGGAGCATTCTTGAGGGTCTTTGACTGATGGGAGGCTTTGCCATACCTTGGCAGGCTGGAAGTGTGATTGCTGCCAGCATCTCATGTGGCCTAAGGATAACGAGCAGTTGTGGCTGTGATATCGGCTGATTGATTGGAAAACATTATGGAAACCAAATCCCCAGATGTTCTGGTTACAGATGTTCCCAATCTCTTCTGGATTAGCAGTCCTGCAGCCTGTCTTGACCATTGCTGCACTCCTAGATTTGCCAAGGAATTTTGTTTTCTACAGCATCCCTGCCACTGTGTTTCAGAAGAGCTGAGAAACTCAGATTTCCTGTGTTTTCTGCCCCTGATTCTGCATTTTAAATAACAGGAGTGCTCACAGTGGAAACTCCTCCTTATGACCAGAAGTTAAGGTTTTGGGGTCGAGTGCTGAAGAGATAATTATCTAATGTGGAAAACATAACTGGCACTCCGTTGAAGTTTGGAATTCCAGACCTGTGAATCCCCCCATGATGAACAGGATAGATGCAGCTCGTGCTGATGCTGCTGGCCAGGAGATTGCTCGTGAAGGGTTGTGGGTTTTGGTCTGGATTGTGAGGTGTTGTGCTGGGTATTAGCAGAGCCATGCTGGGTTTGAGCTTGCTGGGAACCTGCTGTCTCCATCCCTGGTGTGTGAGCAGGCCAGGGCAGAGGAGAGGGGGGGGATGGAGGATGTTGGGATCAAACAGCACATGGTCGCCTCTCCCTTGTGCTGCTGGTCTCCAGCTCCACTCTGCAGACGGGGGGAGATGGATGCCCTTCAAGTGCTGCTGCCCTTCTCTAGGCAGCATGCATGAAGGGTGGAAAAAGGCTTTCTTGCCTGCCTGTGTTTGTTCCTGGTTAAATGAAAAGGCCTTTAACTGAGAGGAGGGTGCTGTGACATGTGGCAGCTGGGTGGGACTGCAGGCACTGTTGGGGCTGTGTCTGTGAGTGCTGACTCCCAGGGACCCCGCAGCACTGAGCGGTGTCCTTCTCTCTGCTATCACATTTGTCTTTGCACTGATGATGCTAGCAGCCTTTCATTTTATTTTCTACACAAACCTTTCCTATTCAGCAGCAGCAGCTCCTGGGGTCAGTGTCCCTCTCAGCTGTTGGTGTGACAGCTTGTCTCTGGGTGGCTTTAGGGTCACAGCTCCCCATGTCTGCAGAGCCTGCCCTTCGCTGCCATGTGCTGAGGTGGCACTGGCCTGGCTGAACTCCTGCAAGGAAACTTTAAAGTGTCAAAACAACACGGTACAGGCATGAGAAAACCAAAGAAATTCTGTTGATGAAGGTCAGTGTGCCAGGGCTGGAGAGTGCTGGACCCCAGCAAACCAGGGACAGAGGGAGTAACAACTGAGGCACTCTGACACCGGTCATTGTGAGACCTTGTTTGCAAAGACAGTTTAGTTTCTTTTTCTCCATTCTTTTAGCAGCCATATTTATTTATTTAAGGGTTTTTCTAGCATTCCCTATAGAGCGGAATTGTCCTTCATTGTGGTGTTTCTGCATGCTGGGGGTGAGAGCTGATGTCTGTGTGCAGCAGATGCCCAGAGTCCCAGGGGAGCTCTGGCTGGGCAGAAGCAGCAGTTGTGCTGAGCACCCTCACTGCATCTCACCCTTCCTCCTCTGCCTTGGGCCTCTGCCCTTCTGGCTCCTGTGTCAGCATCCTCAAAACTGCAGATGGGCTGGATGCAGATCAGAAACGAGTTGGAGCACTCTGGCTACTGTATGGATGGTTACATGGTTCTCCAGGCAGACTCTGAAAACAGAAAATGTTTTGAAACAGAAAATTGTTCAGCTCTCACTTGGGAAGAAGATGTGTTGCGTTTAGCAAGCCCCGAATTCGCCCCGGGGCTCAGAAGGAGCTCCAGCAGAGCTGTGCCATTTGCTCTGGGACTAGGAAGGGCAATCCCTCTGGTCAGTGTCTGCTGCTGACGTGTTTTGCTCTTCTCTCTTGTGTGCCTGCAGAAATCCGGACTCAGCTGGTGGAGCAGTTCAAATGCCTGGAGCAGCAGTCGGAGTCGCGCCTGCAGCTGCTGCAGGACCTGCAGGAGTTCTTCCGCAGGAAGGCTGAGATCGAGCTGGAGTACTCCCGGAGCCTGGAGAAGCTGGCTGAGCGCTTCTCCTCCAAGATCCGCAGCTCCAGAGAGCACCAGTTCAAGTAAGCAGGTGTTCCAAGGGCAAGCTGGTGCAAAATGATGGGCGCTAGAGACTGCTGTGAGCACTAGAGGTTGGTTTGTAGCTGCACAGTCCTAAAGTGGAGTAAAGTCCACCAGGTCAGCAGTGATCTCATCTTTCTTATCTCTGTGTGAGGCTCACCAAGAGAACTGGACATGCCTCTCTTCAAGAATTCCACCACAGTATTACTAATTTATGCTGCCCAAATTACACTTATTGTTCACTTCTTGAGTAAGACAACAAAAATAGGAATCAGGGGCCAGGAAGGAGTCAAACCCCTTGATTTTTTGAAGGGGCTTTAATTCATCCACTGATTTGATTGTGCAGATCCCAGTGTGCCTGGTCTCTCCCTGTTTCTGTGTGTAGCCCAGTCCCAGCTCTCCGGGCCCTGTGTTGTGCTCAGGCTCACTGACAGGCTCAGGCTTGGAAGCAGTTTCTGGAAATTGAATTTATGGCAATTTATTTGCAATGAAGCATGTGTGTTTTCTGTGCACAGCCTGTGGTGTTGGAGCCAGGCAAATCCTTAGTGGAAATACTGTGAAACAAAGCTTTGAAATAGGAAATATGAACTGGATGCTGGGATTGTGTGAGAATCAAACTGATGATGCAAATTGTGAAATCCGTGGATGTGTGAATATCTGTTTTCAAAAGCAGCTTCTTTTCAGTTTAACCACACTCTAGAGCTTGGCTAAAACAGAAAATATGTGTTAAAACTGAAAACAAACTCGAGGCAGAATTACAGTCTAGAGGTGAGTGCTTTGTGATGAGGGTACTGGCTGGTGCAGTTCTGCTGGCTGATGACCTCAAGGCGGTGGTTGAAGCCACTGCCCTGTTGCTGTTGGGAGGCTGGTCCCTGCTTCCCGTGTGTCCCCAGGTGTGCCAGGTACGAGGTGTCCAGCCAGGCTCCACGGGGTGACACTCGGTGCTTGCAGTGGGTGTTGGTGTCTGTCAGGGTTTGTTGTGTCCCTTGCCACAACCAGCTCTCCTGGCACTGTCGGGGTGCGATGTCTCCCTGGGCAGCACTTGTGGAGGGGTGGGATGTGCCTGGCAGGATCTGTGCCCAGGACTGCATGGCAGCACCTGTGGCTCGGGGCCAGTGGCTGGTTGTGGCTGCTTCCCCTGCACCACATCAGCCCCAGCTCCCCACCTTTCCCTCCCTGGGCCACAACGAGGTCTCTGTCTTGTCTTCTGCCAGTGGTGTCCATGACAGAATCTTTCAACTGGAATTGTGCCCTTTGCTGCAGATGAAACTTGTGCCATTCAGTTCAGTGTCCAAAGACTGCAGCCACTGTTTGGTGCCTTTCCTGGACAGTCTGGGAGGAGTTTGTCTGCCTGATGCCCTTCGCATTGCCAGCCTCAGGGTCTTCACAGTCTGTTTCTTCCTCCAAACCCTTGTGATTTTTTCCCCCATTTCAGCTGCAAGAGCAGCAGTTTCTGCTGTTAAGTTACTAAATCCTATTTATTCTATAGTACTAAATCCCATTTAATCTGTTTACTTGGATTCTCCAGTGAGTAAGGCTTTGCTGGTGTCTTATGCCAAACTCTGCTGATGGCGAGTTGCCATTCAGATCCTTGCTGTCCTTTTGGATCCAGCTGTTGTGTGTCAGTTGTGTGGTGCTGGATGCTGCAGTGTCGAGCATCAGGAATAACTGTCCTGGGGAAGGAATTAACCAAGAAGGAGCTGTGGTTCAGAGATGAGCCCACAAAGGCTCAGGGGGTGTCTGGCCTCTTCCATTAGCTCAGAGCAGTGTTAAGGTTCTGCATTGCTTGGTGTGCTCACAGTTCTGGAAGCTGCCGCTATGCAGTGTCCACAGGTGACAGTGGCTTTCCACCTTTATTAAACACCTGGGCACAAGTGCTGGTGGTGTTGTTACTCAGGTCAGCTTGATTTCAGTGCTTGCCCCTCCTGAGTCCTCGCTGTCCATTCCATTTTTCCCTTAATACCCCTTTTTCTTCCAGACTGCCCTTACCAGGCTCATTTGCACTGCTTCCCCAGCTGCTCATATATGTCATTATTCTGATGAGGCTGTGACACTCAGAAGAATTATGATTCCTTTGGTGCTCCTTTGTCCCTGTGTAGCCATGTGCAGCGGGCTGTTCCCAGCCCTGGATCTGGCAATCACTGTATTCCTGCAGCTCATGGTGATTCCAGGTTCACATCCAGGTTCATGGAGGTTTCTGTGTGCATTTATTCTATCTTTGTATGCACACAGAGATGTTCTGGAGTCACCATACTGTCCCCTCCAGCACACCTGAGTGTGTTCGTGTTGTGCACAGACACTTTGAGGTAACATTGGATGCAGAAGCCTTTCTTGAGCGCTTTTTAGTGGACTAAAAGCAGCACAGTAGATTGAATGGCAAATGAGCCCTTCTGCCATGGGTAGTGACAGTCATATTCATAGCACGAGTGGAAGGAAAAAGCAAAACTCTCTCCCTTGCCAGGGATGCCCCTTTTCCTGTGTCATGTTCCAGTGCACACAGTGTGTGAAGGGGCTGGTGGGCTGGGGGTCTGATGTGGTTCACTTTCTCATGTGCCACTGGATGTCCCTGAGGGGCAGTATTTGAACAGCTGGAAGAAGTGACCTTTCTCTAGGCATGATGGATCCCAGTGCATATGTGCAGGGGAGGCAGGCCATGTGCTGACAGCCTTCATTTGGAAATTAATGCCTTTTTGACTTGTTCACTTGACCTTTTTATTTCTTTTTTCCCAATTTTCTAGGAAAGATCAGCACCTCCTTTCCCCCGTGAACTGCTGGTACCTGGTCCTGACACAGACCCGGCGGGAGAGCCGAGACCACGCCACCCTGAATGACATTTTCATGAACAATGTCATCGTGCGGCTGTCGCAGATCAGCGAGGATGTCATCAGGCTCTTTAAAAAGGTAACCTAGGCAGCTGTGGGGAGTCCTGCTCAGTGAGGGTCCATTCTGGCATTTTAGTCTAAAGTAGAATCATTGTAGATGTTACAGAGCGAATCTTGCAAGGGGCCATCACTGTAAGTCTTTCCAGATGATACTTATCAACAGTTTTAAAGAAGCTGAGATCTAGAACTGCTGAATGACAAGCAGTGAGGTGTGACCTGGTGCTCAAAGTGGTGGTAGTGCCAGAGAGATGAAAGGTGGAAACGTGATGACCTTTTTTAAAGATTCTTGGAGGGTTTCAGAGAACAGGTCAGAACAGGCTTGTTGGGTGAAACCTTGGTAAAGAGCAGGATGACAGGCATGAGCATGAGGCAGGTACAGGTGAGGAGTCAGCGTGGCTTCCTGAAGGGAAGAGTCATGTCTCAGAAATCTGGTGGAGGTATTTCCAGGACCCAGGGATTGTGTCAGTAGCTGGCACAGTACCTTCAGTGGGAAGATTGAAGTTCTTGAAGAGCTGTTGAAGAGTAAGGAGTGGTTGTTTTCTGAATTAATGACTGACTGAAAGACAGGGAACAAAAGGAAGGAGAATTTCAGTGCAGTTCCTAATAAATTATTTGGAAAAGGGTGAAGAGTAAGATGACAAAATCTGCTGATGATACAGAATTATTAATGATAACGAAATAAAAAGGAGCATCAAATACTTGTGGGAATCTTGCAATCAGGTGGACCAGGACTCTTCATTGAAATTGAATGGAAATGTGATAAAGGCATGAAGAGTCCCAGCAGTGGGTTGTCTCTGTGGCTCTAAGATTTTCCTTAATTTTTGTCCCTTGGCAATAGGGGCATCTGGGGCCTGCAGTCAGGGAGCAGGGTAAACCCACAGGGCTCTCCAACAGGAGAAGGTTCTTAATCAGGGCTTATCTTGAAATTTCAGCCTGACTGGAGAATAAATTTCATGTGATATTTTTATGGCCAGTTTCCTCTAGTTTATAGATCTGACCTAGAAATTAAACTGCAAGGTCAGGTTTGGGTTTGCTGATCTGAAATGAGGTGTCATCCCTTTTTCTGTCCTTCTGGCCTCCAGAAATTGGACACATTTGGGATATATTGGTTAGTTCAGTTCTAAGCCTGTCTCAAAATCTCTCTGCCATTTGTATTTTGCTCTGAACCTGCTTTTAAGATGTATGGTAAGACTATCCTTCTGTTTCCCCTGCCACTGTGTGTGGATAGTGTGTCTCACTTGGAACCACAGGACAAACCCAGTCAGCATTCAGACAAGGACTGGCATGGAATGTTCAGAGTGTTCAGGTCAATCCTCAGCCAGGACAAGATGCTGAAGTATCTCAACCACTCAGCAGAATTATTTCTTTGTGTTTGGTTTTTCTTCATTTCTCCCTCCTGATTTTTGAACTTAAATTTCAGCTTTTAAGGCTCAACACATCCTACAGAAATGGTTGCTCCTTGTTGCTCACTCCTCCATCTCCTGCCAGGGGAGATGCTGTGACTCCAACTGCAGCCTGCTAGAGCCAGCAATTGTTTTGCATCCAAAGGAGCCTTTACAGTTGTGGGGACCCCTGATTTCATCACATTTGTCCCTTGGACTCACCTGTCCCTGGAAGTAATGCTCAGCTAAATCAGGAAAAAGGATTGTTCTGTGTCATCCTTTGCCTTTCGTGTGGACAGGGAGGCTGCCACTTTTGGGGTTGTTCAGGCTGTTTATTTTTCTCAACCTATGGCATGCCTTGCCCAGAGGGATTTGAGGCTGCACTTCCCACTTTGTGGCAGTGTTTGGTGGGAAGCCTTGGGCATGCGTGTGGGTATAGGAGCATCCTGGTAAATGGATTTTGAAGACATCCATCCAGCCTTGCAGCACAAGAGGTTGCTCAGAGAAGGGATCTTTCACTGTTCTGTCCAGCCTGGTTTTGAGTGTGATGAGTAAAGTGCTTGAAGCACTGCTCTGGGGAGGCCGTGTCCATACGGGGCCGCTGGCAGATAATCCAGCTCAGGAAGGGTTAAAGCACCCGCAGTTGTGGTTCAGCTGCTGGGTGTGCTGGAGATTGCTCTTTGATGGTAAATTAGGGTAACATTTTCTTCCAGGGATGTCACTTTTAATTCCTCCCATCTAGAGTTTATTAATGGGATGTGACATGCTGCGGGGACATGAGGAACTGGGAGGTTTTGTGTTTCCTGTGTTCATTATGTAAATGTAAACAATCCCAGCAAAGCAGCAGGAAGGGACTACTGAGGTACTGGATGAGCATAACTGAGGAGCAATTGCTCAGTGCCATGGTGATGTGCCAAGAAAGATGCGGGGTGCTGAGCTGGGGTGCTGAGCTGCTGCTCCCTCGGCTGCCCTGGATGAGCTTCTGGGGTCACCCATCAGTAAATGGGGGCACTGCAGTTTGCTCCTCTCCACCCAAGTGTTCTGCCCCTCTGCTGACAGTCCTGGCATTCGGCTCCAACACACCTCTCACTGTGGCCAGCCAGGAACCCTTCCAACCCAAACCATTCTGTAAGGAAAGCAAAGGAAAAAAACTCAATTGGGCAAGTTTCCCTGGAGCTTCCAGAGCGAGTCATGTTCCTGCTACAGGAGGAGATGATCAAAGCAATTGTGTTGATGTTGCTAATAGGCAGCAAGAAATGGGGATTCTGAGATGTGTCCCTGCAGAGATCTGGCTCGATCTGCTGTTGGAGTGAGTCTCTATTACCACGAAATCTCCCAGCACATCCTCCTGGCAAAGCCAAACCCAGCATGAAAGACCCATGGCCAGCCAGGCATTTTCTCCCCTCTTACCTTCTGCTGAAGGAAGGAGGTTTATTCCTTCTTCCAAGTATGGAACACAGGAAACTATAGATTTGAGACAGAGCATCACTATGTCCAAAATAACGGTGCTGCATTAGTCTCCAGTGTGGAATTTAATTGTGTTGTGACAGTGAATTTAATTATGCCCTGTGCTGCAGTGTCCAGGATGGAGATTGGGTGAAGAAGTGCTGTCTGGACCACAGGCAATCTGACTCTTTATATTTTTTGCTTCAGGCTTTGCTTCGATTCTAACTTTTAATAACCTAATGCTAAACTTCCCAAGTACGTGAGTTGTCCTGTTGGCTGGAATTAGAGGACCTCTCTGTGTTGTGGGTTTCTCTCGCCACCCAGCCTGATGGGATGTTGTTTCCCCTGCCTGTGTGCACAAAACTGCCTGGAGTTATTTGAGGAAATCTGAAAGAAACTGCTTGGTTTTGGTTTGTTTTTGTTTTAAGGAGGGAGAATGGGAGTGCCTGTGCTTACTTTAAACACATCTTCAAGCTATAATAAGTGTTCCCTAGCCTAGAGGATTCCATGTAGAGATCTGGAGTGTAATTACAGGGAAGCAGGAAGGCAGTGTGAGCACATCCCCAGCAGCTCCAGACGCTGGGTTGCAATAGGAGTTGGCTTGATCTGCAGCCAAACTGGGCAGCTCCCCACGCTGTGGCCTCTCTGTGAAGTGCCATGTCCGTGCTGTAGGAGGTTGGTGACTGGATCTGCCTCATCCTGCCTGGCAAGGAAAGGGAAAACACAGACTGATAATGGGCTTTCAGCAGACAGGATGCCAGGGGTTCCTCACTGGCAGTAAGCATCTCCTCAGCTGGTTGAACTTTGGCTGCTGCAGTTGTGAAACTGGAAACTTCATTATATAACTGTGGTGTAGCTATTTCGTAATAAAATGTCCTTTTTCAGAGATACTTTAGTTCACTCAAGTCAGAATAGTGAAAATGAGCTACTGAGGAGAAGTTGGGGAGGGTGGGTCATGGCCAAGAAACACCTTAAATCTGGGATGCTGGGGCTGGGGAGCCCTGATAATCCTCATTCTGAAATACCAATGTTGGCTGGAAATTTCAAGTCCAACAGCAGGTCTGTTTAATGAGTGTGTCAGATCAAGACAGATTGATGGGTGATGCTGTGGGACTGGAGAATGCCAGTCTAAGGGATCTGTGTACCCAAAAATGGTTACTAGATGATGTAAGTTACACAGTGAAGTTAACACAGCACTAACACACAGCCTGCTCAGTTGGAGAATGCAACAGCCACTCACCCACATGCACTAATGCAGGTTTTGTTGAAAAATATGTGAAGTCAAGCTCTAAACCACCCTGGCTTTGGAGCAGGCCCAGCTTTGTGCACTCTGCCAGTCTCAGTGTGAAACCAGTTCCCAAACTGGGTGAGCACATTACATGTTAGACCCATGTGGGGAATTGTCTGTGGGCTGGAGATAAGTTCTGCCAATGGAAGGGCAAAGCAGTAATCTGTAATTCCAGATTCGTCCTTTTGTAGGATAAATAAGTTAAATTGTGTGAAGTTTCTTGTGGTCTCTGAAACCCAGGTTGGGTGATTCATGGGCAAACACTGACCTCAAATGAAAACACACCAATTCTGAAACAGCATGAGGCTTTGCTGTGTGTTCACATTTACAATCCCTCCAGAGTACCTTCTCCTTTCAGAATTACATGTTTTGAGTATAGCGGAGTCTCAACACTGCTTCTTTTTGTCTTGCAGAGTAAGGAGATTGGCCTACAGATGCATGAAGAGCTCCTGAAAGTCACCAACGAGCTGTACACGGTGAGCAGTGAGCCGGTGCCCCCGTGCCTGGCCAGCAGCATGGGCAGTGCAGGAGGGGCTGTTTGTTAGAGCAGAGTGTCCATGCAGCACTGGGGGGGCTCAGGGGGGCTCTGCCCTGTCTGTCCTGTGGCACAGCCTGTTCCTCCTGGAGCATTTCCCAGTGCTCCAGCGTGAAGAGCTGTGGTCTCGCTGCCCAGCTGCTTCCCTTGAGCATAACTGGGGACATCTGGGCATGATCTGGTGTGATCCCAGTGTCTGCAGCGCTGTCCCCTGCCGGGGCTCCTGCCCTGCATTGCCTTCGGCCCCACTCGGTCCCTTGGCTGGTGATTTCCAGGCACCAGTGGCTCTGAGCTGGCTGTGCTTGTTTGTCGCGGACACCTGCCCTGCTCCTGTGAGTCTGTGGCCTCGGGGGGATGGATGAACAAGACCTTCTGCTGGGGAAGGCAGGAAATGCTTAGCTCGTGGGTGCTCAGCTCTGTGTCCTGCTCCAAGGAGCACTCTGCCCGCAGAGCTGTCTGTGCCTCCTGGTGAGATTGTGTGCTGTTAGTCAGGACTTGGCTCTTCAAAAGCAGGTTTTCATAGCAGGGCAGTAAAATTCTTTGTGTCACTGCTGTCTCTTGCCCTGTAGTGATTGCTTTTTTAAAAAAAAGTTATTTTATTTGTGGTTTAGGAGTAACAAAGCAATATAAAGTCTGTCTTATGTTGGAAAACTGAGACAATATATTTGCTTTCTTTGCTTGTATCTGTTACTGGTATATAAATAACACTACAGCAGGTTTATTCCTAAACAATCATTCTATTCCATCTTTTTGAAAAACAAGCCTAAACAACACAGCATGAATGATCGTATTTGAAATTTCTGTCATAAATCTTCTCTTAACAGGCTTGTTCTTGCAATGGCTGTTGAAGAATTTGGTTGTTGTGAGCCCTGCAATGTGGGCGGACAGCAGATTGGATAAAAAAGCCTGTGTGAGATTTGGGAATGCGTTGTTGATGGTTGAATGTCACAAGCTCAAGGGGTGGTGACTAATTAAGATTAATTACAACAGCATCTTGACAGATGCAAAACAAGGAAAGACTCACAAGGGCTGGGCTGACCTTATTACCTGCAGACCAGTGTGCTCTGAACCTGGGCAGGGAACAGGGGCATCACCTGAGGGACTTGCTGGGGTCAGCAGGGAGGGTCAGTGTCCTAAGGTCTGAAGTGTGAGCAGTGGCCAAGGAGGAGCACAGAAGGAAATTCTGCAAAGTCTGGAGCAAAACTTGTCCTCACAGGAACTGAGATTTCCCCCATTCTCTGTTTGCTCCATGTGCTGAGCTGAATGGGCTTGAATGGTGAAACACACTGGTTTGAATGGTGAAACTGGAACAGCTGGAGGAGCTTTGTTGTTTGCTTTTTGCTAAGATAGCAAACCAATTGTGTCATCAGGAGCTGAGAAGGGACACCCTCACTTCAGAAATGATGATGAAGCATGAAGAAAAAGTAGGACCTGTGGGGCAAACAGGGTCAACTCCAATCTGCTCAGTTCCAGTCAGAGAGATCTGTCTTTGAGCCACCAGGTGAAGCAGGCCTGGCTGCCCCCCTGGCTCTGGGTGCTGGGGGTGTCTGGGGGTGCCTTTGGGACTGTCAGCCTGGTCCCTGCAGCACGCTGGGTGCCTACGAGCAGCACGAGAACTGGGGCTGCTGATGCAGCCAGGCACAGGACAAGGACCTGGCTCACAGGATGCCAGGACGCTGCTTGAGAAGTGCCACTTGTCTGCTCGCAGCACAGAGAAGTCGCTTCTCTTGCCTCTGGCCAAGCCTTTAACCACAGCACATCCGTGCCCTGGCCCAGCTGGATTTTGAAGCTGCTCTGAGGGGAATTCTGTGCACTGGGCGGAAACTCTAATTTTTTACAGGCTTCTTAGGCATTCACTGTCTCAAACCTAAGCCAAAACAACCAAATTGATTTTAGCTCAACCTTGCTGCTGTTCTGATGAAAGTCACCCTGTGGGCTTTGTATGGAAAGAACCAAACCCATGCTGATTTCAATCAAAAAGAAAGCGGATGACTTCCGTTCTGAAGTGGAGATGCTTGTGAACAGTTTTGCACAGAAATAGTTCAGCTGTGAATTAAAGCCAGCTTCATCCTTTTGGTGCCTCCTTACAGGCTCCAGCAGACAGGTACCAAGCTGGAGCCTGTAAAGGCTGCACATTCACAGGCCTGAGCCTGTACCTGACACAGTCACCCTGTTTCTGCTCTGACTTCTCTGCTGGGTCAGAACCTTGGGGATGAGTTGTTCAGAAGGACAAAGCCCTTGTAGCGGAATACAGCCAACAGTGCCATTTATGGCCACTATTTTGGCAACAGCCTTTATCCAGAACGTGTAATTTATATGGAAAACATAACTGGTGTTGTTAAATAACTAATGAACACTGGAACATATTTTTCCTCCTCCACTGCAGCTAATTAACTGATTTGCAGAAAAGCTTCCCGGGACGCAGCTGTGGCAGTTTGTCTTAGTGACACAGCAGTGCAAGCCAGGGACAGCGTGACTCGATTGCAGGCACCGAGGTGGCACGAGGGAATTGCAGATCAGGGCTGATTGCTGCAGTGCAGGCTGGCCCCAGCCAGAATTAAGGCACACGTTAAACAGAAATATCCCCTGAGTTTCTGAGTGTGAGCTGTGTGGCAGGGCAGCTGGTGAGGAGTACAGTGAGCTGTTTAAGGCATCTATTTTGGTTGGGTAACAGTCCCATAGCCTTTAAATTTCACTAAAGTCCTGCAATTTGGATCCCTGTTACTCATTAGGTTTCTCTCTCTCCGGGCTTCTCTGGGTGCTGCAGAAACCCCTCCTGTTACTGCCTCATGCCCTGATGTGCAACACTTTGGTTTTTCACTTTCCTCAGAGTGTTTTGTAAAAAGATGGAGGTAGTGAGGATGAGGAGGGCTCAGTGAAAGCCCTCTGATCTTTCTCCTCAGGAAAATCCCAGGAATTTTCTGTTTTACGTTTGTCCTGTGACATTCACTGCAGAAACTGCAGTTTGCAATACATGGCTGGAATCTGCATTAGAATTTGCAGGGTCTGGCAATGAAGCAGCTCAGGGCCAAGGCAGGAGCCTTTGCTCCCTGTCCCTTGCCATTGCCTGCAGTCGCATCTCCCCTTGGGGGCACGTTTGTTGTGGCTCCAGTGTGGCGTTTGGAGCCTGTTTCAGCTGAGGTTTGTGCTTGGCAGGAAGAGAGATCATGCGGCTCAGTTTGACCTGGTCCAAGTCAAACACTCCTGGGTCCTGCTGACAGCCACAGCTGAGGAAAACTCTGTTTTCTTCATTAAGCTTAGTGTAAAATTACTCTGCTTATGTGGGTTTCTGCTCTTTTAACCTGTGGGCCTCAGGCAGCCCATGCCAGTGTGTCCCAGCCTGTCCCAGTTTATCCCAGCCCATCCCAGTGTGTCCCAGCCTGCAGTGCCCAGCCCTGCTGAGGCTGATCCCAGGGAGCAGTTGGGCACCCCAGGCCATGTCAAGGCAATGTGAAATAAACCATCCGCATCCCAAAGGGAGATGATAGAAGGGGACAGTGTGACTAAAGGCATAAAGAGAGAGGAGCAGATGGGTTCCTCTTGCCAGCTCCATTAAAGTGATCCCAGTGTGCCCTTTGGGCCCTTGTATCTGAAAGGGAAGACTGGAATGGTGGAAGTTTTGCTTGCAGAGTGTTCCTGGTGGTGAATCAGCATCGTCCCTCCTCGATCTCGAACGTGAAGGACAAGGTGCTGCTGCACCCACTGGCACTGCCTGTGCCTGCAGGTGGCAGCAAGAGGAGGATGAGGTGGTGACGGGAGACAAACCCCATTTCTGTTTGGGCATTGCAGCTCCTCCGCTTTCAGATGGTCCTGCTGTCAGGGGGGCAAAGCAGGGGCTGTGTGATGGCTTAGCAAGTCCATGTGTAGGAACAGAGGGGTTGGGTCAAAAGGAAGTTCAGTGTGACTGTGGCCTCCTCACAGTTACTTCTTATGGAGACCCTTATCCCAGCTGAAAAGCACTGGAGGGGTTACTCCTTGTTTCCTTGTTGGCAGACACATGGTGCTCTTTGACTGCAGATGTGTGCTGAGGACACATCTCAGCCTGTCCCCATAGCAGGACCGAGCTGGATCATGGTTCTTAAACCAGCCTGGAACCATTGGAAGTAGAACTGGGGTTAATCTCACAGGCTTTTCCTCCCCATCTTGTTCCTTAATGCCACAGTGGCCTCTACAGCCCCTTGTGCTGCCCACAGCTGTGGCTTCCCCTGTTCTGGTGTTCCTGTGGCCATGAGCAGGTGGCTCATGACCTCCTGTGTCCGCAGGTGATGAAGACCTACCACATGTACCACGCAGAGAGTATCAGTGCTGAGAGCAAGCTGAAGGAGGCGGAGAAGCAGGAGGAAAAGCAGTTCAACAAGTCAGGGGACATCAGCGTGAACCTGCTGCGGCACGAGGACCGGCCTCAGCGGCGCAGCTCCGTCAAGAAGATTGAGAAGATGAAGGAGAAGGTGGATGAGAGGGAAGGAGTGGGGAGCCTGGCTGGGGTCAGGGCTCCCTGTGGGCAGAGTGTAGACTCCAGCTCTGTTCCATGCAGCCATTCCATGGGAAGGGGTTAGGGTGGATGTTGACTCGTGCATGTTCTGCTGAAAGGCAACCTGAGGAGGCCATCAGGAGTCTCCTCCCTGTTCTTGACAGTGAAGAAGTGCCAGGAACAGCTCCTGTCAAGGGTTTGACCCAAAGTCAGACTGACATGACAAGGATAGGGGGCACCAGGCAGTGCAGAGTTGCTGGACCTACATGGGAGCCACGTGGCCACCTGTGGCACCTTCCTGGTTGGCTCTCTGGAAGGAGGGCTGAGCTGGGTGGCTGGAGGGGCCTTGGGGGCAATGGCTCCTGGACCACCGGGTGGGGAGGAGTGGTGGTGGAAGCTGCTCCTCCACCAGCTCTTGAGCCAGGGCTTGCTGGGGGCTCGGCTGTGCTGGCTGGGACCCTCGAGGCTGCACTGAGGAGGACAGTGCCTTGGGTTGTCTGGCTTGGCATGGTGATGCATCCTGATCCAGACACTGCACCCTGCTCCAAGGAGTTGAGGTTTGTCCATGATTGATTTTTTTTTAAAAAGTGCTTTTAAAAATGAACAACAGCAGCTCCAGCATTCCCTCAGTCACAGACTACTGATAGCAAAAAAAGGGTTGGATCTAAAATATACCAGTGTCCTTCCTCCACAGACTGTCTGGGAGGGAAAGTGTAGGGTTTAGATGGCTTTCCTAGGCAAAACACTTCACACCATTCCAGCCACAGCAAATCCCCCCTGGCCTCAGGATCTTCATAACTGTAGTTTTTGTGTTAATTTTGGAGAAAAAGCAATTGCTTCCCAGCCAGGCCACGTTTGCTCTCAGGCTGACCCAGCCCTGAGGCATTTATAGCAGTGAAATTCTTGGAAGGGTTAATCTTTTGACTCCAGCTTCAGAGCAGCGATCTGCCTCAACAGATGTCCCAGATCTGGAGCACATCTGCTTTCCTACAGAGTTTTGAATTCTGGGTCCTGTTCTAAATTGTATTGCTCTGGCCTCTGGGCCAGATTGCACTTTGATACAGCTGCACACATCTGGAGCAAGTCCAAACGTATGTCAGTATTTCTGGGGGGAAAATTGGTCCCTCTGATTTTGGTTTTGATTGATGCCAAAACCCCCATGACTGTGCAGCTGAAGGAGCAGCAGCAGCAGCTGTGCTCTGGGGGCTCCAGGTACCTCTGAGCAGGATGTGCTTGTTGTGGCTGGCTGACAGTGCCAGGGATGTTCACATGGGATCTTCTCCACCCTGGCAAGGTCCTTGTTTTACACCAGATACCAAATTTTATTAATTCCCTCATCACATCCAGTGTGCAGGGTGCTGTGGGGCCCCACAGCAGGAGAAGCTGTGCCAGTACCATCCTCTTTGTGCTCTGACACTCTGCTTTGCTCTTCCAGAGACAAGCCAAGTATTCTGAAAACAAGCTGAAGTGTACTAAAGCCAGGAACGACTACCTGCTGAACCTGGCAGCCACCAATGCAGCCGTCAGCAAGTACTACATCCACGATGTGTCCGACCTCATTGACGTAAGTGCTCCCTCCCCGTGCCCACCCAGCGTGGCTGGGCCCTTCACTGCACTCTTGTGTGGTGGCCATGAAGGGGTGCCTGGGGGGGCTTTATAATATGCTTAACTGGGGCCCAGGATGTGCTGTTAATTGGATGTGCCTTGGGATGAGCCAGGTGAGCCTGAGGTTTCCTGTCAGCCCATTGGTTAGTCTGTATTTGAGGCAGGAAACATTTGCCAAGGTCAGACACAGCCTTGGTTTTGGTGCTGAAACAGGAGGTTTTTTCTTTCTAGTACTTGGTGACTTCGGTGGCAGTTCAGTACATGTGGAAGTGCTGTCCTGGCTGGGGAAGGTGCCTTCAGAGCTTTATCCCAGTGCTCCTCGAAGGAAACAGCCACAGGGCAGGAACTGCTGGAGGCACGTTTTGTGGGGATGGTAGGAACTGAATGTGTGTGTGTTGGTGACTCCTACAAACTGCTTTGAGATGATTCAAACGAGGGATTTACCCAGAGAAGGGATTCCTGTTTTTTCCTTTAATGGGCATCCCAGAGCATGTAGATTGCACAATGCAATTTCTTGCTGCCTCAATGAACACATAAATAGCTGAGCTCTAAGCACTGACTTACCATCATTACCTAAAGGTACAATTTAAAAAGGTGCTGGAGTTTTTATCTCCTCTCCTAACCCACTAACATGTAGTTACTCTTCTGATAATTAAGTCTCATGCAAAACCCCTGATGACTGCAAGATTTTGAGATATGATAAAATATTTTTACTATGTACCTTTTGTTCTCTTTATTATTTAAGATGTGCTAAAGAACTGATAAATTGATGGTGGAGACATTTGAATGGCAAAGTGTGAGAACACCTTCATTTACCTGTGGGCTTTCTGCTTTTGCTGTGTGTATTTTCTCTGTCTTTCTTGTGTTTATTTTTAAGCAAGAATGACTTATTTTCAAAGAGTTTGTGAGACTTTGATTTCCTGGAGAGTTGCTGAGTTCCATTTTAGCTTTGGCTGTTTATATTATTCCTCCCAACTTTATTTCCATGCTGACACTTCCACTGGAGTCAGCAGATGGCTTTTCTCCTGCACTCCAGGAATCCCTTCAGGGACTTTAGCTAAAACATCTCCAACTCGAAGCAGTGAAGTTCCCCTGATTGTAAATTCTGTTCACTAAAGAAGCAGAATATTGGATGTGTGAGCTGTGCTCATGGGTGTCCTGTTTCTAAATTCCCAGAGGAAGTGCAGTTTTTCTGAGCAGGCTTTTGTAAAAATTCAGTGTGTTTTGCAAGTGTGTGGCCAAAAGGGCTTCAACAGCTGCAGAAAAGGGGATCCCAGTCACTGGATCCCCAGAGTGCTGAAGGGGGTCTGTGCAGGGCAGCCGAGCCCTCGGAGGGAGCAGATCTGCAGGAAGAGTGTGGCTGATAAGGGGCTTCATGGGAGAGCAGAGCTTGGAGCCCGGCTGGCTGTGCCCTGGTGGATCCCACGTGTCCATGTGCTGCAGTTACAATTCCTGCTGGCTCTGCCACCCTGTCACTGGGGGATGATGAAGGATGCACTGGGCTGTCTTTCTGGGCCATGGAGGGATGAGGGGGCTCTCATACACCCTCCATCCAGCACAATTTGCCATGTGCAGCTGTTGATTTCACGCAAATCCAAATGGGCAGGACACTGCAGCAACCAATTTAGCAGTGTTTCCCCAAATCCCAGCTGGCTCAGTGTCATATATTAGGCACAGCCCTGACATCGCTTGTGCCCTGGGTGTCACCATGGAGCAGTGGCTGGTAACAAAGCCGTGCTCTAATCGTCTGCTCTGGCAAGGCAGAGGGTCCCAGCTGCTCTGGGAAAGGGTGGGAGGCCTCCCAGGGCTGCGATTTAATGAGAACTATAAAGCCCATCAGAGGAACCGTGAAGGGGTGCAGAGCTGTCTGTGCCTCTGTCTCCAGCGGCCTTGTTGTTTTGTCCTTTAGAAAGGGAGGAAAGAATACAGAGACAGATCAAATTAGCCTTGGACTGGCAGTGCACCACAGTGCCTTTTTCCTCGGACGACACGTGTGTCTGTTTAAGCGCCTGGGCTCATTTCATTTTTGTCATTAACTGTGTGACCAAGTTAATCTCTTTGGCCACGTATGTGAAGTGGAGATAAAGCTGCTTATCCATCCCTCTGGAGTTCTGTGGGAAATGGCTGCAAGATAGTTTGAAGTGGTCACATGAAAGGTGTTGCCAGCTTCAGCAGAGAAGGGAACAATCAGTGGCGATATGAACTGATTTGCCAAAATGTGCAGCCTCCTCTGAGTCCTTCTGGAGCAGCAGCTTGCTTCCCTATGGAGTGATGTTTGCTGTATCCAAGACAAACAAGCAGGGAGAGGAGGGGGACTCTGAGGAATTATGTTACAATAACTGCCAAATTGTTTGGTCCCTGAAAAAATTCACTGAGTCAAGTTAGGGTACAGAAACAGCAGTCAAATAGTTATGCCAGAAATCTTCAGTTGGCTTTACTGGCCTGGTTGGATGGGGCTTGGAGCAACCTGGGCTAGTGGAAGGTGTGCCTGCCTGTGGCAGGGGAGTGGAACTGGATAATCTTTAAGGTCTCACCCAACCCAAACCATTCTGAGATTCTGTGATTTACTTGCCTCACAATACAGCTCTGGGTTTTGCAGCAACATCAAGAAAGTAGAGCTAATATGTGTATAATTATTATGTATTATGCGTAAAATTAAAAAAAAATGCAGAATATTTTTTTAAACAAAGAGTAAAGAAAAAAATACAGAAGAGGAGCAGAGCAAATGAGTAGGGCTGTTTGTTTGCAGGTAGTGCTGGGGCCTGTGGAGAGCAGGGTGTTACTGTTCTGCCCGGGGAGTGAAGGGGTCACTGGCTGGCACCCAGGATGCTCAGGCATTACTCTGGCATGGCCACTTGCTCAGGTGAGATGTGTGGTGCTGGTGGCCACAGCGGGGGCTTGGCTGAGCTGTGTCGTGCTGGTCCAGCCTCCCAAATAACAGAGGGGTCTCAAAGGTTCTGGAACCACAGATTACTTTGGAACCTATGAGGAAATGAGGCAGAAGGATCAGTAGCTGGGAAAGAATTTCCTTCTCTCCAGAGCCCAAAACTGTCCCCCAGTGCAGCTCTGGGGTGGGCACTGGGAGGCACAAATCTATTTGGCTGCTTTTGAGGTGTTTTGGCCAAAGCCAGCTTTCCTGAGCTCCAGCAACTGATTTGTTTTTCAAGTTGAACGCTGGGATATTTCCACCCCTCACAGGGTGTTACCAGACGTGATGAATTAGTGCTTGGGGAGCTCCGAGCTCGGCAGATGAAAGGAACTGCAGGAGGGCTGGGGATTATTATTTGTGGTTCTAATTTATTTGCCATCAAAGGGATGAGAGGGGTGAGAAAATGCCATTTGTTCTGGGGCTGGGAGCAGCAGTTTGAAGTTTTTTTTCTCTTTCTTTTCCCCTCCCCATTGTGTGTTCCTCTGGGAATTGCATGGAAGTCTCCGCTCTGTCTTTTCTTCTCCGAGCACCCGTGTGTGAAGCAGCCTGCACAGTGCTGATCAGCAGGGACTTCAAGGGCTGCAGGACGTGCCTGCCCTGCTTTTCACGAGCAGCGGATTTCTGGGCAGTGCAAATCACCACTGGTTTCAGTGTGAGTCCAGCAGCAAAGCAAAGGGAAGATTTCACATGGAATTTTTTTCTCAAATCCTCTGGTGATGCTCTGAGCCCCTCTGGTTTTGTGGCATTCAGTGATTTACCTTTGTAATGGCTTGGTTTTGTGCGCTTTGGGAATTCCCACTCTCGAACAGTGGCACTGCTTTCTGTAGCCAAGTAGCTGTGATTTCAGGGGGTGGGAGAACCCTGGTGAGGGCTGGGAGGTGCTGGGGGACACAAATGGTCCCGTTCCAGGGGCACAGGAGGTACTGGCACAGGGATCCCACTCCTGGTCCCTGCCCTGTCTGTGTGGCAGCCCCACAGCTGCATCCTCCTGACTCTGGGCTTTCTGTACAATGTTTGTATGGGTGTTTGTGCTAAAACTGTCTCGTGGGAGAGACTCACAGCACAGGATGAGGTTTTGCCCCAAGTGGTGACTGGAAATTTGCCTTTTCTTCTTTTTTGTGGTGTGTGTTGATTTTCTGAGGCAGGACTGTGCCAGTCCATAACTGCCCATGCTCTCAGCTAATAGGATTAGAAGCTAAATTGGAAGCAGGATAAATGGAGGGTTATGGCACTTCAATAGTTTCTACAAAACTCCTCATTATTGCACAGGGGGGTTCACAGCTTTTAAAGATTAGAAGGGGACAGGGGGATTCACTCAGGTACCTGTGGGTGGGAATTGGCCCCCTGTGACTTTGCTGATGCTGCTTTTAGCAGAGACTGAACCAAGTGCAGCCCTGCTGTGATGTGATCCGAGCTGAGTGGTGTCTCCTCACATTGGCACAGAGCACGAGACGGTTTCCTGGGTTGGAGCTACTTGTGGCACCAGCTGAGTTTCCAGATTTCATGTTGAGTTTATCAATACAAATTTCAGGAAGAATTTCTTCATGGAAAGGGTTGTCAGGCATTGGAACAGGCTGCCCAGGGAGGTGGTAGAGTCACCATTGCTGGGGGTGTGAAAGATGGGACATGGCACTCAGTGCTCTGGTTGACAAGGTGGGGATCAACCAAAGGTTGGACTTTATGATCTTGGGGGTGTGTGGCAGCAAAGCATCTTAACTTCTGCAATAGAAATTGTCCTGTGGCAGTTTTCATGTGATGGGAGTGAATTACTGGCAGTGGTTTGTTTGGTGCTATGGCCGTGGGAGGTATTTGAGGTGTTTCTCACAGGGTGCCTCTGTTTCTGCCATAATTATTTAACTTTACATCCTCTGTCAGGAGCTCCAGCCCTCTCTTACATCCCAGAAATATATGTGCTTCAGTTTTGGACTGCAGCCCTTCTGTTTCACTGCACTCTCCTTCCAGCTGCACAGGCGCGGCTCAGACTGAGGTGCTGCTGTTCTGCTCCTTCTGCTTCCAGCATCCTCTGTCTCGCTTTTCCCTGCAGAACAACATCTGCTGACCTCTAAATTTGGGGTCGTGCTTTCAGTGCTGTCCTTCCCCCTTCCTGGGGTCATCTGCTTGCTGCTGGTGGGCCTGGAGCCCTGTGGATCCGTACACTGGGTCAGGCTCCGGAGGGGACTGGAGCAGGGCTGCCAGGAGCTGCTTCTTGCTCAGCTTTGATGCAGCATTCAGAGCAGCAAATCCCTGTGCTGGTATGGCATTTAACATGCCAGACTCAATTACAGTGAGGAGAGTTTAAAATGAGTCTTTTGTCTAAGGTACAGTATTTTGGCAGCAATTAACTCTGAGTTTTATTATTTTCCCCAAGGTAGGCATGAGAGTGATCAGTTATGCATGAGGAGCTGCTGTGTAGTGGGAGGCAGGCAGCTGCCTAGGGAGGGAGCAGGGTATGCACACACTGCAGGCATGGTGTCCAGTGGCACTTTGCTTCAGCATCCCTCTGCCTTTGAGAACTTTGGGAAATGGTTAGGAGTGTTTGCGTGACCAGAGTCTCCCTTGGTGTTTCTCAGTGCTGTGATCTGGGATTCCATGCCAGCCTTGCTCGGACCTTCAGGACATACCTGTCTGCTGAGTACAACCTGGAAACCTCCCGCCACGAGGGCCTGGACATCATTGAGAACGCTGTGGACAACCTGGATGCGCGGAGCGACAAGCACACCATCATGGACATGTGCAACCAGGTCTTCTGCCCACCGCTGAAGTTCGAGTTCCAGCCGCACATGGGGGACGAGGTACCGTGCTCACCTGTGGGGCTGCAGAGCAGCCTGGCCTGGCCTCCCCTCCTGTAAACCATCACTGGGAAATTGGTCCTGACTCCCTATCCCTCCATGCTGCCTTCACACACTGCTGTTCATGTTTCCTAATGAGACTCTTGGCTCATTAAGGCTCCTCCTTTCAGGCTGCCTCTTGCTCTGTGTTTCTCCCAATTAGGGAGCCTGTGGTTTGGCTCTCTCTGCCCCACAGATCTGTACAGCGGAGCTTTGATTTACCTGCTGTAATTGGGAGATGGCAGAGTGAGGGATAGAAAATACTTGGTGCTGGCCCAGATCCAGGGCACTGCTGATGGGAAACAAGAGGCTGCCAGGAGCTTGTTGGGGCTGGAGGGAATTGTGTGGGTATGGAAATGTGTCTGGTGCACACGTGACCCACGGAATGTCTCCTGTGTCAGGTGTGTCAGGTGAGCGCCCAGCAGCCTGTGCAGACCGAGCTGCTGATGAGGTACCACCAGCTGCAGTCACGACTGGCCACCCTCAAGATAGAGAACGAAGAGGTAAGAGGGGTCTCATGTTTGGCCTTGTGGGCAGTGCTGCTGAGCCTTTCTGCCATTGTGCCAGGGGTTTCCTGGTGTGCTCAGGTGTGGAGCCCTCCAGCAGCAGAGCTGGGAGTGCCCACAGGCTGTGGCCAGTGCAAGCCCAGGGCTCAGGAGCCCTGTTGGTCAGTTGCTTTGGCCCAAGATGTGTCCCTTTCCCAGTCTGCCTGAAACCCACGCTGTCCTGTTCCCGATAGGTACGGAAAACACTGGATGCCACAATGCAGACCTTGCAGGACATGCTGACAGTGGAAGATTTTGATGTTTCAGATGCCTTCCAGCACAGCCGCTCCACCGAGTCAGTCAAATCAGCTGCGTCGGAAACCTACATGAGCAAAATAAACATCGCCAAGAGGAGGGCCAACCAGCAGGAGACTGAAATGTTCTATTTCTCAGTGAGTCTCTGCTCAGGCCATATGGGACATGGAACATTAATTGCCAGGGCTGAGGCCCAGTTAAGTGCTCATTAATGAAGAGTGAGAACCAATTCAATCTCTTTAAGTGCTTGTCTTCTGTCAGATTTGGGTCTGGAATGCATTTCGGTACAGTTCAGTGGCAGTTCCTTGCACAGGGACTGAAAATCCAGTGGTTGCCTCATTCTTCCGTTTGAAGGAACAACTGGAGTGACCAGTTGTGACCAAAAACCTATGGAGCGCCTTAAGAGAGGCTCAGAGCAGGGTGCAGACTCCAGCTGTGTATCACCATCCAGGGGCTCTTCCTGGAGACCTTCAGGACTGTGAACTATCAGCCAGGCTTTCCCTCTCTGGCCTACACAGCTGAAATTTGCCCTTGACCCATGGATCCCAGTTGCATCCCAGGCTGTGTGCAGCACTGGGCCATGGAGCGTGTGTCAGGAGAGGGGCTGTGTGTGCCTGCCCTGCTCCCATGCTGCACTTCCAGGCAGAGCTGGGGTCTCTTTTCTGGTACCTGAAGTACAAGGAACAGCCAGGAGTTCAACAGAGTGACCCTCATTTCAGCATGAGCTGTAGCCTACAGTTAACAGTGTCTTGTGATGCGTTACATAGGCATAGAAAAGCTTCTTGTTTCTTTTATTAGTAGTAGTATTGCAAATTGGGGGGTAGGGACATTGCAATTTTCATTTGGAGTTGTGATTGGGATTATTTTAATGCTTTCTGCAGAAATTTGATGTTTCCCATTATCTGTCCTCTGTTTTCTTTCTCTGTCTTCTCTCTCTTACCTGTGTAATGCCCTGCTCTGGAGTGTTCCCAGGTGTCTGAAAGCCTCACAATGGACTGGGAGGTTGTGCTGCACAAACATGAAACACCTGACAGTTCCTGCCCTGGGAGGGCTCAGGCACTGGGAGTTCTTGCTTGGCATTGCTGGTTTGCACAGAGGCAAAGCACTGGCAGTGTAGGGAAAGCCTCTTTGATTTCCCAGGCCATTCCCAGAAGCCTGACAAAAGAAAGCCAGCTTTGAACTCTTTTCTTTGGCCCTCCCTGCGTTCCCAGGCAGGAGGTGCAGCACCAAGGAGACTGGGCTAATAAGATCATCAGGCCAGTGGCTGGAGCAGGGAGAAGTGATTAGACCCTGCTCAGCCCTGTGGCACAGCTGCCTCAGAGCCTGACAGACTCCTGAGCCCCCTCCGGCAGCCCCAGTCCTCCTCTGGCAGGCCCCAGGCAACAGTGAACATCAATTATGGGCTGTGTTGCTTAACCCACCTTATTTGTTTTTCAATTCCAGAAATTTAAGGAGTATCTGAATGGCAGTAACCTCATCACAAAGCTCCAGGCTAAACATGACCTTCTGAAGCAGACTCTTGGAGAAGGTTAGTTGGGGTCAGATCTGGGGAGGATCCTCCCATCTCCTGAGAGGGTTAAAAACAGGTGTCATCTGTCAGCCTCTGTGTGTTCTCTAGAGTGACTGATGGTTCTGTGCCTGGCTGCTCTTGCTCAGGTTAACCAGTGACATGCAAAATCATGATTTCCTTGGAATATTACTCCTCCCACCTGTGCTGGAGTGCTGAGTTACTTCTCTAGCAGCAGAGATTGCCACCCACTCCCACTGTCTGCCTCTTCCCTTCCTGTCCCCCTTCTCCCACCCATACTGCAGCCCTGAAACAGGTATTTCCTTGCCCCTGATGCTGTGTTTTTTTGTCACGGATTTGCAGCACCCTTGCTGATTTAAAAGGCCTCTTGCCCCCAGCCATGAATTTTTTGACTTGTCCTAAACAAGAACTGCAAGGACATCCTTACTTTTGAACCAATTTTTCCATGGGAGACTTTTGTTCCCGTAAATAATCTCCCCAGTGTGGTTCAAAGCACATGGACAGGCTCCACACAACAGAGGGGCAGTGAGTGGCTTCAGATGGGCCCCACCACTGCTGCTAAAAAAGATTTTAGCTCTTTAAAGGGTCTAAACCAACTGAATTACTTCCAGTGTAAAGAAGATGGAGATGAGTTGGTGTCCTGATTCTCCAACAGGACAGAATATATTTAAATTAAAACACACAAATGGTCCTTCTCCCAGGCCATGGGATTGTTCTGCTCTGTAGGCGTTCAGCAAATATTTAGCCCAGAAATACCAAATGCTGCATTTCAGTGTGAGCTGATTCTTGTTAGGAAGGAGTCTGGATTTGCAAACCACTCGTGTGGAGTTTTTTGCTGTTCCAATGAGGAGTTGGCTGCCAACTTGCTTTCCGCAGGTGCCAAGGGAGAGCAGGAAGGAGGCATGTGCAGCCAAATGCTTCCTTTTATGTGCCTTAGCAAAGGAAGAATAACTCAGCTTTCCTGGCCCTGGGAGACAGGCACAAACAGCATGTGAAATTAGTTTAGTTTTTTTCAGTGACTTGACAAATACTGTAAAAATTGAACAGATCTAATCAGCAGGGATCTGCTGGCATTTATATGAGATCCAAGCACTAAAACTACACAAAGGGAATGGGAGTATTGACAGCCAGGATAGAGTCTGCCTGAAGCTGATTAGATGGCTGTTATCTCCCAGGAGAAGCTGGGGAGCCGAATACTCTGCTGCATTCAAGTGCTATTCATGGCCCTCCAGGAGCCAGTTGGATGATCTCTGTGGCCTCCCTGGGGCTCCAGCGTTTCTCAGGCTGCCCCGTTCCTGCTGGGATTCAGTCAGTCCCAACTGGTGCCCAGGAGCCCGTGCTGGGTATGGACAGGGTGGGCTTCACATGGCAAAGGAACCGGTGATGTCTGTGGGAACTGCAGCCCCTTTCTCTCTTCTGTGGCTGAGTCTTGGATTTCTAAGCTGTCTCTTAGTGATGGAGGCTTGCATAGCACCATCTGGGCACCTCCCCAAATTCAGCCTCTGTCTGCCAGAAGACCTTTACCTCAGGGTGTAGGAACCAGCAGTGAGAGTGTAAGCATGTGCTCAGGTGTGCTGCACCAGTCCTTCGGCTGATGTGGAGACATGATGGGAACTTGTGTTTCTTACAGGTGAAAGAGCTGAGTGCGGAACAACCAGGTGAGCACTTTCTTCCCTTTCATCTGTTTCTGGGGAGGGCTGGCACTGGGAGGAGGGGGCTGTGGGAAGTGGGTTTGCTTTGCTGCTAGTGCAGCTTGGTGGGATTCAGAGTTTCCACCTCCAGCCCCTTGTGCTGGCAGGTGGGTGGTCCTTGTGCCCCATGTCCTGCTTCCCAGCTGCATGGCCTGGAGCGGCTGGATGAGGGGGATGACAGGCAGGCCCTTAGTTCTGCTGCAGTGTGGTTTCTGTCTGGCTGGCTCTGACATGCCTGGACGTGCCATGTCAGCACAGTGCGGTGCCCTGGAGCGTAGCTGAGATTGGGTTGTGTTCAGACAGGATGACACAACGGTGTCCACCCACTCCCTGCCATCCATCTTCATTTGAGGACTTTGATATGTCCCCGAAAGCCTCTTCCAGCTCTGGCTGCTTTGCCTGGGAGTGCAGAGTGTGCCTGTATCACAGACTTCATCCATCTACAGCAGGAGATAGTGCTGGGGTGAATGTGGCAGGCAGGAGGCTTTGATCTATGTCCAGTCCATGAAACATCTCCACAGAGCTCCAGTGGCTTGCTAAGAGTATACTGGTGTTCTGCCAGCAAGACCCAGGCCAGCAAAGCCTCCAAACAGCTACCCAGAACATGCACAGCCTCTCTGTATATGGGCTTGTTCCAACCTTCTTCCAGTGTTTAATAAAATTTACAATAGAGCAAAAAAAGCCTAATTCCCTGTTAGGAATGGTGGAGCAGATGGTGCAGCCTCGGCTGCCTTGCCAGGCAGGAAGGAGGCTCCTTGTGCTGCAGATGCCAGGCCCAGTGGCACCAGGGCATCAGGACAGAGAGGGGCTGTTGGGACAAGAGGTACCTTCAGAGTGTGGGGACTGTGCAGTGTCCCTGTCCTGGGGCACTCTGAGGAGCTGCCCATGGCCATGCTCCAGGTCCCTGTTGGATCCTCTGTCACAGCAGCCACCCCTCAGTGCCATCCCTGTCCTGCACCCCAGAGCCTGAGTGCCCCGGGGTGTGTGCAGATGTGGCTGGGGGGCTGCAGGCACAGCCACAGGGCTGCTCCAGAGGGAGACAGTGGGGTGCTCCAATGGACACCTCTGCTCCTCAGCTGTCACTCGAAGGAGTGTTTGGAAGCTGTAAGAATGTAAAGTCAAGTTGCTTACTTAGAGGCATCTGATTAAGGAACCAGCAAACCCCAATTGTCACCTTTGCATCAAGCTTTCTGTAAATTGTCCGTGTCCATTCCACTGCTCTGTGAGAACTGCATGTAGTCTCCCAGCACCCAGCCTTGTGTGTGTTTGCAGTTGTGTTCTCTCCCCTGCAGACACCAGTACAGCTTAGGGCAGAGGGCAGGGCACAAATCCATTTGGGATTTTGTAGTGTTTTTCTCCCTTTTCTAGATCAAGGCTCTGAATGTCCCTCTTTATCTGAAAGAATCAGACTGGGAATAGCATTAATGAGAGCAGCCCTCCAAAGCCCTGAGCACTGCACTGAAACCCATCACAGGTTTCCTTGGCCTCATTTCCAGCAGCGATGGGTGTTACCCTGGCTAGATGTCAAGCAGGGTCCCAGGGTCTGTCCCTCTTCCTGACAGGCCCCACAATCCCTTGCAAGGGGAGGGTCATTCCCGTCTTTGGGAATCCCAAACAGAAATGAGATAGAGGAAGGTGGAGGTGTTCCCATTGTCCTCTTTGTGACCTCTTTCTGTGAGAAGAATGAGGTCTGTTTAGCAACAAATGGGAATACTCCAGCGTGTTCCAGGCGTAGCTGTAGGTTATTTTGGATGTATCAGGGAATCAGTTGAACTCCTCAGCAGCTCTTGGTGCCTTTTTCAGGCTGAGGGAGTGCTGTGCTGTTGGAGGAAGGAGGCAGGTGTTAAAATCCCGCTGGGCACCAGTGCCCTCAGTTTCCTGCTGAGTGGTGTCTGTATGGGACCCACCAGCATGAGTGGCTGCAGGGCACGTGGAGCCGCCTGTCGAGTCCTCACAGAGGGATCTTTTTGTTTCATTTCTTGGGCTCACTCATAACCTTTGAGATCTCACCCTGTCATTGCATTTATGTTGGTGTTTTGTTGACTTATTTTGTTCCATTTTCTCCCAGGCCCCCATGTCTTCCCCCTAAGCCACAGAAAATGAGGAGACCTAGGCCTCTCTCAGTCTATAATCATAAACTCTTTAACGGCAATATGGAAACGTTCATTAAGGTACTTGCTGGCTGGCAGTAGGAGTGTCTGTGAATGCTGGGAATGGAACAGTGGCTCTCCTGTCCCAGCTGCTCGCCGTCCTCAGGGGTCCCTCTGGCCGCCTGCACCCAGCCAGGGTGGCCAGCACGGCTCTGCCTCAGTGACGATTTCTCTTTGTAGCTCCCCTCACCACTCGTGCATTCCCTGTCCTGCCACCTGCATGCCCTGGGCCAGAGGAGCAGTGAGTGGCCCTGTGTACTACAAGACAGTCCTGGCTGAGTGTCCCCATCGTCCTGCTGCTTCCACCTGGCCTGGAAAGAAAGATCAGACAACAGGTTCAGCCCAGCCCCCCTTCCCTTTTTCCACACATTTTTGGTGGTCATCTGTCCTCATGGCTGAGAAGGAAGATAAAGTTACTTCCAAGCCCCCAGAAAGTGTCTCCCAATTGTTGCCCAAGACTGACAGCCTTGGATGGAAGTTGTGTTGTGTGGGAGGGCAGGCAGGTGACCCTCAGCCTTACACAAAATATATTAACCATAACCAGCCCAGCTGGCTCATCTTATACAGCTTGGGGCTTACTGGGGTATGGAGGGCCTTTTCTGTGGCCTTGAGAGTGGGTGACCTGGAGAGAGGACAGGTGAAAGCCAGGTCAGTGTGGAGTCACCATCCTCTGGGAGGCCTTGGAATGCCCCAGGAGAGAGCACCCAGTGGTTTATGTGCTGATCAACCCACACCAGCCCCCAGATCCTGGACCTGGGCTCAGCTTCCAGCCTTGGAGCACAATCATTCCTGAACATCTGTGTGGTCTCCTCCAAATCAGTGCTGGTAACATACAGCATACAGCTGTCATAAATGGGCCAAAGTGTTTCCTTCATTTATACTGGGGTGTACTTGGATGAGCTCAGCTAATCCCAGTGCAGTCCCAATGGAAGGGGCATTTGGCCCTGCTCATCCCAGAAAGTCACCCATATGGAGAGATTTGAGGAGCAACATGAACAGCTGGGGGTGTGGCATTTGTTCCAAAGGATGCCTCCAGCTATCTCACTGCCAATCCTCCAGACTAAGCCCTTTGCTATGGCCTGACTGCAGGAAGGATTTCCGAAGGCAGCGATGCTGTTCCAGTTGCAGAATGTTTAATCCTGTGCTGGAGAAAGCTTTAGTGAAAACAGTGTAGGAAGCAGTAATGACCAGCTGTCGGATTAGGTGACTAATAGGCATCACCCAGCTCAGGTTTATTCCCTCAGGCTCAGCCATGTTCTCAAGGGCAGTGTCTGTACACAGCACCCTAGGATCAGGAGTACAGACCCTGCTGGCAAAGCTGCTAATCCCTTTAGGACTTGGGATTACTTCTGATTTAAACTGTTTTTTAAAAAAGTAATGCTCATTAAAGCCCATTCTGTTCAGCCTGAGGAGGAGGAATTACCTGTTCTAGAAATCTATCTGGGCAGAGGGGTGTTCCAGCCAGCAGACTCCTGGGATGTATGGCCCCACAGGGAGCAGGGCTGTGGGTGGCTGCCTGGTGTCCCCCAGGCTTCCCAGTGCTCTGGTGGCCACCCCATGGCTGCCTGGTGGTCCCCTGGTCACCCAGTGCCCCCTTGGCTGTCAGGTGTCCCTACACTAGGGCAGTTCTCTCTGAGCCTCACCTTGTCCTTGGGCTCCTGGGAATGCCACAGGCTCAAGGAGGCAGAAAATCCGAGAGGCTGTCCCTGCAGGTTGCCAAGGCTGTGGTGCAGCGTGCCGAAAGGGTTTGGGAGGGAGGGTGGACCTCCCGAAGGCCTGGGTTGGCCCTTGCTAAGCTGCTGTTGCATTTGAGCGTTCATGGCCTCCGAAGGAGATGCTTACCTCTAACTGAACTTATCCTTGCTTAATCTCTTCTCTTTTTCCCACTCTGCTGCTTTTTTGTGTGCTCAGAGGAAGGAGGAATGCACGAACGAGGAATCAGGTATTTACTGGATGCCTGTCTGTGAGGTGGAGGGAATTGCCCAGAGATGCCAGTATGCTCTGCTGGAAAAACAACCAGAGCCCCAGAAGGAAATATGTGTCCACTTGGGCTGTCAGACACGGCCCATGTTCCCCTTGAGCCCCTGTCATGAGGGGCTGGGGAGAAACAGCTTTGAAATTAAAGCCAAAACTGATCACTGATTCAGACCAGACACTTCATTCCACACACGGTGGTGCTTATTGGGTTTTTTAGTGCCTGCTGGCAGTGGCTCTTTCCTTCAGTGTAAATACTGTTGTAAGCTCTGTTACTGGAAGCTTATTCCATCAGCCAGGTAGAGCACAAGTTTCATTTCAACTCAGCATTCCACCTTTGGAATGGAATAGCTGTGATCCCTTGCAGCAGTCCTCTGTCTGAGCCAGAAAGGGAGCAGCAGTGTTTCACACACCTTTAGTGACAGCTTTTTCGTGCATTATTGGCTGCACACAGTATCCTCAGCACTTTTTGATGGCTCTAAGTGTGTAACATCTCCTTTCCTTGCCTGTCCTCGTACTAAAACTCCACAGCACTGATTTTCAAATCCTGATTTTACAATCTTTAATGCATTTCCTGTTCTTGGTTAGCAATAAACCAGTAATTTTTTCCTTTTGTCCTTTTCTTTTCCTGAAGGATTCAGGACAGGCCATTCCACTTGTTGTAGAAAGCTGCATCCGCTACATCAATCTGTATGGTAAGTTGATTCAGTACATCCACAGAAACCTTCTGCTCAGGAACGAAGTACTTCAATGAGCAGTGAGATCCAGCAGAGATGCCTGCTCTATGGGCTTGGGTTAGAATTCCAGTGGCATTGGCTGTGATGCAGCATTGGACGACTCACCAATATTTTGGTCTTGTTAGCACTTACTCAGTATAGTTTGCTCAGGCCATAAGCTCTGTCTGCACCTTGATCTGGGGTTCTTGCTTGGAGAATGTGAGCAGAAGTGAATCACACTGAACTGTCTGCTTACTCTGAGCCTTTCTGCTGCATTTACTTCTGGGTTCTACTGTTTTCACCAGCTAGTACTGCCCAACAGTTGCAAAAATGTCTCCTGAAATGGTGTTCTCTTCCAGGCCTCCAGCAGCAGGGCATCTTCAGAGTCCCTGGCTCCCAGGTGGAAGTCAACGACATCAAGAACTCGTTTGAGAGAGGTGTGTAGCCAGGCTGGGCAGAACAGCAGGACAGTGTGTCCGAGCAGGGATTGTTGGTGGGAGCTGGGTGCATTAGCCAGGGTGTAAAGCCTGTGTAAAGCCCTTTCTGCAGTGAGACACAAGGAGCTTTTATCCCTTCCGGATTTCTCAGTATTGTATCTCTGGCAGTAGCAAAGAGTCACCCATAAAAGGAGTATGAGAAGCAGGGGTAGATGCATAGATATCTTCCACAGTCATTAAGAGCATAACAGCCATAAAATAGTTTGTTGGGGGATCCTTCTTCCTCCTCAGGAGTTTACCAAGGGAGGAGCAGCATTCCCACCCATACCTGGTGGCAGTGCTGACTGTGGAGGTGCCAGTGATTTTGCTGAGAAAATCACACTGAAGGTGCCAGGCTGGTGAGACCGGGCAGAGCAGTCCCACTGTCCCAAGTGGAGTGGAGCTGTGACAGCAACAACCCAGGTGGAAATAGTGGCCTTTAATCCTTGAGTAGCATCAGAAAGATCAGGGTGAAGGTGGCCAGGCCAGTGAGTAAGGCAGTGGGTAAGGTGGGATTGTCAAAGGCTGGAAGATTTGCATGTACAATTTAAGAGGAATTGGTATCTAAATCCCTTGGGCATTGAAAGCCTTTCATATATTTAAGTCAGTACAATGCTATCTGGAACTGTTGGGTCTATTCCAGAGGTGTAATTACATCCTCCAGCCAAGCCTGTCCCCTCAGGCTCTCACCCACCATTGTTCAGACCTGCTCAGCTCTCTGGGCTGGTGCTGTAAATGCAAAATGCACTGGGCTGGAAATCTGAAGGAGAGACGATCAATATTGTCATCATCCTCAGGAAAGGTTTGAAATCCCCGCACTAAACTGGTTTTCAGGAACCACTCAGCATTGCAATTGTTCACAAGGAGGGTTTCTGAACCCTGTGAGATGTGGGGGTTCCACTGAGTGAGGAAAAAACCATTTGCTGTGTTAGTCCAGCTTGACAGTGGTATTGGACATAAACCCTCTTCTCTGGACAGGTGAAGATCCCCTCGCTGATGATCAGAATGAACGGGACATTAACTCGGTGGCTGGAGTCTTGAAGCTGTATTTCCGAGGACTGGAAAACCCCCTCTTTCCTAAGGAAAGGTTTCAAGATTTGATATCTACCATAAGTAAGTACATGTGACAGCTTTTCATAGAGAACAGAGTGGGATAAGAGAAGCACTAAATGGGGGGTATCTACACCTGAGTCTTGCAGACAGGGATTTGTGCTGTAAGGAGGGCGGCAGGTGGGGAATGGGAGTTGTTAGGAAAGGACATCAAGAATGTGCATTGGCAGCAGGAAGAGCAAAACAGCACAGCAGACCTGTGAGACAAACAAAGGAAGCTGGTTCTGCACCAGTTCTGTGCCCTTGTCAGGGATTTTCAGCCTGCCCTTCCCAGGGGGCACAGCCTGGAAGAAGGGGACGGGTCCCCTCCAGTGCCAGGACACATGCTTGGTGATGTGATTGCCTGTGTGCTTGCAGATAGGCTTGTGCTTTGGCACCATCCCTAATTAATGCCAATTTGCACAACTTATTAAGCTTTTGGGAGCTTTTTGGTGCAAACAGCATCTGTTAATTTTCTTCATGGTGTTCTGTGTCTCTCTCTCTTTGTTTTTACCACTTTAGGCAGAATCCTTCTTTTTTCATCTTTCTTTTCCTGCTGCTCCTGCAACCTTGTGATTAAGGATAGATTTTAAATCAATTAAAATGCCTTGTTCCCATTAAGAATCTGACTTGAAGTGCTGCTGGCTTTGTGCCACACAGACATGCACAAACACGGGCTGTGCACTCAGTGTCTCAGACTAAGCAGGGTGAAGAACTTTTCCTTTTGCTCTTGGGGGACTGAGGGTTTGTGTAGAAGGTCCTCAAAGGCACATGGGCAGTAAATGGGTCAAAAGGCCTTTTGTCAGCAGAGTCCACTCAGGGCTGTGCCTGTGTGTGCAGTGATGGTGGTGATGCCATTAATTCCTGAGTTACAGCCAGTCACAATGTTTTGCTCAGTGAGAAAGGCAAGGGCCTTGAAAGTTTATTCCTCTGGGTTTCAGAACAGTAAAAACCTGTTATCACAGGGTTTTACTCACTTTGTACTTATTTGTTGGGGTATTTCTAATAAACATCCTCTTCAGTAAAACCAAACTGAAGAAGGAGAGAACCCAGCAGGCAATAGTGGGGTAAATCCATTCCTGAAAAGGAAAAATTCCCCAAATGAAGTATTACAATGCTTTTCATCTTGGTACTGAAGTCAGATTTTACTCAGAATTATAAGCAAAAGGCAGCCCAGCTACATGTTGTCAGTGATTTTTATTGTGATCAGCAAACGGCAGAGTTTGAGCCAGCACAAGCACCTCTGTGTGATCCACCCACTCCAGGAGAGCTCTGGTGCTTGTCCTCTGCTTCCTGTGCAACAGCAGCCACAGGATTAACTCTACAGAACACATGGATAGCTTCGGGCAGGACAGCCCTGAGTCAGTCTCCTTCCCATGGGAGGGAGCAGGTTTCTGACAGCAGCTCTGGGCACTCTGCATCCCTGTGGAGGGAAGTGAATCCAAAAGTATTGACTCAGCACTGGTTCAGTTAGTCTGTTTCCTAGGAATTTCTAATTCCCATTAAGAGCAGTGGGAGACGGGAGTGGAAGGGCTCAGAACGACCGAGTGGGTAACCCAGAAGAGTAACATGAATAAAAACCTCATTAAAAACCTGCCCTAGAAAATCAAGCAGTGCTCTATTTCCAGTGCCACATCGACTCAGGCTTTTGAGGAACAGAGGAGTTGTTGAGGAATGAACTAAATAATGCATAAACACTTATTTTAAAAATAAACCCATAGAAATGTTGTTACTTGCTGTTCATACTGAAACTGGATGTATGAATTCCTCTGTGGAGGAGCACTGTGCCCCATTCTCTGCTTGTGCCTTAATGCCAAACCCACGGATCACGTCTGGAGACAGATTGATGCTTTCCTCTCTTATTGGGCCACTTAATCTAGAACAAGTCCCTGGGGAGCCATGCTGTCTGGTCCTGAGAAGGTTTTTAGGGCTGTGTTTTCTATCCATGTGTTTCAGAAATTGAAAACCCCGCTGAGAGAGTGCACCAGATCCAGCAGATTGTCGTGACTCTGCCTCGGGCTGTCATCGTGGTCATGAGATACCTCTTTGCTTTCCTTAACCAGTGAGTCTGTTTTCCTCTTCCAGCAAGCTTTTGCTTGCCCTCCCTTTTGTCTGGGCTCCCCTGTCTTTGGTGCCCAGGTGCTTTGTGGCGTTGCTGTGGGGAGCTGTATTGGGGTTCTTGGCTGGCCTCGTGGAGCTGTGGCTGTGTGCTCGGAGCAGGGACAGCCCGGTGACGGTGTGTCCCTGGGCACTGGGGGTGGTGGGGGTGGTTTTTCCGGGAGAGTGGGAATGCTGGCACGGAAGCTCCCTGCCTGTGTGCCTGCAGCCTGTCGCAGTACAGCGATGAGAACATGATGGATCCCTACAACCTGGCCATCTGCTTCGGGCCCACGCTGATGCACATTCCCGACGGGCAGGATCCGGTGTCCTGCCAGGCCCACGTCAATGAGGTCATCAAAACCATCATCATTCACCATGAGGGCATCTTCCCCAGCCACCGAGAGCTCGAAGGGCCTGTCTATGAGAAGTGCATGACTGGAGGGGAGGAGTACTGGTAAGGCTCTCTGCAGGCTTCTTGGGTACAAACATTTTGATCAGGCCAAGAGGCTCTTGCACACTGAGCCAAGCAGTCCCTACTTGTTTGATTTAGTCTTATCAGTTCAGTTTCACCACGTATTTTTTCTCATGCTGACTTGGAATTATAAACCTCAGTAAAAATTTCAGGAGAAACTCTTTCCAGTGTAAATACTAATATTGATGGAGGATTCTTTCAGCTCTGGATCCACAGAAGTGTATTCAGAACAAAGCAGAATTTTAGGTCAATTCTATCCAAATTCCTCCTAGGCTGGAAATTTTGAGTAAAGTCTCATAGTTCCATCATAATTTGCTGGTTGGATGGATTCTCTGAGCCCAAGGTTAATCCAAACCTTCCAGTTACCTTTTTTGCTGGAATTCTAATCTGACATTCAGGTTTGGATTTAACAAACCAGGATCAATAACACACTTGCACTGATTTCTGTGCAAGTTTTATACATTTCTGTGACCTTACCTTCCCTGATCCTGGTCACCTGCCACCATCCTTCCTGGTGCAGCAGAGGATAAAGTGCTAAAGCTCACAGTGAGTGAGAAAATGGGACATTTAACTTGGTGTCACTGTGTTTGTTTTGCCAAATATGAGTAAAGACATAAGAGCAACAGAATGTAACATTCTTGGCTTGGAGACTGTGGTGTGGATATTTGCTGTTCTCAGAGCAAGTTCAGAGATCTGCTGTGATGTAAAGTGACCATCTTGGTCCTGTGCGAATTAAACCCATAACTTCCAAGTATCTCTGGGGCCAGAATCTGTCTTAACAAGTTATGTTTGCAGCTTGCCTTGGGAGCAGAGCCTCGCTGGGTGTGTGACAGTGTGGTGTGTTCCCTTCCAGTGACAGCCCGCACAGCGAGCCGGGCACCATCGACGAAGTGGACCACGACAACGGGACGGAGCCACACACCAGTGATGATGGTGAGCAGGGGCGTGAGCAGGAACTGGGTCTGGGCCAGCAGACCCAGACCTGTGTGTGCAGGAGAGCAGCAAGCACTGAGGTGGCATAGGGCTGGATGGGCTGACTGCTGACAGAGCTGGGCCAGGAGTGTCAGTGATCGAGGCCAGTCTGGGCAAACCTGCTGGCACCGCCCTGGGGCAGGGAGTGCTCAGCCCCATGACTCTGTTCTGTGGCAGGGCTTGCTGTGCTGGAAGAGCCCTGGGGAGCTGAGCACCTTCTGCATCCCTGCCTGCTGCTGCTGCCTCAGCTGTGTCCTGCTCTGGCAGAGCATGTCCAGCCCCAGAGGGCGCGGGGAGGAGGAAGGGCTCCCCGGGCTGGTAGGGCCACAGGAGCAGGGAGTGGCACAGGGAAGGGCACACGGGGCTGGGCAGCTCAGCGCCTGCTCTTGGCTCCAGGCAGGAGCTGACAGGCCTGGCAGAGGAAGGTGAGGGAGCTGCTGTGCAGCCAATTTCACACTTGGGTGGCCACGTTAATGGTTCCATTTGGAGTTTCCGGGTGATTAACTGGGGGGTGAGTGCAGAGTAGAGGAACAGCTTTATTTTGTGAATCTACATATTCCCTCTCCCCCTTTCCCTACACACACTCCCTGCTAGGAGCCCAGCATTCTGTCAGGGCCGTGGGAGCCCTCCTGGCTGCCTACCAACTCTGTCTCCTCCAGAACATTCCCACTGAACCTGCTGTGGAGCTCCCAGACACTCTGCCCTCGTGTGGGGGTTGCTTAAGGTGGGGAAGCTGAGTCTGCTGAAGTGGTCTGGGATGGGGCAGGGGTCTGTGGGCAGCATCTCCCGTGATACCCTCTGGTGTCCCCTGCTCTGTGTGAGTTTGCATCAAGTCACACCCTGATGGCTGCTGAGCCCATTGTCAGGGACAGGGCACAGCAAGTTTTGATGTTTAATGAGAACGTGGCAGATCTGGAGAAACCTTGCGGGTTTGCCCTGTTTGGTTTGGCTTTGTCATTGCCTGTCTGCCAGTCTCCAGGTGGGGATTAAAGTGATCGGGGGTCTCAGATAATCAAGGCATGTTAATGCTTGCTGGCTGGCTCTGACAGTGGCAGGGATGGCAGCTGTCTGCTTTGTCATGCCTACCTTGGAGCAAAGTGAGGAGTGCAGGTCAGTCTGGTCACTGTGCAGAGAGACGCTGCTTTGCAGTTGTTGCAGTGGTTTCTCTGGGATTCAGTGCTCCCAGCTGGAAACAGATCTGCAGAAGAGCCAGGCTCTTCCATGGGCTCCTCAGTGCCAACAGGCTCCACATTGGGTGCCCTGACAGTTCCTGCTGTCATGCCCTTTCCAGGGGCTCAAAAGACCCTGGTATGCTCACAACAAGTCCTGCCTCAGCCCTTTTGAATTTCAGGCCCTGAGCTCCCAGTTTATGAGGCCTGGGTGTTTGGTAGAGCATACACTAGGAAAAGTGGAGGAGCAGTGAGGGAGTGCTGCAGGTGCAGGGTGCAGAGCAGCTGTGTGGCTGGAGTCGGTGTCATCGTTTCCATGGGGACCCCCAAAGGGGCATTAGTTGCTCATCAATAATTCAGGCCAAACTGTCTCCAGGATAAGGAAAGGAAGAGAAGGTAAGTGGGGTTTGATCACAGAGCATCTGACACAGCTTGATGAGATCCCAGGCTGGTGGATAATGGGATTCTGTAACCAAAGGCAGAAAATGGGAGTGCGGGTGAGGATGCCATATGCACACAGGGAGATTCCAACTGCTCCCCATCTGGTTTGTAGCTGTTTGTAAGTGCTGGCAGTTTGTGAGCCTGTGAGAGATCCCAGGAAGGCTAGATAAACAATAAGAATTGATCAGTCTGAAAATAAGGTTTGTGCTCAGTGTGAGATGCTCTGGGGATGCTGGGCAGCAGCAGCAGTGCTGCTCTGCTGAGATGGCTCTCTAGGGTTTATCTTCCCTCACGACAGCTGAGCTGAGCTGTTCTCTCACTGTGCCTCTCTCCTGTGCAGAGGTGGAGCAGATTGAAGCCATAGCCAAGTTTGACTACATCGGACGATCTCCACGGGAGCTCTCCTTCAAGAAAGGGGCCTCTCTCCTGCTTTACCATCGGGCATCAGAAGACTGGTGGGAAGGAAGACACAATGGGGTGGATGGGCTCATCCCCCACCAGTACATTGTGGTGCAAGACATGTGCGTAAAGTGGTGAGGGTTGATCCAGGGTGTTAAAATCATGTACCTGCACAAGGTCCACTTCAGTCACCTGAAATAATTGGTCAGATTTTTCAAAGTTTAATGACTTTATTAAGAAATCTGAGCCTGTTCACATCTCCTTGTATTGGCTCTGATTGTTCCTCCTTCAGAGTGATAGACAAGCTTTAAACACTGTACCTCACTGTGTCTAGATCCCATCTCTCACTGACTCCCCAAAGTGGTGTGACCCAGGCTTACCACTGGCTTTTCCCTTGTGAGTGATGCCCTGGCTTGTTCAGTGCCTACCTGGCCCATGAGCAGATCCCAGGGCCCTTTCCAGCTGCTGCTTCTCTTGGAAGCACTGTGCCTGGAGTCATTACAATGGCAGCCACAGCACTGGGGATGTGGAGATGGGATGGGAGCTGATTCCAAGCTCCCAGTGAAGCGATAGCCTTGATCCAGCCCTTTGTTAACAAAGTCTGGATCTGCTGGAGTGGAGATGTTCAGATCCATGTAGCAGCTGGCCTCTGGCTCTCCCCGGGGACACATCCCTGTCACTGATGGTGTCTCCTTTCCCTAGGGATGATGCGTTCTCTGACAGCCTGAGCCAGAAGGCAGACAGTGAGGCAAGCAGTGGGCCACTGCTGGACGACAAAGCCTCCTCCAAGAATGACATCCAGTCTCCAACGGATCATATCATGGACTATGGCTTCGGGGGAGTGATGGGCAGGTAGGGAAACTCTCATTTTCTCCTGAGCATGGAATTGGTCACCATCACATGTGGGGACAGTTGGTGTGTGGGGTAGGGCAGGATGGAAGGGAAGGGTCCAGTAAGCACTGCAGGATAATATGAGCATGGAGGGAGTTTCATGTGCATTGATAGTGGGGATTTAACATGTACAGAGGGTGCAACAGGGCTCTGAGCAACCTCCCAGTCCAATGGAAGGTGTCCCTGCTCATGGCAGAGGATTGGAACAAGATGATCCTTAAGGTTTCAACCAGAACTGTTCTGGGATTCACTGCTGTCACTTTCTTGGTACTGGCTAAAATGTCTGTCTTCCCTCTTGCCTGAGTCTTACGGAGCTGAAAGGCTCAAGTTTGGTCTGAGCTGAACTCAGAGCTGAGCGATTGCAGGCCATAGCCAGCTGTGCTCGGGCTGATGGGCAGTGACCTGATGTGCTGGCTCCTTTGCAGGGTGAGGTTGAGGTCTGACGGCGCAGCCATCCCCCGGCGCCGCAGCGGGGGGGACACGCACAGCCCAACCCGAGGGATGGGGCCCGGCATAGACACCCCTCCTCGAGCAGCAGCCTGCCCCAGCAGCCCCCACAAGATCCCCCTCAACAGGGGCAGGATCGAGAGTCCTGAGAAGCGCAGGATGGCGACGTTTGGCAGCGCAGGCAGCATCAATTTCCCAGACAGGAAGGTCCTGGCTGATGGCCACCCCCTGAGGTCGACCTGCGGGTCCACCCGGCACAGCAGTCTCGGAGATCAGAAATCTCTGGAAGCAGAAGCTCTTGCTGAGGTAAGAGTGTTGGGAAGGGACCAAGAGCCTGGAAGGGAAGGTCACTGGGGAGTGCTCAGAGCCCCTTTACCTCAGACTCTCAGAGTTATGGTGCTGCTGTGGAGTAAAGGTTGAAATGAGCAGCCAGCAGCTTGTCTGCTGCCTGGCTGTACCCACTGGTGTGATGGAAGATGCTGCTCCCTACACAATCCTGGTATCTGCCCAACAATGGGCAGAAATGTAGGATCCACTACTGAAATGCACCAGCAGCTCCTGCCTGTGCAGGGAGGGAAAAGCCTTATCTCACCTGACACTCCATAAGGAGCTTAGGGAGGATCCTGGATTTGCTGAGTCAATGTCTGGGGAAAGGTGCTGCCATTCTGTACTGGCTTTGTTGCTGCCACCTCAGAACGTGAGTCTGATCCCAGTGCAGAGCCTCCAGCCATGCAGTGCCACTGGTGTCACGTTAGGCCATCGGATCCACAGTGCTTGTTAAATTCTTGTGACCCCAGTGTAGCTCCAGGTCCCTCTCTCTGCTGCTGGCAGAAGGCCCCAGCCAGGAATCAGCCAGGTTATTCCAAACCTGTTTGCATCACAGAGAATGGATTTTTCAAAGAACAGGCTGTGGATTTCTCCAGGACTTCAGGGACCACCCTGTTCAGGCACAGTCCCACAGTGTGTCTGAGCAGCCATGATTGGGCTGGCATGGGGTTGGGGGGCTCTTCAGTGCGCCCAGTTCCAGCAGTTTCCCAGTTTGGTTCATGGCACCCTCCGTCAGGAGCAGCAGCTGTGGGATGGTGGGTGATGCCCAGGTGGAAGGGACAGCTGCTGGGAAGCTGCAGGAGAGCGGGCCATGCTGTGGCACAGTGCTGACATCCCTTTGGCGTTCACAGGACATCGAGAAGACCATGAGCACGGCGCTGAACGAGCTGCGGGAGCTGGAGAGGCAGAACACGGCCAAGCAGGCCCCCGACGTGGTGCTGGACACGCTGGAGCCCATGAAGAACCCCGCGGTGGGCGCTGCCAACTCGGAGCCGGCCAGCCCGCTGCACACCATCCTGATCCGGGACCCCGATGCGGCCATGCGGCGCAGCAGCAGCTCCACCTCGGAGATGATGACCACCTTCAAGCCGGCGCTGTCGGCCCGGCTGGCCGGGGCGCAGCTCCGTCCGCCGCCCATGCGGCCCGTGCGGCCCGTGGTGCAGCACCGCTCCTCCTCCAGCAGCAGCTCGGGCGTGGGCAGCCCCGCCGTCACCCCCACCGAGAAGCTCTTCCCCAGCGGCTCGGCCGATAAATCGGGCACCATGTAGGCTGGGGCGCGGGGACACGGCGGAGCCTCTGGGGCAGAGCCGGCAGGCAGAGCCGTGCTGGGGGAGCCTCCCCAAGAGGGGACATGTGCATAGCCTTGGCCTGGTGCTGTACATACGTGTGTGTGTGTATGTACATATGTGTGCATACACCCCATCCATGCAGAAACACTTCCCAAGCTTGCAGTCCTATGGCAGGAGGAGCAGGGGGTCTGTGTGTAACCACTGGAGAACACATGCTCTCCGTAGAAGTATATATTAAAAACAAAGTGTACAGAATTCAGTGACTTTTAAAACCAGTAGATTTACCTCAGAAACTGGCTCTGAAATGTCCTCTCTGGAGACAGTGGGTTGGGCTGGGTTTCCCAGGCTCTCTGTGCACACGTGGAGGCCCACACCGCAGCAGCCATGTGTCGAGCAATATAAGGCCATCCTGGAATTCACTTTCTGCACCTCTTGGCATAGAAAGGGGATACAGTGGGGTTTGTTCACTGCTGGGCTGTGGAAAAGAACTGGAAATCCTTAAATGATGGTGTGCGTTCAGCCAGCTGGAGTCTTTCCAATCCCGAATCCCAAGATGTGTTTGTGTGCCTGTGATGCCCCGGGCAGCAGGGACAGAACAAGGTGTGCACCAGCACCTCGGCATGGGAGGAGGATGCTGTGCTGCACCGGGGCCACGGAACGCTGCTCTGCTGGAAGGTTTGAGTGATCAAGGACTAGTGACAAACCTGTGGTAAAGTGTGGAGTAACTTACACAGTTTGAAGATCCTTCATCTCCCTTTCCCTGCACATTTTTTATTTTTTTTATCAATAAGACAACCCAATGGTCTCTCGACAGTCAGGCCCGAGCAGTGAGGAGGCTTTGGCACCACCACGTTCTTCAGTGTGAAGCTGCCCAGCAGCACGGGGGGGTCTCAGTTCAGAGTGTGTCGTCCTGCATGAGAAGCATGAGCCATATTTGACCATGTCAGATGCAGAACCGATCTGATGGGTGATACTTTGCACTTTCTGTACTGTACCATATAATACAACCATTTGAGTTTATGCAAAGGCATCTACATTTTGTTTTACCCAGATTAAAAATATGCAGAAAGCTGGGGATTGCATGGTCCTGTCTGATAATCCAGACTCCGCTGTAAGCGCTGAATCCAAGACGCTCCATGCTTCTCCTGCAGCTTTTCCTTGTACAGATTTCCATGCAATGCCCCATGGTTTGATTTGGCACTTCCCCGTGGTCATATACTAATGGCTCCTTAACGTTCATCCTTCCTCCCCACTCTCTGATCCTGCTGTTCTCTCTGTGCCTGAGCAAAGATGCCTGTGAGCCCTCCTGCCTCACCCAGCAGCCACTTGCCTCTGCCCAGGTCTTTGCTTTGTCCTCCCTTCATCTTCCTCACCTCTCCAGCACCACTGCGGACCCCAGCTCTGCAGGAGGAGCAGCCTGACATCCAGAAGGCAGTGGAGGCACTGGCCGGGGTGGCAGAGCCCACTGCTCCTGTCCCAGCTTGTGTCAGCCTGGGAGCTCCCCCTTGTGTGAGGCCACCTGCACGTGTGTACCTTCACATCTGTACCTCCACACGTGTTCCTCCACGCCTGCAGCTCCACTTCTGTCCCTCCAAACCTGCACCTCCACATCTGTACGTCCATGCCTGCACCTCCATGCACCAGGCACGGAGCTGGCATCACAGACCTGTCGGGACGGGTGCCTGTCCTGTGCCCAGCGCATGTGTCCCCTCGCCCCTCCTCTGCCAGCCCTGTATATATTGCTGTACTTGCTTAACTGCTGGAAAGTAACTGTTAACCTGTAAACTGTACAAAAGTAGGCTAAGATTAGATAAAAGCCGATGCCACTCACCAAATCTTTGCACTTAGTAGGTAGCTCGATGTAAAAATAACCCCAGTAATAATACTAGTCCCCTGAAGGGAAGCGAAGCCGCCGGCACCCTTCGCAGGGCCCGTGGGGAGCAGCTCTGCCCGTGTCCCTCCCTGTCACGCTGGCAGGGACGACGGTGTGTGTGTGTGCTTGTCTGTGAACGTCCTTGGCATTTGTAATGACCACAGTTGGTTCATGTTGGTGTTTATTTCTCCATCCTCCCCCCTTCCCAGCACAGCCCCCTGCCTGGCCCAGCGCAGGGGCAGCAGATGTGCCACCAGGCTGGGCTGCTCACGGCTGTGTGCTGGGAAGGGAAGGACCCATTTGGCACAAGTGCTGTGTATCCGTTGCCAGTAATTATTATTTTTGTTTTCATTTAGTTCCTGGAGAACGTTCACTTTGCCAGTTTCCTATTTTTTATATACTTTCTGAGATGACTTGAGAGCAAACCCATGTTCACTAGGGTTTTTATTTCCTTCCTTCTTTTGAAGATACGGTACAAGTTCCAGTGTCTTTCTATTAAATTATTGCCTTTCATTTTCATTTGTTTTGTTTTGTTGTGGGTTTTTAATACAGTTGTTTTCTTATCTTTAAGTGCCTTTTTGAGCACCAGAACAAACATTGGAGTTCAGGCCTGGGAGCTGTACACACACGAGTTCGTCTGGGCAGTTGTGTTGTGCTGGGGGCGATTGCTTTTAAAGTCCTTCAGTTTTTTTGTTTAATGAAAAGGGAACCAAGTCTTTCTGTTGGAGAATAAACTCCCCCTTTGTAATACAGTATTCCAAGTGTAGTTTTAACTACTGTAAATTTAAGGGAAGAAATGTATTTTTATGTAAACGAACTTGGCACAAAGTTGAGCCACATATGTTGTAGGAGCATCATAACTGGAACCTGCTCATGGTTTATGAGTGACCAACCCCAACCCTCGGTACCTCCCTGAGGCAGCAGAGTGTGTGTGGGCCTCCGAGTTCACAGAGCTTCACTGTGACAGCCCCCAGCGGGGTGTGGGGTGCTCCTTCCCCCCAGCACCCACGGGCGAGGGGCCGTGTGGCCCCCGGGACCCCCGGCCCGAGGGGGCGGCTGCACCGGGGCTGTTCCTCTGCTGTGCAGAGCAAGCACTGATGTCTCTCAGCTCCGCAGCCCCACCAGCTCGCCCAGCCTGCCCTGTCCATGCCCTTCCTCCGGAGCCCGGCATGGCCCACGATGGTGCTGACCGAGCACGATGGTCCCGCACAGCCCCTTCCTGGACAGACCCCCCGAGACACACACAGTGCCCGGGGCGGCGAGGGCAGTGCACTTTGTTCCTTAGGCTGAAGTCCCCTGGTAGGTCGTTTTTGTAACCCCAGGCGTGTTATTTAAGTAGCAGTGTTGTGGTTCTCGGGGCGGCAGTAGATGTCCCGAGTCTGATGTGCTTCGCGTGGCTGGGCTGTGAGGTCTGGTGGGGATGGGGCTGGTTGTGCTGGGAAGCCGTGGGGAACTGCTGGCTGCTGCCCCTTGTACCAGTGACCCTCCTCCTCCCCTGGTGTTGTCTCTGTGACGTATGGTGAGATGCTGTCAGCTAGAGTGTCTGAGTGGGTCCTTGTGTGTGCTGGTGATGCCATGTAGATGAAGCCACTGGTTGGATGTGGACTCATCCTGTTGAATAAACTGCTTAACTTTTCTCAAAAACACTGTCTGTGATTTGATGCCTCTTGCCTGTGCTTCTTGCCCAGCCCTCATCCCACAGCCCTGGCTGGAGGTGGTGGCCAGGGCATCCTCCAGAGCCGTGTGGGGCAGCCCCTTCTGTGCCAGCAGGTAACCATGGGGCCAGTGGCCACATCTCTGCCTGTGCATGTGACTGCTGCTCCCCATGCTCCTGGATGCTCACCAGCTGACTGTGTGTCCTGCTGCGTGTGTTTGGATGGGCCACCCAGGGCACAGATGGGCTCTTTCAGCCCTGGGCACACGGTGCAGACATGCAGGGAAGAGGGACACAGGCCAATAGAAAACCCACCCTCCACCTCCAAGGGGTGAGAATTTGCCTATTTCCATTAGCACGGCTGGACCTGTGCTGGTCTGTGCCAGCTGAGATGGCCCCCCTGTGTGGGGAAACCTGCCCTGCCACAAGGGACACATCACACTGAGCTCCAGAAAGGGGATCATGCCTGCAATGCACAAATGATGTCAGAGAAAAGCAGGTGTAAAAGTGAACTTGGAGGCAATTTTGTGCTTACTCTGTGCCAAGAGCAATGACCTCCCAAAGGGAAGGAGTGAGGGGCTTGGTGGCACCAGAGCCCTTGGGACAGCCCACCTTGGCTTTTTCAGAACGGGCTAGAGCCAGGTCATTGACATGAGAACTGCAGTGAGCACAGGAGGACATTGTCCATCACAGCCCGCTCAGTGCTCGGCTCAGCCCCACAGTGTGTCGGGCATCCTGCCATGGAGATGCCCAAGTGGCACAGCCTGCCCAGCCCTGCCAGCCCTTGTGGTGGTCACTGCCTTGCCACCACACAGTCACCCTCAGCCCTCCTCTGCTCACTGAGCAGCACCTCACTGCATGGCAGCTCTAACCCCGGTTATCACCAGATACTGTAAAGCAACACAATTAAACAGCTTTCCTGATGCACCTGCACTGGGCCTCCCTCTGGGTTGGGATGGTCCCCACAGCTACGCTGGCACTTAATGAGCCAAGTGAAGCCCTTGCCTGAGAGTAAATGTCACTGTTATCAGTAAATTGGCAACTGATTTCCAGGTAAAAGTCCCTGGTCTCCAGGACTCCTAATCCAGGCTCATGTGAAGCTGTTCATCCTCTCTTCTCATAAGGCTTTTTAGTGCCATAACTGGGATGGTAAATGGGCCCTGAGAGTTGGGTCCTTCTTTCCATCCCTCCCTCCCTCCCTGGGGTGGGGCAGCTGCAGACACAGCTGGTGATGCTTGAGCAGAGGTTTGTGTGGGCCAGGAGCAGGGGGAGTGCTGGCTCAGCTGCAGGTGGGGCTTGACCTGCATCACCCCTCCTTAAATACGGCTGATGAGCCCAGCCCCGGGCTCAGCCCCAGGGCTGGCAAGTGCAGGGTGTGTTCGGGGCTGCCTGCCCACCTCGGTCCGTACCTGCTCACCCACCCTGTCCCCGACAGCAGGAGCAGCTGAGAACTGCGGGGTCTGGTGCTGGCACAGCCGGCACTGCCCGAAGGGGCACGCTGGGCCGGGAGGGTCCTGGACACCGTCCTGCAAGCAAGTCCGGAGGGGCTCCCGCGGGTCCCTGGGCAGCAGCTGCGTGTGGCAGGGCAGGTATGCACAAGGTGTGTGCCAGGTGTGCCAGATGTGTGCGAGGCTTGCGAGGCCCGTGCCAGGTGTGTGCCAGGCTCTCCTCAGGTGTGTGCCGGGCGCTCCCCAGGTGTGCCGAGCTCTCCCCAGGTGTGCCGGGCTCTCCCCAGGTGTGCCGGGCTCTCCCCAGATGTGCCGGGCTCTCCCCAGGTGTGGCAGGCTCTCCCCAGATGTGCCGGGCTCTCCCCAGATGTGCCGGCGCTCCCTCCCGCGGCCGCCAGGGGGCAGCAGCGCCCCGCAGGTGTTCCGTCCCGCATCCCGCACCGGGTGCCGTCGGTGCCCGGTCCCGCACACGGTCCCGCTCCAGCCCCGGGGCGTTCGGGGACGGACGGAGCCCGGGCTGGGTCCTGCTGGTGCCCCTTGCTGGAAGAGACCCGCGGGCTCTGCAGACGAGTCAGGGGATAAAAAGGGAGGAGGAGGAGGAGGTTCAATCACCATCCTGTGCCTGCCTCCCTGAGCACTCGGGTGAACAAGGGGCTCCTGCCACAGCCGCGTTGTGCTTGGGGTTGTGGGTCCAAAGCTCAGCGTGTGCATCGCAGCACCTTGGCTTTGCTGGGTGAGTGTTTTCACAGACCCTGCCGAGAGCAGGGCTCGGCTGGCCATGGGCTGAGCGGGGACAGCCGTGGTGCCACAGGGGGTGCGTGTGGCAGTGCCCGGGGTCTGCAGCAGGACAGGGTTAGGGTTTAGGCAACAGTGATGGGGAAGCAGCAGCTCCCAGTGATCCCGTCCCGGGGTCAGAGCAACCTGGCACACCCTGACATGCCTGGAACACGCCTAGAATGGACCTGGAACATTTGGACAGGATGTCCAGAACAAATGCAGAATGTCTGGACAGCACACCGAGGACACACCTAGAACCTTCCTAGAACACATGTCCAGCACACCTAGACCTGGAACACACCTGGACTGCACCTACACACCTGGAACACAGGAACACACATCCCTGCAGCACACCTGGAACACACCAAGAGCACACCTGAAACATGCCCAGAACATGTTTCCAGTCATGTTCAAACACACCTGGAACGGGCCTGGAATAAACATATCTGGAACATACCAAGAGCACACATACAGCCCACGTACAACATGCCTACAATACACCTGGAACAGGTTTCCAGGCATGTTCAAACACACCTGGACCTGGAATATGCCTGAAACTTGCTCAGAGCACACCCTGGACATATAAAAAGCATGTTCCAGATGTGTTTTAGGTGTCCTGTACTTGTGTTCTTAGTATATTCTAGGTATGTTCCAGGCCAGCCCTGCTCTCCTCTGGTGAAGAGAAATAGCACAGCACTTGCTTTTAACTCTGTGAGTGCTCCTGAACTGATGGTGCCAGGGCTGGAGCGTGGCAGTGCCCAGCTTTGCCTCTACCTCTGCCTCGCCAGGACCTCATTTAACTCTTCACCCTCAGCCTCCTCCCCTCCTCTCTGGGGTAATTACCTGCCAAGGAACGCTCTGAGGGGGTTCACCTTTGATTTAGGTGGGTCCAGCAGTTGAATACTTGGATGAATCCAGGAGCACTGTATGTGCTCCAAAGGGCACCTAAGGGCACTCTGTCACTTGTCACACTTGTAGCTAATGAATGAAAAAGTGTCAGAGAAATGAAACATGAAGGAAACGATGCAGAATTTAGTGATTAATGCTTTGAACCTGGACTTGAAGTGCAGCAAGTGCTTTCAGTCCTGCTGACTGAATTAAATTATCCAAATTACTAATACATTTCAGTACTTTTTTTCTTGTAAAAAGACATTAAAGTGCTTTTAGGAAATGAGGTAAAGATTTTCCATCTATAGTTAAAACTAAACCAGAGTGCTGTGCTGTGGGTGACCAGGGCCTGCAGTGAGCTCATGGCACAGACCATGCGTGGCCACCCTGTCCCTCCTGCAGCCTCTTCTGCAGTGCCAGGGAATGGCTCTGTCAGTGCCACCTGCACACAGCCATGGGACACCCTGGGAGCCACCAGCGAGCCCAGGGTGGAGAGGACATCCCCTCCCAGGGAGGGACAGGGCCCATGGCATGGTCTGGGGCCACCCCAGGGTGGGGGCTCAATCTGGGTTTCCCAGTTTAGAGGGATTTTACAGTCCTTGCTGCTCTTTCAGCTCAGACACGGCTGTGGGGTCCTTTGGGCAGCAGCTCTGACCTGTCTGCAACTTCCCTTGTCTTGTGAACATTTCAGAGGTGCTCTGTGGCATTGGCTTCATTGCTGAGGGGGTATATTAATTGCTATGAGTGTGTATTAATTGCACCCTCATCCCTTGTGGCTGGACTGTGCCCAAATTGGGTCACTTAGTGCCCTTTTTCCTCCCTGATCCCCTCTGCCCTCAGTGTCTGGGGCTGCCCAACACTTCAGCCCCCAGGGCAGGGCAGTGGGAGCGACCACAGCCTCAGGTACTTTGCTCTGTGAATACACGTGTGTTTGGAGGCTTTCTCTGGGAGCATATGTTTAGTTTCTTGTGGAGGGGAGAAAGGATTTGCCAGATGAGACTGATTCTTGAAACTGGCAGAGTGTTTTTTAGAAGTCAATTCCCCCTGGCCCTGCTGGCAATAGCTCATCCATCTGTGGATGGGGAACTGGCACTAGCCAGTTGGGTCGTGCCAGGTTTTGGTGCATTCTGGTGTGGTTTTAATTTTAATATTTTCCTTTGATTGCCTCCCTCCCTGCTCCAGCACGAGCCAGAGCAATGTCTCCATCTCCCTGGAGCACAGCCCTTCCCTTGGCTCATCAGTGCTGACGTGTGCTGGGTGTGGGGGATGCTCCAGTGCCACCAGTGGAGCCCCCAGCTGCCCCCACCCTCCCTGCCCACTGCTGGGCTCCAGCAGGACCTGGGCAGCAAGGGCTGTGTGCCTGCTCCATCAGGGGCGTGGTGCTGCCTCCTGTGCTGGAGCTGGCTGCAGGCACAGAGGGAAAAATAGGAGTATTTCCCCAAACTGTTGATAACTTTTTAGTTTCCCCCTAATATACACCTACAGCCTCACTATAGAAACATTGGAAAGCAGACTTTAGCAGGCCTTGGGGACTGCAGTGTTATCCATCTTCTGTAAATACTGTTGGAGCCATGTGCTGTTGGAAACCTTTTTAGGATCACAGCTCAGCTGGAAAGCAGCACCACATTCCCGCTGTGCTTTGGAATCACTTCCCTTGCTGGTGGGGTGGAGGGCAGCAGCTGTTGAAGTGTTTTAAGTATTTCATTAGATAAAAGTATAACTCTCTGGATTTTAAATATATCTCATGCATTGAGATCAGTGTAAGCATTTCAGGTAAACCAGCATTGCTCTGTGCCACAGAGATGCCTCTTCCCTCTCCAGGAATCTTTCAGAGACTTAAGCTTGCAGTCTTTGATGCTGCAAAGTTAGTGGAGGTTTGTGTCTTGGAAATGGAGCTCCAGCTCTGGAGCAGAGCTTACCCCAGACCTTTAAATCTAATAATACCCTCCTGACAGCATCCAAAGGCCAGACACCTTCTGACAGCTCCTAATTCCACCTGAGCACCAACAGCATGAGTAAGCCACATCTTTGGACATGCAAATGTGTCTGGTTCTATTTAATGAAGATAAATACATTAATTAAGATACCCAGCTGCCTGGGGAACTAAGAAAATTAGATGAGAATATGCTCAGCTGGGAGCTGGTGCAGATCCTTGTGCTCTTCCAGGGAGCTTGTGTGGTCTCGGGGGTGGTGATGGGATGGGCAGTGAGGGCTCTGTGCTACCAGCCATGCTCCCCCAGGAAAGGGCTGTGGCCAATGCTGGCCACCAGCCTAAGCCTTCCTATACTGCTCAAAGCAAACAGGCTCATTTCCCCCCACGATGTGTCTCAGCTGGCAAGAAATAACTGTCCTTGACAGTGTTACCCACCCCTGTGTGGTGCTGCTGCTGGGCACTGGTGAAACTCGTGTGGAATTTCAGTCTTTAATTGTCATCACATTCATTTTTTCATCCCCTTTAGAAAAGCTGTCTTAAAAGTAATATATTAACAATGATTGGGCAAGTGGTGAAGCTACTAGAGCCCCACCATGCAATGGAGCAGTGCTGGGCTCGAGGGGCCGTGGCAATGGCCAAGGATAAGGAGGCTCTCAAGAAGGGTCCAGAGAGAGATGAAGCCTTTTTCTTAAAAGAAAGAAAAAAATTAGCTCTTCTGTAAGTCAAAACATCTGTTAGTGCATGACTAATGCCTTCCCTCCTCCCTGGTGTGGCAACTGAAGTCCACGGGAATTATATAAAGGATTATTTCCTGTAAAACATTATACATTGTTCATGGGGCTTTTGGGGACAAGTGTCGTGTTCAGCCACCCCTTCCCTCACCCTGTTTGCTCGTGGCTCTGGACCCAGCTGACCCGTGGCCCCACTGCACTGCCACTGGGAGCCCACAGCAGCAAAGCCCAAACCCACTGTCCCTGGTGCCAGGGTGGATTTATTGCTGCCAAAGCCAGCTTAACTGAGACAATTACTGGTGGTGTAAAGCAGAGGTGGTTGATGTGCAGTGCTGACAGCTGAATTAGTTGAGTGCTGGGCTGTGCACAGTGCCTGGGGGTGCCCAGGGTGGTGGCCTCTGGTGACACTGGCTGTGCCCTGCAGACCACCCTGCCTGGCACAGCGGTGCCACTGCCTTTCCCAGGGCAGGGCTGGTGGCAGCAAGGGCAGTGACAGAGCCCAGGACCCACATCCCTTTGGTTTGAGAGGGTGCTTTGCGAGGGTCCAGGAAGTTCTGTCTGTCTGAGAAGAAGTGCAAGGCAATGTTTTGCAGACCCCACAGCCAAAGTGGCCCCCTGGCATGGTCTCATTGCAGCAGAACGTCCCCGTTCTGGCAGTGCTGCTCTGCAGCACCTTCCTGACTTTGCTCGCTCGTTCACTTCTTGACTCCAGTTTGAACCTCGGGTGGGTGAGGTGCCCCCTGTCCAGCCCAAGGCTCTGACCCACCCTGTGCCCCGGTGGGAGTGCTGCAGCTGCCAGTCTGCCCAGTAGCACCCAGTGGGGAACTGGGCTAAACCACTTCTATGCTGAACTTTTGATGGTATGTCTTGCTTGAATACTGTTCTAATTTCCTAGTGTGGATCTCTCAGTTCTGGGCTCTTTGGGTCTGTGTCTTGGAGGAGCTGGGTCCAGAGAGGTGAGTGCTCCTGGCAGCTGGATGGATGCAGGGCATCTCTCTGGCTTCCAAATCCTGCAGCTGGATGAATGCAGAGCATCTCTCTGGCTTCCAAATCCTGTAGCTGGATGGATGCAGAGCATCTTTCTGGCTTCCAAATCCTGCAGCTGGGTGGATGCAGGGCATCTCTCTGGCTTCCAAATCCTGCAGCTGCTCTGGCTTCCAAATCCTGCAGCTGGATGGATGCAGAGCATCTCTCTGGCTTCCAAATCCTGCAGCTGGATGGATGCAGAGCATCTCTCTGGCTTCCAAATCCTGCACCAGGACATGCTCTGGGTTTCTGCTTTCCATGGTCTGGGACATTAACTGCTGCCAGCATTACTAATGGGCTTCTGCTTTTAGCCTGAGTGCTGCAGGCTGCTGCTCCAAGGTGGAAATCATGGAGTCAATTAAGTAATTACCTGCTGTTTCAGCTGCCAGCACATGGGGAGGTTTGTTTTTCACCACTGGCGTCAATCCTGCCACGTGTCTCACCCCACACTCGTGGACCTGAGGGAGCCAAGAACCATCGTGCCCCTGAGCCCACCTTCCCCTGGAAGGGTCTGAGTGCTGGTCAGGGCTGTGCTGGCCAGGAGGAGGGAGCAGCCCCAAGGCAGATGTCACAGCAGGTCCCAGGTTTGCCCTCCCTGCCATGCAGGGCAGCGCGGGGGCATTCGTGGTACGTGGGCAGTGCTGCACAACCACAGCATGGCAGGTCCCTGGGGCAGGCAAAGCACTGTCCACACAGGGCAGCAGTTTGGGAAGGTGTCAGAACTTCGGGTGGCAGGCTCTGCTTCGGAAGCATCAGTCAGAGTAGTTTTTGAAGAGGTCATGAAAAGGTTTGTCCCTCTGGCTCAAGCCCTGGGTGCAGGCACAGGACCTGCCCCTGCTGCTGGGCACCTGCAGTCACTGGTAATCCCTTAGCAGAGGTGCTGGGTTAAATTGAAAATTAAAGAAGGGCCAATATCACGCAGGTTTGTATGTCCTGATTCTGCAGATAAAGCTGACTGAAAATGTTCAGTGACCTTTTTTGTGGGGAAACAAATATTGCATATCCTGTGTGTTATAGGGAGGGGCTGTTACTCATTGGGCACTGATTAGAAAAACACTTCATTTTGAATTTATTAAAATGAAATGGCCTTATATTTGTTGCGAGAGTCATTCCTTGGAGGACTGAATTAGAGGAAGGGGAAGAGCAAACTAGAAGCAGCAGCAGTAGAAGTGCTTTAAATTGCTGTGGCGATGGCTGGTATGTCCCAACCAACCCTTTTTATAAAATGTAGACTTTCTTCCTACTTGTACATTTCAGTCCTGTTGAATTTGTCTAGAAACAGGCTTGGAATCTTGGCTCTACGTGGCAAGAAGAGTTTTCTCTGCAGGCTGAGTCACTGGTGTCCATCCATCTCCTTCCCAGAGCTGGCTGCTGAGCTGCAAGTGCCACAGCAGCACTGGAGCTCCTTTTCTGCACGTGCTCTGGTGACAAATGGCTCCTTCTCCCCCTGTTGAGTCCCACTCTGATATACAAATCTAGGCATGAACAGGCTAAGCTGAGTGAGAGCTGAAATTGCCTGTTCATAGTTCTCTTGTTCTGGTTGTTTTACCCCTGCTTATTTGATGAGCAGCAGTTCACCAGCAAAAGCAGAGTGAGCTGAGCTGTAGGTGACACACAGGGGCACGAGGAGCAACAAGGCTCCATGATCCAGGGAAATACATCTCCAGTGGCTGCTGGGACCCAGCAGCATCTTAGTGAGTGTACTAAGGAGCAGGGACAGGGCTGGTGGAGCCTGGCTGGATCTCTGCCCCCAGGCAGCTCCAGGCAGAAAGTCCAGAGGCACAAGTTCATGACCCATGGGGAAGCACATAGGGCTTGTTGGGGAAAGTTGTGTTGCAAAGTAAACAGGAGCTGGGAAGTGCCTGAAGGGGCCAGAGCCCTGTGAGAAGCTGTCCAGTCTCTCTTGTAGTTCCCAGGAATTAAAGAGAAGGAAAAAAGAACGTTCATTGGAGCAGAGGCAGGTTTGGGGAATGTCTTACCCTGGCATGGAGATGAAGCCACCCCTGCACTGCAAAGGCTGATTTGTGCTTAATGTTTGGGGACAGGGGAGGGCAGCAATGAAGTGACAAATACAGCAGCAGAACAACCCAAACAATCTGTAGCAAAGGAATGAAGTTCCAGTGATGGACATTCGGGTGGCAAATCAGCAGCTGTACAGCAGAAGGGGCTGGGGACAATTTGTATTCAAACCCTGCTCCCAAGTCCTGCTGAAAAAGGCTTAGTCTGTGCAGGAGAACTGGAATATCAAAAGAGAAACACTTCATTAACTTGCCTTTGGATTTCACCTGGTTTACCCATTTTAGCTCTGCATGGAAATGCAAGTTGTTTCTTATTCTATAGCCCCTGTCTGTGACCTCCAGCGCAGCTCTGTGAAGGGGATACAGAGCATTGTGTCCACCCAGAGACACAGCATAACTGCACAGGGAATCACTAATAGAAATTCGTCACTGGAAAGTAAAGTCATTTCCCACCGAGAAGGGTCTCAGCCTTTCCTGGGGCTGGGATGCTAACTGTAGGCTCTTTTTGCTGGTGCTGGTTCTCAAAAGCAGCATCCTTGTGTTTCTGTAAGCAGCTGAATTAATCTAGTTCAGCTTTTTGGGAGGGGGGCAGAGAAAAGGAACCCACTCTGAGAGCCAAGCAGACAAAGAGAGACTCTAAGCCACAAATCTGGCAATGGAATACACTGTTGGAGACAATCCAAGGGAATAGAAGGTATTACAGCCCTACCACTGCATCTGACTGTGCATGGCTTATCAGTGTGGGAGTTTTCATACAGGAGTAACTCAACCAAGTGAGATTTCTCATGATTTTCATAACATTTATTGGATCAGCATCAGTGTCTGCATGTGCAAAACAACGTCTCTCTAACGTCACCAAGCACTGCTGTGGCAGAAGGCCAAAGCCAGCAAAGGCCAATTCACCGATGGCTCATTCTTTGAATGTGCCCCTGTCTCGGGTCAGGGCTGCTGGTTCATCTGCTGCCTCCTCTCCCTGTGCTATCCATCTAGCAGCCACTGTCATTTCATTCTGTCCTCAGGTCAGGCCCCACTTGATCAGCATTGGTTTACTATGAAAGGTCCAGAGTCATTCACCATGCCCATCTCAAAGCACTCCAGGAGAAAGTTTAATTATTATCTCTGGCTCCTTCAGCCACTCACTCTCATGATGTGTTCAGGGAAGCTTCCACGCTGCTCTGTAGAACTGTAACATGCTTTTCACTGATTTATGTTGGCCTTGAACATTGCAGTAAACTAAAAAGGAAAGAAAGAAATTATTTTGTTTCAAGGCACTTCTGTGTGAAATGTGGAGCTAAAGCAGCAAAGGTGGGATGGGGGTACCGGCCAGCACAACCACACTGGGGTGATAAATACACTTCAGCACATGGGCTGGGAACATTTTGACTAATGAAAGGTTGTTAGCATTTCCCTGTGGCCTTTTGTGCCTGGAAGGCAGTGACCAAGAGACTCTTGGCATCGCTGGCCTGCCAAGGAAGTGGCAGTGGGAGACTGGGATCATCATTAAAGCAGAGGCTTTGAGCCAAAAGCTAATGACACGGAGCAGAAGCAGCACGGCTGAGTGCTCCTCTGCAGTCTGCTGCCTTTGAGTACTGCAGTGAGTTCCACATGTGCACAAACACAGCAGGTGCTGCAGGTGCTGCCGTGCTTCCCTCTGGGTCATCCTCTCACTGCTCCAGTCCTGAGCCTGGTTTTGCTGGTTTTGGCTGGGATAGAGTTAATTTTGTTTGCAGTGGCAGGTATGGGGCTGTGTCTGGGGTTTATGCTGAACACAGTGATTATTACAGAGATGCTTTTCTTATTGCTGAGCTTACCCAGAGCCAAAGCCCTTTCTGCTCCTTGTATGGCCACACTGGAGAGGGGCTGGGGGTGTGTGTGAGGTTGAGAGGGGACACAGCCAGGACAGGTGACCCCAACTGATCCAAGGGATATGCCAGACCTTATGACATCATGCTCAGTAAATGAGGTGGGGGGGGACGTTTGGAGTGATAGCTTTTGTCTTCCCAAGGAACTGTTACACCTGATGGGGCCCTGCTGTCCTAGGGATGGCTGAACACCTGCTGGCCAAGGGGAAGTAGGGAATGAATTCCTTTGCTTTACTTGTGTGTGTGGTTTCTGCTTCACCTGTTGACCATTACTGAGTCTTTACCTCAACACGTGAGTTTTCTCATTTTTGCCCTCTGATTCTCTCCCCAGACCCACTGGTGGGGGAATCAGTGAGAAGTGTGTGGGGCTTGGCTGCTGGTTGGGGTTAAACCACAGCAATGTGGGATCTTTTTGTTCTAAAAAAGCCTCAACATCAGACTAAATTTAGTCCTGTAGAAATCAATAAATGGCTGCCAAATTTAACACAAGGGCAGAGCAAGGTCAATGTTAAATGTTTTGGGGCAATCTTACCCATGGTTTCAGGCTCTTTTCCTCTCCAGTTGGGAATGACATGATGAGAAACTTTCCACTGCTTTAAATATTAAGGAATCTCTGAAAATACCTAGCAACTATTAACTCAAAATGTTTGGGTTTTTTTTTTTAAGTACAGTATGTTCTTCTGCAGATTTTCATCCAATCTTCATGCTGGTGTCCCAGAGGTTTCTTTCTGTGGTGCCTTTGTATATCTATAATGAAGAATGCCCAGGGACACACAGACGTGTGAGGCAGACTTGGTGAAACATTAGTTTTTAGTTTTAAGATCAATGTATAAAGGGCAGCTGAGGATGAGCCGTTTTTCTGTTGGAACACAAAGAAAAACAACAGTTCTGCACATGGCACTGAGCACCATGGGGAACAAACACTCCTTACATTATTAAGTTGTGCACAGCCAGCTGGGAATTATGTAAAACTCCACATAAATATTTTCTTTGTCTCAACAGACCATATGAAAATAAGTTGCTTTTGGAGATTTTCTTTGTGTCAGGCTACTCCACCTCCTACTAAGCTTTTCCATACGTTTCTGTGCTAACGGAACAGCCCAATATAGAAATGCAGTTGGGACTTCCTGATATTTTAATTTAAATGAGTATTTCAGGGGCTTGGAAGCAGGGGATATGTTTGGTGTTTTTGGTATAATAACAAGTTAAAACTTGGTCGTTCAGCAAAATAAACTAGTTTATATTGCTATACCAAAGCCCAAAGGGCCAATAAAACAGTGGGAAGCATTTCTACAGAGGAGGACAAGTGTCATCACTCAGCAGGACTCCGTGGGTTGGATCTGCTCCCTGGGACCAGTCATGCTCAACCAGGCTCCAGCCAAGCAGGGCTTTGCCTGGCCAAGTGCTTGGGCAGTGCAGTAGGGCTGGAGGCACGTGAGAGGCTTCCCAGTGCCTCTCCTGGGGTGGGAGAGCCCATGGGACTGCATCCCAACAGGAGAGAGCCTGCAGATAACTGGGCTCTGCACCACAGCCTGGGGGGAGTCATCCGACCACCCAGTCTGAGGAGCTGGATGCTCTCCAGCTTCAGCATCGCACAGGGTTCAGGTGAAAGCACAGGTATTCCAAGGTTGGGGTTTTTAATATGGTGCTTTTACAGTGGAAACAATTTAAATTGCATTTTTATCCAGTAGTGGTCTATGTGGACGGTGCTTAGCTGTAAACTCGCTGCTCTTTGCTCTTCATCAGCCCAAAATAAAAAATAAACACGTTGCTGCAGGAATGAACCTTCAGAACCCCTGTGCCCGTTCCTGGGGGGGTAGTTAATTCCCACTCAAGAAGCACAATCTGAAACACATTTGTGAATCTGCCACGTGTGTGAGGGAAAGGAAAGAACAGAAATTTGCAAGAGCTTGATACATTGATTTGTGACAGCTCACAGAGAAAGCAGAAATTGATTCTTTACAGTGAAAAGAACAGGCACTTAAGTGACACTAGTCTGTAAATTCTGTCCTTTTTGGCAAGGGGCAGGCAGTAATCAGACCCATTCAAATATATAATTCAGAGATTTGTAGTGACCACGGTCAGCACAAACCATTGTGATCATTTCTTCTGACTTTCCCCATCAGGTGGGTCATGGAGCACCTTTTATATAGATATATATGAGAGTTATTGAGTGGCAGTTCAAGGAGCTTGGCTTGATTTCATTCAGCTCAAAAATCAGACTAGCACAGATCAGGAGCAAGAACATGGGAATTACACTGCTACAAAACCCCTCATCTTATAGAAAAATTAGGCACATGCACATAGTTTTTGGGTAACAACACATTTGAGTCACTAGCTGCTAAAAAAGTGTTTCAGACCTGTGAAACTAAGGAAGTCAAGGGAGGTGTTACTCTTCTGTAGGCTATTGTAAAAAATGGTTAACGTGCTTTGTGTGTGTGTGTGCAAAAACCTCTGCTACAACAAATTGAATGAAGAGGAATGTTGTAGGTGTGGAGTGTGCTGGAGTTGCTGCCAGGGGAGCAGGGCCAGCGAGCCCCCAGTGTGATGGGAGCAGCGGGGCACAGTTCTGGGTTCTGGGTCTGAAACCAGGACTGCACCCAGACAGTGCTCTCGGCTCTGTGGTTTTATCCCGTGTGACTTGGGAGTGTGTTCATTGCCCCCAGACTCCACAGCAATTGTTAAATCTCCTGCCAGCCCATCAGTGGCACTCGGCCCCGATCTCTACCTGCCATTTTTGTGGTTTCCAGCCATCAGGCTGTGTATTTTGCTGGGTTTTGCTGTCCCCCCTGCAGAATTCGGAGGCAGACCTGGCCGTGCCCGGGGCAGAGGTGCTGGTGAGGATGCCCATCCCCACAGAAACCCTGCATGGCTGTGGGGAAGGTGGTTCCCACAGCAAAGGGCTGGGCTGGGGGACCAGGGGACTGCAGGGCCAGTGAGGTGGGTGGATGGATTTCCAAATTTCACTGACACAGTGTCTTAGATGTGCTTTAAACTAGTATCTCCTCGGACAGAGGGATGAAGACTCTCAGGCCCAGCTTATGGGGCACTCAGACACATCTCATTTTTCCCCTGAGGAAACGACTGATCACAGTGGCTGAGAATCCAGCTGCACCCATCGGCCGAGCATGGCAGGACCCTATTCCATCCATCAGCTGTGCACGGCAGTCCCACGGACACAAGGAGTGCAGAGACCGGTGTTGTTCTGTCGGCTCCTCCGGGGCTGGGAGAACACACAGGGCAGACGAGCTGTGGGGCTGCCTGGTGGACGCTGCATTCAGCGCTCAGCAGTTACCTCCGCTGGAACCACAAAACCAGGGAATAAACTGAGCTGGAAGGGACCCACCAGGATCATCCTGCACAGACACCCCAACAATGCTCCCTGTCCCATCGTCCAACCCCTCCTGCAGCTCTGGCAGCCTTGGGGCTGTGCCCACTGCCCTGGGCAGCCTGGGCAGTGCCCACCACCCTCTGGGGGAAGGACCTTTCCCTGCGATCCACCCTGAGCCTGCCCTGGCCCAGCCCCAGCCCCAGCCCTTCCTGGGTGCTGTCCCTGCTCACAGGGCTCAGGGATCGGCGCTGCCCCGGGAGGAGCGGGGTCAGTGTGGGGTGAGAGTGGGATTGGTGTGGGGTGACTGTGGGGTGAGCGCACACGGGGCGGCACCGCCGGGCCCGGCCCTGCCCGGCCCTGCCCGGCCCTGCCCGAGCGCCCGGCGCCGGCGCTCCCCGGCAGGGCCCGGACCCGGAAGCGCCGCCGGAAGTGCTGGCGGAAGTGCGGGCGGAAGTGAGCGCGGAGGCGCGCGGAAGTGAGCGCGGATCGGCGGGAGAGGAGAGAGGGAACAGGGAGAGGGACCGGGAGCGGGAACACGGGGGCGCCGCCATGGCCCTGGCGCTGTCGCTGCCCGAGCCGCCCTGGCCGCCGAGCTTGGCCCCGCTGAAGGTGCGTGCGGCGGGGCGGGATGGCCGGGATGGGAAGGATGGCCGGGATGGGAGGGATGGCCGGGATGGCCGGGATGGGAGGGATAGGAGGGTTGGGAGGGATGGCCGGGATGGCGGGCGGGGCCAGCGGGGCGGCCGTGGCAGCACATCCCGGCCCTGCCGGTTCATCTGCCCTCGCCCCACGCAGGGCCTGCTCACAGCGAATCCCCCGTGCCGGACACCCCGGTGTCCAGCACACCTGCTCGGTGCCGCTCACCTGTGCCGGCACACCTGGTCTGTGCCACTCCCCTGTGCCAGCACACCTGGTCAGTACCACTCACCTGTGCTGGGCACACCTGCTCAGTGCCACTCCCCTGTGCCAGCACACCTGGTCAGTACCACTCCCTGTGCCAGCACACCTGGTCTGTACCATTCACCTGTGCCAGCACACCTGCTCAGTGCCGCTCACCTGTGCTGGCTGCCCCACTGACCCCGCTCTCCTTGCAGGACGTGGATGACTTGCTGCGCTGTGGGATTTGCTTCGACTACTTCAGCATCGCGGTGATCATCCCGCAGTGCTCCCACAACTGTGAGTCCCTGCCAGGGCTGCTGCGGGTGGTTGTTGCTCTGCTGGGGCCTCGTGTGGGAACCTCCTGAGTGTGAAGTGTCAGAAAAGGCCGAGAGAATTGGGATTGCTCAGCCTGGAGGAGAGAAGGCTTTGGGGTGACATAATTGTAGCTGTCCAGTGCCTGAAGGAGCCAACAAAGAAGGAAGGATAGAGACTGTTCCCAAGGGTGTGGAGGGACAGGACAAGGGGGAATGGCTTCAAGCTGACAGAGAACAGGGTTAGGTGGGATACTGGGAAGGGATTGTTCCCTGTGAGGGTGGGCAGCCCTGGCACAGGGTGCCCAGAGAAGC
>JAWWEE010000021.1:587187-632936 GCA_035221455.1 Xenops minutus
CAAGGCCAGGTTGGACAGGGCTTGGAGCACCCTGGGCTGGTGGGAGGTGTCCCTGCCCATGGCAGGGGGTGGCACTGAGTGATCTTCAAGGTCTCTTTCAACCCAAACCATTGTAGGATTCTATGATTCCATACAATGAGATTTTAAGTTTTGAGAAATCGAATAACTAAAACCTGATAGAGCTCATACGACCCCAGAAGGATGTTTTCCTAAATTTCCCATAAAACAGCCATTCTCTCTGTGGCCAATCCTCCAGGAATGGTGCCTGCACCACTTTCCTCCTGAGGAGTTCCAAAATTAGCCCCGTGCACCCAGGAGATGCTCTGAACCTCCACCCCTTCCGAGCTGATTATTTCTCCTGGTACATCACGGGTCAGGGAACTCAACACCATTTCCTTGGCAAGCCTTTCCCCTTGCAGAGGTGCAAAGGGACTGAAAGCACCAGGAATGTCCCCTGGGCTCTGCCTTGCTGCCATTTCAGCCCAGCCTGGTTACAGGGGCTGGAATTGCTTTGGGTCTCATGCCTTGGTGCGATGATCCTGGAGACAGCAGCACATGGGTGAGCATTTTGGGTGCCTTCCCTGCAGCTGGCAGACCTTGCTTGAGCCCATCAGCCACAAATCCAGCTTCTCCTGCTCCTTCCACACCGGGAGCCAGCAGTGCTTCCAACACACGGAGGTGCAAGGAGATGCTCTGAGCTGCTGCTCCCGAATTGTGTCCCTAAATCTGAGCGTGGCTGGGGCTCCCAGCTCCAAAAAACACCCTGCACTGGTCATGCTTACACTGGTACAAGCAATAATTGCATTTTTAAGCTTCCACTGAGCAAACCTGCCGTGTAATTTGCTGAATTTCCACCAAACACAACGGTGTGTGTGAAGGGGGGGATCTAAGTATGGAAGCCACTGTTTTAATATAATTGGCCTTTTAGATTAAAAGGCTCTTGTAATAACCTTTTTCTAAGAAGCAGAAAAAGTCATAATTACAGAGCAGTCGCACATGACAGATAGATGTTCCAAACTGAGCAAATTAACTCTTCCCTGCGTTTCCAACAGAGAAATCCCTGCCTGGCTGCAGTGCCAGGACACTCATTGATGTTGCAGAAAGAGAAAGGACAAAACCCCAAACTCACCCACAGCTCATTTTTAGCAACTTGGGGTTTCCCCCCTTTGCCTTGGAAATCCATGGGGGTTTTTTGCTGCTGGATTAAGTAGAATCCCAAGCTGGCTGTGTAAGCATTTGTTTCAATATCCTGCCTATTGCCATCCATATATTAAACCTGACAGGAATCCCTGTGCTCCAGAGGTGGAACCAGCTCAGCAGAGCTCTAGGGGGGTTGGGGCAGACCTGCTGCTTCCCACGCTCCATGTAGTGCCCTGTGCTGCATCCCAGGGCAGCTGAACACGGGGGGGAAGGTTTAGGTTGGATATTGGGGAAATTCCTTCCCTGAAAGGGCTGTGCAGCCCTGGCACAGCTGCCCAGGGCAGGGTGGATCCCCAGCCCTGCAGGGATTTAAAAGCCATGTGGATGTGACACTTGGGGACAGGGGTCAGTGGTGGCCTGGGCAGTGCTGGGGGATGGTTGGACTCAGCCTTAGAGGGCTTTTCCAACCTAAATGGTCCTGTGATTCCCCAGCAAGGAATATAAGGAGCTGCTGCAAAGGAATTGCTGAAAGGAGAGGATTCCTCACTGGGTTTTGCTGTAAAACAAACATCATGAGATCTCATCACAATGACTCAAAGTGTTGAACGGAGACAAAACCATTTGTTGGTGCTTTAAGACAGAGGAGGATGAAGAGCTGGTGATGCAGAGAGGGTTTATGATCCCCTTGTCACAGCGGGTGTCACACCTGCTGTGGGACATGAATTCACACCTGGGGCAGCACCTGGGCTCCCAGCAGGATGTCCCCAGCTCAGGATCTCTTCAGGGCCCAACAGCCACATCCTGACACGTTTCTGCTGTTTTACCACCCAAATAAAGGCCCCGAAGGTGCATCCTTTGCCCTCCTTTTGTCCATCACTGAATCGCCCGGGCTGACTTTCCTGACTTCCCTCTCCCCAACGCTGTGCCAGATGCTGTCCCTCCAGCGTGGCCTTGGAGCTCCTGTCTCATGTCCATGGCCTCAAAGCATTGCTGGCTGGGGAGAGAGGGAATTTTAACACGACTTGACTGGCTCCCATCAGTGAATCACATCCCTCCAACATTTAACACCCAGCCTGTCCACAGCAGACAGGCACCACTCACACCCCTGCACCACCGTGCAGGAAGGAATCAGAAAATGAATATTTAAAACACACCCATCAAAATACCATTTTTTTTCCTGCTTAGCAATATGATAAAGGCACTTGTGATGCCCATTTCCTCTACACTCCCTTTAATTTTTATATATGGGTTTCAGCATGAAAAAAAAATGGAACCAGTAAATCAGCCCATTAATCATTTCAGCCCGGGAAGGCTCCAGTAAATCACCCAGGTTTTATATCTCTATTTTTTTGAACTTATGCCCAAGAGCCTTGAGACTGAGCCCATGTGCTATTAATTTGGGAACAGGCACTCCACATATTTGCGTGGTGACCTCAGTGGCGATTCCAGGCCCAGGTGTGGGAACCCCAGGGCTGAGACACGAGGAGATGAGGTGGCAAAACAAATGTCAGGATTTGGGATCCTTCTCACGGGGCCCCAGCAGTGCCCAGGGCTGAGTGATGGGCAGCCCGCTGCCTGCTTGCTCCCTTGGCTTGCAGGAGGCTGAAGCAAGGGTGTTAGTAATAAAATAATCCATGGGATTATTCCTTTTGGTTAATTAAAGTGAGGAAACACCTCGTCCCACATCACAGCACTGGGGTTACTGGTGTCTCTGGGTCTGTGTGGGCAGCCTGGATGAGAGCTGGTACCCTGCTGGGCACTGCCCTTAGGGTGATGTTTAGGGGTAGGATCCAAGGTGGCACAGGTGACATTAAAGCAGGGCTTGTCCCCAGAGCCATGTCTGTCATCAGCATCACAACCAGAGGCTCCAGCTGAGCCCTGCTTTGCCCTTTCCTCCCCTCCTGCCTAACGATCCACGCAGAGAGAATCCAATTAGGGAGGGGATGTGGAGGGCTTGCCAGGGAAGCAGCTCCAGCCCCTTCCCTCACTGACCTCTGGATTCCCTGGAATAACACAGAGCTCATTTCCAGCTCTCCCTGCTCCTCAGTGCTGGTGCTGACTGCACTGGGAGCATGGAAAACAGCATCCTCAGGGTGGAACATTGATCATTGATCACTGATCAGTGTTCCTTTGAACCCACATGGCCTTTCCCCTTCCCAGTCTGTGCCAGCTCCCAGGAATGGCTGCAGCCCTGCAGATACCAGGCCAGTGTGTAAAATCCACGTGGCTTTGGCTTCACTGGGAACCTTCAAATACCATTTGAAGGACTAAAACCAATTAATGGGTAGGGCTGTGAATTTTTTAGTCATTAAGAGAGAAAAAGACCCCTAAGGTCACTGAGTCCAACCATCAGCACTGTCAGGTTCAGGCACTGACCAATGTCCCCAGGGCCACCACTGGTCCATGTCCCCAAGCACCTCTTGGCTGGGACACTGGTGCCATTGGGACTCGATGATCCCCATGGGTCCCTTCCAACTCAGCATATTCCATGACCTGTGGCACGGCAGGGTGGTCAGGATGCCTCCACCCAAATCACCACCACCCCTGCCCTGCAAGGATTCAACACCAGGCAGGCACAAAGGACCTCGAAGCAAAACTTGAGGAGTTTGAAGACCTCATTCATCACAGGCAGACAAATGCCAGGACCTTGGATGAGGCAATCCATGGAAAGGAGGCTTGTCCAAGGGTTTGGAGGGTCTCCATGCCCACCACCCTGGGCAGCCCCCATCCCCAGCACCCCCTCCACCAGCTGCTCTGCCAGCCACGAGGGTGGGCTCCAGCCAGCAGGGATGGGGTGAATCCTGGCTTGTTCTGGATGGAGCAGGGAGAGCCTGCAGTGCTGGTGGGGTCTGGCAGGGCAGGGCAGGGCAGCAGAGCTGTTGGGGGGTGCACACCCAGCACCCTTGGCAGGGATTTTTGGAGCCCTCTGCAAAGCCCTCCCAGCCTAAAGGCTCAGGGACCTGGCACAAGAGGCACAGCTCTCAGAACATTAAAGTTCATTCTCTGCCACAGATTTTCATCGTTTCCCCAATGTGGATTTGGTGCAAAACAAAGGGGATACACACAAATGAGGGTAAGACAGATATAAAGTGTCTGGGTTTATTTTCAAAACACTCATTTTTATCTTATTCCACGGTGTCCTTGTGCAATCACAAAAAGGCTTTCAAAGGTGTGTCTGGGGAGGTTTTCTAAAAGAGAAGAGCAAATTATTTGTCACATATGTGCACACTGCACATCGTGGTGCCAGTGGGGCCAGGCTTGGGGCAGCAGAGAGAGGCTCCCAGCTGCTGACCCACAAACAACCCAGCACCATCCCAAGGCATACACCCAGCTGCTCTTGCACAGCCACAAAACAAGGACCCTCAGCTCTTCTCCCCTCCCTGAGCTGAGCATCCTCAGTATGGGATGAAGGATAAGCCGAGGCTGAACTCAGGAGGAATGAGGAATCAGAAATGGTAAGGCTGGAAAAGCCCTCCAAGTCCCACCTTCGAGCGATACCACCAAGCCCACTAAACCATGTCCCCAGGTGACACATGTCCTTGTTTTCTGGACACTGTGACTCCAGCCCTGCCCTGTCCCCATGCTTAGCCACTCTCTGAATAGAGACATTTTCCCTAATACCCAACCTGAACCTCCTCTGGTGCAACTTGAAACCATTTCCCCTTCTCCTCTCACTGGCAAATGTTCCACACGTTCAGCGAAGAGACCTCACTGAGCAGCACCAAATCAAACCAAAAATCTCTGCGTGAAGGCACCTGGCCCTGCAGCTGTGTGTGACAGCAGGAAATAGGCTACCCTGGGATTACACCCAATTAGGCAGCAGGGATGGGAATGACTGCGTGGAAAAACACGGGGATGCTTTAAAAACAAAGCAGCAAAGATTGCCTGCTCAGGTATTTGGAGCCAGTGTGGTGGAAGGAGGGGTGGTGCAGGTCACCAGGCACCTCCCGGGGATGGGGGTGCTGGGGACACAGGGACACAGCCAGGCAGCCCTAAAAATGCCTTGTGCTGGCTGAACTGTCAGGTGAATTCAGGGGAGGAGAGGGAAACTGGGTGTTGGTTTGCTCTGCCTGCCCCCAGAGCCTGGCACAGGGCAGGAGCAATTCAGGCAGCCAGCCCCCAGGGAAGCACATAGTGAGCAAAAACTGAGACATCCATCCTGCCCAGCCCAGCCCAGGACTGAAACACAGCTTTATAGCCAGGGCTGAAACACAGCTTCATAGCCAGGACTGAAACACAGGTTCATAGCCAGGGCTGAAACACAGGTTCATAACCAGGGCTGAAACACAGGTTCCTAACCAGGGCTGAAACACAGCTTTATAGCCAAGGCTGAAACACAGCTTTATAGCCAGGGCTGAAACACAGGTTCATAACCAGGGCTGAAACACAGGTTCATAGCCAGGGCTGAAATACAGGTTCATAGCCAGGGCTGAAACACAGGTTCATAACCAGGGCTGAAACACAGGTTCATAGCCAGGGCTGAAACACAGCTTTATAGCCAGGGCTGAAACACAGGTTTATAGCCAGGGCTGAAACACAGGTTCATAGCCAGGGCTGAAACACAGCTTTAAAGGCAAGGCAGCAACACACAGGAAGGTGCTGGGTGTTTCCCCAATTCCCCTGCATGCTGGATGAAGGTTTCCCCCCAAGAGCATGAGCTGACACCAAGACACTGGACCTGGGTGCTGTGCACCCCCTTTCCTGGCTGACACCACAAGAGGCACCTCATCACCCAAGGCAGCCCCAGCCCTCAGGAAGGAGTTCCCCACTCCTCCATGGGGACACCAAGGGGAAACATCCTGGGGATGGTCTTGTGGAGAGGCTGGAGCTGGACTGGCTGGTCCTCGAGTGTCCCTTCCAGCTCAGTGAATTCTGTGATTCTATGAAATCCTGCAGGGAAAGAGTCCCAGCCCAGCAAAGACCTGCTCCATACTGTGCTCCCCCTTGCCCTGCTCCCTGCCAGCTCCCACAGCACACCCTTGATCCTCTGCTCACACTCAGCTTTGGGAGCTCCTCGGGAATGTCACATCCAGCCTGGGGTTTGGAGTCCCCTGTGAAGCTGCGGGGATGTGACACAGGACAAGGAGCACCCAGAGCTGTGAAAAGGGGGCTCACAGTTATTACACACTGCAGGTGTGTCTGGACATTCCTGCCAGGGTGGAAAAAGCTGAGCACAGTAATTCTGCTCTGTCTATACATTCCTGCCCGTGGAAACATGACATTTGGAAACATGACATTTACTTGCCAGGCTTTTGCAGCAGGAGGAGCTGGAAGGCAGAGCTGAAGAGGGACTTTTTACACAGCCAGGTAGTAGCAGGATAAAGGGGGATGGTTTTAAACTGAAAGAGGGGAGATTTAGGTCAGACATTAGGAAGAAATTCTTCCCTAGGAAGGTGGGCAGGGACTGGCACAGGGTGGGCAGAGAAGCTGTGGCTGCCCCTGGATCCCTGGAAGTGTCCAAGGCCAGGTTGGATGGGGCTTGGAGTAACCTGGGCTAGTGGAAGGTGTTCCTGTCCACAGCAGGGGGTGGAACTTTGTGGACTTTAAGGTCCCTTCCAGCCCAAACCATTCCAGGATTCTGTGTTTCTCTTTGGGATCAAAGCTGTGAGGATGTGTGTGAGATGGAAGCAGCCAGAACCTTCCCTTGTGCAGTTCCTACTGCAGCATAAACACGTGGCACCTGGATTAATGTCCTTAAATGCTGCCTGTTTCTACAGGTCTCCATTTAAATCTCTTTCATGAGGGTGGAACAAAGCTGTATGTGGAGAGCATTGTGAGCTCACATTTTCCATGCTGCTCCACCTGCCTCGGGCTGATATCTCTTGGAACCTGGAGCCAAGCAGTTTGCTGAAAGTCAGATTAGGGGAAAGTATATTAGCTTTTATCGTGTTAAAATAAAAGCTTGTTATTGTTTGCTTCAGAAACTGTAGCACTTCCTCTTCCTCCCATGAAGGGGGACATTGTAATTTGGCAGTGAAGTTTAGTTTAGCTTGGCAAAACTATCACCATTGAAACCAGTGTTCTTGTGGTCTGGAGCACTGGCAATTCTCTACTCGCTGGTGACACAATGGAGTTCAGAGGCCCTTAATGTTGGAAAGAATCTGTCTACCTTCTTTTACACAATTACACAATTTGTTTCCCCATGCAAACTGCAGAAAGTCCAGGTTTTCTACAATAGATCAAGTTTCTTGAAGTATTTTCTGCTCACTTGTCTCTGTAATCTCTTGAGGCTGGACAACTGGAGCCAAAAGGCCTCTGCTTTAATGAGTAATTGTCTGTGAATGGATGAAAATGAAATGTGTCTGCGTGCAAAACTTTTTGCTGATTCTCATTTTCTTAATGATCTGTTCCAGGGCTTCTAGTCATCTCTGTAATGTGTTTGCACCTACAGCCACTTAAAATTCCTCCTCTGCTCCTTCTTGGGTGCCTGGGAGTGTTCAGTAGCTCATATGACAGTAGTTGTTTAACTGTAGTGATGCCCTGGACTGTGTCATTACTGACAGAATAGATATGCCATCCATATATTTTTCACATCATAAAGGCATCTGAAGGTGAATGTCTTCTCTAACATGAACAGTGGGAACTGTGTCCCTGGGATTTCTTATACCCTGGGCTGGGAGAATGAGCTCTGTCCTCGGGCTGGTGCTGAGCTGTCAGATATCAGCAGGCTGGATCTGCCAGTTTATTCATATTCATACAGTTAATTTATTTTTTCTTTTTTTCCCACTCCATATAACTTCTTAGTATATATAGTAATTTTTGAGTATTTAGCTGGATTTGTGGTTTTAAGTGTTAATTGGTGCATTAAGGCCAGGTTGGGTGGGACCTGGAGAAACCTGGTCTAGTGGAAGGTGTCCATGCCCGTGGCACGGGCTGGGATGAGATGAACTTTTAAGGTCGCTCCCAACCCACACTGGTCTGTGATTAATTAATGCTCCTACTGCTTTTCAGACTCATTCCCCGAGGGTCTGTGAAATATAAATGTGCTTTGGGAGGTGCTGCTGAGTGTGTTAAGTGCTGAGACTCTGACCCATAATGATCTAGTGAGTGAAAGTCTGTTTTGCTGAAGAGTGATGAGACTTTTTTATATCTTTAAGTGGCTGTGAAAGCTCATAGAGAAGCTGACAAAGTAGAACAGTTTCAGAAATTTACTGTGACAAAATGAAGCTTATGATGTGTTTCAGCACAGTCTGTTGAGCCATCCTGTGATGATGACACGACTTGCTTTCCCTGGGAAACATTAAGCTGTCTCTCAGCCTTTCAGTGCTGACTCCCATTCTTTTTTAGGCTTTTTCTTCACTAACAGGTTGGTATTGTTTTGGAAAGGGGCAGAAGAGCCTGGAAAAAAGAGGGGATAGAGAATGTCTGGGGCTGTTCAGGAGGATGAAAGTGATCCAAGATTAGTCATATCGAAAATGCAGCGTGGTGGGGGAACGAGCAGTGCAAACACAGCTTTAGTGGTGGTGGTGGTGGCTGACATATGTTTTCTTGTCTTGCACTGGGAAACAAAAGGAAACAAATATCATTTTCTGACCAAGTGGCTGGCATTAGATGTTGAAACATGTTTGCATAAAATACAGATTTTTTTGTTTTGTTATAATGATAATCTCAATTCCATGGAAGGATGGTGTGTTTTCAGTATTAGTCTCTGATGGAATGGCTTGCAGATATTGTACAATATAAAAATACCCAAGTAAGGACATGGTACTGCCTTTGGAAGACTACCTTCTTCAAAATGATATATTTCCTTTTTCCAGACTGTTCCCTTTGTATCCGCAAGTTTTTGTCCTACAAAACTCAGTGTCCAACATGCTGTGTGGTAAGTGTGTTTTTTTTTCCTTTTTTCCCCCCCCACAACTTGCTTTTTGTTTATTTTTGGCAAATCTCAGGAGCTTTTCCCTTTGGACTATGCTAAATATTTCTGATAACATATTACTACCTTTTCTTTTGGTGAGCAGCTGTTTGGGAAAAGTGGGATGCTCTTGCAATTGGAATTCTGTTCCAGAGGTGGTAGTTTGTCAGCACAGGCAGAAGTGGATGGAGCATCAAGCCTGCAGTTTGGCTCAGGGCTGTGCATACAATCTGTCACAAAACATTTAATATTAAATTGTTAGAATACACCATCATTTAAACCCAGAGTGCTAAAACTTAGACATTCAAATTTTCTGTGTTTGAGTGGCCTCACTTCCATCTCTCAAGGAGTCTTCAAAAGTGTTTACAAGCCTCCTAGTCCTAAAAGTGGCTGCTGTAGCCTTTTGGGTATGAGAGGGCTCAGTTCTGCCCCGGGAAGAGGAGGCATTTGCCAGGAGGAGGAGGTTGAATGTGCAGAGCACTGGAGGGATATTGAGGCTGCTCTGCAGGTGGTTGTTACTAGGGTCTCACTTGAAGCTCTTTTTTTGATTAAAGAACATGGAGTACAGTTTTTTCTAAGTCTTAATCTAACTTTTCATCTTAAGCGACTTGGGCTTTATCGACCTCCTAAAAGTGGTTGAAAACAATAACTCAAAGTGAATGGTACTTCAGCGATATTGGCAAAATAGGAGTAATTTTGGTCTGTTTTCTTAAACATGAAACAGATGAGACTTCAAGGCTGGAAAATGGATCTATTTGTAGCTTTGCCAGTTTTTAAATATCCAAACAAGGCCAGACTACTCGATGGAGTATATTTTACTACCACCTGCTTAAAACTCATAGGTATTGGTATGAGAAAAACTAATAAAAACTTTGTTAAAAAGATTAGCAGAGAGAGAGACAAAACCCAGAAATGAATGAATGAATGAATGAATTGAATGCACAGTCATCTCATATTTCATATTTTTATTCCATAATCAGAAGATTAACATTGCCCTTCATCAGTTTTCATGCTTTGTTGCTTAATGTTCTTATCACCTTCATGAAATCCTTGATCTGGTTTTCACAATAATTAGACCTGTGCTATGAGAAACCATTGTTGGAGACTGGGTACATGAGGCTTTGTTCCTTTAACTTTGTGCTTCATTTTTATCTATTACCCTTAATTTTCCAGACTTACAGTTCTCAGGCAGTTATTTAATATGACATATTTTTCAGGAAAAACTGTTTACCCTTTATGCATCTTCATTACCATAGCACTTTAGTAGGGGTAGTTGAGGCATCGAGCCAAGAAGCAAGTTATCGATCACTTGAACATTTTCTGGGCACTTGTTTTCACTGCATTTGAATGTTTGTTTGGGATTGTTTGCTTTCTCTTTCCTTCTTTTCCAATAGGCAGTCTCGGAATCTGACCTGAAAAACAACCGGACATTAGATGATCTAGTGAAGAGCTTTAATTCTGCAAGGTATTTTTATAATTTTATGACTGCTCTCTCTGGCTTGGTAGCTGGAAAGGTGTGACTGACTGTGTGTGACCAGGCTTGGAGTCCTTGGAGAGAAGTGATGTGAGGACTGAGCAAAAAAAAATTGTGGTGTCACAGAAACATTGTCAAAGATGAACGTTTACACTTTTGGAGAAATCCCACAGTGTTCTGGCTGAAGGTTACTGCCCACTCGGTGAGGTGGGGAGGCTCTACAAGCTTATTTTGGTCCTGCTTCTGGTTATGTGCCCTCTAAGTTACAGTTCTTCCAGAGTGTAGAAAGTCAAGCAGATATGTCAGGATTCTATGGGAAAGATAATGGTAATAAAGATTTTCTTCTAAGATACTTCATATGTGTGCAGGGAACATTCTGAACAGAAAGATTTTGTTCAGTGGTAACGATCAACTTGCAAGAGAATTCTCTTGGTGAAGTCATTGGCTGGGGAAAACATAAGTATTGATATAACACAAATGTGAGTTTTCCTGGGTAAGAGAAGTAATGGAGTGCTGTGCTTTCTCCTAGATTTCTTAGCTACTTTCCTGTTTAATTAATTTTTGATCTCATCTCTTTAAAAGACAGGAACAACTGAATAAGTGTGACTTGGTAAGTTCTTACCACAGTAGGTGCCTGAGGCTCCTTGTATTATCTGTCTGTTTCCTTGAGATGAGAAGCAGCTCAGTGATTTGCTAGGGATTCTCTGGGTATTCATGTCTTTGGGAGACAAATGCACTTGCATTTTTTTCTCTGAAATTAACTTGGAGCTGGAACTCAATGAGACTTGGCCTCATAAGTGACAGGAAGCAGAGTTCAGCTGATGGCTTTGTTTCGAGATAGAATTTTTCTGTGAGGAAGATAATAGAATGTAGATAGATCTAATCTGTATGACCACTGCTAGATTGAATTGATTTATTTGAATAATTTAAATTCTACAGTGCCATTGTTTTAGTTTGAATTCTGTCTTTGGTGCTTCCTAGTGATAAATGGATTACTATTTTTCTGGTAATGTCTAATTTTGTAGGGAACAGGTAGTGCTGACTTGGATCCATTATGATATTGAATCTTAAACGTTAATTTTTTTGGCTACTTTAATGGATCAGTATAAATCTTACCGGTGAGAGTAGTTTAATAACCTTTCCTATTGTGACTTGGAGTTCAGTCAATTTCTCACATGAAGTCAGATCAATAGGGTGGTGGTGCCCTGTTCCCTGCTCTGTTTGGGTGGGAGGGAGCCAGCAGGGCTTGCTCTAGGGCTGGCTGGGAATGGCCCCACAATGAAGGCTCACTAATAACTGCTTGAATGAGGCAGCTCATCAGACTCAGGTGCTGGGCACCCCCAGCCGAGCCTCTGCCTGGGTGAGGCTCTCTTTGCTCTGCCCATGTCCTGAGCCGAGGGGACACGGCTTGTCCAGGGAGCAGTCTGGGGGTGAGAGTCATTGAATCATAACCCCAGTGCTGTTCTCTGCCCTGGTGATTTTGGTACAGGACAAATCTTCTGCCTCACCTTTTCTTCCCCATCTGCTTTGTTTCCCCTTGGCCCTCCCCAAAACCAATCCAAAGTCCAGGGGTTGAAGAACTCAGCACATTTCAAAGATCAAGTCCATCCTGGTTTGAGCCTCGGGTGGTTTAGTGTTTATGAAAATTAAGCTTTAAATCTTCCAGCATTTCACAAAGTGCAAACCTACTTCTTAAGTCAGGCCTGGAGGGGAAGAAAATGGTAATGGTGGTGGTACTTAGAGTGCAAGCTGTGCTCCAAGGTCAGCGTGTGCAGGGAATAGGAATCATTCCAGCCAGGGCCAGTGCTGATCCCATTTCTACTCTGTGTGTACCTTACACTCTGTTGGAGTGTGCCCCAGTGCTTGCAGGGGGAGCTGTGGTGGGTGTGTTTGGGGGATATGTGGGAATGCTGCTCCCTCCCCAGACGGGGGGTGGCTCTCCTGTTTTCTGGTGGAAGTGGAAGTGTCCTGTCCTTTGTTTTAGCCCATCAGTGTTTTATTCAGTGTGAAAGAAGCAGTTCTGACCGGGCTGTGATGGGTGTGAATGGACACTGCCCTGTGGGAGAGGGAGCAGGAGCTGATGGGGGGCACTGCCATGAGCAGTTTTGTTTTCCCTCACCTGCCTGTTCTCTGGGATGGAATTCCTGGTTCTGGACCGGTCAGGAGAGAGAGATGAGGAGCAGTATTAGTGCCAGCTGTCCTTTATGAACTTTTATCAGTTGCAGTGAGGCCAGTGTCTTAAAAAATAAGTGCAAAGTTTTGTGTGAAGTGTAAAGAATTAATTGTCCTCTAATAAAGAGATTAGTTTGATAAAATTTATAAGTTTCTGCATTGCCTTGTTAGAAATTTAGCAATAGTAATTAGAGTTACACTTGCACAAGTAGAAAAGTAGTACTTGCTGACAAGGATCTCTGCTTTCCTTCATATGTAGGAAACAAAAATACGTTTTTATTTTCAAGTTTATATCTTAGTTTCCTAGTCAGGGCTACTTGACAGTTAGTGATTCACAGGAATAAACACATCGACTCTGGGTGCCAAGAGAGCAGATCCTGTCATTGCTGATGCTGATTCAACCTCTAGCAGGAATGCAGAAGGAATTTCAAGGAGATGCATTGCCTTTGGTGCAGCTAGGACTGTCCTGTGTGAGCTGTTCCTAGGAAGATTCACAACTCCAACTCTTCCCTGGAATTTATTTATATGGAAGCTCTAAATTCCCAATAACTTCTCTTCATTGCTGCTTTGACAAGGGAGAAGTAAAGGGACCACAAAATGGGAATCTGGTTCCTGATGAAGGACACTGAAATATCTTTTGTGAGTCTTACAGATCCGAAGGAAAAATTGTGGCAAGTTGCTCATGCTGTTACTGAAGCAGAGGGAGGGTGCTGGGGGGAGAGTGTTAAGAAACCATCCATTTTTAGTTAAACAAAAGTCTGTCCTAACCTGACCCAGTGATTAAGGAGGATGGGTCATACAGGAGGGTTTGGGTACTGGCTCTAACAGCACATCTGGACTCTCTGGCACCTGTGTAATTCATCCCTCAGCCTTCAAAGGGAAGGGTGCTACTCGTGCTCGTAAACTCAGCTTTGTCTGTCAGCTTGTGCCAGGAAGGTAAAATGTCTGCTCAGACCTCTCAGAACTGATAGCAGTCTTCATTTCTTGAGAGTATCATATGTAATGTTGAAGACCACTCAAAATGCAGAGCTTCTTGAAAATTGTGCTGAACAGAGATTTGCCACAGAATCAGTTCCCAGGTGAGCTGGACAGGCTGGTGATGGCAGAGGTGGGACTTCTCTGTCATTCCATTCTTTCTCTGGGCTCTCTGAATGATGGATGTGTCTTCCAGTCTAGCCATGCCTGCCCAAATCTCCGTGATTAATCAGACATTTGAGTAATTCTCTCTGGGGCTGAGGGAGGTGTAGCAGGTGATAAAGTGCTGGGCAGGGAGCATCTGCTGTGCCCCAACTCTGCCATCCATGGGGTGGGACCACTAGATGTCATCACCCAGCCAGGGAAGTTGCTCACGGGCCCAAAATACCACATTCTGGGAAAAGCCAGCCTGGGGCTGCTCTCTCCTCTCTTGCATTCAGTACTAGCTTTTTCTGTATTTTCCCACCAACAAAGTGTGTTTTGTCAAAAAAGTTTTCAAATTCTTGTCCTTGTGTTCTTTCCACTGAATCTCTGCCAAGATCAGATCCCATCAGAAAGTCTATTCATAAGTCTTTATTTTTCAATACGAGGAAAAGCTCCCGAGGATTATTTGCAGACCAGTGGTGTAATTAAAGCAACCTTTGTTATCAAATTATTCTTAGGATAGATTGAGTTGTGTACTGTTTTTCCAGTTTCTCTGTTTTAGACAAGATTGTATTTGATTGAGCCAACTGTTACAAGAGAATCTGAAGTTTCTGTTCAGATTTCTCTGTCCTGGCTGCCTTCATGCAAGACCCTGCACGTGAAGTGAGCTGGTTCTCTTTGAGTAGTGTGTCCTGGGCCTTGATGCATCAGGGGAGTGCTGTAAGAAAGAATTCTATGGTGTGCACATTCTATAGGAACATCACTCACAGTCCCCTCCTTTTAAAGGAATGGGAACACAAATTATTTCAGCTGTTACTGAGTGTTCTCCAGTTAAAAACCTTGCAAGCTGAGGAGCCACAGCTATGCTGCTTTCACAAGCTGAGTCACCTCAGCTGCAGTGAACTGTAGAGCCATGGCATTGGGCTACAGAGCGTGTGCTGGCTAAGCAGTGGAATAAGGCAGTGGCTGCTGCTGAGTCCTTGGCTTCAGGAACCTCTCTCACACCTGGGTGACACCTCATTTGAGGTGCCCTTGCTTCAAAATGGTCTTCTGCCATCTTCAAGTAAGGGGGAAGGCTCTTGGGTCTCTGCTGTGTTCCATGTGTTGTTTGAGAGGCATTTTATTGCCTTTGCAAAATGCAGTTTATTTAGTTTGAAATCAGGAAGATAGTGCTTGGGTTCTGCTGATAGTGTTGGGGTTCTGCAGAGCGTGGTGGGGCTCAGCTGGCTCCTCCAGGTTCCTGTGGGATGAGCAGTTCCTGGGTGCTGTGTGTGACCAAGGGGGAGAGTGAGGAAGGAATGGGGGGAAAACCTCCATCTGTTTGCATTCTTTTTTCTCCCCAAAAAGCCCAACACTGGCCAGTGTAGTTAACTACGTGCTTTCTTCTGGTGCTTGTAGGCAGCAGCTGTTCCAGTTGGTGTTGGATGCTCCAGCAGCTCCGTCCCCACTGGCCTGCAGCCGGCGTGCAGCTGCAGAGAGCCACGCCAGCACTCCTGCTCCCCAGCCAGATTCCAAAGAGGGGCCACTGATGGACAGTTTCCTGAGAAAGGACAAAGTCTGCACCTCAACAAAGGCAGGTGTCCTGGCAGGGTCTGTTCAGGGGACTTTCAAAACTGAGGAATACGCTGACCTTCACAGCTCTTCTGCAGAGCCTGGTGATAAAGACAAAGTGGGCTCACAGGAGAGTCCTGAGTGCACCAAAAGTCAGGAAGAGCCTTCTACATCTGTGGTAAAAGGCGTCAAGAAAGGTGAGTTGTTGAGTGTTTGGTTTTGCCCTGCTCTCTCCCCAAGGGGGCCAGCTGTGTGCATAAGAGGACCCTCAGCATGTGTCACTTGTCCCATTTCTCTGCCTGGTTCTGTTCTGTGTTGGCACATTCAGCTCCTTCCCCTTGAACTGGCCCGTGCTCCATTTGCATCACTGCTCATGTGGGACAGCTCTGCTCCAAGCACGTTCTTTGTGAGGAAGCTTGGGCTGCTGCCAAGGAATTAAACAGACTTCAGCACTTATGGATTCCTTTGCTTTGAGTAACAATGCTAAAGAACAATAGTTGTGCAATAGACTTAGTAAAAATGAGGCAATTTCTCTTCTCCTTCCCCCTAATGACTGGACAGACACCAACATTCATTCTGCCCTTGTATCCTTGAGTACTCAGATGTAGGTTATTTCATAACATGTTTGTTATTTGAGGGGTGAGCCCAAACTCAAAATGAACATGGCAGCAGTTCTGTTAATATTCCTGGTCATACACTCTCCCAAAAGAGTCATCTGCTTTATTCTTCTGTAATTCCAGAGGGTTAAGGGTAATTTATTTTGAAGCAGGAAAATGCCCATTTATACTAATTAACCACAATAAAATTGCAGAATCCTCTTAGTCCTGTCATACTGGCAGCCACCCTATTGACCCAGCTAAAAGCCTAAATTAAAATAAAAGACCATGTAGGAGTACAACCCTGGTCCTTATTAGTTCAAGTTTATCTGTTCTTTTGTTTAACAATTTATTCAGCTGGAACTCTGAAGTTCATATTGATTCATTAACTGGGTATATCCTGCTTAAATATGTACCACAGCTAGGAAAGGAGCCATGGGAAACCTGTCCTGGTTTTGTTATCAGACCTGCTTGTGGTGGTAATTTCAAACTTGTGTGAAAAGTTAGTGCTCATTTATTTTTGAGTGATTGAAATTTTCACTTATTTCCCTTTTTATGACCTTTTTAAATCTTTGCGCATGCAACACATGGAAATTATTTCCACAAATACAAAGTAGTTGGTCAAACAGTATAAGTGACACCCTTGCAATGAGAGAGTTTATTATTTCTTCCTCTTCTAAGAACTCAAATGTAACTTTCCATATAGTAATGGAGTGCTCAGAACCAGTGTGTTCTGTTACTGTCCCAACTGTTTGGGGTGTCTAACCTTTGGAATATCATGTGGTTGGGAGTCAGAAATTGCAGAGCAATATTACCAGAGAACTCTCAAATCCCACAGCATTTCACAGTGTTTTTCAGAGGCTGGTTTTTGTTTTGTTTAAATCCAAGCTGACTTCCCTCACACTGACACAGAGGGGATTAGTTACAGAATCTCATCCTGTTCATGCAAAATTAGCCTTTTGTTTGTGACATAACCTGGCTGCTAAAGAGGAATGTTTTAAGTCTGTGCTTATTGTCAGCCTTTAGAGGCAGTGTTTATAGGTGCTTCTTGCAGATATGATGGCAGAGTACTTGAGTGGGGTGGGTCTGTGCCATGGGTGCTCCTGAGCCCAGAATCCACTTCCCTGGGCTCAGAAATGAGTGGGGGCATGGCTGGATTATGGGATTGCTGTGGGGCTGAGTTAACTTGTGGATTGACAGTCCTGAGAGAGCCATACATTGGGAACACGATGTTAACAAGAACAAAGCTTGTGCTATGGTGTTTTATCAAAATGAAGCAGTTTCCTTTATTTAGGAGTGAAATACTGCAAAAGTGGAAAGCATTAGCAGGGAAATCTGCTGCTGTTTCTATTAGCCCCTGGCTTTCTGTGTAGGATGTGTGTTAGTGTAGGTTTTGTTAGAGATTTTGTTCCATCTCTCTGCAGGGAAGATGAGAGCCACCCTGATTACACAGAGAGGGAATTCAGTGGTCTGGAACGAAAACGAAAGCTCAAAGGAAGGTTCTGTGTAGACTTGCCAGAGCTTTTAAAACAAGCATTTTGAATTCTGGATTTTCCTTTTCTTCAAGCAGCAATTAGTTTCTCAGATGGAAACATTTGCTTTTTACTGTTACATCCACATGAGTAAATTTCTTCTCCCTTGTTTTCAGTGGAATGTCCTGTTTGTGAGGTTGCTATTCCAGAGCAGTTTATAAACAAACATCTGGATAGCTGCTTGACCAGAGAGGAGAAGAAGGACAGCCTTCGAAGGTAAGAACAGCTTTAAGAACTTTCACATGCATGTAGCTGGTTTTGTGCACTGCTGAAATAACTCTTAGTTGCTGGGGTATGATAGCAGTGGGCTGGGTTTGTTTCTGGCTTACCTGCTGTCCAGAGCACTATGAAATACTGCAGGCATCGTCCCCTCTCAAGAAAGCCATGTGGATTGTCAGCAGAATTACTTTTTGGCTTTTAGTGGCAAGGAAATACTGGCCAATGCTTGAAAGGCTTCAGCCCAGGGAACAGCCCCTAGGCTGAGAATCGTTCTTGTCACCTTTCTGCTCCCTGCCATTAACATTCCCTTCAGGTAGCACCGATTCCCATTTTTCACTTGGGGAATGAATCACTTCCCTCAGCTGAGGGGGACCAGGAGACATTTACTTCAATAGCTGTCAGGTTAAAGAATAAAAATTGCGTCTTTCTCTCCTCACTGCGGGGCTGTTCAAGTTTCCTGAAGATCTCGGTTTCAGTAAGATTGATGCATTCCTTTGGCTTTGTGCCCCTGCCCCAGCATTGGTCACGGTCGCCACATTCACAGCAGAAATGGAGGTTTCAGTTTGTTTTACTTAGAGCAGAAATTTGGGCTGTTACATTTTCTGACTGATCAGACTGAAGAACTAGTGGGGACTTTTACTGCAGTGCTTGTTTTTCCAATTCCTCTGAGTCTTCAATTAGAAAGTAATTTTATGTTAAAGTTCTTCTTTTGCCAAGTCATGCTTAAAGTGCAATATATAAGGTAAAGGACTTTGCAGATGAAAAAGTGGTAAATTAATATTGAAATCTGATGTTACATTCTAATTTCCATTTTTTAGTGCTTTCTCTGTTCTTAATAAATTCAAATAAAAGCCAGCTCTTTCCTTGGTGCCAAGCCCATGTGCCTAACAGGATTTTAAATTCTGCTTGTTTTATCTCTAGGCTGTTTAGACCTTCAGCATGTGTCAGACCTTCAGACACTGCCCCTTGGGGACTGGCTCTTTGGGGTAAATGCTGGCTCTTGGCAGTGTGTGGTTTATGGCTGGGATGTTTGGTTCCAGTAACAGCACAGCCCTAGTGCTTCTCTGAGGAGTGTGAGCTGTTTATTCCCAAACCAGGAGCACATGGCTGTGTTAACAGCTGAACAGTATTTTGGCAGAACTGCTAATTTAGCCCCCAAACCTGCCCAGGGGTAGTTCCAATGTGTGTGTGTTCCTGGAGAACACTTCTCAAGGGTGGGGAAAACCCACCAACACCCCAATTCAAACCTGTTGTGAGCTGTTTTCCTGTGGCTGCTGGCAAAGCTGTGGGCACTCTTTAGGTCATGCTGCTGGTGAACTGGAATACATACCGAGCTTCTGCAGGGCTTCCAGAGGATTTAATTATGCAATGACATTTTTGATATTTCCCAAAAGAGTCTGAAAAAAGTTTCCCTGAAGAGTATTGGGGTAATCCATCTTCTTTTTGCCAGGTATGCCACAGGGGCTGGATGAGAGCAAATGAATTCATAACAATTTTTGCATAAGCCTTTTTTTTTTTTCCTTAAATCTTGAAATTTATTTTCAATGTGATAAGTTGAAAGTGCTGAATAGTTTTGAAATAAATCTCTTGCTTTCAGTGTGGAAAGCTGTTAACTGCTCTGTAATCCAGAGCAGTGCAGCTGAACTTTATTTTGCTGCAGAACTAAAAGTGTCTAATTAAATGCTGTTCCTCTGTAACTATTAAATTATTGCAGTTGCAGAAGATGAGCGAGGCAGTAAATGGGTTTCAGTTCCTTTGCTTCCTAGTTTAAGAATATCTCACCAAGAGATGTAGGGAAGCCTGAGCTAATTTGTGCAGAAAGAGCTCTTCTGCTCATTTTAGGTGACAAAAATGATAATAAAACTTGAATATTCTCTGGTAGTTTCCTTTAATTAAGATGTTTTTCCCTAGCTATGTCAGAAGAATGTTGAGTTCTTCTTACAGAAGGTAGTGGAAAGGAAGAGGTTTTGGGTTTAGATGTCATCCCTTTGAGAGCACTGTTAATTCTCTTTAATGTCATTTTTTGTGTCATCAAACCACCTTTATGTTAGTTGGGAACTGCTGCCTTCAGGTGCATGATTTTTTTTCTGAAAGTCATTTTCCCAGAGAGTTGAAAAATCTCCAAATTCAAGTTTTGTCTTGAGGTTTTAATGCTTTTAAAACTTCTCTTGCTCATTCAGGTAAGACATGGCCAGTACTGGGGTGGAAACCCCAAGTTTCTTTCAGAAAACTCTTATCCCAGGTGGGTGAAATACCCTTAAGTATTTGTCAGTGTTTTGATTTTCATAGGAGTATTATTTAAATAAAGTCAGTTTCCTTTTCCTTTGGCAGTTCTGCTCACAAAAGGAAGCCGATGCCTAAAGTTGTTTATAACCTGCTGTCAGATCGAGATCTGAAGAAAAAGCTCAAGGAGCATGGTCTGTCTACCCTGGGGACCCGTCAGCAGCTCATTAAGAGACACCAGGAATTTGTGCACATGTACAATGCTCAGTGTGATTCCCTAAATCCCAAATCAGGTAAGTGAGAAGCTGTAGGGAAGTTGCTGCCATCACAAACCATTTGCATTTCCCTGTCTGTTAGCTCTCAGGGCACGAGGAGCTCTGGCTTGAATGTTTGGGGGGAACGGGAGCTGGAAGAATTTATCTTGTTTAAGTCAAGGTTAATGCAAAATACTCCTTTAACATGTGGGGATACTCAGGGGGGTTCTTCACTCGGCGCTGGTGATGAAGTGACACCAAGTCTGTCTCGTTCCTCCAGACTAAGGGAATAGTTGCAGGGAGTGTTCAATGAAATTCAGCTGCTCTGCCCTAAATAATGCAAAATTCTTCCTCTGTTCAAACCCTGTGCACAAAGGGTGAATTATTAAAGTCCCACTTAAGATGCAGACGTGCATTTTGGGTAGCAGCAGTGAGCCTGAGGTCACTGTGTAACAGGAGTGGCTGAGCTTCTGAAGGAGCAGAGGTGCCAAGTTCATGGTGTTTGCTTAAACCAGTTTGGAACAGGTTTCATTCCTTCACAGCTTACTGAGCTGCTGTTCTCTGACTGCTTCCCTCTCCAGTTAAAGTGTGAGTTTTGATAACTGCCTGCAGCTGCCTGGCAATGCTGTGGAGATGATGAAGTACAGAAAGAGATTTGTAAAAGTAAATGTCAAAGTAAACTGTGCAGGGTCCTACATAGCTGTGGCTCTCGTTAAATGGTCAGAAACACAGATCTGTCTGTTTATAGGCTTTGAACGTGTCCGACATAACCATTGGGGCAGGTTGTAATTCATCTGTGGGCTGTGGCTTTGGCCGTGAGCCTGCACCCTGGAAGGTGGTCTGGGGGTAACATAAATAGATGCAATTGCTGTGTCTTTCATTGAAACATACAGAATAAAATGAAAACTCTTCCTGAATGACATCCCTTGCACCACAGAAACACTGTCCTATGCAGGGAGAGGTTCAATAGGATTTGAAAGATGGCAGGTTTGCCTGGGATTGGAGCCCGAGCTTTCACTGTTGGAGAGCTAATGCTGTTTGCTTCTGTCTTTTAAATTCATGGTGGTTTCATTCAGTGCTGTTACAGCTTTTTATTACACAGCTCCTGTTTCAGTGATCCCTTTCTTATATTTCCAGTCACAGAGGTTGTTAAAGAGCTGGAAAAGAATGAGAAGATTCGTGTTCAGCTTGAATGTAATAAACCTGGTGAAAATGTAGGTGACTCATCTTTGTTCTCACAGAGGGGTGGCCAGCAAAAACTGCAGAGTGGGCACCGAATATGTTTGTGTTCTGCTTTATTGTGGGAATTCCCAGATTCCAGATTGGAATTCACATTTGCCATCCTATAATCAACCTGGTTTTCTCACACAGCACATTTGTTGTGGGCAGTCCTTGGTGCAGTACTGAGCTTTATGCTCAACCCATTTAAGTAGGAACATTTTCTTGACTGCAGGAAGAACTCTCCTTGGTCACACTGGAGGATTTTGACCCTCCATGGCAGTGTGGGGAATATTTTTCTTCCTAGAATTCTCTAGGATTTAACTAGCAAATTCCATGCTTCCATATGGGCAATAGTACCTGTTCTTTTCCCATGATTTTGGATACTTTGGTGACTTTTGAAGCCTGTTTGTTGCCCAGTGTTAGGAAATACCTTATGGCCCACACGTGATGGGTGTTATGGGGGCTGGCTTGGTCCTGGTGCCTCGGTGGAAGCAGAGCAGGACACCATGGATATGTTCTATAATGTGTAAGAGTCTCCAATAGAAGCTGAGAGCTGGTGGGGGAAAACCAGACAGCTGCCCCTACTTCCAGTGTTAAGTTTATAATTTCAAAGTCTGCAGCCTTATCATCTTTTTATTTCTGTTAAAAACAAACATTTGTGTGATATCTGTAGAGCTTGACCTTCACAAAGGACCAGACAGAGGAAGAAATAGATGAGATCCATGCTAAGTATCGTAAGTAATGTGCAAGTTTCACTTTGTTTTGCTCTTAAATTCCCTTTCTTTTCCTTTGAACTAAAACATATGCACTGATTGCCTCTGAGTGCCCCTCCATTTACACACTCTGTGCCCTCTTAGTGTCCTCCCATGGTGGTTGGACCTGCAGAACAGCAGAGCAGGATGTCTGTGTCCTGCTGGGCTGTGTGATGTGCAGTTGTGTGGTGTCACTGGGAACCCTCCACAGCAGAACTGCTCTGAAAGGGCTCCTGAGCCCCAGCCAAGGACTGCCCTTCCTGCACCTTGTTTTATTTGCTTGGTCTGTTGTTCACATTTAGAACAAAAAGATATTAAAGACTGTCTTAATTTTTCAAAAACAGGTATTTTATTGAGTTTATATTGTTAAAAGGACATGCCTTCAAAATTAGTTAAAAAATACACAGGAAAATAAATATGTTGAAAAATGTATTCTGTTGCCTTTGCAGCTTATAAATCCTTTCCAGTTGCAGTGTTCTTCAGGGGTCTACTGCTTTGTCTTAAATATTTGTAGTTCTGTCTGTAGTTGCTTTATTGAAATGCTGCAGTTTGGTTTATTATTGAAATGCTGCAGTTTGGCTTCTGTTGAAATGCTGCAGGTTGATCTGCTATGTGTGGTGTGTCATTTCAGCACCACGGTGATTTACAGCATAGCTGAAAAATGCTTGTGTGCCAGGACATTTCTTTTGTAAAAGCTTTGTATTCACACCATTCACAAGAGCAACAAAAGATAGCAATGCTATAAAAACTGGAGTGCCAGAGGAATTCCATGAGGAGCATGCAGCGGCCCAGATACAACATCTGGGACAGTGCTTTCTTTTAAGTAATGGAGTTTTTGGCCTTCTGTGGTGCTTTCAGCTACTTAGGGAAAGGGAGTTGGTGTCCAATCTGTTCCCTTCTGTGGGGCAGGACTTGGTGTTATTTTATCATAGAATATATCAAAGAATTTTGTTACTGGAAAGGTGGTCAGATGTTGGAATGGGCTGCTCAGGGAGATGGTGGAGTCATCACCCCTTGAGGTGTTCCAATGCTTGACAGTGCTTTTTGTGGAGAAATTCCTCCTGATGTCCAGCCTGAGTGTCCCTGGCACAGCTTGGGGCCATTTCCTCTTCTCCTGTCACTTGTTCCCTGGGAGAAGAGACTGATCCTCCCCTGGCTCCAGCCTCCTGTCAGTGTTCCCTCCCTGCCCGGCCAGGGTTAGATGATCCACAATGTCTGGCTGAGGACACTGGGTATTTTCCCAGCCTGTAAAGAATTTGAAGTATCTAGATAAAACAACAGCATTGCTTTGGCTGAACACCAGGGGATTGCTTAAAACATACTAAGTGATTGAAGGTGCAAAGAGTATTTGCGTTTCTAGCTCATTTAAAGGATCTGAATCTCAACAGTGTAATGAGCATGAAGTGTTCATCAGTGCCAGTGCTCTTGACTGGGGTAGCTCTGTAAAGCACAGACACAGATTTGCATCATTAGTAGAGTGTGGAACATATCGCAGTGCTGAGTTGGTTTTCAGTTGCTGTAACAAAAATGGTTTTAATTCAATGTTTTGTGTCCATTTTTGAACACACCTTTTCAGTGTTTATGGTGTACTTTAATCCTGTGGGGATAGTCAGTGATACTCTGCTACCTTTCAGGAAACAAACACAGAAAGGAATTCAAATTCTTGGTGGATCAAGTAAATAACCGGTGGAAGAAAAGTAGTGAGAATAAAACAGAAAGTGCTCAGAGCAAAGAAGTTACTGTCAAAGAACTGCCAGCAGCCACAGGTCAGTGATGTTTGGTATGGTCCCCTCTTGGCTCTGCACTAAGGAGTAGGGGGGTTTCCAAAGAAATGGTCTTTTCATCCTGTTCTTCTCCTACAGCCTTTAAGGGAAAAAAATAGCATGAAGATCAAACAGACCCTAAAATGACTGACTGCTGTTGTTTTAGTGTGGAACATAAGCACAAGCCCTAATAAATACACTAGTTTGATTTCAGTGGACTGTATCTGGATGTGCTTTGTCTGGGGACACATTTCAGTGAGTTGGCTGAAAGGAGATCTCAGGTTGCCATCCAGGTGTGATGCAGGTGCTGAGGTGGCCATGTGGTCATCTCTGGAATGAAGGGGATGGTGGGTGCTCTCTGCCTTTCAGCCTTCCTGAGTCATTGCTGTGAGAGGGAGTCAGTAACTGGGAACTGCAGAGCTATTTTTGTGGTTTAGATCCAGCAGTTATTTGTCCCAAGGCTGAAGAAATAAAATACTTGGGCTTCTTTTAGACTGTCTGTGCAGGGTGTTGCCTCTCTTTTTAACTTGCCTTGGTTTGTGTTTATGTGTTTGAGCTCAGTGAAAAGTGTGACTGCATGACTGCAGTTACTCACTTGGTAGGAGTTAGGGACAGCATCCAGCCTGTTTGTGATCCTCCCTGCCTGCAGCATCAGAGCTTACCAGGCTGTGCTCCGAGCATGTGCCCTGCAGGATCCTTTGCTCTCCTTTGCTTTGTGCTTCATGGCTGCTTTGGCAGGGAACTTCTAGCTTTGAATGAGGGGTTTAGAAGAACGTTCCTCAGCCTAATAGAACGTGTGGATTTATAATCTATTCAAGGCATTAGAGTTTTGGAGAGAATTCTACCGGCCAGAATGGGATGTGCTGCTGTCTGTGCCCTTGGGAAAACGTGGCAGTGTAGTTTGCCCCAGCTCTCACAAAACCCTGTGCTCGTGAGCTGAGTTAATCTGTGTCTCTTTCCTGTGCTTCTCCTCCAGCAGAGTCCTCAAGAATAAAAAGAAATGGAAAACAGTAAAATAATATGAATTTTTTTCCGTATCATTTCCCACAGACTTTGATTTGCATAGTCTTATGTGTGTGAAGGGTAAAAGTTAAGGAATCTCAAGGATAACAGATTTGAAGATATTCCTCATCTATAGCAGAGGCAGAGGTGATGTGTTATTGGGTAGTGGCACTACAGCCTTAATTTCCAGCTCTGCCCTGGCAGGGATGAGCTGCTATGGGTTTCAGGCTTCCATCTCCTGTGTGAGCTGTTCCTGTGTGTGCTGCCCAGCAGGCTCTGAGGAGCTCAATTAAAGCCACAGAGTTTTTCCAAAAGAGTACTCAGGTAGAAAATCACTTGGCTCAGGTGTATCATCCTGTGTCATGTTCAGTGCGTGGCACCACCCTGTCTGGTTCCAGCAAACCCACACAGTTTCCATTGCACTTTGTGCACTGAGCTTTCAATAATCCCTGGAATTTCAGTTCCTAGTTTTATGCCAAACATCTGCACCCAGTTGACTGAAAACCATTGAAAAAACAAAACAATGATTTATGGCTGAAGAAACAGATGCCTAAAGCCTGTTTCCTCAGGATTGCTTATTAACAGCAACTGCCTTTGTGTTAAACTGGGGATTACAGTATGGGAAGGGAAGAAACCAGCTGTGGCCTGATGGAAACCACTGGAAGAACAAAAGCTCTGTCTGCATTCCTTACCCACTTCCTTCAGGTTCTTGTGGAAGTGGTGGAATTGTACAGAATTAAAACAGAGCTAGATTTGAGTTGGGTTAGGATCCGTCTCTCCCACTGCCCTCTCCTGTGGTATTGGTTGATGCACTTTAACCTCTCTGAAAACCTCCCTCCCTGTGTGGTGATAGTGTAATCACCTGTTCCTGATATGCATCATCTTGCTTTGCATTTTTAAGCTTAAAATGTCTGTTTTCCAGTTGTTATAACTTTTAAACATGAGGCTTTGCTTTGCCTGCGGGAAAGTGCCAAAAGGATTTGATAAATATTGGTGATAAATAATTTGATTTGATAAATATTGGCTGTGCTGGGCTGCATTATTGCACAGGCCTTTGCTATTTTTACCCTGCTAATTTCAGAGTTCTGTTTCATCAGTCGGACAACTGACTCACTGGGATCTGTTGGTTGTTTTCAGCAGACAAAAATATGCCCCTGATATTTAATTATGTCTATTAGCAGGAGGGAAAGGGCAAGCTGAGCTCAATCCAAAGATTGTGAAGCCCCTCCACATTCCAATTACAGTTCTCCTTGGCCATTTCTGTCCAGACTTTTGCTGGAGGGAGAGAAAAGTCAGGACCTGAAAGAGGGATGGGACATGTCTGTGACTGTCACAGTCAGGGTTATCTGTGAGATGGGTCTGGAGAGGGTTTTATGTCCCAGGCAGCTTTCTACTTCAATAATGCATTTGAAAATATTTGTGAGTATGGCATAAGGATAGTTTATCTTTTGATACCCTAATTTTTAGTTTATATTTGTTTTCATTTTGGAGAGGCAGAAAGTTTCAGAGAACTCTTCATCTTTTCACAGACCAAAACATTTGACACTAAAACAAGAGAATGGTTTTACAATTTTTGTCTGATATGTGTTGTCTAGAAATCATTTTTCCTATTGAAATGGAAATGTCAGTTATCTGGATTGACATCATCTTTCTTAGCTGCATGAGGAAATAAATCACAGCTGTAAACAAGCCTGTTAACTTGATCTGTAAAACTTCAAGCTATCAAGCTGTCTGATGCAGGGCATGAAGGGAATTGGTAGCATAAGCAGCCAACAGCACTGTCTTGTTAAGTGTTTGGTAATTTTGACATAAAGTTCCATCTTATGAAATGTGACACATATCCTTGCCCTTAATTTCTCTCCTTGTTTCACTCAACAGTGAAACATTCCTGGTTCTAGGAGGGTGGTTAGTTGTTTGAGGGTTTTTTTAATGAGGAAAAGAAATTAAACCTTTGAAAATTAAACCTCGATGGTTGTGGGAAACAACTAAACGGGAATGAGGTGTTGATATTTAAATATTTATAATTTTCTATGTTCAGGCTGCAGAACTTAAAACAACAGTATTTTACATTGTCATTCTTTCTAATCTGTGCCTTTCCCCTTGCTAGAATCTAGGGAAGAGCATCACACAGCTGTGGTCCTTGGAGAAGCCCAGGAACTCCAGTCAGATAGTCCTGATGGCCAGAGAAGTGAATCTCCTTGCATGGAGGAAGGCCAGAGATCGGCCTCTCCTGAATTCTCACTGTCATCTGGATCAAGAAGCAGGTTAGTGAGATAGTCCTCTCTCCCTGGTTTGTGCCAGATTAGATCAAGCATGGATAAACTTTGGCAGTAAGTGCATGTATCCTGCTCCACTGGAGGGGTGCTGAGCTGTGGTCACAGGCCCATTCTCCTGTGTTCCTGGATGTTCAGTAGCTTGAGGGATGGAGCTGAAATATGTGTAAAATTCACTTAGTGGTTTGTAATGACTTCATAGGAGGTTGGTAGTGTAAATGTCCCTTTTGATACAGGAACATGGAGTGGAATGTCTGGAAAACCTGGAGGACATTTGGTGGGTTGCTTTCACCTTCCCTTCTGCTGCAAGTTTTATTTAGAGAGGTCCCAAAATTGATACAGCCCAAGTCTTTGAAGTAGTATTGCTGTAAGGAATTGTGGCCCCAGTTTCTGGAGGAAAAGTGAAAAAGTAATTGAGAACAAATACAGAATAACTGGGTTTTGATATATGTCTAAAAGCAAGAGAGATGGTCTGCCTATCTTGTTGATAACAGAAATGAGAAGAGAATGCAGGTCTGCATTGCCAGGAATAAAAAGGTTTCCTGTGTCTAGAAGTGGGAGATAATCAGAGGAAGTAGCTGGAGGTCAGCACCTGAGCTAGGAGTGACATTTCTTAATTTCCCACCTCTTCCACCCATAGTACTGTGCTTCTTCCTCCTTGTTCTGCAAATACTAAAAATAATGTAGTGCTTGGCTTCATTGTTGGTTATTAAAAAAGAAATCTAAGTAAAAAGTTTAACAGAGACCAGTTTTTCCCAAATCGTTTTGGTTCACAAAGAGCTCTTAAAAGTCACCATGAGGATTAAAGAGCTTTTAAAAAGTCGTCTTGAGGAGGGTTCCCTTTCACAGAGGGAAATGTGGAGTGTGAGTAAAAGCCTGGGGAGACATTGGAGAGAGAAGATGATCTCAGGGGATTAGAGAGCATCAAATGGTACATATCTTCATTTTACAAGATCAGGCTTTGCTACTTGTTTTCATTTACTTGAATAAATGGGAGCATACAGTAAATATTTGTCAGTAAACAGCAATATGCTGGCTGGCAGAGCAGTGTGGAGGCAGGAAGGGTCATTGCTGCCCTTTCAGAATATTATTGCATTTCTGTTTGGCTTCAGACCTGCATTAGAGGCCAATAAAGCCCTTCCCTTCCCCTGGCCTTTCCCCTCTGCTGTCTGTGTCTGTTTGCCTGGATTGGTACTGTAAAATTGATAAATGCAGCATATCAATTTATTTGCTGTTTAATGTGTAACAAGCTGTTAAGGTTAGTGCTGGACTAGTTTTATCTCAGTTTCTCAGGATGCAAAGGATGACATTTTTCCTTCCCTATGATCAGGGAGCTGTTCTCTTGGTTGTTTCTTTACCTTTAACACAGGGCCCAGTGCTCTGGGCTCAGCAGAACTCACACACTGTCATACCCATACTCACCTCATTTCCAGGTGTGTGGTGTTAGAGCAGATTCCTCAGCTCTCAGTGGGACACACAGACCTGCAGAGGTTGGGTGACCCTCTGGTCTGACACTGCACAGGGCAGGGGCAGCTTGGGACATCACACACTGCATCTCCTCCTGCTTTAGATCCAGCCCAGGCTTTAGACTGCTCAGAGAGAGATGATAACAGCAACAGTATTGCAGTGAAAGCTCAGTGAAGTGAGAGATGCTGCCTGGTGATGATGGAAGGTCCCTCTTGGCTGATGACCATGTTCCTCCTGCCACACTGTACCTTTCTGAAGAGCACTTTGGATTGGTTTCCTGTGTTTTGTGAGAAACAAACAGAGGTTGCAGGGATCACCCCCTTTAATTGAGAAAATAAGAATGTTACACCTGCTGTAGAAAATACCCAGGGCAGGCATGGAGGTTGGAGCATTGACCCAAGCATGCCTGGGCTCTGCAGGGATTGATGATCCCACCAGGAGAGCAAAACTGTGCATAACAGATAAACACCAAAACACAGCCATGGCTTTGAAAGGGTAATTTCTCAAAGCTCTGAAGTCACAGTTACACAGAAAGCTTCCACAGGACTGCAGTGCTCCATACAAATAGTCCTGTGGCATTCTTTGACTTTCTGGGACTGAAGCCAAATTTTATGCAACTACTTAAACAATAGGGAAATTAGAAAAGAAATGAGAGAAACAAGGAGGGGCAACGATAAGCCAGCTAATGAGCTATATAGAGGAAATATTCCATTAAAGGTATTTTATATAACAGGGATAATACAGGGGTTTTTAGAAAATTATTTCTCTTAAAACTTTGTGTTAGAAGCATATGCTGGTTCTTGATGACTAGAGTGAGACTTGAACAGCAGACAAAATACAACATTGGCCTTATCTGTAGTACTGAAGCATAGTGACTTAGTTCTGGAATCCTGGTGAGAAAGTGCTGCATCCAGAGCTTGTATAAATCCCTCTCTGCTGGAATCCTCAGAGGGACTGCAGTGTCTTCCAGGGGAGGTTCATGGCCAAGGAAGGGGCCTTTTTGCAGTATGTGTGGCTTTTTGGCAGTAAGTTTAGGAGCCATTGATCAGGATCCAAGTCACTTATCCTTGGATTACATGCTTTGCAGAATATGGGCTTTAGTTCAGCAGCAGCAGCAGCAGAGGTAGGAATAGGAGCTGTGCTTGAGTTACCAGGAGTTCGCTGGATGGCAGCACCCCTCTGAAATCCAGAGCTGGAAGGATGGAGTGGCTGGACAGGCTGCAGGAGCTCTGCCCTGGCAGCTGCCACAGTCTGGGTTTGAAGGCAGCATTGTCCTGCTCCCTGGCCACCACTGTCAGATGAGAGAAGTGTATGGCAATGTGTTATCAGGGCAATAACTGCCTTTTTCAATTCTTCAGGACATTTTTGACTTCATAAATCTTGCACTACTTTGGCTCACAGATGATGTATTATCACAGCGTTAGACAGGAGTGTTTGATCTGTGGATTTTGGCCTCAAACTTGGGTTCATTGTGGAAGGATGATGATACTTCTCTGCTATGGTGTTGATTCATACTTTTCTTCCCAAAACTGTGAGCTGTAACAAATCGTAGGAACTGTGAGGTTTGGTGGAGAGAGTCCTGGGGATGTCAGAGCAGTCAAAGGCCTCATGTGCCTGGGGGACATGATTATATCCAGCCTCTATCCAGGAGGACAGGGGTCCCTGGTCGATACCTGGGGGGTCTGGACATCTCTGAGTCCTGAAAACGACTCTAACAGTGCACTTGGTGCTTCAGCCTCCACGTCCCAGCTGCTGCCAGACTCCTAAGGGGTGGAGTTCACATAGATCCAGCTGATCTTTTCCAAAGGCAGAGCCTCAAAGGCGCGTTCTTGGGCTGCAGGGGAGGCTGTGGCAAGCCAAGGAGGCCAGAAAGAGTAAAGGAGAACAGTGAGACAGTGGAACCTGGGTATGGTTTGCTACAGAAAAGAGCCCCCCATAGGCTTTTCCAAGGCAGGATGATGAAGCCATGGGCATGGGGGTTGAAAAGGAGGTCCTGGGAAGCCAGAGACCGCATTGTCATGCACAGGTTGTCTTGGATATCACACAGGGCTTGGGCTGTCCAGCAGTGAGCTCGTGCTGATCATCACAGGCAGGACAGAGTGGGAGCAGGATTGCAAGATGGAGAGTAACTCAGTCCTCAACTGGGCATTCGCCTCCAGGTGACATTGGTAAAACAGGATGGACTGGAGCTCATTTCTTGTGCCAGCATTGAGGGGAAGAAGTGCCCAGAGCACGTGCAGAGCCACATCTGTAAGGCATGGCAGATGCACAGATGGCAGGATGCTGGCTGCTCACCAGGAGGCTGAGCAGGAGCTTCCTCTGCCTTGACAAACAAATTCAAAGAGCCACGTGCTCCTCTCAGTTCTAGAACGAGACATTTCATTCACACTTGTGTCAGCTTCTTTCTCTCCATCTTAGGGTGGTGTGTTTATCTTAAAAAAAGAGGGGATGGGAGTCAAACCCCACTGATGGTCAAGAAAGGAAGAGTCGACTCTTGGTTCATTGTCTTAAGGACTCAGGGAAACCAATGGGGCAGGAAGGGGGAATTGGGAAATGGCCTTGGTCACTGCAGCTGTGCTTTTCTCAACGTGGAGCCATGAAAAGAGCAGGAACTGAAACTCTCCTCACCCTAACACAGGATGCTGGCTGCATCTCGAACAGTTCAGGTGCAGAAATTTAATGGGTTTGCTGTAAAAATTAACTCATCTGGAAATGTTCTGTAAAATCTTGGGAGGGAATAATGACCTTTAGTAATGAAAAGGACACAAAACCTCTTGTGGAAATTTGTCTTGGATTTGGAGTGTGAGTAAAGCCTGATGTATGTTTTGCTGTGCTACCTGTGTAGGCAGGTACCTCTGTGGTATTGAAAAGGCAGAAAATTCTGAAAGAATAACAAAATGATTCTAAATTCTGTGATTCCTTTGGCCCCTCTGGGCTAAAATTTATGGAAACAACCTACACAATGAGGCAGCTGTTTAATTTAATTCATATTCTTCCACTTAAGGGCTAATCATTAAATGCAAAGAAGAGGGAGGGGTTTTCTTCAGGGGATGAAAAAGAATTAATTATGAATTCACTTGATCGTCAAAATTGCTTTTGCTTAGTTGACAGTGTTTTTGATAATTGTTCTTCAACTGTGGCATATTTAAGGATTTCTTTAAAATTTTCAAACACTTGGGCCCCTGGCACGTGGCAGAAAGGTGTATGATTCCCTCAGCTGCAAACCCAGCCTTGCTCAAGCTTGGTCACCGAAATTGGTGTCTGAGAGAGCTGGGATGAAGAAACTGCTGCAGTGAGGGCTGCTGTGGAGCAGTGGGAGGTTGGGAGGAATCCTGAAACAGAGGCCTTTTAGCTGGGAAGTTCAGGACCCTGGTCTGTACAGTTACTGCAGCTCTCAGTCTCCCACTGCACTTGGGGCTGAGGAGTTAATTGGGTTCTCTGGGGACCAATGCCTATAGCCTTGACAGCCCATTCACAGCTCCATGTGTAGGCCAAGGGGGAATCTTGCTCCAGGACATTTTGTGCTCTGTTTTGAAAGAACTGGGTAGGCACAGACCATGGATTCCACATGTAAATTCTGAACAAGCATTATTGGTTTGAGCATTAGCCAAGTTTTTTCACTTTTATTGTTTTGTGGTGACAAACGTGGTGGGTGGTAAATGGTGATAATGCTGCATGAGGCAGGGAAGTACATCATGTTCAGGCCTCAAACCTGTTCTTTTTCTATTTTAGGGGACTAAAAGCACACAAATAACCCATGTCCTCCCCACTTCTTTTTTTAAATGTAATTGGAACATCAGAGTAGGGTTCAGAAATATGATAATAACTCATTCTCTGGGCATCCAGTTTGTGCATGGAAAATGAGCTTTTGATGGACTTTTAATTCTGAGAGTGAAAACAATGCTGGGCTTCAAAACTTTCCCCACCTGTTTTTGGTGCCTTTTTCCTTTATATCTCAATGACTGAGCATGCACATGTTAGAGGGTCCTCTGAGCTGGCTCTGTTTGTCCACCTGAGTTCCTGTTGGTGGCTCTGTGGTTGTTGCCACAGTAACACCTGATGGCTTTCACTTCAGAGATGAGACAAAATGGCAAAGGGTGAAAAAAACCTTGCCACCTTCTAGAAGTTGTATGTCATTTATTGAGTTATTTAAGAAAAGTTTTTAGAAAGGAAGTATGCTCTATCCACCAAAGCTTCGTGCATATTCTCTCCAGAGAAATTGCCTGGTGCCTGGGAATACAAAGCTGGTCTAGATACCACTAAAGAGGCATGAACAAAATGGATTGTCTTGCATGTTAAATAATGACAACGAGACCCAGGAATAACTAAAAATGACATGATGAAGAGACAAAAGTTTCTGGACTGTGCTGTAGGTTGAAGTTATTTCTCATTGCCAGTCCTGTTGGAGGGGTTGGTCTCATCCACAGGTTCTGCTGCTGTTGCCAAGTTGAGCCCTGCTGTGCTGCATGGTGTTGCTAAAATAATTTACATCTGTTTTATTTTCTCCTCCAGCACCATTTCAGACATTTTGGCAGATACGGAGGAGTCTGAGACAAGTTCAGCATCCTCTGACAGGTGAGTGGAATATCCAAGTGCTGGTCCTTGTGGTGGGTTTAGGTCAACAGTTTGCAGTTGGTGGAATCCTGGAGATGCAAATGCCTCTGGAAGGTCAGGTTCTTAGAGAATCTTCACACTTGTGGGGAGCACAGTTTTGGGAGTGGGTTTGGATCCTTGAAAAATAAGTGCTCCAAGAATCCACAGACGGCCCAATTGAAGACCATTATTTTAAGGTATACATGAATATAAATATGTATTTTAATTAAAAAAAATGCAAAATTCAATCTGATCTTCTGTTGTGTTTGAAGTTCTGCTGTTGGCAGAGCTGGAGATAAGGCTGACAAGTTGAACATGCTGGATTTGAGCATCTGTTTCGAAGTGGGAAGAGTTCTTGTTGTTAAAACATTGACATCTTACTACTTTAAACCAAAAATTCCCTTCTGTTACATATATGTGGTCATAGATTGGAACAGCTCTCAAAACTCCCAGTTAATGGCTGTGGAATTCATATCAAAGATCAGTCCCAGTTCAGTGTGTGTTTAGCCATGCAGTGGACAGACCTTTTTTCACATGCTTTTAAAGTACTCCACTGAAAGACAGTTTGGAGTTAATTGCTCTGTAGTTAGTTATTAAAATAGTTGACTTCCTTTTTCCTTGGGCAAAGAACATGCCTGACTCCATTAAAATCACCTTTAAGCCACCCTTTCTGGGGGCTCTGTAAGCAGCAGCTCCCCAGCAGCACAGTGCTGTGTGTTAACCAGGCTCACTGTCCCAGGAGAAGGCCTTTGCTCCATAAACTGAGTCCTTCAGCCACAATCAGGCTTTTTATTCTGGTCTCTGCCCCCCATTCCTGAAGCTGAATCCTCAAATCAGCTCCTGTTCCCCCCGTGAACTACAGTTATTTATTACACTGTGCTGTTGGTGACTTAATCTTTATTGGCAGACAAGTAGGTTTAAATTCACGTTGAGACACGGAGTGAAGTTTTAATCCTTTGCATTTAAATGAAGTTCCTGATCCTAAGTGTTAATAGTGACCTGCTCCTGGCAGCAGCTGTAGATGTGAATAGCTCTGTTGAGGCCAGTGTGTTGTTGCACATGGGATGGGGTAAGTGCCTGAGACTTGGACTGTTCAGGGCTTCATGAGATTTAAATTCCACTGCCATGGCCTTCTGTTCAGAAATTGCCCAACTGAACAAACCCTCAGGCAGCAAGTGCTTGCTTAAGCCACTCTGGAGTCTGCAGGTGACACTGTCAGTCTGTTAGTGATGGTTTGGGGAGAAATGCAGCTCTGAATCACGTTTTTGTGATCGTGTGAGTGGGGAGAGCTGGGCAGGGCTGTGATCCGTGTGGTCCTTCCCTTTGGCACTCTGGGTGTGTGTGTTCAGTCACACCACCAAGGTTCCAGCTGGATCTAACCAGCTGGGATTCTCACAGATGTCCCTGGGCATGGTTAATGGTTTCAGGGATGTGGGAGCTCTGTTTCCATCATGGCACAGCTCGGAAACACAAGTTGTTCCTCCTAATCTCTTTATTATATCCTTATATATATCTTGTGGCAGTCAGCAGACACGGACTTGGGCATCTGAGAGTTTTCCATTGTTATTTTCAGTTGTGAATTCCCAGTTTAAGCCAAATGAATAGTCCCTGCAGGATGGATTCAGCCTAGCAGATGGTATAAAACAGAGTGTATTTATAAGAAATGTTTAATTAGCAAAAGCTGTTGACAGATGAGCAGCATCTTTCATGTCAACACTAAGTGAAATTTTAAGCTCCGAGGCTGAATAATGGAAATGAGCTGCTTCATTTAAATATGGCTAATTGAACAATTTTTTCTTTAAAATTAACTCTGTGACTAAAAAGAAAACACTTGTTAAGTTTCCAGTGGAAAATTCTTTGTCCATAAATGAGGAGAGTGTCTGCAAAGCTGGGAGTCCCGTGCACTTCACTTCAGGGGCAACCCTGACCAAGCCCTTATCCTGTGTCTGGGTGACCTCCTCTGAGGAGGACAGTGGCTCAAGTTGGCCTTTCTGATAGAACATCATCATGGTTTTGTCAGTACCAGGGGCTCTTCTCAGTTATGGATGAGGAGTCTGGGAGGCTCTTGCTCCTCCTTGTCTTCCGAATGGGTTCCAGGGGCAGGAGGAGAGGCACCATGACATCCCTATCCCTGCGGATTCGGGTGAATGGGACCATTTGTGGGTATTGTCATCTTCTTCAGATAAGAAGACAGAGCAGTATTTCCCCATCCCTGGAAGTGTCCAAGGCCAGGTTGGACAGGGCTTGGAGCAACCTGGGCTGGTGGAAGGTGTCCCTGGCCATGGCAGGGGGTGGCACTGGATGAGCTTTAAGGTCCCTTCCCAGCCAAACCATTGTGTGATTCCCCATCCCCAGTGACACGGACGTGTGTGGTGCCCATGTACGGCTCCCAGCACTTCAGCACAGCATCATGTGTGCTGTGTTTAGGGCGTTTCCAAACCCCTCTTTTCTTTATTTTCTCTTTTTCCCCAGCAGCAGATCCGTGGCTCTGACAGTGAGCAAGAGGAAGTCGCCTTCTCCGCGGGTGCTGGAGACTGATGGAGTGCTTCCCAGGAGCAAGCGGAAGAGGAGCTAGTGCTGCAGGGATGGTGAATCCTCAGCACTGGGAAACACTGCTTGGCTTTATCCCATCCTCAGTCTATCTGGATACTGAGTAAAATGATGAATTTTTTCATCACTGCCATTCCAACTGCCTTAATGACCAGGCTGGTAGGTTTGTCCACAGCACTGTGGGCCACTTACCTGTGAGACTGGGCCCAGGGAGCCGGAGCCCTGGGAGCCTGAGCTGGCTCCTGTGCCCTGTGTCCCCTCTCGGGTGCAGGACTGCATGTTGCCACTGTTCCTGCCTGTACTTCATGGGGACTTGCTGTGCCCTCCTGGAAGCAGCTGCAGGACAGTGTTTTGCTGGGGGTCGGGCAGGTGCTGCTGTCCCACTTCCCTCGTGCAGCTGCAAGAGCTGGGGGAGGCTGGGGGATTCTGCTCTATGGAAATGGGCTTTTTTGTGTATGTCCATGTCAAATTACTCAGTATTATGTGTCGTTGCTTCGGTTTGAAGTAATGAAACTGGAAAGAAGTTGGACACAAAGTATTATAGCTTTAAAATAAATAGTACCATTGAAAAGTCTACTCTTCCTTAGGAGGTGGTGGAATTTTGTAATGAAATAAAGCAATGCAAGAAAATGAAAGTAAACCTGAACACCAGGGGAGGTTTTTAAAAATACGGCTTGTAGGCAAAATACATCCCATAAAAAATACTCACAGGTGTTTCTGCTGAGCCCCAAGGCTTTGGCTGGAGCCCATCAGTGGGAGCTTGGCAAAGAAGGCACAAAATCTGGGTAAGATTGATAACTGTGTGCCAGTTGACTCCAGACTGTACCTGGGACTGGGCATTTGGCTTTTAGAAATATTCCTCCTCAAGCTGTTGTTCCTAGGAATGTTTGTGTTTGGAATGGGCTAAATCGTGGCAAATATAAACCATTACAACTGCACAAGGTGAGGAGGTGCAGATGCAAAGCAGAAAGCTGATTGTATGTGTTTGTTTCTTTTTTACCAAACAAAACTTTTTGAAAGAGAATAATTTTTGTTGTCTGTTCTAGGGCTGCCTTTTCATCACAGTATCTCACACAAGGCGTTGAAATTGGGTGCAGTTGGCCAGGGAAGAATGAAGATGTTTGTGTGTGGAATGGTCATGGAATGGATGTGGATGGGTTTGGATTGGCTGCTGGGCAGCCCTTGAAGGGTTTGCTGGTGTGATTTGGTTCTGTTCGAGTTAGCAGCACTGAGTTTTCTTTAATATGCTACAGGAACTGGGGTGTTGAGGTAATGAGACAATTACTTGGTGTAGTAGCAGAGAGAACAGCCATGACATGTTAAATATGGACATAAATCAAACTGGTTCACTGACAGCCTGTGGGGATTAATTTTTTTTTTTTAATCATTTATTGTATCATTTATTTAAAGTCCAAATTGGTGGCTTTTGCCAGAGATGGGGCTTTCCCCTCCCTTTTCTGAGGAGCTGTGAGTTTGTGCCAGAGGCAGAGGCGACAAATCTGAGCTGGGGTTGTGGGCATGATGTAGTGGTCGAGGTGCTGGGGTAGGCTGCATGGAGCAGATAACACTGGACAATGTGGAGGCTTAGGAAAAAATGTGAATTTGATGGTCCTGTGCCTCATTCCCACCCTGAGAGAGGGGGTGCCCGGGCAGCATCCAGCCTGTCCTGCCAGGCACAGCGCCAGGGCCAGCTCCAGCCCCAGGGGCCGCCCGGGTCCAGCCTTTGCTGGGAGCGGCTACTGATCCCCTGGGTGCCATAAATGACTCTTGCTGCACATCTCACCAGCCCTGAATTCGCAGAAATCGGATAACGTAAGGGAAAAAACAACAGCGGCGAAGGAAACGCGCTGTCCTCCCCACGCTGTCCTGTCTGCCCGCTCCCCTGGGCTGCTCTGCTCCTCCGTCACCGAGTCAGGGGCCAAGTGGGAGCAGCTGGGGACTTGTGAACAGCCAGGCTGGGGACAGAAGTCACAGCACGGAGGGGCCAAGGCAGTGCTTAACAGTGGTGATGCACTGGGAGGTGCTGGTTTGTGTCCTCCTGCCTCAGCATCACCATGGCTGAGCTGTGGCCCCAACGAGGGTGGAGGAACCCCAAAACTGTGGGTTTTAAGTGAGTAATCATGAAGTTACTGTGTGGTCCTTGCACCTTTTCAGTGGGTTGATTGTGACCAATGCTTGTGACATCACTCACAGTGTATGCCTTGTGCTGGGAGGAGTGTGGGGTTCCAGGGACCTTCCATCCTACCTCGCTGCTGGGGATGTGAGATCCTGGGACCCTCCATCGTGGGTGCAGCCCCTCTGCAGCCACCCCAGCCAGCAGTTCCGAGGCAGATCCCGCTGGCTGTGGCTCCCTGGGGAATTATGAGTGTGGCAGAGCCCCCAGTGCTGACAGCCAGGTCTGGAGCAGTGCTGGGCTGTGTGGGGGGACTGCCACTGGAAAGCTTTGGGAACAGCTGCTCTGGGCAGCTAATCCATGCAGAAGGAAATTAATTTAGTCACGGAGCAGTCCCTCAGGCCAGGGCAGGAGGGCAAAGCTGGAAGCAAAATAATCACAGAGACAATAAAAATGTCCCGTTCCCCCCAGCCCGGCAGTGGAGTCGTGTGAAAGGCAGCGATCCCGGGAATGGGAGGGCAGCAGGAGCAGAGACACCCTGGCAGGCACAGGGCTCCCTGTGTGCTCTCACCCCCTGTCCCCCTCCAAAATAAACAGCTGGGGACTACCTGGTTTTGCTTCAGGGGTGGCTGTGCTGTGGTGTTTTCCCAAAAGTTCTGGTTTTGCAGAAGAACTCCAAGGATGGGCTGATTCTTCCAGCCTTTGGCTGGATGTGCTGTGTCACAAATACTAGAACAGCAGCTGTGTTTGGTAGATGCTTCAGAGTCTGAACAAGATGAAAAATGGCTTAATTTTCTGAAAATTGGTCTTGGATCAGGTGATTTGAAGATTTTCCATCTCAGCTTTCCTTGCAGGGAACAAGTAATTTTTACAGCAAGGATTTGCTTTAACTAATGCTGACTTTTTAATGTTTTTTTTTTCATTGATTTTCCAGCTCTAATATTTGGTTGAATGTTTTATGTTTTGGGGGTTCACGTTCTTTAAGACAAAAAATCCACACTCCATCTGCTCTCCAGGGGCATCTGGAAGTACTCTGGTACCAGTGTGGGCTCAGGGAGGGAGTATGTCTGGCTGTGGGTAGAAAGAACCGTTTTTTAGGCTGAGATGTGAATGCTGCCTCTTTTTATAGCTGGGGATTGAGTTCTGATTGCAGCTCCCAGACCGAGCCCAGCGCCCACTTGGGTTAATGGCCATTGTCACACGGGGCACAGGAGAGCAGATTCTGCTGTTTCCCAGAACAGTGAGGCTCTCCCTGGGGCTGTGCTGGCTCTGCTCTCCCAGCAGATCCTGTGAGCCACCCTTGCTGCTGGCTGGAAATGGGCTCCATCCCACCAGGCTGCCCCAGGGGGGACACGGAGAGGGCTGGGAAGAGGCAGTGCAGATGACACCGGGGTGGCACGAGCTCCAAGCTGCACCCCACCACTTCCAAGAGCCTCGTGTCCATGTGCACGGTGCTGGGGGTGTGTCTGGCTCCTGTGCCCACTGGGGCTGTGGTGGCCGGGAGCACACCCCAACACTGGGTGTTCTTGGTGTAACTGGTGTGGGACACACAGCCCCCAACAGGCAGGCAGGGAGTGTTTCTGCCTGTACAGAACAGGTGTTGCTCTGTTTCCAGCCCTTTCCTCCTAGTCACTGGCTGAGGGTGTGGATCCCTGTGGGTGCTCTGGGCTGCCTGTGTGCTGCCCTGAACTGCAGAGGTTCCCTCACACCCCTGGGATGGACCTGCTGGGGGTGAGCAGGGGATGGGCAGGGGTTGGGATCCCTCAAGGCCACTTCTCCAAGGGTGCTGTGTTGCTGGCAGGAGTTAATAATAAGGATACTTGGTTTAAGGAGAGTCTGTTTTGGTAGAACAGGTATTCTGGAATTAGAATGCCTTACCCAAGTGCAGGAATTGCAGCTAAATTGTCACTGTTACCTGCTGGGCAAACCCAACACCAGGATCTGCTGTCCAGAGGAAAGAATAATTGTGGTTCTGTCCCACCTGGTGGCAGAGGAGCCAGAGGAGCCAGAGGACCTGAATTCAAAATGATTCAGACAAACTGGTGAGTTGGCTCCAAATCAACCACTTGGAATTAAATAAAGGGAAGGATGAATTACCAGCTTCAGGAAGGAGAAGGTAAACACATTACTGCAAATGGGAAGTAATTAGTAAGGCAGAAAAGTTTGTATAAATGTAGCTGGGCTTCATTTTCAGAGCTAAAGCCCAGCACCCTGGTTAGTTATTTGGCCGCACAGCTGCATTCCTGGAGCCTGAGCTGGGGGTTTCTTGACAGGTACTTGGTGGGAGAGAAATGGGGGTTGTGTGGAAACCTCACCTGTGTGGACATTTCCAGACATGCACCTGCTTATCTACATTCATGCATATATACGTATATATGTTGAATTATTCTAAGGACTGCAGCCCCTTTTGTATTGCTCAGCGTGGATTTTGTTGAAGTAGTGATGAGCATCAAAATTCACTTTCCTTTACATATATGTTAATTGTAGAATTTATGTATGAATCTGTATTAAAATAGGCAGACAGGTTTATTCTGGTTTTGTTCTGGCTCCTGTACCTTTACCTAACAAATGTTACCTAACAGATGTTTTGCTCAAATAGAAAAGTGCCTCATTTTACTGGGCAGAACATCTGTGTGTGAAGGGGTTCAGGCTGCAGCAGGGGACAGTGCTGTGCATTGGGTGCTTGGCAATAACTGGGTGATCCATGCCTTTGGCTATGGAAATGTTGAGTTAATATCCAGGAGGTGATGCTCAATATGGTGCTTGGGGCGTGCAGGTCCCATAAAGCCTGTTGTTGCTGCTGCAGGTGTGAATGCCAGTGCTGTGGGTACAGCTGTGGGGGGAAGGAGGCGAGGGCAGGGCACTGGATCTCACCGGGTCTGGTTTGCTTTTCATTCCTCCTTGTTGAGTGAGATTTCAGGGCAGCTGAAATGAACAGCTTGAAGTCACGCACAAATACAGTAAAACAAACAAAAAAGTGAAGTTATTATATAATCTCCCAAGAGCTGAACCTGCAGCCTCTTTGTTAAAAACTGTATGGATACATATTTGTATTAGGGCAGCTTGTTATTCCCAGGGTCTGTGCAGGCTCCATTGGTTTTTATGGCTTTGAGGCCATAACAGGATGACGTGAGAAACATTTTAGCACAAGCAGCGTCATTTGGAGCCCTGTACAGACCCAGTTCCTCCAGGAGGTGCCTGGGTAGAGCCTCTGTCACCCTTTCAGGGGTTGGATGTGCAGGATAGTGTGCACAGGTGGTTGGGAGCAGAGGGGATTCCCTACGGAATATGGGGGTCTGCCCTAGCCTGGATGGGACGTTTTGGATGGTAGGTCAGCAGGATCCATAGTCTGCTCTAGCTGAAATGGGTTTAAGCTCACTGATTTGAGAGGAGCACTGCTGCCACATCCCAGGTGGGGTCCCTGTGCCCCAGGGCAGGAGCTGCACTCTGGGCACCAGGGGAAACTGAGTGTGGCTTCAGAGGCTCGGGGGGGTTCTCTTCGGGTGCCACTGGTGATGGGTATGGAAAGAGGTGCTGGTTTAATGCCAAGAAATTCGGACTGTTTTTTTTCCAGATGTCCTCTTCCAAAGCTGGATGAGCCCGACTCAGGCTCTGGTGCTCGTGTAAGCAGGAGGGCATAGGAGCAGAGGCTGATGGATTTCACTGGGTTGGGGATTTCTTCAGAGGAAATGGTTTGAATCCCATGAACCTTTCAGGAACATGATGAGAAAGGATCTTTAACACCGAGTTCCTTGAGTAAGTTCAACATGTTCCCAGATAAACAAAAGGAAGGGAACAGAAGAAATGATCTTGATGGGTGCATGAACCCTCAGAAATTTGCTTTCTGCTGTGAACGCTTTCTAGAGCTTGAGGCTGCAGGAGCCAAATTGTTCCTCCCTTCTCCATTTGTCCATGCACAAGTTGGTTTCTCTGGCTCCTTTTCCCCTTCCAGTAATGCTCTGATGACTCAGTTTCCAAAACATCCCCCAGCCATGGCACAACTCTATGCAGAGCCCAGGCAGCTGGGTCGTGTGCTGGGGCAAGAATGCTGGGGCTGACCATGGGCTGCAGCTGTACTCTTAATTTTTTATTTACTATGATCAATCTGAGGACTAGTTTTGCGGTTTGTGGCGTGGATTTTTTTTGTTGTTGTTGTTTTGGTTTTGTTGTTTTGGTTTTTTATTGTTTTTTTTTCTTTGTTGCATTTTGCTTTTTTTTTTTTCCTTGTTTATTTTTTGTTTGTTTGTTTTTAACAAAAAAAATATTACCATGGCCAGAGCCTGATTCAGGTGGATGATGTGATGGGTGACATGACATTATTCAGCAGTGTAACTGTGTTAACCCAGTCCACACAGCATGTTCAGATGCAGATATGTTACTCCTGATCAGTGAATTCAGTAACAAAATGAATTTTGAGTAAGTTTTGGGACCAAATAGGTCTGTGCATTGCTGGCATTTGCATAGTTTGTCTCCAAAGCCTTGTTGCTTTTGGTACAGAACATTTTACAGTATTGACTCTATTCCTCTGGAAATCAGAAAAACCAGCTGGTGAGCCATGGAGGAGTTTGATATCTGACTTGGGGGTTTACTCACGTGCACATTTAAGAAAGACATGGAAAACTTGTAATATACTCTGGCCTTAGAATATTCCCAAGCCTCACGTAAAGCCCACAGCACTCAGCAGCTCTGTACTGAGCTGATATGACTTCTCCAGGAAAGTGTGTGCATGGGACTGCTCATCTCTGAATTTACCAAAACTGGCCTTCTTGCAGGCTGAGTGCAGTGGGCGAGGACTAGGAAAATTTCTAGGATAAAGAGAAATTCCAAGAAATTCCCAATTTGGCAAGATCAGCCAAATAAACCCTCCTGGCTCCCCAGCCTGCAGTGCCTGCAGTGGGTGCAGCCGTACACACCAGCTCATGGGCATCTGCAGCTCCAGCTGCAAAGCTGTGGCCTGGCCTTGACATTTTGCCAGACCTCTTGTGTCATGGGGACCGTAAAGTTGGGATTCCAAATAGCGATTGGAAAAACAGCTATTTCAGATCCAGCACTAAACCAAAATGCAATTAAATTTAGCTTTATGTAGTGTTTGTGCTTTTGATTATCCCAAAGCATGTATTTTTAAAATAAAAATGTTTCCAGCTTTATGGCATCCCTGAATGTTTAAAGCTGGAAGGAGCAGGGGATGACTCATAAAACCCTTTGATTCTCATGAAAGTTTTTGCTTTAAAATCACATGTGTTTGGGTTTCAGTTGTGGGACAGCTGCAGCTTTGCCTGAATAAGGAGTGAGGGGGCTGCAAGGGACCATGAGTATCTCTGGCTGCTGAGGGCCAGTGCCCAGACCCGACAGGATCACCCAGGGAAGGGCACCAGGAGCTGGATGTTGTCCTGAGCTCCCCACGACCCATTTGGCATAGGTGGGACATTTTGCCATGGCAATTTGCTCTGCTCTCTTCCCACTACAGATGAAGGGAATGGCATTAAAACCTTATGGCTGGATCCTTTGGTATGACCCTGACTAGACCCATGGCTACCCAAAACCCATCAAAATGGTCCATGGGCCAAGTTCCAGCTGTGGGGTGTGAGGCTGCCTCCCCACCATCACTGTGCCTGGGGCTGGGTCAGTGCAGCAGTGACCTTGTGTTCAGCAAATGCCTCTTTCCTGTGCCCCTCGTGGGGTTTTATACTGGGCAATTTATGTGAGAAAAATGACATATGGAGAGGATGAGGAAACCTTGTTGGTCTTCTTTCCTGCTACGAGGGAACCCCTAGCAGTGCTGGCTCCACTGCTGGTTTCCAGTAGCAGAACCCAACCTGTCCCACCAGTGATGCACAGCAGGCAGCAAACTCCACACAATCAGCAGTAAAGCATTTTAATGTCACCCAGGGACAGTGTTATTGTCCTCGTGGGCTGGGAGGTTGGACTGGCTGGATGACTCCAGGAGCTGCAGCTGACCTGGGCTTGGGCCAACCTTAATTGCCCAAATTAATGTTTATTGACGATGTGACGTGAGTTCTGAGCAGGTAACAGTGATGTGAGCTCCTTGGGGCAGGTAACAGCCCTTGCAGTTGCAGGGGGCGTTCCTTCTTTTTCTGAGCAGTTTGGAATCTGGGATGAAATAAGCCAGGACCTGGGCTGGACACATTGTGGGAGGGGGATTTCTGGAACCCCTTGATCCTCGCAGCCTGCCCTGGGTGGAGGCTCTGTGGTGAAGCATGGCCCTGTGTCCAGAGCCCTGTATGCACCTGGCTGAAGCTGGTGGGGACAGGAGTGACGTTCAGCCCTGCAGGGTCCCTGTGCTGCTGTCCTGGCACTGGGGGGCTTGGCTGTGCCTGGAGCATCCAGGTCCTGCCTCCCACAGCACTGCTCCTGCCCAGCTCAGTCCCTGCCTCTAAGCAGAAAGCCAAGGCTGAAGCCAAGCACTTACAGTAAAACTAATGAAACCCTTCCATAGCTTGGCCTTTTGACCCCAGATTTCAGTCCCTGGGCGTGTGATCCTTCACCAGGACTGGGAACACTCACTGAGCTGCTCCTGCACTCTGAGTCAGCACAGAGCATGTCAAAGAACATGGCCCTGGGAGCAGAGTGGCATTGGCACAGGGAGAGCCAGGACGAATCCTTGGAGAGCTCTTCCCCAGCTGTGTCTCTCTGCTGAAATCAAATGTATTTCACAGTTGCAACCACTCCTGGAGGTGCTCTGCTGCCACGTGTAGGAGCTGCACAAGGGGCACGGAGCTCTCTCCTGGCAGTTCAGGTCTGGCCTGGGAAGGAGAAGGGTTGTCTCTGTGCAGCTGTGAATGGTGCCTCCTCCAAGGCCAAAGAGGAGCCGTGGCTGCTCTGCCTCATCCGAGGCACTGTCTCACCACACTGCCTCCCCACCTGTGTCCTCAAGCACATTTATTATCCCTCAGTGCCTGCAAAATGCTCAGGGAGCCATGCAGAAAGCCAAGGGCAAACTTCTCCTTGCCTCCACTGGATCCAAGGTTTTACCCCAGTCACCTCCTCCTCCTCCAGAGCTCTCAAAAAAAAGGCAGAACAATAAAAAAAGCTTTGCACGTGGTGAGCTGTGATCCACAGCGATTCCCACAGCAGTTTTATTGCCTCAAGGAGGAAGAACGTGAACCCTGGAGGGAAGAACTTGCCAAAGTATTTAACATTTCTACAAATTGCATACAGCTAAAGGTTCCCAAAAATCTTTAAAAATAACTGCAGGGATGTTTGTTCAGGGCCTAAGACTGGGCTGAAGAGGATTTGAGATGTGAATTTAGAGCAGGGAGCATGGGGTGATGCTGGGGGTCTTCAGGGCCAGGCAAGGCAGTTCTCTGCTGGAGACACCTTTTTGGTTTGAGGGTCTGGGAGTGACTCAGTGGCAGCTGCCACTGGGCTGAGGAGAGAGCTGGGTGGGTTTGATGCTCCTCTGAACATCCCACCTGAACTCTTAGGTCCCACATCCCTCATATGGTGCCTGAAAGCAGGGAAAACCAAGGAACTGTGCTTGTGAGCTGGTGGTGAATGGTGTCACACACAGCCACCTGTCCTTCCTTTATAGAGATAATACTCTGAAATAATCCTCCTGAAAGAAAGGAGAAATTCTTGGTGGGCGTTTTACCTGCCGGGTGACCCGCTCACGGTCCAGCTCCGGGGGCGAGGCTGAGCCGGGAGATGCGGAGGGACCTTCCCTGCGGGTCCTGTGACCGCAGCTCCGGCTGTGCCGGGGGGAGCCCGGGGCGCTCCCCCTCCATCGCCCGGACGGGCTCGGGGGTCTTTGTGCCGCTGGCGGCCCCCGGGCCGGAGGGAGAGGCTGTGGGGGAACCGGGGCTGCGGGGGTAACGGGGCTGTGGGGATAACGGGAATGCGGGGATAACGGGGCTGTGGGGATA
>JAWWEE010000021.1:633036-684190 GCA_035221455.1 Xenops minutus
AGGGGTTGGGGTCCAAGGGGTTGGGGTCCAAGGGGTTGGGGTCCAAGGGGTTGGGGGGGAACCGGGAATGCGGGGATAATGGGGCTGTGGGGATAACGGGAATGCGGGGATAACGGGGATCCCTAGGGATAACGGGGCTGTGGGGGAATGGGAATGCGGGGACAACGGGGATCCCCGGGGATAACGGGGCTGTGGGGGAATGGGAATGCGGGGATAACGGGGCTGCGGGGGAACAGGGAATGCGGGGATAACGGGGCTGCGGGGATAACGGGAATGCGGGGATAACGGGGCTGCGGGGGGACAGGGAATGCGGGGATAACGGGGATCCCCGGGGATAACGGGGCTCCCCGGGGTAAGGGGGCTCCCCGGGGCCGCCGGTCGAGCGGGACCGGCCCCATCCCTCCCACCGCGCTCCGCAGGGTGCGGGGAGGATGCCGAGGCGGGTCCGGGTGCGGGGCCAGCGGTGCGGGAGGACCCACCCCGAGGGGCCGGCAGGGACCCGCCTCTCCCCGCCGCTCGTCCGGCCCCCACGCCGGGGCTTGTAGAGGGGCAGGGGCCGGAGGAGACGGCGAGAGCCCCGGGAGGGGACAGGGAGGAACCGCGGGGAGCCACCACCCCGGGGACGGGGACAGGGACAGGGACCGGGACAGGGACCGGGACAGGGAGAGGGACAGCGACAGGGAGAGGGACAGGGGCAGGGACAGGGACAGCGACAGGGACAGGGACAAGGACAGGGGACGGGGACAGGGACAGGGACAGGGACAGGGAGCGGGACCGGGAGCGGGACCGGGACAGCGACAGGGACAGGGACAAGGACCGGGGACAGGGACACAGGGACCGGGACCAGGAGCGGCGGGCAGAGAGAGCGGCACGGGCGGGAGGGGACCCGGGGGGACACGGGGAGCAGGTGGGGTACCGAGAGCAGAGGACACACGGAGAGCAGTGCAGGGGACACGGGGAGCAGTGTAGGGGACACGGAGAGCAGTGCAGGGGACACGGGCAGCGGTGCAGGGCACACGGGGAGCGGTGTAGGGCACACGGGGAGCGGTGCAGGGCACACGGGGAGCGGTGTAGGGCACACGGGGAGCGGTGCAGGGGACACGGGGAGCGGTGCAGGGGACACGGGGAGCGGTGCAGGACACACGGGGAGCGGTGCAGGGGACACAGAGAGCGGTGCAGGGGACACGGGGAGCGGGCGGCGGGGACACCCGGCTGCCGCAGAGGGACGCGGTCGGTAGAGGCTCTGCCCCTGCCTGCCCCTGCCTGCCCTGCCTGCCCCAGGCTCGATGCGGGACGGCGCTGGCCATGGAGAAGCTGTACCTGGCGGGCAGCGGCGCCTGGACCATCAACAGCTCCCTGGGGAACAGCAGCCTCCGGCCGGAGAACCTGAGCGCCGGCAGGAACAGCAGCGCCGACCCCCTCAAGAGGAACGAGGACATGGCCAAGGTGGAGGTGACGGTCCTGTGCCTCATCCTGTTCCTCGCCCTCACTGGCAACCTGTGCGTGCTGCTGGCCATCCACACCACCCGCCACAAGCACTCCCGCATGTACTTCTTCATGAAGCACCTGAGCATTGCTGACCTGGTCGTGGCCGTCTTTCAGGTGCTGCCCCAGCTCATCTGGGACATCACCTTCAGGTTCTACGGGCCAGACTTCCTCTGCCGCCTGATCAAGTACTTGCAGGTAGTGGGGATGTTCGCTTCCACCTACATGCTCCTGCTGATGTCCCTGGACCGGTGCTTGGCCATCTGTCAGCCACTGAGGTCCCTGCACAGGAGAGCTGACCGGGTCTCTGTCCTCCTCACCTGGCTTCTGTGCCTGCTGGTCAGCATCCCTCAGATTCACATATTTTCTCTTAGGGATGTGGGAAATGGGGTTTATGACTGTTGGGCGGATTTTATCCAGCCCTGGGGACCAAAAGCCTATGTCACTTGGATAACGCTCATGGTCTACATCATCCCCGTGTTGATGCTGAGCATCTGCTATGGCTTAATCAGCTTCAAAATCTGGCAGAACGTGAAGCTTAAGACAGCCCACGGGCCCAGAGTGGGTCTGGGTTTGGGCTCCCGCAGTGGGATGGTGTTTGCCAGGGTCAGCAGCACCAGGCTCATCTCCAAAGCCAAGATCCGGACTGTCAAAATGACCTTTATCATCGTGCTGGCGTTCATAGTGTGCTGGACTCCCTTCTTCTTTGTGCAGATGTGGTCTGTGTGGGACACCAACGCGCCGCAGGAAGGTACAGCCTCTCCCTTCCCCTGCCCTGCTGTGCATGGACGGCTCTGCTCAGGGCCCTGGGGATGCTCACTGCGGGAACTCTGCTCCAAGCTGGGCTTCAGGAGTGGGAGGGAGACAGGAGGAAGTCCTGAGCAGGGGTAAAGCCCCTGACAGGCAGCTGCAGCTGTGCTGTAGCTTCTCTGGTCAGGGGCTACCTTAACCCTGGCAAATTCAGGGCCACAGCAGCTCAGGAGTCAAGCTGAGTGGATGGTGGTGGCGGTCCCTGGGTGGTGGCTGTCCCCAGATGCTGCTGTCAGTCCTCATGGAGCCACTCTGGCGTCTCTGGAGATTCACTGGCCACCCTGGGTGCTGGGGGTTGCTTGGGAGCTCAGGAGAAAGCTGAGGAGAAAGCGCAGCCCCCCTGCCCTCCCTTTGCTGTATCGTGTTCTCCTCATTGACTTTGCTTTCTACTCTTTTGCCTTCTTCTCCCCCTCCTCCGGCTCCATACACCCCGGGTCTGTGCTGCTGTTGCTGTATCTCTGACTGGAGCATGGTTCCCGCAGAACCCCCCTGATTTATCAGCAAAGCCTTTTCCTAAAGGATGTGGTGCCAGGGCTTTGCCGTGTTTTACACTTGGGCTGGCCGCTCGTGTCACGGCAGAGGTTGCAGACAGGATACAGCACACCACGCTCCGTGGGAGCTGTGCGGGTCTGTGTGCTCACCCAGCGGAGCTCCCGATGCTCCCCCTGACCCCGCAGGGAGAGCTGAACACTAAAACTCTGCACAACTTTGTGAGGTGGGAGAAAGGGCAGGAAAGTGCATTCCGGCATGAGAACTCCTTGTATAGGCTGAGCTAGGCTCAGCAGAAATGCCGAGTCTGGGGATGCCAAAGGGTGAGGAGGAGCTGCTCTCGCAGTCCCCGCAGCCCTGGCATGGCATAGGGCTGGGCAGTGCTGGGCACAGCTGCTCCCACGGCATGGCCACTCACTCCGGCCACTCTGCCCTTCCTTATTGCTGTGGAAAATCCAACATCTGCCGCTGTGCCGCCAGGCTCGTGGGGCTGCTGTGTGCCTGGGAAGGGTGGGGTGTCAGGCTGAGGCTGTGTCCCCGTGCCTGGCAGTGTGCTCCCCTCCTTAGGTGGCCACACACACCTACAGCCTCTGTCAGGTGGGTTGGAGATGCCTGCTATGATGCAGGTGTTGGTTTAAGCACCTTGGACTCTCCACAGGCTGCGGGTTGGAAGGAGGTTCCTGCTGCACACACCTTGCAGGTGGCATTCTGAGCTCAGAGTCAGAGTTGGCTGAAGGCGCCCGTGAGGGAATAGCAGGGCCATGAAGCACTGTGACCCTTGTATTGGCGCCTTCATCTCGAGTGCCCCGACATGTGGGCTGTGAGCCACGGTCCCTGTCAGCGTGTGGAAACTGGGGAGCCCCTCCTTGTCCCATCTCCTGCCACTCCTGTACCGAGTGTTTGCAGCAGAGCCCCTGCAGCCCTGCCCAGGCACAGCCTCCACCTCTGCCTACCCCTCTGGACACCCCCAGCCTGGAGTGGGGGATGCCTGGGGAGAGGGAACATCCCCGAGGGTCAGAGCTTGCTGGTTGCAGCACCCCTCAGGAGTCTCCAGTATCCCAGCCAGAACGGGGAGCAGCCCACCCTCTGGACCCGCTCTGCAGTAAGCTCCCTGAAATTCAATTTGCCTCCTGCAGAGAGAGAAGAGCTGAATCAGCCCTGGCTGGATGTTTTTTGAGTGGATAGAAAGGCTGTGATGTATTTCAGGTCTTGCGCCCGGGGTTTGTAGCCATTCCCTATGGAATTATTGTAGCATATGGTTGAAATTAAAAGTGGTTGGAGCAGACATCACTAGAGCAGGAATTACGCATCCATTGGCTAAAGGTGAATTTGGAAGCATTCACATTCACACTTCTTCACTGGTCTAAAAACTGCCAGTGGATTTTTGCGGAGGCAGGAACAGCCAAAACACCATGTGCATCCTTACTGCTGATGCTTCCTGAGAGCAAAGGAGCCAAGGAGATGGGCTGGAAGATGGGGAGCAGGATAAAGGCTCCGTCCCCGCCTGCAGCCACTTCATTGAGGGGCCATCCCACCTTGTCCCAGTGCCGTGGTAGGTGCCAGTCCCACTGTCCCCCTGTCACAGAAGGTGCTGATCCAACCTCTCAGATGGGACAGCTGGTACTTTGTGCTCTGGGGACAGAGCAGCAGCCAGAGACTTCAGGTCCTGGAACTGTGCTGCCACCATCCTCCTTGGTCTCAAACGTCACCCTTGTGGCCAGGACCCATTGCCAGGCTCCTGGACTTCATTCCTGGTGTGGGAATGGCTGTCACGGTCCTGGCAGAGTACAGTGTGAGAAATACTAATCTGGGGGAAAAAGAAAGATGCTGGGAAAGCACCAGGCAAAAGGACTCAGGCAGGGCACTGTCTTGGCAGTCAGGGTTAGGTGGAGGGGACAGCCCAGGAGCATGGGATGCCCTGGGGCTGGGTGAGAGTGTCTGCCCCATGACCCAAGGGGATGGAAGCTGCTCTCAGCCCCAGACTGGCAGCTCTTCCTGCTCCTGGACCTGCTCTTTGCCATGACAACAGCAAGGGCCACGCTCCCTTTCTCCGGCTTTGGGCACTGTAAAGGCAGATTGCTTTGGGCAGCTCTGCCTCACGGCCAGGCATCCCAGGGTAGTGCTGGGCAGGAGGCAGCAGCACTGGAGTTCAGTGGGGAAATGCAGCTTTTTTTGGGAAAAAACCTAAACCCAGCATTCTTCAACTGAGACTCACCTCCCCCTTTGGATTTATCAGCTCTCCTTTCCTGACGTGGTGTTCCTGCAGGCAGGGGGGCACAGCCCTGGCTGGGAAGGGGTGTCGTGATGCCAGCAGGGCTGGGGCTTTGGCAGAGCCCACTGTGGCATGTGCCGTGCCCTGACAGTGCTGTGCCTCTGCCTTGCAGCCTCCCCGTTCATCATTGCTATGCTCCTGGCCAGCCTCAACAGCTGCTGCAACCCCTGGATCTACATGCTCTACACCGGGCACCTCTTCCACGACCTGATGCGGCGCTTCCTCTGCTGCTCCACGCGCTACCTGAAGTCGCAGCCGACGTGTGACCTGAGCAAGAAGAGCAACTCCTCCTCCTTCGTCCTCAGCTGCAGGAGCACCAGCCAGAGGAGCTTCAGGCAGCCATCCACGACGTGAGGCATCAGCAGCCGGGACCTTGTGCTGCCGACTTGCTGCTTCCAGCGCTTCTCTGTGCAGAGCTGGGATCTGGATGTGTTGGGGGTCTGTATAAATAGGTGTATATATGTCTGTAAGCATGTACAGCAGGCACTATTTAACTGAGACATGAGTAGGGGAGGAATTCTGTGTCCAAGTTTCAGTGCTGCCTGGGATTGGAGTCCAGGAACCTGCTCCTGAGCCCCAAACTTCCTGGAGGCCACCAGGAGGGACAGGGTTTGCCCCAAATGAGCCCACACTGCTGGGGCAGGTACATTGCATCCCTGTCAGATGGAAGAGGCTGCTGCACAGGGTGATGGGTGACACTGTGGGGACACACGGGTGGCACAGGGGGATGGGTACCACCCCTGGTACATGGTTGGGGACACATGGGTGGCACAGGGGGATGGGTACCACCCCTGGTACATGGTTGGGCACCATCCCACCTCCACCTGCATCAGGGATCTTGTGGGATGCCAGCACCTGGCACTGCACTCTCAGCACAGATGTGCTTGGTTCACATCCAGCCTGTGGGGCAGAGTCAGCCCTGCATCCCTGCATCCCTGCATCCCTGCATCCCTGCATCCCTGCACTGTGCCAGCCCTGCTCCCCCTGCCCAGGGGCACAGAGCAGGGCACTCCTGGGGGGCAGTGGGGACCAGCTCTGCAGGGCACAGCACTGTCACCTGGGTATCCCTACCCGAGCCCTGCTCCCTGTGCCAAGTGAAGCTGTGCAGGAAGTCGGCAGGAGCCTGGAGTGGGCACGGCTGGGGCCAGGGATCTGGGCAATAATGACTTGGTCGAGTGTGCTCACCAGCTTCTCTGCAGGCACCCTCTGGGGCTATGACAGGGACACTCCTGTTGAGATCCTGAGGCCAGGCTTTGTTCTGGGGCCACCAAGGATCCCATGGAGTCTCCCACAATTCCAGTGCCATTCCCTTGCTCTGTAATGCACAAGGCATGCTCACGGCATGGATTTTTATTGTTGACAAATACTGTAAATAAAGTTTTCTCACTGTGTGTGGTGGAAAGCAGGAGGGAGGTGCAGGAGGAACCCTGGCCTGAGGGAAGGAAGGGGCCCCAGTGGGAAAGAAGGCTGTGACACAACAGCCAGGTGTGCTCAGCACAGCAACACCACTGTCTGTGGAGCCCTGCCTGAGCACTGGGATCTGGAGGGACACAGCTGGGGGACATGCAGCTCCCAAAGGCTGATGTGATTTGGCCTTTTATGTTGGGAATGAACATGAAAAATGCATTTAAACGTGTCCTTTACTTTTTCACTGTCACCAGCAGATACATTAGCACCTTTCCTATCCTGATATTCCTTCGATTTTTTTGTGGGAGCTCTAAGTGAGCTCTCAGCACTTTTGCTGACTGGTATAAATCCTTAGGACACCACACAGCATTTTCCTCCTACGTTCACCTTCTTTATCCTTGAGAGTCACTAACTCCTGCACAAAACAAGGAATAGGGTCCCTTTTCATGTGAATCCAGGGGCCTGATGCACCCTCCCTCTGCCAAGGACTAGAGGGAACATGGCAGTAGATGTTACTGGGATGGATGCCTGAAGCAGAGAGGGCGTTTTGGGAGAGGCAGGGAATTGCCCTCCAGCCCTGGCTGCAGTCCCATCCTTGGTTGGGGTCGGGCAGGGCTGTGCCCCAGGCCTGTGGTGCTGTGCTCTCCAGCAAAGCCCCTGCTCTGGTCTCAGGGCAGGGACAGGGAGAGCAGCCCTGGGTGTGTCACAGGGGAAGGATATAGAATGCATTGCCAAAAAGCTTTTCTGGAGGGTCAGAAGTGAAGCAGAGGTGCTGACAGGTGAGCTGTGTGTGCTCCACGTGCAGGGACCCCACAGAGCACTGAGCTGGGAACATCAGCATTTGGTGTTTTTTTGGATTCAGGCTGTGAACTACTAGAAAAAAAAAAAATAAAAGTACTATAATCCTATGACACAATTGATTTTAACTATTTTTATTCCCACAAAAAGCTTTTAAAATGCTCAAATGTTTTTGAGACTTTTTCCCCTACACATACCTCAATATTTTTATTTTCTTTTAAAATCACTCCATCCATCTCAGCCCTGGGTGTTGCAGGAGCATGGGTGCCATATTGCCATGAAACAATGGCAGAGCACTATCCCAAGCCCTTGCAAGAGGTCTGACAGAAAACCTGGCTCTTTCTTGTCCTTGGCGTGGCACTAGAGGAGTCTTTGGCTCCAAGTCTTTGTTGGAAGCCAAGGGAATGGAGCACACTGATCCAACTGAGAACAGCCTCTGAACAATGAGACCTCCTGGGCCCTGGTTCAGCAAAGCACTTAAGGACAGAGCCAAAAGAATGTTCAAGGGCCTCAAATTGAAAGTGTGGCTCTGTGGAAGAGGGATTGACAAATTCATTGACAGCGCAAGGGAGGAAATAGCTCCGAATTGGACTTTTTTCTCCTTATCCCTGTTTCCCTGGATCCAGAGTGGCCATGTGTTGGTGAAGGCTCTTTCCTCTGCTCCACCCCTACAATGGGGCAACCCCACGGGATGCCGAGGGACGGGGCTGGCTGGATGTGGGTCCCCTTCGTTTGGGCAGAGCCCACGGGGTTGGCATGGTCCTGCCCCCTGCAGCATCCATTGCTCCATCCTGGGGCACAGCGTGCAGGGGTCAGCCCTGACAGTGTGGGATACACACACTGCTGTGGCTGCAGCTCACCCCACAGTGACTGAGGAAGTGTGGAGTAAGGATTCTCACTGAGAAACGAGCCAAAGCTTTGCTTAGAGCTCAGCCTGTGTTTTGCAAGTTCCCAAAAGCCGTGTCCCACTGCAGTGGCACTGCCTGCTGCCCTCCCGGCAGCCCCAGCTCAGTGGGGATACACAGGGCTGTGTTTGTGCTGTCCTGCCCTGGGCAGCACTTAATGGTGCTCCATAATTAAGTATATAAATGAGCATCAAAGTGCCACAAGTGGGTTTGCAGCTGGCAGAGGCCCAGGCTCAGCTCACGATCCCAGAGCAGACACATGTCATGCACTGACTGATTTGGCTCTCAGAGCTTGGCTGAAATGCAAACACACATGAAAAAAGATTTATTTTAGCTATTCTATCCCTAAAACTTTAGTGTGGTGGTTTGATGCAAAAGCTCCCACAGCAGCAATTGTTTGCAGCAAACAATAACTCCTATGTGAGTGTTTGCCAGTGCCAGCCCAGCCCGTGGGGACGCAGGAGTGGGCAGGGGTTGGTCAGTGGCCAGTGGCAGCTCTGTGTCCTCACTGCTCGTCCTGCAGCTGCAGGCTGTGGCCAAGGGATGTGGTCCAGGAGGTGCTGCCATCCCTTCTGTGGGATCCGTGGGGTCCTGGAAGGCAGAGGGGTCTCCCTGGGCTGCTCCCAGAGCCCTGATGGGCTTCTCTTCTTCAGCTGCTGGCTCTGGGATGGAGAAGGAGGCAGTCCGACCTGCCTTTATGTGCAGGGAGCATCCCTGAGAGCCAGCTCTGCCATGGGGCCCTGAGTGGGGCACAGTTCCCTTGTCATGGGTGCCCATGTGCAGGTCCTTGGGCACGGGTATCCATGGGCAGGTCTCTCCCTGAGCACAGGGGTCCGTGTGTGCAGGTCCCTCACCAGGTACGGGTGTCCCTGTGCTCGAGAGCAGGGAGCCTGACAGCGAGGGTTGTACAAGGGCTGTTGGGGCAGCTGCTGGGACCTAAATCTCCTTCCGGAGAGCAACTCGGATGTTGCTGCAGATCTTGGAGAGCGCCTCAAAGAACGGGTCGCAGAAGGTGTGGATGCAGAGGGAGTAGATCCGGCTGACGCACTGGATCTCTATCAGGTAGCTCTTGATGCAGGGCACCACTGCCCAGATGTGGCAGAAGGAGATGAGGGCGAAGAGGAAGCCCCAGACAACAGCCAGGGGGATGCCCAGGATGGCAGAGAGCAGCCGGTAGCACCAGTACTTGCTGACGGTGAAGGTGGTGTAGCTGGCCTTCCAGACGCCGTCGAAGCTGTATGTGCCCACAGGCTCAGCTATCACATCCTCAAAATCCACCTGCGAAGAGACCAAACGGAGGTAAGGAGGGCTTGGGGGAACAGCAAGGGCTCTGGTGCAAGGACCATGGTCTGCTGCAAGGTGAGAGGAGATCCCAGACAGTGTGGGCTGGAGAGGGCAAGGTCTGTGCTGGGGGGACAGACCCCTGCACCCCCAGGGCAAGGACAAGCCCCAGTGCAGCCAGAGAGCCCCTGCCCCTGCAGAGGTCCCAGAGGGACATGGCTCAGGGCTCTTGGCACTGCCCAGCCCCAGCCTGTGGGCTTAACCCATGGCATGAGATTCCAGCCTGGTGTGCCACAGTCCCCGTGCCACTCCCTGGGCTGGGGATGGTGCTCCAGGTGCTGGGGCCAGGCAGGAGCCACAGGCACAGGAGCTGTCTGAGCGGTGGTGGCTGCAGAGGCAGCCAGAGCCCATTCCTGCCCTTTCTTAGCATTCAGGGAGATGGGCTTCCCATTCAGCAGGAAGGTGTTTGTGCTAATAAAAATCCATCAGGCCTCTGGATTTACAGATTATTTATTTATACCCACAGGGTTTGAGGTGTCCAGTGCTGTTCATCCACATCCCTGCTGGGGACGTGGAGCTGGGACTCGGTCCTGTCCTTACAAAGGTAGTGCTGTTTGTGCAGGCACTGGGGGCGTCTTTGGATGACAAACACTCCCCAAATTCTCTGGATTCCACACAGAGATCCCTTTGGGGTGTGACTCACTTCTAGGCAATACATAAACTGAGCTGTTTGTCTTGAAAACCAGCCTGGCCTTCCCTTGGGCAGCTGAAGTGTCTGTATATTCATGTTAAATTGCAATATCTATTCTGGTTTTGGAAGCCCTTTGATCACAAAATCACTCTGCATCAGCTTTAGTTTCAGGCAGGAGGTGCTGGGAGAAGCACTGAGGTGGATGAGGAATCAGGAGTCTTGGAGTGCTGTCAGCAGCCCCTGGAACGCCCAGGTGTGCTGGGGACTAGACCAGATTACTGCATCAGTGCCTGATGAGCTCATCAGGGATCAATTAACACAGGGAGCAGAGGGATATAAGAGCAGAGGCTCTGCTTTCCTCTCCCTTTTGCTGGCATCATCCTGAGAGGGTATGTGCGGGAGCAGTCATGGAATCATTTAGGTTGGAAAAGCTCTCCTAAGGTCCAAGCTCTGCAAAGCCTCTATGGCTGGTGCCACCACAGCAACGTGGTCCCGAGTTGTGGCTGCTGTCCTGTGATGCTCAAGGTGTTCATCCATGATCAGGTGAGCCCTTTGCCCTGTGGAACATTCTACCTCCCTGCCCTCCTGCTGGCTGCCCCTCTGCCTGCTGTGCTCTGGCTGTGCCATGGTCCCTGGGTGTTTGTAGTGCACCCCTGCTGTGGGACAGACATCCTGGCTGTCCTTTGGGGTGCTGTGGAGCAGCAGTGGGGTGAGCTGTGCTCCTGTCCTGGGGCTGGCTCTGCCCTCCCTCCCGGCCATATCGGCTGGGCTATTTTAAGGTGGAGGAATGCTGGGGAGCTTGAGCTCTGAAAACTTCCACTGCTGATGGAGCAGCAGCGTGGCCGTGTGAGTGTGTGAGCTTGAAAAACCTCTTCAGGCTTTGGAGACCCTTGAGTGGGAAAAGGCAAGGGTGGGGTGCAGGAAAGAGGCTGGGAGAGGTGGAAGGACTATGGATGGCCAGGGAGGCACTGGTATTTCCCCCAGTAAGTAGCCAGTGGTGTCCCCAAGCTGGGGAGCAGGTGTGAGTCCCAAAGCTCTGCCTGGCCCCGGGGTGAGCGGGCTGAGGGCTGTCCTGGTCACAACAGGATGGTCTTCCCTTCGCCTGGCACCTTTCCAAGCCCCGGGCCAGAGCTGTGGGATGCAGTGGCATGGAGCATCACAGGTGTGGGACGTGCTGCTGGGGATGTTCTCGGGGTACCGAGGTGTCAGGCAGTGCCAGGGAGGTGCCTGCTGGTGGCTGTCACTGTCACAGCTCATCCAGAGGAATGTAATTTGAGGACACCATTGTTGTAGCTGTACTGGTCTTTTAATGTCCAAATGCAGGTTTGTGTTGCACCGGTGCAGTCAAGGTCACAGCCTGTGTGAGCAGCTCAGTGCACACTGTCCCTGCTGGGATAACATCCACTTTGATCTCTCAAACAGTTTGAACAAAACCTTTCCACCTCTTCCTGTTCTCCTCTGCACTGGAATTATCTGTGACATCATTCTAAGAGAGGTTAGAGGAAGATCAGGAATTGGAATGAGAGTTCTCTTGGTCAGCAACAGAGGGAGGCATCTGGGCTATCCTAGGGGGAACAACCTTCCACAAACAGGACAACATGCATCAAACACTTTGACACTGAGGCTGTCATGTCTTAAAGATCAGCAGCCTTTTCCCAAGGTTCCTTTTAAAACAATCACATTTAATTTCTGTGTTATTTTTGCCTCTCTACCTACTGGTAAAAGGAAGGGCATGTCCCTGAAACTGGAGTGCCCATTCAAGGAATGGGAAATATGGCATTAACCGGAGCCCAATGCCACCCAGCTGGTTTCTGTGTGCCCAGGCAGTGGGACTGATAGCTCCTCACAGCCCTGGGGATGGCACCTCTCGGGCACGTGGACAGGCACTGACAGCCCTGTCTGAGGTCGAGCCAAACACAGACCAACATTGGAAACCTAAATCGTGGTTCCGGAGATGTTCTACAGCTCAGAGTGGGACAGCCCTACCTTCACGACGTCCTCGTTGATGCGCTTGGGGTCTCTGTTGACCAGGTCGATCTCTTTGGTGTGCTGGTCCTTGATGATGATGCGCTCCTCCAGCTCGGTGTGCTCCTCTGCCATGGCTGTCCTGCTGCTGGCTGTGCTCTGGAGGCTCTGGGCAGGGAACTGGGGCTCTGCTGGGGGAGGACAGGGGACGGCAGGGCAGCCTGGGCAGCTCTGGCCCCCCCGCAGCAGCTGCCCTGCACCCCTGGCCCTGCTCCAGGCTAAAATTAATGCTCCTACGGCCGCCCTGAAGTGTCCCTTAAAGGGGCTTGGCTGGGGACAGCCCCGCTGCCACCTCAGGGGGATGGCATGTGTGGGGGTGGCTGGTGGCCTTGAGCCACAGCAGGGGTGGGAATGGGGGCACAGCCCCCCAGCCCAGCTGGGCCAGTGGGATTTTCAACTTGTGTGGGAAGAAAGATGCCCAAATCGGGGCAAAAGTCCTCAAAAGCCTGAGAGAAATGGTTGTTGGAGGAAAATTGTTTATAAATCTGTAAATGAAGCAGCTCAAGGGAGAAAGGAATTGTGCCTATAAGTGTTGTCCAGAGAAGCTTCGTTGTCCTGGGATGGCCAGGGAGACTTGTGGTCCATCCAGAGCCCCGCAGAAGTCTTGTGGTGTCATCTTGGATGTCTTCATTTCCAGCTTTTTCATCCAGATAAACTGGGGGAAATCCAAGACCCCAACCCACAGATCCATAGTGGTTGGGATGTCTCCTCCAGGGACACTGCCCACAGTGACAATTAGCATACTAATGATGATTTATTTAAGTTGGGCTGTATTTCACTAATAATCCTCAATGTCTTCTGTGTGCTCTTGGCTTTCATGAACTTAAGATTTGTTTAAAAGTGATGGTTTTGTAAAGAAAAAGACCCAAACCCAAAATGGGGGTAAAGAGGGAGGGATGTTTAGCTGCTTAGGGACTGGTGGAGAGGGAGGGATGGATGGACAATTCCTTATGAGCCTGGAGCTGCACGAAACTGCTGAGTGTGGAAGTGGCTGCCCCAGAGCCCTGTGCTCGGCTGGCACTGGGAGGGGAGGTATTTTAAGGCAAAAAGCTCCTCTGCCTTCCAAAAACATCAGTGCCTGGGCAGGGCTGTCTTTATCAAACCCACGTGCTCCATGTCAGGAGCTTTCAGTGCTGTGATAGGGCTGTTCCAGCCCTTTGAGCTGATATAATACAATGCAAAAATGGGATTGGGGTCTTTCATAGGGCTGAGAAGTCCAGATGTGTTCAGTTTTCCTCAGACTTTGAGAGGGGGAGAGCCTGGCTGAGTGTGACCACAGGTCCAAGGCTGCTAAGCTATTCTAACTCCTCTTTTTCAATATTTTTTCTGGTGTCAGGTTGGTGCCTCAGCCTGGGAACTGTTTTTCTTGGGATTTCAGCTCTAGTGGAAGCTGATGTGGTGATGCCCTGGGTGTGATACATCCATAGCTGCAACTGAGGTGAATGCAGCTCATCAGGGACACCCCTAGCCCCTTGGGGAGAGAGAGGGCAGAACTGTGGTGGGCAGGTAACAATATGAACTCACAGGATCCTGCAAAGGCACAGGGGGCACCGATGGAGAGGGGGCAAACTCTGGGAAGGGTTGTGAGGGCAGGGCTGTGGGTGTAAATCTGGGCAGGTTTCTGGAGAGCAGTGCCCATCAATGTCCCTGTCCTGGGCAAAAGGGCACTGGAGAACCCTTTGGCAGCACTGGTTCCATATCCCTTTGCTTTTACACAGTGGTTGGAAGAGCCCAAACCCAGGGTGGGCTGGTGTGGAGGTAAATCCTCTCCACTCTTCAAGGGTTTGGGCAGCAGCTCTAGAGCCAGACCTGTTCCCTCAGAGCTGCATCCTCCATCAAACCCCTGTAGCCCCAACTGCTCAATGCCCAAAGTCCTGGGGCACACTGAGAAGCGTGTTTTTGCAAAATCGGCTCTTTCCCACTGTCTGGGAGCCCAGGAATGCACTCCGATGTGAGCAGAGGCTCCGTGCGTGCGGATCTGCCGGCCCTGGGCAGGGCAAGGCTGGCTTGGCAGGGAACCAGCACCGAATTTAGGAGGCACAGCTGCTCTGCAGGGCTGCCCTGGGCAGGGGGGAGTGTGACATGAGGCTCCACTGGTTTTCCTCAGCCTGTCCCACCTGGAAGGCTTTTCCCAGGAAGCAGGGGCTCAGTGACCCACCCTCCCTGGGGCTGGGGGCTCAGCTGGCTGACCCCAGCCCCAGGACCACGCAGGGAACAGCAGTGCAGTGCTGGGGGCAGTGGGTGCTGCCCCTGCCCCTGGCTCCCTGTGGGATTTCTGATGGCATGAGTCACTTGCTGCCTTTAGGCTGGGCCAGGCTGTCCCCCAGAGCACAGGGCTCTGGTGTCCCAGGCGTGGGAGGAGGAGAATGTGCACCCACGCAGTGGGCGATGTGCAGGTAGTAAATGTCTCGAGTAGCAAGGAGAGGGAGGAGAATATTCTGTTGCACTGTAGATGCTATAAATAAATGTATTTCCGAGTATGTTAAAGCTGTGAATGGGACACTGTGTAAAAGTGGAGAGTCACATACACAGCAGAGGCAGGAGCAGGACTTGGCAGAGGCAGAGCAGGAGACATCTGCTCAGGGCTACTCCAGTCCCTCCATGTGCTCTGCTGCACAGAACTTCCCCAAAAGAGATGCTAGAGAAGTCTTTTTTAACTGGAAGTGCAGTGGCACAGGGTGCCCAGAGAAGCTGTGGCTGCTCCATCCCTGGAAATGTTTAAGGCCAGGTTGGATGGGGCTTGGAGCAACCTGGGCTAGTGGAAGGTGTCCCTGCCATGGCAGGGGGCTAGAACTGAATGAGCTTTCAGGTTCCTTTCAGCCCAAACATTCCATGATTCCATGAAATGCTTGTTTTGCCCCAGTGCTTGGAGTGGGTGCTGCTCCCTTCAGTGCTCCTTCACACATCCAGGGGTGAGCTGGCATCTGTGGGCACCTCCTGCAACCTGTGCCTGGCTGCACTGAGATTCAAATCTCTCATTTTGAGAACATTTGTTAGGAAACCTGGGGATGATTTTCCCTTTGCAGAAACAGGGAGTTACTGCTGCCCCTGGGTCCGGTGGTTGGTGTCCTATCTTCTGCAAGGGCCATGGGGGCTTTTGGGTTCAGACTGGTGCTTCAGTCCTGAAGGACTAAGGAGAGCAGAGGATGCTGAGGGCAGGGTGTGATGGCAGCGGAAGTCGTGACTGGAAAATACAAGTTTGAGTAGAAGCTCTGTCATGTTTAATGTCAATTAAAATTGAATTTCAGTGAGGAAGTACAGAAGAACATTAATTTATCATGCAAGATGTTGTCTTGTTTTGTTTCTATTCAAAGAGTGTTGCCCTTTAAAAGAGAGAGAAAGTCTATGAATATCAGATTCATGCCCCTGTGATACACAACCATTCAATCTCTCTGCATCTGTGTTGTAAATGCTGGGAGAGGAGTTGGAGACCTCCTGGTGGGATGCTTTGGGTGCTCTGCTGGGCTGGGAGCAGGTGGGTGCTGCCACCTCTGCAGCTGAGAGCTGGGGTGGGCAAGTGTGGGGTCACACAGAGCAGGGCTTGGGATTGGGCTGTCCTGCCCTGGAAATCCTGTTCTTTAGTTCTCCTGCAGCCCCTCAGTGAAGATCAGGGCATGAGAGCTCAGCTGTGACAAGTGAGGCTGCATTTCATCCCATGGTCTGTGATCAACAGTTCTTTTTTTTTCTTAAATCTGAGTTATGAGCTTCCACTCTGGACATCTTTGGCCCTGGGTCTGGGATGCTGGCCCCTGAGGACAGGGCTGCCCTCCAGTAGGGGCACAGCTGGTGGGTGGAGAGGAGATGGAACCCATTCAGACACAGGTACTGAGGAGTGTCTGCTTTCAGTGCTGTGTTTTTAGTGGTACCAGCACTCTGGGTGTCACAGGAACCGTCTACAACTGCATCTCCTGTTGCACAGCTCATCAGGCACTAATTGAGACCATGAGTAGCTGCTGCTAATTCCCTCTCAAGTTCGTTCTTATGGCTTTGGGCAAAGCTGGGTTTAGAATGTTGAATGAACCACTGTCCTGTATTGGATTAAGAGGGGATAAAGGTGTGCTGGAGTCACCTGGCTGATGGGGCTGGGGGGGTCACGAGCAGTGGGGTCTCACCCACCCCAGCTGAACCAGGCCCTTTGCAGTGCTGCCCTGGATGGTGCCAAGGCTGATCCAAGGAAAAACAGCTTTGGGTAACTCATGGGTTGTTGTTCCTCCTCTGCTGAAGGTGCAGGAGGACAGTTCTGGAGCGGCCCCTTTCAGCTTATGTTTATGTCGCCTCCTAATCTCAGCTCTTCTCTCTCACACCAGCACTCTAAATTCCTTTGGATTTTCATTTTAAAATAGCCTCACTTGGTTTTCCTTATCAAGCAAGTCTTGTCTTGAAATATTGCTTGTGACATAACCGGGGGGAGTAGTTGAGATTTTCAGAGTTAACTACTTGTTGTGCTGCTGGTCAGAACGGGGGTCCCAGCCTGCCTTTGGCTGTCCTTTCTCCTGGTGTTACTAGTTTTTTTCTGGAATCCAAAAGCAGGCAGCAATAGAACAATGCCTCTCTTCCAGTGTGGAGGGACATGGATCAGAGCTGCAGGATGAGGAGCTGGGTACCTGGGAGGGCACTGCCAGTGGGCACGATCCTGGTCATGCCTCAGGGTACTGTTCTTATCCAGCTACAGGGAGTGCAGGTGGTTAAATTTGCCTCACTGGGAAAAAAATGGGCCCAAATAGGGGCTTTGTAACACAGGTTTAGGGTAATAAGAATGTGTGTCTGTGTGCTCTGTGATGAGCACCCTAAAAGTGGGGCTGGCCACTGTCCTGGGCTGGGCTCAGCTCCAGAGCTCTGGAGGACCACATTCCCCTGTGGCAGTGGCCAGTCCCTCTCTGAGAGCAGAGTGGGCTTTGTGTGGCCCCAGCCCTGGGTGAGGAGTGTGAGACAGCAGAGCCAGAGTGCAGAGCCATGGCTGTGAGTGCCCAGGGATAAGGGAGGGTGCTGCTCTGTGGGTGCTGCCACGGCTGAGACGGGCAGAGGGGTTTGGCACGTGTTGATTGACACTGCTTGGCTGGGGCACAGCCAGGAGGCTCCTCATGCCTGCACATAAAATCCTTTCAAGTCCTGGAGTGGGACGAGTCTCATAATAACCCAGCACAGAATATAGATTCTATTTCTGGCAGTGAGAGCTTTGCATGTGGAAGGTTTCAGCTGCTCCTCCCTGTCCTGCTCTTGTTCTGACCTGTTGTGGTTCTCCTTTGTCTGTCAGTGCCTATCTAAAAGCTGAATACTGGGCTGGATTCAGGCTCCAACGTGGCTACTGGCCATCTTCCCTTCCCAGAACAGCAATTTTGGAACTCAGGCCGATGGCCAGGCTGTGTTCCAGTGGCACTGGTGGGTTGGTTGTGCTCTGGGGGTCCCTGCAGGTACTGATAGTCCTGATGTGGCCAAGGGGTTACTTTAAGGCAGAAGTAAAAGCTGACAGGCTTGTGAGCACCTAATATCCCAGCTTAGCATGCTGACAGCTGCTGGAAACCAGGGCTGAAGAGCCTGGCAAATATAGAAACATGAAAAGAGCTTCCCATCTCCCTCCTCATCAGAGGAAGGGTTCATCTGCAGCAGTGTATGTAGTGATATACAGCTGGAAAAACTGCCTGCTCTGAAAAAGAATATAAAGCCCTTGGCCCATCTCCGTAAAGCCAGGGTGCATTCTCAGCCCTGAAAGTCTGTTGGGCATGAAAGAATTTCTATTCCATGAAAGACCTGACTGTTGGGAGCAGATTTCTGTTTGATGTGCTCTGCCTCAAGTCCCTTTGCTGTCCCCCCAGGGCTTTAGCAAGGTGACACACATGACTTTTCCTCAGTACAGACACCCCAGCAGGGCATCCTGGATGTGTCTCACTGGTCTGTGGCCCTCCAGGAATCCTGACCCAGCTGCAGCCACTGGGACAGATGTTAAACCTGAGCATCTCCTGCTGCTCTGGAGGTGAGGGTCAGGCACAGACCTTGTCCTGCCAGGAGACAGTTCTCAGAGCTTCAGGAGAGTCTGGGATTTTTCAGTCTCAATGGCAGCGGAGGAAGGTGAATTCAGAGAGGAGATGAAAAATTCGTGGTTATTGCTGGTTTCTCACCAGATTTCTTCTAGTTCTTCGCCCTTGGTAAACGATGGCATTGCAGGTGGTTTCTCCTGAATTTCTCATTTCTCCTGTCAGTCTGAATGTGGTCCATGTCCTTCCAGCCTGCCCACGTGTTACAATTAAAACAAGAGAGGCTGGTTTCCCCAAAGTCCTCCCTGTGCAGAGGACAGTGGGTGCAGCAGAGCAGGGACGGGGGGCTTTGGCAGAGGCTGTCGCTGCTCTGGAGGTGTTTGGGCCCCCATCTTTTACCATGGGAGCAGCAGGGCTGTGTTTGCAGCTGCCCAGGGCTGTGTTTGCAGCTGCCCACGGCTGTGCCAATGGCTATTCCTGGTGCCTCGGCAATGGCTTAATATGGGAGCTGTGCAGGGCAGGGGCTCCCAGAGGCTTTTGTGCCAAAAAAAAAAAAAAGAGAAATGGGGGAATTAACCCCTGGCACATGCAGAGGCTGAGGGGGCTGTTGTGGGTGCAGGGGGCAAGGCAGGAGCCAGCGGGGCTGTGGCCCTGGGGGTCCCTCTGGATCTGCAGGAGCTGGGCTGCACATGGTGCTGTTGTGGTGGGAAGCAAGTGGGCAGAGCTCCTGTGGGAAACACCTCTTAGGCAGTGATTTTCCAGTGGGGAAAGCATGGATATCTCTAGTGCTGGTCCCCTCCAGCCTCCCAGGAAGATGGAGGCTGCTTCAGGGCTCATGCTCTGGAGCATGTCCCTGCAGGTCATTCCCAGGGTTGTCCCCGAACTGTGGCCACTGGTGCTGGCTGCTCTGAGCATGGGGAGCTGTGCCTGGCTGCCCCTTCCAAGGCTTGGCCTGGGTTTGCAGCATTCCCTGGGGAGCTGCCCCAGCCCAGGAATGCTGAGCAGAGGGTGGTGCTTTGTGGCTGAGCTGAGTTCTGCCCCTGGGCAGCACCAGGTACCTTCCCTCACAGTCCACAGACCACTCCCAGACACCAAAGAATACCAAGGGGAAGCATTACTTCCATTTTTGCTTTATTTTCCCTTCTAGACCTTATTTATTGAAAGCAAAACAAACCACGTGGCTTGAGTAAATATTATGACATTTCATTATTCACACGTGGTGTGATAAGTGAGCTGGTTTAGGGGCTGTGGTGCATGATTTATTTAGCTTGGATGTGGATATAAATCCAGTCTGTGAAGAAAGCACTGTAACTCTGTAGGAATGTGGTTGCTTTCATGTCCACTGGAGCATAGCCAGTGCCCAATCCCTAATTTGTGTTGTTTTAATGCAAACAGGGCACACAAAACCATTCGTAGCATGTTGTAGGAACCAGATGATTTCAGCAGTGTCTAAGAAGAGCTGAGAAATGGAAGGTGCATATTGGATTGTTAAATGGAGAAGGCAAATTCCATTTAAGGTAAACTTTTATTTAGTGCATTAAATTATTGATTGTTCTGCTCAGGATAAAAGGGAGAAATAGAATAAATGCATTTTGTTCCATTGCCTTTATCTTACAGACAGCTTTTTGGGATTTCAGCTCAGGCTGTCCATGTGCATACAATAAACACCCCTAAGAGTGTGTGTCAGCTGGAGGGAGGCTGCAGCTGGGGCTCCTCCTGGTGAAGGGACATGGACAGTCCCTGTCCCACTGGTTTCAGGTGAGATGCCTCTCTGGCAGAGCTCTCCTGGGAGCCCTCTCCTCACAGGTGGGGCATGGAGTGTCTGTGCCCAGGCCTGACATAGCTCCTTCTTCCATGTCTCATGAGGTGATGGTTCTTCTGCTGTGGGTAAAGCCACTTGGTGACCCCTGTGGGGCTCAGCCATGCTGGGATCTGTGAACATGTTCCAGGTCTTTGATGAAGCTTCCCAGGAGTTAACACTGGGCTATTTGTATTTTTAGGAGAGTTGCTTACTGGGGCTATTTATGACTGAACTAAAGGCATTAATATTCATAACTTCTCCTGACTTTGCCATATAAATCAGGAGTGGCTGTGACAGTGGCCCTTGTTTCAGCCACAGTGTGGCAGCTGCTCAGATGTGGCTGGACAGTTTTGGTGCACAAATTCCTGAAAGATCCCTGTCACTACCTTCAGTGCTGATGAGCTGGTGGCAGTGACAGAGCCCTTGGTGAATGCCTTGTGAGGAAGATGAGCCTTCATCCCTCAAGGGATATGTCCCTTGGGGACATATCAGTGGGCAAAAGATTTCTGGGCTATTGAATCCAGACCTGGACGTGTGCAGTTTTCTGGGCATCACAGAGGGGCTTTGCAGGCTGATTTCAGATCTGAAGGACATCCCGGGGTGGACATACGTGTTGGGACACTGTCCGAGTGGAGGTGGCACTGCAGCAGCTCAGCACAGGGACACGGCCCTGCTGAGGATGGGCAGGTAGGAACTGGCACCCAGCCCCTGCCTGAGCCCTGACAGGGCTGACTGACACTCTGAGGTGCCAGACGAGGCAGGAGGGAGGGCACAGGGAGGTGTAAGAGCTTCACTGCAGTGCTCGGAGGTGCGAGCAGGACAGGAGTGTGTGTCCCATGGCAGAGGAGATGTTGCTTTGTGGGGATGTGACATCCAGATGTGGCCAGGCTGCAGGGACATGGAGATGTGTCCTCCTTGTTCTAGGGCTGGAGATCTGGGGTGTCATCAGTGCCCTGATGGCCCTGTCTGCACCAGGAGAGGAAGGAGCAGCTGTGGGGGCTGATGGAGAGCTTGTTGCTGAGGCGCGCTGAAGTTGAGTCAAAAGACGGCCAAAAATAGAACAAGAAAATGAATTGATAATGAAATAATAGACGTGAGGAAAAAATAAAGAAGGTCAACAAGATCCCAGCTATGTCAGAATCGAAAGGGATTTGTGTTTGTGTGTGTAAATCCCTCACTGGAACTGGACTCCATATGTGGAAGAAAGCAATGCTGCTTTCCTCCTTCCACGCACTATTTCTGGTGCTCTCTAAAGTCATGCCCCAAGACTTGCTGGTATTTCATGAAGAACATGCTCAGCTTTCAGGGTTAGCAGTGCCAGAGTCCAGAAAAATAGAGACCACAAGAGCCATGTGATTGAACAAATGTTATTATTTGCCTTTATTTTTTATATAATAAGAATTTGGCAAGAGAGCTTCATCACTTTGAAGGCTGATGTATTCCATCATTTAAGCTCTCCTCTTTAGATGTGGAGAGGGGAATCTGCACATCCCTATAAACAAACAAAGAGTGCTGGGGCCTCAGTAGTGCAGTGAGAGAGCTGGGGGAGAGTCTGGAGCCTCTGAGCCGGGGTCCTGTGCCTGGAGTCACCTGTGCTGCGGGGAAGTGATGTGTGTCCTTTTGGAGAGGGACTGACGTGTCCCTGCTCCGACACGAGCTGGGATTGAACAGTTTCCCTTGGCAGTGGAGGTGAGAGCTGAGGGGTTAGGTGTATGTGCACTCCCATCCACACTGACCTGCCCCTCCTGAGGAAGTGCCAGCAGGAGTAAATGCGAGTTCAACCAACCCTGTCCTCAGTGATGAGGAGTAGCCTGAAGCCTTGCTGTGATTGTTGATTTGGAGCCCTTTCCTGGAAAAGCCAAAATTATTCATCCTCAGGACACAGTGGTTATAAGCAGAAGGGCAGCATTTTCCAACTTTTTTTTTCCCCAGGCAAATATAAACACACACATGAACATTTCGTGTGCTCATCTTGGCCACAAGTGCCTTTCCCCCACCCAACCAGAGCAATCAAAGCCCCAGATTGATATTTTCCACTCAGTTTTCTCCAGTGATTCTGTGTGAATGCTTTGAGGGTGGATGCAGGGAGAAGGGGTCTCTTTGTTTGCACATCCTTTGGGAGTTTCAGCTTTGCTGCAGTTTGCAGGTGGCTTGAAGGGGTCTCTGGGCTGGGTCACTGCTGAGGCTCAGTCTCCTTCTCTCCTGGGTTCTCACTCCATGTGCTTCCACCCTGCCCTCCCATGTCTTTGACTAAGACAAGGCTCTTTGTACCACCCTGCTGCTGGAGATGGACTCAAACAACCCTGCAGCTCTGGGCAGCTTCAGGTCTCTGCTTTGGGAATTGCCCTTACCCATTGTGCAGTTTGGCTCCAGTGTCCAGGTCATAAAGCAGCTGGAGCTGAGGTAGAGCTCCTGAAATGGTCTGTGCTGCTTTGGATTAAATCCTCAGCCCTGCTTTTACTGCTATTGCTTTGGAAGCTGTATCTTTTATTGTTTGCTGCCTTGGTAAAATGGCTGTGAAATGAAAATAACAGTGACCCCCTGAGGGGCCAAGACCAACACCTGCTGGAAGCAGAGCTGGTTGCTGCTGCAGTTGGTGCTGTTTGCTCTCCAGGGTTCTGTCTCCAGAAACTGAGGATGGCAAAGAGGCTACCCTGGCAAATCCAAGAGAGGGCAGGAAGGGGAAGGGTGTTCACCTGTGCCACTGGGGTTGGTGGTGTGTTTGGAGCGTGAGAATGGTGATAGAAATCATTGAATGGTTTCAGTTGGAAGAAGTCTTAAGGATCACCCATTTCCAACCCCCTGCCATGGGCAGGAACATCTTCCATTAGAAAAAGTTGCTCAAAACCCCATCCAACCTTGAGCACCTTCAGGGACGGAGCACCCACAACTCAATTGAACCCACTTCGCGTTTCCTCTCCAAGCCTGAGTGGACACAATATGGCTTTGTTCCTTTAGAACAGTATTTTTAGATGTGCAGAAGACCAGAGAGCTGGAGTTACTGCCAGGCTCTTGCAGGTGTTTGTGGGATGGAGCTGCTCTGAGACGAGCAGTGCCTGGCACTGCAACTGTGCTTAGTGTTTAAAATAGCCCCGCTCAGGTCTGGAGGCAGAACAGCTCGTGCAGCCTGAGGTGAGGTTTAAAAGGAATTTGAACTGTCAAAAGCAGAACAGGGCATTTGAAAACAATGCTCAGCTTTCCCAGTCGCTGCGGAACCAAATCAGCAAACCCATGTTCATCGACAGGCCAAGGCTCCTTTTATAGTAAAAGCAAATATTGGAGAGGCTTGGGGCCAAATGCCACTTTTTTTGTCAATCTGCACTGCTGGCGTGGCTTCCAGAGCTCCGAGGTCCTGAGCCCTCAGATCCTGACCAGAGATGGCAGAAGGGATGGTGGTTTCCACCTTTTGGAGGTGGGCTGTGGCACCACCAATTCCCAGGGGCTGGAGCAATTTCCTCTTCCTTGGGACTGTTGCACGGACACAGCTACGGCTCCTCTTCCTTTAGAACGTCACCAATCCCCTCTGACACATCCCAAGAGACAGATGCTGACTGCAGTGTTATATCCCTCTTAAAACTAATGATTGGGCAGTTCCTACTTGGTATGGAAAAGAGAGGAGGAGGAAAACCAGCTGTAGGACGTGACTCTATTCTGCATGGTCTAAATGCAGTGGTGTTTGGAGCAGGGCCCTAGGAAATGGCTTTGCATGTGTGCAGAGTAAGGTCTGGCAGTTTAAACTTTCTCCTGTGTAGAACTCTATGAAATTAGCTTTGTTTTTAAGAAGCTTTTGTATAGAACATTCAAAGCAGGCTAAAGGAATGTTTCATAAAGGTGACTGGAGAACAGATCTGCTCCTGGGAGCTTTGAGTAAAAAATAGATGATGTAATAGATATGCCAGCCTTAAAGATTTTATCAAACTGGAATTAACTACAATTTTAATTGGGATCAATGGAGTATGGGAGACTGTAGGAGCTGGATGTAGGGGATTGGATGCTATAAAATAGTTCAAAATTTGATTTGGAAATTATTTTCTACTAGAAAGTATAGGATTTTGTACTTTCCATAGCAAATGACACAAAGTGAAAAGCCTAAATATTTGAGTAAGTCTGTTTTTCCTGGGACCTAAAGGGGCATTTTTTTTTTTTCCTAAAGAAGCCAAACTTCCAAATGTTCCACCATGTGTTTCAGAACAGACCCGAGGGCTGCAGGTCCCAGCGGACTCGGGAGGTCAGAGGGCTTTGCATCCCTGTTATCCCTGTTATCCTGCAGAGGAGCGCTCCGGGGGAGACAGCAGGGTGGGGTTAAGGATGACCACAGCAAACTCTGGGAAGGGAAGGAGTATTTCCGACCTGTCCAGTGCTTGAAGCACGGGACAGATTTATGATGTGAGGTGCTTCTCTGTGATAGCTTCATGGCACCGAGATTGCGGTGTAGGAAACGCACCCCGCGGCGAGCTGCGAGGGTGAATAAAGGGGTGTTCAGTGCATCGAGGGAAACCCACGGGCGGAGGGGCTGCTGTGGGTGCTCTCCTGCAGTCTCACAGCACCATCTAGTGAGGGCTGCGAGCCTCCTCCTCCTCCTCCTCCACTACCCCACTACCCCTCCTTTGCCCGGCTCACGTTTGCCCTGGGCAAAGCTGTATCTGGTGGATTTGCTTCCTGACCGAAACAGCCAAGCTTTGCCGGGGCTTCCTCAGCCCTGGCATGTGTGTTTTTTCCCCAAGGGCAGGCAGCGGAGCATCCCGACTTCTGCCTGCCTGGGCTGCGGGAAGCGGCCGGCCGGGAGCGTCGGGCTCCGCAGGGCGGGATGGAGGGACAGGGAAAGGCTGAGCGTGGCCCCATGGAATGCACTGCATGTGCCCTGGTCCCTTACAGTCAGAGGGGAGCGAGCGAGTCCTTCACCTGCAGTAACTCCTGTGTCATGCCTTGCACAGGGGTGTGCTGGCACACAGACGGCAGTGCTGGCTCTGAGCTGCTCTTGGGGCAGAGGAGAGGTTACACCCGACCTTGGGGAGGATGGTCCCTTAGGGGTCCCAAGATCCTGGGGACACTCTGTGAATGTCCCATTTTGCCCTCTGTCCCCCTGTAGCAGGCTGTAAGAAAATGTTTCATGGACCTGAAATCCTGGGAGTGAAAACAGCTTCCAGTGCTGGTGCCCAGCTCCAGGCATCGACTCAAGGCAATTAAAGCTGTGACTTTGACCAGCAATGGAGAACGCAGAGTTCATCAGGGAAACTCCAAGATGAGAGAATTTATTCTTTGGGAAAAGTGCACCTGGCTGTGTACAGAGTCATAGAAGTGTTCAGGGCAGAGCATCCCGCTGGGCTCCTGCTCCCTTGGACAGGCTCCCTGGGGGCTGAAGGAAGCACTGGCAAAGATCCCATCCCATTGAGAGCATTATCTGCCCTGTCAGGTGTCACTCACGGTGCTCCTGGGAACCTTCCCTGCCCCTTGCACATCAGGGCAGTTTGTCACTGTGCTTTGAGGATGTTTCCAGGGGGTCTCTCCTGCTGAACCCCTCGTTCACATCAGCACCTGACCCTGTCCCAGATGCACCTGTGGGCCCTGCTGACCCTCCCACAGGACCAGAGCTTGGCAACATCCTGCGATTCCAGCTGCAAATGCCAGAGCACACATTTGTTTTACACCCACTGGACTGTTATTTGCAGTTCTGTATTTTTAGGAAAGCTTTTGCTACATGGACCTGTTCTGCCAGAGTTATTTTTACTCATTAGAGCAACCTGGTTTTGGTGCACTGTTATGTTTATTACTTCTTTCATTCTTGGCTTAGTGATAAGAAAAGATAACTCTGGCCTTGGCAAGAAGTGTTTTTCTGCTTGGGCTGATGGTTGTATTTTTATACCTTCAGATGAAGGATTGGCACTTGGTTTTGGCAAGTTTGGTTTCTTACTGCTTGAATCAGCCTGAACTGTGCATTTTGAATGGTTAAGTGCCACTAAAATTCCTTGTACCCACCCAAAGGAACAAAACCCAACTATTTGTACTCCTGGGATAAGTCATCCATCCACAGGAACTGTAGTGGTAGCACAAGGAGTAATGGGTTCAGAATGAAAGAGGGGAAGTTTAGGTTACATATTAGGATGAAATTCTTCCCAGTCAGTGATTCTATTGATAAAGGCACCTCAATAAATTCAGGAGTGCAGTTAGGCTCCCTAGGGCTTTCAGAGAGGCTGATGGCGTGCCAATGTCCCTTCATGTGGGATGCACTGAGATGGAAAGATAAAAACCCAATATCACTGGAAAGGTTTTAGTGCTGACAGCTGGAGCAGAGTGTGTCAGGACGTGCCTGAAGGTCCATCATGTGAGGGGGTGCTCAGGTGTTGATAAGGGCTAATATGAGCCAATTTCATGCTGAAAGTGATTCTCTTAGATCTGCAAATATTGTTTTAGTGATCTGTCCATCTGTAGTCAGCTCAGGGTTTAGGTTTTTAGCATAAATAAGCATCCAGAAAGATGACTTCAGGTGTTTTTTTAGTGCTGTGTTTGGATGAGAAGGTGCTTTTCAGCTGTTTGGAGAGGTGGGTGTCAGTGCCAGCAGAGAGGTGACATCTGGTGATGGGAATGAGTTGTCTCAGGGGCAGAGGGGCCAGGGAGATGGTCACAGCACCTTGTCCTGGCTGGCTGTGTGGTTCCTGCCAGGTGTCCACCTGGGAGAGCTGCCTGGACTGATGTCCATGGGATCAGTAATACTGGGATGATCAGAGGGCCAGTGGGTTTGGAACAAAGTGAACCTGGAACTCCCAGGTCTTATTTTAACTGCTATATCACAAATTCTTTATTTTCATTCTAAAACTGGGGTTTGTTATCTCTTAGAACACTGCTTAATCAAAATATCTGTCACACTGGAGCCTTGGTCTCAGGCATCTCTTGGTATCTATTTCAATGGATGTTACTGTGGTGCCTGAACAAATTCCCATTCTGGGGGGCCCAGGGAGATGTTGCTGTTGCTGACGCTGCTGAGAAGTAATTGAGTTCTGATTTCATTAATTTATAAGTGAGAAAAGCTTTATTTACTTCAGAAGGAATAACGATGCTGCAGAAACTTTGTTTAATCAGATGGAAAAGAGGCGTTTGTGGTTCTGGAGGTGCTGGGTGGAGCACAGGCACCCACATGTTTGGTGTGTCTGGAGCTGGGTCTGGATGGGACAGAGCAAAACCTGAAATACTGGATGAGGAACAGCCTCAAAGCTGGATTTCCTGGCTCTGGTCAGCCTCTTTCATACTTATTTTTGTTTTAAAAAGCGGCAACATGTAAACATGTTCATGTTTACAAAATATTGTTATTTCTAGCAACATCACTGTAGCAACAATTATGCAACTGATTAATTTACTCCAAATCTGAGACATTTTTAACATGATCAGTTAAACCATTTTCAGTGGACTGGAACTTGGTACTTATATCTCCATCTTTTGTTTTAAACAGGTTTTTGTTTAACATTTGCACATTAAAAATAGGCATTCACATTCTCTTGGTAGCATGCACAGGAATTCATTATGTTTTGGAATGAAAATAAAAAATCAGCTGCTGTGATATGAAGGTCACTTTTGCAGGCTAAAAAGGAAATCAAGAATTTTGTGTTGGCGTCAGGAGGACCAGTTATTCCCAGTGGTTATTTTTAGAGTGGTACCTGAGGGAACAAACTGCCCACGTCTCACGAGCAGAAGGAAAATAAGTGGGAAACGTCAAGAAAAGGGTCATCTCTTGGGTGGTGGAGGCCGGGCTCTGCCCCTCAGCTCCGTGGCCGTGTCCCTTAGAGGTGTGTGTGCAGTTCTGAGCTCTGCAGCTCCAGCCTCTCCTCACCTGCTTCCAGGGAAAGGCTTCGGGAGCTGCAGGGCTTGGGCAGCTGCACGGGGTGTCAGTGTTGCTCCACTGCAGCACGGGGAAAGCAGGGCTGGGAAAGGACGGTGAGTGTGCTCCTCTGCCTGGATGGCAGCCCTGGGGTACCCGTGTGACCCCTGCGTGCCCTGCCAGCCCTCGGGGCTCCCCTCGTTCACCGGTGTTGCTTTGGAGCGCAGGTGACACGTCCTGTGGAGCCCTCCCTGCTGCTCGCTGTGTGTGCCAGCTCTGCTCACAGCTCCTGTGCCCTGGGGGATGCTCCTGCCAGCCCTTCTGCAAAGGGTTTGGCTTGGACACCCGGCTGTGCCTCCCCGTGCGTGGGGGTCACCGAGCCCTGGCCGGGCAGGGACCCGGGGTGTCCGCAAAGGGACCCGGGGTGGCCGCAAAGGGACCCGGGGTGGCCGCAAAGGGACCCGGGGTGGCCGCAAAGGGACCCGGGGTGGCCGCGCTGCCCCGAGAATGAGGGGTGCCTGCTGTGGGCACCAGTCCCCAGCTCTGGGGACTGTCCCACTGCGTTGGTGGCATGCCATGGGGATGTCCGTATAGGTGACAGTGCCTGGCTGGGGTGTGGGGGGCTCGGGGTGCATCTCTGCTCACCTGGGAATGGCCCGAGCCGCTGCAGCCGGACCTTCCCGCAGCCCTGAGCGACACCTGCCCTGGGTTCCACCTCCCTTCGAGCCCCCATTGCCCTTTCCCACAGCAGCAAAGGTCCTTCACCCAGTCTGGGGCGGGGGGCAGAGCAAGGAGCCCTTCCTTGGCAGGGGGAGCAGCTCCGACAGCCCGTGTCCCAGGGACGCCCTTGGGGACAGCCCAGCTCACCTGGCACTGAGGGAGCCCTGGCACCAGCAGCAGGCAGCTCACTGCCCTTCCCATTTTCTGGGCTTTTTCTTCATTAAGCACCAGGTAAAACAGTCAAAAATCCCTTCTCCCTGTAGCTTTTTCCCTTTGGAATTTTGAAGACAACCCTTGCTGCAGCCTTTTCCAGAAGCAGTGCTGGATAATCTTTCCTTTTTTGTTAAATTCCTTTTCTGACATTAGCAGAACATTTGTTTGTGTGACAGTTCCCATTTAGCTTTTGACAAGCTCTGTAGCTGGTCAATTTATTTTACTTTTTAAGCGAAATGATGAATAAAGAAAAAAACCTACCTTCTTTTGCCAGCACTACACAGAAATTTGCCTTTGTGAAATAATTATTATTTATGACTCCTTTAATGGCTGTGCAGCACGATTTTATGGCTTTGGATTGTGTCCCGTTAGAAGCAGGATTTTGTCACTGAATTTAGATGGAGGAAGAGTGTGTGTGCATAATGTGAGATATCCAAAATCCCCAGGCAGCTCCATGCAGGGAGAATCTCCTGCTGTCAGGACTGTCACAAAAACCACGGTCCCAGCCAGTCCCACTGTGGGAAATGCCATGGGGCAGGGTGGGAGGGAGCTGGGCAGCCTGTGTGTCCTCCTCCTCCAGCTTTGGGGTTCACCTGCACTTGTTATGAGGGCTGGGAATCTGAGTGCAGGTGCTGTTTAATTCCCTCTTTGCCACCCTTCATCCCAAACCCGCTCCTGCCCTGGCTGGTTCCCATCCTGGGTCCCACAGAGATGCTGACTGGGATTCCTGCCCAGGTAGCAAAGATGTCTTACCCCATGTGCTGTCACGAGCCCAAGAGTGATGGTGGTGAGAGGAATGGAAGTTGCCTCTGCACTGTGGAGATGAGATGAGATACGGGGCATGAAACATGGTACCTGGCCCAGAGCCACCCAGGGAGAGGGTGGTGGGACGGGGCTGGATGGAGCTGCCTGGGAAGGGTGGTGGGACAGAGCTGGCCGTGTCCTCTGGGGTGGCAGCAGCACCCATGGGATCTGCTCCTTGGACCAGCTCCACAGGGCCTGGCTGCACTTTGGCAGCTTTCACAGCCAGAGCAGTCTGGAGAATTATTACCACCCTCTGCTTTATTCAAACACCAAACTTAGCAGGCTTAAAAATTATCTTTAAGAAGGGGAAAAAAAAAAGAGAAGGGACTGTTCTAAAACTGCTTTGTTTATGTGTCTCCATTAGGTTTGGAATAACAGAGATGGTATCATGTAACAGAGGCAGTCTCTCTAAAGCATGACTCCTCTGGGGCTAATGATGGCTGGAAGAGCCTTAATGAATCAGTTGTTAAGTGCTGCTAATGCTCGCTGCACCGCTGATGGCACGGGATGCTGCGGGCACCAGCACGTGTCTCTGCATCTGCCAGAGAACGGGAGCAGCATCTGCACAGCGGCATCGCCTCCCTGCCCTTGTGCGGGGAAATTGGGATTGTCCTTAAACAGGTGTACAAATACGGTTTTTTTACTAATTCAGCATTTGCTGAATAGATGTGAGACTGGCATTGGTCATTTGTTTTTTCCAGCACATATGTAACATCCCTGGAGGCAGGGGCTGGGGGAGGATATGGTATGTGGAGGAGGGTATGTGGTGCTGTCGCTGCCTCCCCGAGCTGCCCATCCAGCCAAGCTACACACACAGACCGAGGGAATCACTGTGGTTCCACAGATCTCTAAGAGTGGACAGTGCTTAAAATCCCATTTAAAATCCTGTTTTTCTGCATCAAAAGGTGCAAAACCTGGGCTGCTGGAGCAGCAAGAGCTGTGCAACCTGTCAGGGGGAGAAGTTCCAGCCCTTCCAGCAGCTGGGAATAACCTGCCTGGCAACACAGGTAGGAGTACAGGACTGTGATTTTTATTCCTGATTTTATGGGAATGCTCAGGAGCTCAACTGAGGTCCCCGTGGGGAAGCTGGGAGGGGATTTACTGCCTTGGGTCAGGAAGAAACTAGGTCTTGAAGGGGCCGTTTTAGTCCTTACTGAGGACAACCTTTTGCTGGGACCTGAGGTGGGTTCACAGAAATATGGGATGGTCAGAGATGGAGCTGGAGTGGCTGAGCCTCTGCCTAGTCTGGGTCCCAAAGCCCCTGGCAAGCCGGGGTGATGTGGGGCAGTTCCTGGGCTCCTTTTCTCAGGGCTTCAGTGATGGCACCAGGCTGCTGCTGGTGGTGTTGCTGCGGCATTTCCATTTGGGAGCTGTGGTTCAGGAGATCACAGACGGGACTGAGAACAATCTTCTGAGGTTCAGCAAAAAGCCATTACCTTCCCTGCTGCGGTTTTTCCTGAGAACGTCCCATTTTTGTACAAAGTGCCTACCATTACCCTGTGTGAAGACTTTCATTTGTCAAAACACTGTCTCCATCCATTCTGAGAGACTGGAAATGGCTGGGCCATTCCCATCACCCTGTTGGGGGTCCTGGGGAACTGCACAGCTCAGCCACATAAGACCTTCAGTTCCCTTGGGGGCCACCAGCCACAGCCATGTCCTGCAGGTAATGGAGCAAAATGGTTCACTGTGCCTTTGGAAAGGGAACACAAGCCCCCTCCTGCTGCCAGGAGTCAACAGGAGGCTCTGGAATCACGGTGATCCCATGGAGGTCTGATTTCAGGGCTTTTTATGCAAGAGTCATCTGTGGTTACTGCACATACAAGGTTTTTAAGAAGTTAACATGGGAATGCATGGAAGTTAGGCAGAGTTAGCTGCTGTCCTTGGAAATGAGGAAGCATTTGAGCATCAATGGAAAAGAGCCTGGAGACAGCTTCAGAGGTTTCAAAAACAGCTTTCAGATTTCGCAGTGGGAGAAGTGGCTGCTGGGGGAAAATGCCATTGGATCCTGTAGGGGCACAGAATCCCTCAGAGCTGGTTTTTAATCCAACCTGCCAGCCTAGGACAAGCAGCCTTTCCCTGTGTGTGCTCATTTTGAGTGGGGTAGGGTTGATTTTCCTCACAGTGTCAGTATAGGGTTGTGTTTGGGATTTGGATTGTGATAGAGTGCCTTTTTTTTGTTAGTAGCTGGTACTTAGTTTCTGGCTGGGGTAAAACCACGACCCTGAGCTGTGCCACTCGTCACACGAGGCAGAAGTGCCCAAAACAAGGCTTGTGCTGCAGTCAGAGGTCAGTGCTGCCATGGAGGGGGACAGCTCAGGCCAGCACTACCCTCTGCCTGCAGCATGGGCTCTGGTTTGGGCACTGCTACATTGTGCGGATGGGATGGGCATCCTTTGGGACTTGAAGCTTTGCATTTATTCTGTGTATTGCCCAGGCCTGGCCTTGATGGGTGGGTAGCAGGTGGAATGAATGTGTTTGTGCCAGACAAACAGGGTCATTCTTGAGTGGCTGGATTTGTTTCTTGCTCCCCATCATTGATTTTTGGAACCCAAAATCTCCCTGGCTTTGCAGGGCAGTACTTGCCACCTCCTCCTGCATCCTTCAGCAGGTAAGGGAGGTCGTCCTGTCCCCTCCCACCTGCTGCCCCCCCTGCACCCGGAATCAGCGCACAGAGGGTGATTAGTGAGCCTGGGTAGACACAATAAAATGTTGAGAATAGTAATCAATTTCATTTTTTATTTAGAGATGATCTTTAGCAAATGAAAAAGAAATTCTAATTATCAAAGAAGTCTCAATTACCAAGTGAAATACCAGGGAAATAATTTTTCAGAAATATGTTGAAAGATGGAGGCAACTGCCGTAATTATTGTTCCTTTTACCTTTTCAGAGCCCTGGCAGAGATTATTTATTATCACTATTTTGATCGTACTAGCTAGTTTTGAGTAAACATTAGGATTCCACTCCTGATCTGTGCTGGAGTGTTGCAATCTCTGTTGCTGCTGTTAAAAATGTGATTGCAAACGCAAGAGCTCAGCCAGAACATACTGTCTTCAGCCGCAGGAAGGAGAAGGTTTCACAGGAAAAATGTGAGTAAATTGAAATACCAAAAAAAAATTTTAAGTGAAATGGTTTTATTTTCCATGTGGTCTGTCAAAACCAGGTTTTCTGCAAATTTCTGGCTTCCACTTAATGCCAGGCTATAATTTCCTCTTCTTGGCAATGGAGGCAGTTTGTGCACTGGCTGAGCATCCCCCAGCTCTGTGGGGAGCAGATGCTGACACCCTTCCACCCCACCAAACCACTGGCACTGCGTGGGGCTGGTGCCAGTCACAGCTGCTCCACCTGTGGATTTTCACCTTCCCCTTGTCCTTGGCTGAAGTTCTTCTGCTTCATAACCAGTATCTTTTGGAGAGGTCTGGAGGGTGGTTCTCTGCTTCTTTTTTGGGCAAACACTTGGCTTCAAAGCTTTGAGACTCCAGAGCACAAAGGAGGTGGGGGCAGGTTTTCTTAAACAGCACAAGATGCTCGTGCAAAGTCATTCCTTCCCATATATTCATATATATCTGCATGAGCATGGATGTGTGTATTTACACACGGATGGAGTTGCCTCCTCCAGTGCCCAGAGCCTGCCAGCAGGGCACATAAACCCGATGGGCTGCTTGGCAGTGAGGGACTGCTTTTGGTAGCTGCATCTGATGCAGTTCCAGCCTGGCTGTGCTTGGCTTAAGCAAATCCCTGCCCTGTGTCAGGCTGACAGATGACCCAAGGAGCTGAACCCATGGCTCATCGTGCTGGTTGGCCCTGCATGGGCTCTGACAGTGTGTATTCTGGGGTCCCTCAAAAAACCTGCAGGACTCAGGGTCCACCAGCCATGGTCATGGGGACATCACACCACTCACTGCAGGAGCTTTGTCCAGTCTCTGCAGCCACAGCCTTGGTTGGGTATTCAAATCTTTTGTCTTCTTTGAAGGGTTAAAGTCCTCCACCCCCTGCAACTGGGCATTAAAGTTCAGGGACACCTGACCTGATGCCCACTGGCACAGGAACAGGTGGGACTTGGTGCACCTGCAGAAGGTGAGTTGTTGAGAACAGAGAGCACAGAGAGACCTGGAAGGGACTCCCATGGCTTGGGCAGTGAGGGGTGGTGAGAAGGGAGATAAAGGAGTGAGGGGTACTCGTCCCTGGGATGCTGTGAGTACAGGCATTGGGAGAGTGGCAGCGGCCAGGCTGAATCCCAGGGCCCCCTCCTGTCCCATGGTGACCAGGCTAGCAGTGAAAAGCAGCTCCAGACCTCCTGCAGGCAGGGTCCCATCCCCTGGAGGGCTGGACCAGAGGCTGTCAGAGGGTATATTTGCCATTCAGGGTGACAATGCAACACCCTCTGGGCAGAGAGGAAAGAACAGGGTGTTTTTCTCCTGAGCTATCAACAGTGAGGGCCCCCACAGTTTGGATAAGCTTTTGAAGGAATCCAAATAGCCTAAATAATCATCAAGCCAAATTCCTGCTGGCCCCAACAGTTGCTAGCGGTTGTTCCGAAACAAATACAAACCCAATTTACCCTCCCCGAGTCATTCTTGAAGCACGAGATAAACTCCATTCTCTTTGCTGCCACACAGTGACCCCTGAAGCAGCCCTCTGCCCCTGCCTGGCAGGTGGGTGTCCTCTGCCCGAGACGTCCCTGTGGTATCTCTGCAATATCCCTGCGGGAGCCACCTCAGGACCTCAAGTGCTCTGGTTCCCACAAAATGCCCAAACCTGCCTGTGTTCCTGTGCCTGGGGAGGTGCTGTGGCCACCTGTGTCTTACTTGGGCAAGCTGAAGGCAGGGGGACCATCACCCCTCCCCACATCCCCTCTGTGTGCCAAGCCATCTCCCAGGCAAGGTGGGATGAGCATCCTGGGATGAAGGCACATATGGGAATGAGGGACCAACACCCAGAGCCAGGTGTTGCCTCCTCTGTGCCAGCTGTGGGTGGGAGTCTGGCTGTTCCTGGTGGGTCTTAGTAGAAGTTCAACTATATTTAGATGAAAATAAAGACATTCTTGGCTTGCACATGCGTTCTGATGGCTGATGAATGAGCAGGACCTCTTTCACAGGAAAGTGTCACATTCCTGGGGCTCTGCCAGGCATGGGGCCATGGGGCCCTGCCAGCCTGTGCCCGTGTCATCACCACAGACAGCACTGGTCATCACTGTTATTAATAGCTGCACTGTGTATTTATTACTAGTGCTGATGGGAATGAGGAGAGAAACTTGGTGATGCTGAAATCCTTATTCTGTGTTTTCGTGAGGTCTCGCTGGGTGAGGGCAGAGGGACCCTGGCCAAGCTGCATTGTCACAGGTGGGGACAGCACCTGAGAGTGGCCATTTCCAGCCATCTCTTCCCTCATGTTCCCCAGCACCATGGCTGGGGGTTCTCAGGGCCTTGGATAGTTCCTTAATTTCTCCTTCTGGACTTGCTGTCTGGGAATTCCCTCAGCGTGGTCCTGAGCACACCCACTCCATGTGCCTGTGCAGCTGCCTGGAGTACAGATGCCAACAAGGCAGCTGCAGCTGTGACACAGCTGTGGCTTTGCTTAAATTGGCTCTTATTCCAGTCCTTCGGTGTCTGAACAACCTCTTGGTGAGGTCCCATCTGTTCCCAGAGGACCAAACTCTGCCAGGTGAGTCCAAATCTCTATCACCTCTGGGCTCCTGGTCTCGGTTTATAAGTCAAGTTCAATCTCTTGACACAGCAGATCCTAAATGCAATTTCATCCAATAAATATGTTAAACTGGTGGCAATGATTGTGCTGTCAGCTTGTCCCCTCCTGCTCCTGGTCTCAGGGAGCACAGCCTTGCAGAGGGATGAACAAGTGTGGATTCCCAGTGGGTTTGGCTCGAGTCCCCTAGAGAATCCCTCCACAGCTCCATCCTTGCCCAGGGTGCTGAGCACACCAGGGTAACCCAAACAGCTCCTCCATGCCAGGAGGGAAGGAGTCTTGCACTGAAGCCCACCAGTTTCCCAGTGGCTCCCTTGCCAGGGGGCACAGTGGGGACTGCTCCAGCTCCAGAGCTGGTGTGGGATCTGTGGGGAAGGGTCCTGTGCTCCCCTTCCCACTTCTTCAATTCCATCCAACTTTCTCCACTGTGTTTTGTTTTAAGCACCTTTAAAATCACCGTTCTTCTATCGCCCACATCACATTCATTGCTCTGTGCTGAAAAGCTAAAATCATGCTGAAAGGACTACTCAAAATACAGTCTCTTCCCAGAAAAAAGAGTTCTCCCAGCATTGATGTGTCCATCTACCCCAGCACCGGGATCCTTCCCACGCTGACCTCCAGCCCAGCCTGTGTTTGGGGAGGAAGGAGCTCTGACTTCAGCTGATTTTCTCTCATGTTTCTGGGTCCTGGAGGGATTTCTCCACCACTGGGACAGTGCAGGGCTCTGGGTTCTCAATATGGTAATATCAAATCTGTGTTCTCCATTTGCTGGTCAAGGGTCCAGCTCCCATTTTAGGACATATTTTCCCTAAAATGCCTCCTTATTTGGCCTTTCCCTCTGTGATTCCGGTGACATCAGCCACCAGACAGTCAGTTCCACAGCAATCACCCTACGAGACCCTGCGAGGGGGGCGATGAGGGTGTGGGGTCCCCTCCCAGAGGGGCGAGGGGATGGCATGGCCACGAGCCTGGAACAGCACGGACACGGTTTGGAGGGGGAGATAAACCTCCCTGCACGGGGCATGCAGGATGCTCTGGCTCTGCTGCTGGCATTCCAGCTCCAACAGTGCACTGGGGTGTCTCAGCTGGGATGGTGTGGGATAACCAGCCCAGTTCCCCGGGATACTCTGGGACAACCAGCTTTATTTCCCTGCTCTGGATCTTTCATCTTGCCATGACAGAAATTCACAGTCCAGCTCAGCTCCTTTTGGCTGAAACCCCACTATAAAACCCCTCTGTGCCAAGAGCTAATTAGAAATAAAAAGATTAATTTTGAAAAATCAGACGAAGGGGGATATTTCTGGGTTAGGGATATTTCCTGATTGCATGAACCCAATCAAAACAAAACTCACATACTAATGACTCCTCAGAGATAAACCCATTTATTTTGCTAGATTTAAGAATGAATCTGAGTAATTTTATTACCAGGAGTGGTGTTGCCAGCTCGTGCTACTGGTATTTTTGGAGATAGAGTAGCTGAGGACTGTTGAGTTTGGAACAGCTGGGGCCATGGTGCCACATCTTCCTTTGTAAGCTGCCTCTGTTTATGATGAGAAGCAATTCATAATGATAAGAGAACTAATTTGTAATTTTAGATGCTACTTTTATGTATGGTTTTCAATATTATTTTTATTTCTAATTTTCTGTACTCTCTGTAATTCTGACAATAATTTAAAAAAATCCCTATGTGAGACAACATTCATGAAGCAGCAGTAGGAATTGTGGCAACTCCTTTGGTAACTGCACGGGAATTGGATTCTCCTTGACTTCTTGCATTCATTTTTGACATGGAATCACTCAGGTGGTGAAGACATCATCTGCCCATGCTGATTCTTTTCTATGGAAAATAAGGAAATGTCTCTTAGGCAGGAAGGGAAGGAAAAAAGCCCTTACAAGTGGCTGCGAGGGAACACTAATTGTTCAGGCACTACAAACATGTGAAAGAAGTTGAATTTAATTTTGTGATTAAGGAGCAAAAGCCTGGGAGGCACTGAGACAAATCTGAGGCCACGTGAGATTGTGGTTAATTGACATGTTTCAGATGCACATTTTTCTTAGCAGTTTGAAGGTTTTTTTCCCAGGATTGTAATCTCTCCAGGAGAGCTGATTGGGGTTCACACACATCACTTTGTCTTTGATACTTCAAAACTAGCTGGGATGTTGCATCTGGCTGCAGCTAAATGCAGTGCCACAACATGTGGATTACTGATAGTGTTTTGTTTTTACAGGGGTTTTCTGCTGGTTCTCTCTTCCTTTCCAGCTCTGCACTGACTTTTCCCAGTGGAACAAGCTGCTGGTAGTGCTGACAGAGGTAACCCCCCTGAGAACCCCAATTCTCCAGCACCCCAGCCTGGGGCTGCTGTGGGGCTGAGCCGTGGCTGTGCCCCATGGCCCAGCAGTGCAGCTGCTGAATGTGCTGCATTTGAGTTGGGATTTTTTAAACTGTGCAAAGAGCTGACATATTCCACTGCCCCACTCACTTGGCAAGAAAAATTCTCTTGTGTCTTTTCTGCAGCCTTTGCTAGCAATGAGCCTCACTGCCTCAGCCGGGTGGGCTGCACCCATTCCTCACAACCGGGCACAGATTGGGGAGCCCATCATGGTGAGGGATGTGGGGAGAAAGGGGGCAAAACCTCCCTGGCAGCATCCCAGTGTGCAGGACCTGACTGCTGCACCCTGCTCACCCTGGAGCTCCGAAGGGTTGCACTGCAGCTCCAGCTGCCAGCCAGAGTGGGAAAAGGGCTTTCCCATGAAGCAGTTTTCATCCCAGTGCAACTTCAGCACGCGAATCATGCCAGATCTGGGGTATGAAAGCACACACAGCAGGGCTGGCTGGTTTTTACTGCATTTCACCTTTACAGTTGCATGACTTACCTGCCTTCACACCCGTGTGCTGCCAGAGCTGCAGCCGTGGCCGAGGGCACGGAATGCCAGGGTGCCTGTGTGGCTGAGGGCACAGCACCTCAGCACCCGCAGTGGGAGGGTGCCCAGTGCAGCTGTGCCCTTGCTGAGCCAGATGTTTCATTACTGGCTCAGCGAATTCCTCGGGGCGCTGTGGCAGCGTGGAAATGCTCAGAGACACACATCTCTGTGCATGGACTCCACCAGCCCAAGGAGACACAGGCCAGCTCACAGGCCACTGAATAAAGGGCTCTTTTATAAAAGAAGCCCATTAATGCTTCGCCTTCCCTCGAGGCTGCCTAAATCAATTCCCTCAGACTGACAGCACTTGCAGAGCAGCCCTGTGAATGAGAGGGGGCTCGGGGCCACTTGGCTGGAAGGCACCCACCTTCTGGGTGTGCAGCTCTGGATTCACTCAGGGGAGAAAGGTCATTTTTCAAATCCAAGGAAAACTTGATGCAGCAATTTTTTTTTCTCGTGATTTTACAAGGACTAAACAGTCGCATACTCTTGGAATCTCCAAATTAATAAAAAGTGGCCTTTAATTAACTACTCTTGATAAATTGACTGTGCCTAATGTTGAGCGGGTTTCACAAATTCCCTGGGGTTTGGGATAAACTTTTCTGCATCTGGAAGAGCATGGGGTTGTGACAGGCAACTTTGGTGGTGCCTCTGCGTAAGGGGAGAGGAGGGATCATAGACTTATAGAATCACAGAATGGTTTGGGCTGGAAGGGACCTTTAACACCATTTTGTCCCATCTCTTTGCCATGGGCAGAGACATCTTCCATCAGATCAGGTTGCTCAGGGCTGCTGGATGTGGGAGCACAGGCAGTGGAAAGGAGTGGTGCTTCCAGGGGTTCCCTCTGTAAACACCATCAGTTTATAACAGTGTGAATAGAGGGGTTTTCTCATGTCAGTACCAGAGCTGTGCATTAAGGAGTCCCCTCATGTTCCTGAGCTTCTCCATGACTAATGCCTGGTTGTTCCCCAGCTGCTGTGTCACAGACCTGCTGGGTCCATGTGCTCATCCCTCTCCAGGTACAACACTGTGGAGCCTGTGCTGACAACAGCTGCTTCAACCATGGGATGATACGAGACGAGACAGGAACAGAGAGTAAGTGGCAGGTTAGGATGGAGAAATACCTGCTCCGAAGAGCTCTGCGTTCCTGCCAGCTGGGCTGCACACCTGGGATCGCATGTGGTTGTTTGGGGGATGCAGCAGCTGCCCTGCACATCCTGGGGAACATCACTGCTCTGCATCCCATGGACACAGAACCTTTGCTCCCCCGTGCAGGAAGAGAGGCTCGTCCCTGTCCCCCCACTCCAGCACTGGGCAGTGTCCCAGCAGTGCTGGGGTTCGTGTTTGCCTCATGGAATGTGCTGAGAGCAGCTTTGTTGTACACTGTGTAAGGTACCTGCACAACCTTAAATGAGAATGGTGTGGAGTTACACCCCCATTCTTGAGGGGAAAGAAGCCAAACAGCCCTCTCCATGCTTCCTGCTGCCCTTCACACACGCACATGGCCACAAATCCAAATTAAATGCTTTGCTTCTCAGTCTGTAATTCTGTAATTCCCCAGCCCTTCCTGCAGCCACAGGGGCCACACTGCCACAGCTGGATGGGCTGGGCTGGGACAGACACAACCACTCCATGCTCGAGTTCCTTTTGCCATGGCTGTTTCCAGGTCTTTGGATGCCAAACCACAGCTCCCAGTTGAGTGCCGATGGCAAGGACCCAGACTGGGGGGACAGTGTGTCTGTGCCCTGTGACAGCCCTGTGGCTCAGCAGGTGCTCCAGCAAACCTGCCCTGTGCCACAGGGGATGTGGCCGGAGCTGCGTGGGCCACTGGTGCTCTGGGGATGTGGGAAAACCCTCCTCTTCTGCCCCAGGCTCACACCCAGGCTCACAGGACATCCAGCCTGATTTCACGCTGTGTCGTCAGGGCTGATACACCATGACTGCCACGTTCAGGCTTTTCCAGCCTGTTTCATAGTGTGCTAATGTGGGGGATGACAGACTGAACCGAGGTGAACAGCTGCAGGTCTTCCTTAGCCTCCTGCAAGCCAGCACTGCCTGAGGACCAGCAGAGCCCCATGAATATTCAGAGCACAACTCCCAATCTCAGGCTCCTTCTTTATTTTCGAGGGAGAAAAAACCCAGTATTTGCAGAGCCTCTTTCCTAATATTTTGCCTGACTGGCTTAATTGTTTTCCTTCACAGCCCTTAATCATGCGTGTTCCTGCAGCCACTGCTCAGGCACTGCTTGCCCAGATATTAATGTGTGTTTTGTTTGACTCCAAGTGTGGATGTCAGGCTGTGGAGCGGGACGGGAGCCAGGCTGGCGAGGGCTGGGGCACAGCCAGGGCCACAATGAGCTCGGCAGTGCTGGCTGTGTTTCAACATTGTCCAAACATGAACCCTGCCCAGAGGATGTGAAGGTGTTTCCTTGACATGTCAGCATCCAGAACACCTCCATCCATCGCCAGGCGCTGCATCTCTGTGACACCTCCTTAAATGCACGACTTGGCTGTGAACTCTCCTGAAGAAAAGGCTGGGAGAGAGCAGGCAGGAAAGCTCTTGGGGCAGCAGTGATTTCTCGAGACCAGGTCTGTTTCTGAGGGCTTCCACTGCCACTCGTGGGACACCCCTGTCACAGCGTGTCACCAGGAGTGGGTGGGCTGGCAGCGTGGCACTGGCACAGGGCAGCCCTTGGGCTCTGCCTATGCACCAATACTCCTTCTTTGGAGCCATCCTTGAGATTTCCCCTTGTTCCTGGTTTGCTACAGGTGATGTTAGCATTTTTTGCCATGGAGCTCTACAGTTTGCAGGTTGAAAAATGTATATTTGTGACACTTAGAGATGTTTCCCCACTTTACAGGGAGTTTTCAAGTGCCCAGAGGACCGACACCTGATGGCAGGGGCACCAAGTGCTGCCACAGTAGCCTGAGCCCCAGCTCTTGTGGGGGGCTGCTGGCCAGGCTCCAGCACCACCAAACGTGATTAAAGAGGGAATAATCCAACCCCCCAGAATCAGTCCCCAAGGAGCTCCCAGTGATTTCGGATGCCACAGCCACTTCAGCCAGGAGGACAGAGTTTGTCCCCCTTAGCACACTGGGGATGGACTTGTGGGGTCACACCAGAAACAAGAAAAGCCCTTGGATTAAACTCACTGGGTTGCCTTCCCTGGTGGAATCTTGCTGCAGCCAGTTGAGAAGCAGCAGAGAAAACCTAGCCCACTGTCTGCAGGGAAGAATTTTGGCATAAGGTCTTGGAGGCTGAATAACAGCCTGCAAAGAGTGGGGGGTGCTGCAAGCACAAGTCCTGGAGAGATGGAGACTGTAGTCAGTACTTCTCATGGCAAAGTACGGGGGATTCAGGGAAGAATGCCTATTACAGTACCAGGAATTTTGGCCCAGGGTCTTTCACCAACAGAAAGCCAGGATTATTCCAGGGGTTTCCTACAAATGCTGCTACTTGGGGGAAAAAAAAGCCTTTTTTTTTTTTTTTCCAAAATCAGGACAAATTTTGAAATACCAGGTGCTCTGCTCCTGCAAGGCTCTAAAGCTGATTTGTGACCAATTTTAGTGAAAATGTTCTATCAGGATAAACGTGTCTTCTCTGCAGCAGCTGCTCTTTATGGTGCCTTAGTCACCAAAATGTGACTTGGAAAGGCTGCCATGAAGGTGAGCATCAGTCTACTGATCCTCTTCTAAGGAGTAAACATTGCAGCAGAATTTAGTTCTGGGGTCATCTTTGGTCCTTGACTTTGCTTAGTTTGAGAAAAAACTCCAGGTAGAGGCAAATCAGAGGTTGGGAAATTAAAGAGCTCTAGTACGGAATGGGTGAGTTCATGGATTTCCACTGTGGGGTCTGTTTGCCTGGCAATGTGAGGTCAGAGCAGGGCTGGGGCTGGGGCTCCTGGTGCCAGCCTGTGCCTGGGCATCATGTGCCATGTTCCTCAGGTCCATGGTGCAGCCACCACCCAGGGACAAGGCAGAGGGGCAGATCTCTGCACAGTCATCTGGGAGCAGGTTGACGTTAAACATTTTGGGCTGGTTTTGAACACCATCCCATTTTTAGCCCATACCATCTGTTTGCAGCTGAGACACAATGGGCTGGCAAAGCACAAGCCCCCTGTGGCAGGAATCAAGGGATAAATGTGAAACCCCAAACCAGATGTGTTTGGTTGTAACCGGGAGCTGTTGATTGCTTTGGGGCTTCAATAAAGTGTATTTTCAAAGTGCTGACTATGGCCTGGGGCAATGAGGCTCTGGGATTAAATGCTGCTCACAGACCCTGCAGAGAGCCCATGGCCTGCCTAGGCTGCTGCTCCCAGCTGGTGGAATGCTGAGCCACCACATCTCTGCAGGAACCCAGCCCCTTGCTTGGAGAAGTGGAATTACAGTGCTCTTCTTGTTTTGGCTGCTTTCAACAAAAATTCACGAGACCACTGCACAGAGAGCTTTTCCTGCCTGAATCCCAGAAAATTCCAGCAGTGCCAGCTCCTTCAGCATCCCCAGCCCTGCTCCAAAGGCTGTGGTGGAGTCACCATCTCTGGAAGCATTCAAAAAAATGAGTCTACGTGGCACTTTATGCTGTGGTTTAGTGGGTGTGGTGGGATTGAGTTGAGGGTTGGACTCAATGATCTTGGAGGTCTTTTCCAACCTTAATGAGTCTGTGATTCTCTCCTATCACCCACTCCACACTGTGCAGGTGGGTGTTCCAGAGAGGTGCTCCCAGGCCATCTCTGGGTCCTTGTGGGAGCATGGGAAGCCATCAGGGATTGGCTTCCCACCCTCATCTCCATGTTAGGAGATGCTGGAAGATCTCACTGGTGTCTGTAAGGTGGTGTGAGCTGGCACCTCGAAGCTGCTTAACCAACTGCAGGTGTTATTTGAACAGCATCCACTGTGACTTGTACAGAAGGTTCTTCACTTCCCAGGCAGACCAAACTGGTGCCCTTCACCTTTCTTTGCCACAGTCATAGAATGGTTTGGGTTGGACAGGACCTTAGAGATCATCTCCTTCCAAACCCCTGCCACGGGCACAGATACCACACACTTAGTTTATTACAACTCCCTGCAGTGCATGGACAAGAAAGGACATCAATCAGATATTCCTGTGGGGAAGCACTGTGGGATGAGCCCCAAGCATTGGGGCTGCTGGGGATCCTCACCTGCACCAGCTCCTGAGGTCAGGCAACAATCCACAAACCCCCCATTGTGGAGAGCTTTACTGTCTTGGTGCTGTGGCTGAAAAAGGGGAGTTAAAAAGTAAATAAAAGCTCAAATTAGATTATATAGGCACAATTAACCTCGCTTTTTACAGAATAACACACAGCCACGTGAGCTTTCTTTGGCTCAGCCCTAAAACAGCAGCTACTGCAGGTCCCTGGAAGAGTTTCCACTGAAACACACCAGCACTTCATGAATACTTGTTTTTCTACCTCTAAATTTTTCTCTCTGGGGCTTTAAAGCAAGTTTTATTGTAGCGTTTATACAGCCACCTAACTCTGCTTTTGGTTTATGTTTTTCTTGCCTGCAGCCACTGAATTTTGAGGTTTATTAGTTATGGGTATCTGAAATCACATTCTTTTAAGAATTGACTGCACTAATAAAACCCCTTAAAAGTTTCTATTTAAGGCAATTGTCCTCCAGCTGGGGATCAGGTTTTTACTGTTATACCCAGGACCAGCAACTTCTCTATGGCTGTTTGTTACCACTGGTGTAAATATGAAGAATGCATCAATCTCAGCAAGTCAGGACTGAGTCTCTTCATTGGAGAAGTATCCAAGCGAACAGGTTTTTTGGAAATAAACTGTAAAGGAGAATGCTGATCACTTTTCTTGCCTGGAATGATGCAAACTGCAGCCCAGTCAGCATCAGTCGCAACTTCCACCCCTGGAGGAGACATGAGAGGCTCTTGCACCCACACCCAGGTGCAGCCCTACACCACGTGTCTTACCTGCTCCAGCACAGTGATAGATTTGCTCTTCTCCCCCCAGCAGCAGAGCACAGACCCCTGAGGCAGGTGGCTGAGGGCTCACAACTCACCTGCTCCAACCCTGCAGCAGGTACAGCACCACCCAACTCTCATCTCCAAGTTATTTAATCACAGGCCAGCAAATACTCACTGAATGGAGCAGGCTGTGAGAAGAAACCAGTGTCTTCTGAGCAGAAAGAACCCACAGCAGTTGTGAGTTCCTTGCACACTCACCTTGGTGAGAAAACACTCCAGGTCTCTGGCAAATCATGTTGGTATTTAATATAAGGAAACAGACTGAGCACACAGACACCTGCCAGCCTGGACTGGCTCATGTATTCAGTGACACTGCTTGATGTAGGCAACAAATCTGATCTCCAGGGACTCAGTGCTGGATCCTGGGATAGTGTCACTCCCATCAGATCCAAGAGGGGACAGGAGAGCTGTGGGACAAGGAGCAGGGCAGAGCCCAGGGCAAGGTGCTGCTGGCTCTGAGGGGAAGGTACAGCTCCCTGGTACTCAGAGGGGTCATTGGTGTCTTACAGGGAGAAGCAGCATTGCAGCATCTCAGGGACACACCTCCCTGCCCCCCAAGACAGCTTAGGCTGGAACGCTGTTTTCCACACAATTATTTGTGTTCCAGTTCTGTGGCTGGAGCTCCCTGTGCTGAGCCAGTTGCTGCACCTCTCACTCAGGTGAATCCAGCCCCCTGTGTGCCCACTCCCTGCTTTTACACCATTGCACATGCAGAGGACAAAGCTACAGCTGCATGTGGCTGCAGTTTTACACCATTTGCTTTCAGAAAGTTCATCAAATCTCTCAAATTCGCTGCCCTAGCACAGCGTCAGCAGCCTTTCAACCTAATTCCAGTAAGGATTTCAAAAACCACAAACACCCCTTGGTTTTGACCATGACCGTAGGTTTAGTATGCCAGAAGTTACTGTTGAGATGTGTTATTTCCAAAATACTATTGCAAGATCTTAGTCATAAGAAGCTTGGACAGACTTGATAGAAACCAACACAGCACAGACCCTCATTCCAGTTCCTCCTGGCCAGGTATGGCATGCACCTCCCACCTGTGGGCATAAGGGTCCCCTGTCAGATCCAAGGGGACCCCAAGGAAATACTCCCCTCAGGCTGTGCTGGATGCAAGTGAATACTCAGGCTCTAATTTCTTTAACCTTCTCCTTCTCCTGTACTCGCCAAATGCCCCCAGTCCTGGTGGGACCTCGTGGGGCCCTGGCTCAGAGGCGCTTGCTCTGGCTGCAGATGGTGCACAGGAGGCTGGTGTTGGCCAGGGCAAAGGGTTTGCCTGCCAGCGGCGTCTCACACTCCAGGCAGGCAAAGTGCTTCTTGTGCCAGGCCAGCCCTTCTGCCTGCTGGTAGTCCTCCGAAAAGATGAGCTATGGGACAGACAGAGAGACAGGCAACTGCTTATTTCCACCTTCTTGCCATGCTGGAGTCTGGCAGGAACAGGAGAACCAGCCCTACACCTCCCACCAATCCCATCAACCTTGGTGGCCAGGCTTTGGGAATGCATATATAAAATAATCATAGAGTGGTCTGGGTTGGCAGGGACCTTGTAAAGGTCACCTTGTTCCAGCCCCCTGCCATGTGCTGGGACACCTTCCACTAGAACAGGTTGCTCAGAAGCCCTGACTGAGCCTGCCCCAGGATCCTGGCACTGGCAGCAGTAAAGAGAGACCAGCTGGTTCCTACCCCAGCACAGGGGGATCAGGGGGTCTCTGGGTGGTCCCTGCCCTGGCACAGGGGGATCAGGGGGTCTCTGGGTGGTCCCTGCCCTGGCACAGGGGGATCAGGGGGTCTCTGAGTGGTCCCTACCCCAGCACAGGGGGATCAGGGGGTCTCTGGGTGGTTCCTACCCCAGCACAGGGGGATCAGGGGGTCTCTGTCCAGCTCGTACCTCGTCGCAGCCGGCGCAGCGTGGCCGGAGGCTCTCGCAGTAGTGGCGGCCACACCAGGGGACCCCTCCCTTCCAGAAGTAGATGAGGTCGACGAGGGGCTCGGAGCAGTGGCAGCACACGAAGCAGGCTGGGTGCCACTGCCGCGAGTAGCCGGCTCGGTCGGCGTAGACCACCGGGCAGTCCCCTGGCACTGCCTGCTTGCAGGTCTCGCAGCGCTGTGGGGGACAGGCAGGGAATCAGGGCAGGGCTGGGCACTGTGTCCATCCCAAGCCTCAAAATCCTGCAGGATCGCAGCCACCGGGAGGGCTCTTTGGGGTAATAGAAGCACCTTTGGTTCGAGGGCACGGGGGAAGACAGGGTGCTGAGTAGATTATTCGGAGATCTTGGGATGGATATTTCCTTCCCAGATGTGCTCTCTGCATCACCTTGAACCACACAACTGGTCAGAAGCCCCAGCAGCAGAACAGAACAAACTCATCTCCAAGCATGTCCTCAGTGTTTCCCACCCCTACCCATCCTGGGGTCCCTGCTGTGCTGCTGCCCCCGTCCCACAGCACTGAGAGGACAGTGGAAATCAAACAGAGACAGCACAGGGCACCCACGGCCAGCAGGACCAATGCCCCAGCACTGTCTGCCCACATCCCAGGCAAACACCCAGCCCAGTGCTCCCTATGGACAGTGTCAAGCCATAATATAACCAAAAGTCATTATAAATATATTTGCCAGGACTACTGCTCCCTTTCTTCCAGCCACATCTTTGGGTAGGTAAGAGCAGCACCACTCACCACCAGCCAAGTGTCTGGCCTTTGGGATACCCGCAAGCTAAAATCTTCCCTAAACCCCAAAGGTCCTCCAAGAAATAGTTAAGAATTCCTCCAGTGCAGGGCTGCAGCACATCAAAGATGTAATTTTGCAAAGAGATAAGGAACTTTGGTATTTTCTCACTGTTTTCTGTCTGTGCCTAATTCAGATGTCACTCCACGGGTTTCAGAACAGCGTTTTCCATTTCTAACAGGCCAAAGAGCCAGAATTAGCCGTGGCTAATCTCAAGATTAATGGCATCCATGCACATTACACACGAGAGCAACAGTTGGCTGTTTATCTGTGCCTGCAGAGCGATCCCACAATTAGTGAAGAGCCAGCTCTAAAGCTCCACTCAGAGCCTGAGGGGATGCTGTTCCAGTTCCCATTGAAGCTGGACAGTCCAGGTCAGGGTAAGAGCTTCCGAGTCTGGGCTTTGTCACTCCCTACAAGAAACTCTCTTCAGCAGCAGCTGGAATCTCTCACAGCAGAGCCTTGGCTGGATTTCTACCAGCAATCCCTGCAGCAGCCTGGCCGAGGCTCTTGTGCACCCAAGAGGCAGCAGGAGCTTCCTGTGTCACACGTGTCGTGGTTACACTGCTGTGCCCGAGCAGAGTGTTGGCACCTCAGTGTCCCTGCTCCAGGTGGCACAGGGTCAGGGGAATGTCCCTGTGCTCAGCTGATGACTTCACTTACAAACACTCTGATCAGAGTCAACAGCTTCTAATAGGTGGGGTTGGAAGGGACCTTAAAGATCACCTAGTTCTGACCCCCTGCCATGGGCAGGGACACTTCCACTAGACCCGGTTGCTCAAGAGAAGCAGAGGAAACACAAAAATAAGATTTTTTTCAGTAGAAGGTGACTAACAGTCCCTGAGCTGCAGAAGGACATCAGGGATGGGGCAGGGACAGACGACTTTCCACCACCACCCCCTTCCACCTGCTAACACATGAGAGCTGGAGACATGGACCTTTGCACCTATAGCGCTTCCTTACTCTCATCTCTCCCATTACAGGACTATCTGCACCCCCCAAGGGCCTTTTCTCTGTTTGATCACTGATATTTCCAGCATCCTGTGTGTTTTGCCCCTTCACCCAGCTGGATTTTCAGTAACTGCCCCAGTGCCCTTGGAGCAGTTCTACCACGCTGATGGGCATCTCCTGTTTTCCCAGGAAATCCAGTCTGATGAGAAGAGGCAGCACAAGAGCACAGACAGAATGTTTCCTGGCTTGGCTGTTCTGCTGAAAGGGGATATGTCTGCTGACACTGCTCCTTCCACCATGGAAGGCTCCGACACATTTCCAAGCATTCCAAGCTCCGCGTCAGTGAAGGGGGAAACTCGGCACAGCACAGAAACTGTAGGATTTCTGGTCTGGATGAACAGGAACAGTATGGGGTGACTGGCAGAGAACACCACTCCTGGCACACTGGCAGTGTGGAGAGATGGGCACCAAGGAATTCTGCACCCATTGTACAGGACTGAAGCCTCTTCCCCATGACCCCAGTGTCCCCTGAGGTACCAAATTTGGGTGACTTGGGGCTCCAGAGCCCAATCCTGCAGCTGCCTCTGCTCTGTCAGCCCCAAGAAGCCACAGACTCACTATCCCACCCTGCTTATCTTGCAGGATCTAAAGCGAGAACAAACACAGCAGTTTCCAACCCCAAGCTCAAGTTTCTTGCCAACAAGAACTGTTAAAAAACTGACTTATTTTGCTGTTTCTTTCTATGGAAATTATTCACAGGGCTTTTCCTAAGCATTGTATAACTATCATCCCCTGCCATTTGCACACTACCTAAAAGGGGTTCTTCCAATTTGAGATGGGATTACAGCTTGGTGCTCATTTTACATCTCCTTCATGCAGGGAGAGAAGCGAAGACTTTATTAGCTGAATTACCAGAGGTGTTGGCCAAAAAAGTGTCCTGTTCTCCTAAGCTTTTCCCAGCTTGCTCTCTCCAGCAGCTCCTGTTCCACAGTGCCAGCTCCCAGGGAATGAGCTCCCAGACACCACCAGCCTTCCCTGGAGCACTCACTGCATTGCTGGCCTCAAGCTTTTGGGAACAATGGCTAATTTAGATCAACTGCATTAACAATTCAGTTTGATTCCAGTGCAGTGAACTGTAACACCAGAGAAGTTCCCACTTCTGAGGGGGTTAAGGATGGTTTTGTGCTCTGTGAAGAACACTCAGCTTGTGGGACACGCAGCAGTGATGGCCCCTCTCTGCAGCCCAGAGAAGTTCAGGAACTGCCTGAGCTCAGCTGCCTTCATGGAGACTTTCAGTGGCCCTGGACATTTTCCACACAACTGGCCTGAGTGTGCGAGGGGAGATTTAACAGCATCAGCACAGGCACTGCAGACACCCAGGGGAACCATCCTGGCCCTTTTTGGGGGGCAGCTTTGGTGCTCCCTGGGTTCATTCTGCTCTAGACCAAGGTTTTGTATACCTTTTTTCCCCCTACCCACATCCAGACTAATTCCTGTACAGGAGATCAAATTAACCCAGGGGATGCTTCTTAGAGAGGGAACAGGAGGTCTGTGATCACTGTGGCCAGTAGTGCCAGTCCTTCATGGGTCTGCCATGCACTGGGCTGCACGATGTGGCTGTCCCAGTGAATCTGCCACTGCTTTGGAAGCTGTTCCATTTTTCAGCTTGGTGCCTGAGAAAAATGTTGCTTTGAAGCAAGGAGAGTAACATCACAGTTATGTATTTATTTATTTGAAAGGACAAACTCGCAGTTTAAGTAAACCCTCATCACTAGGATGACTTATTGATATGTTTAAAGGAAACCTTCCTTTTTTGGCTATTTTTTTAGCTTAGAATCCTTTGTCCAATTCAGTGTTTTGTTGCAACAGTGAAAACCTTTACTGTGTCACAGGACTCAAAGTCAGATCCACATTAACAGGCCATGGCAGAGGAGAGACATTACCCAATATGGACTGAAAATGAAAACTGCTCTTAACATGTACAACCTCAGTGCAGGAATGGCAGGAAAAATCTCTTAAAAACACTAGGACACCATTTATTTTTGCAGCTTGAAATCCTCTGCTGCAAGTCACCCTCACAAGGGCCAGGACAAGATATTTCCACTCACCATATTTTATGATAAGCATCTGTTCAGCAGCCAGAGGCCACTCCGGGCAGCTCTGGGGGAATATAAATCTTAAAGGGTGTTGGGGAATCTCAATCATTTCCCTGTAGAAATGTAATTGTATTCCAGGGACACAGGGTGTCTGTTTAAATCTCTCCAGAGCAATTACAGCCCTGGGAGCACTGTCTCCATGTTCACAGCTCTGTGGTAATTGGACCGAGCCATCACCTCCTGTCACTTGTGGTCCTTTCACTTGCTCTGGGCTGGAAGCCCACCTGGAAATACTAACTCACAGTGAAACAGTTTCTGATTGCAAGTGCCTTATTGACTCACATCACAGAACCACAGAATCACTAACGCTGGAAAAGACCTCCAAGCTCATCAAGTCTGACCTTCAGCCAAACAGCACCATGCAAGGACTCCCTCACCCTGCCTTTGCTGTGGAGGGAGGTTGATGGGGAGGAGGAGAAGCCCTCTGTCACCCCCTTGGACAGCGCCCTGTGCTCGCAGGGCTGGCTGCAGCACAGGGTCCCTCCAGGGTGGTTCTGGTGCTGTACCAAAGCACACCACGATGTCCCTGAGCACCTGCAGCAGGCGTGGAGGAGCCCACGGGGGCAGGATGGGGACAAGGAACAGACTGCCCTGGCTGGGGCCATCTTCCCCCCCTCCAGCCGAGACCGACTATTCCCCCAGTGCCCCCAGCAGCACCCCCAGTCCCCGAGCAGCACTCACGTAGTGCCCAGCCCTGGGCGTGCTCTCCAGGGCCCCGTTGGTGGACTCGGCGGCTTTGCTGGAGTCGATGCTCTTGTCCTGGGGCTTCCCTTCATCCTTCGCACCGCCGCCCTGGCCCGGCAGTGCCACCTCCCCGACGCCCAGCGCCTCAGCCTTGTACTTCTTCACAAACTCCTCCATGAGGCTGTGCTCGCCCTCGGCGAGGCCGCGGCACTGCGCCGGGTCCTGGTCGTACAGCGGGAGCTGCCTCGCCAGCCGCCGCCGCCGCTGCAGAGCCCCGTCCGTCCCCGCCACCGGCTGCAGCTCCTTCGGCATCAGCTCCATGTACTGCATGGCCTGGGACGGGAGAGCACCCGGTTATGGCATGGGATGGCATGGGAGAGCACCCAGTTATGGCATGGCATGGCAATGGGAGAGCACCCAGTTATGGCATGGCCTGGGCCGGGAGAGCATCCAGTTATGGCATGGCATGGCATGGGATGGGAGAGCATCCAGTTATGGCATAGGAATGGGAGAGCACCCAGTTATGGCATGG
>JAWWEE010000021.1:689799-703016 GCA_035221455.1 Xenops minutus
GGGCAGCCACAGCTTCTCTGGGCAACCTGTGCCAGGGCCTGTCCACCCTCACAGGGAAGAATTTCTTCCCAGTATCCAATTTAACTCTGTCCTCTGTCAGTGTGAAACCATCCCCCCTTGTCCTGTCACTACAAAAACTCCCATCTGTGGGGAGCTGCTTTTTCCCCTGAACTTCAAAAACCCCTTCAAGCATCACTAAATTGGAGATTAGTCTCCTCACCAGATTCCAACAGCCCAGCACCAGCACTCGCCTCTTATGAAGCTTTATAAGCCATTAAAAAAAGTGACTGCTAGAAGGAACTGATGCTTAATTGACTATAATTTGAACTGTAATAGCTATAAATCACACAGACAAGTATCTAAGGCCCCTCTCTCCTGGCCAGCATTGCCATCAAACACTCATAACAAAAGGGACAAAGTAACCCTGACACAACCCTGAGGATTTCAGCAGGATTCCTGAACAAGAATGAGTCAAACCAGCCTATAATGGAGTCAATTAAAAAAAAAAAGTAGTTCTCCACCGAGTGTTTTAAAGTTTGGATTTCACCCAGCTGAAGTATCAAAACTGGGAGCTGAAGGTGCCCCAGGCATTCCAGCTGCAGCCAGCACAGCTGGACTGCTCCCTGTGCTGCTGCTGCAGACCCACACAGCCCCCGGAGCTCTCCAGGCACACAGAAAGGAGCCCAGTGTTTGCAAGGCAGCTCAGGGGGCACTAATTCTCTCTTAATTAGTGACATCTGTAGGGCTGGCTTTCATTTCAAAGCCCCTTTGTTGTCCTGCTAGGGCAGGGAGCAGCTCCCTGCCCCGAGCAGAGCAAGCCGTCCTGGGCAGCTCCCAGCAGCTCCTGACATCACTGGCTGTTCACTTACATTAGTGCTTTTAAAAGGAAATACTGAAAATAAAGTATCAAATGAGATGTTCTGGCAGTCAGCACAACATTTCAGCTGTGAGGAGGCAGCACAGGACCAAGCCCACAGCTCTTGCACACCCTCCAGCTCTGAGCCCATGCACAAGGTGACAGCCAGGCACTCAGCACGGCTCCTACTCACCATGGAGGATTATCCTTTGGATCTGCACTTCCCTGCCTCCACAGCAAGCAGGGCTGTGCTTGTTTGCACTAGTCCCAGACAAGCTCAGAAGGTAGTGGGCAAGGGTCTAGGTGGGCAGGGGGCTGTGCTCTGGCACTGCAGGGCATTGCAGGGCTGTCCAAGCACAGCAGGCTGCAGAGTGTCAGCAAAAGCAGGACAAACTCACTGCATGGAACCGGAGCTTTGTTTAAGCACTCGTGGACGAGATTTTAACTCCAAGCATAAAAGAGCAGGAGCAGCAAGGAGGGGAACAGAGAGCAGGGGCACGAGCATCCCCTCAGCTCAGCAGCTCTACTTCATTCCTAAAGTCACCAGAGGCTGAGTACCAACAGGACCAAGGGGCAGTGGCCAGGCAGGGCCCCTCCAGGACAGGATGGTACCTCCAGGAATGGGGCTCGAAGCCTGCGCAGGTCCCTCGGCAGCGCAAACAGGGCACTCCTCTTCCCAACTGCGGCTGGCTCCCCGACATCTGGAAAACAGGACAGAGTTGGAAAGGCACCTCCCAGATGCCAACTGACCATGGTCATGCAGACCTACTACAGGTTTATTTCGGGATGCTTGGGATGAAGGTGTTCACCTCAAAGTGGGGGAAGATGGAACAGTGTGAAGGGGATAGCACATCAAAGCCAGTGAACACGCCCACACTGGACAGCCACCTTAACCTCATCCACAGACACCTCAGGTCTCATTTAAAGGTGATTCTGCTTCAGTTTATACAGCTCGTACACTGCATGTGGATCTGGGCAAGTCAGAAGATCACACAGGAGACATGGAAGTGCGTTGCCATAACCTGATGCTAAACTTGCTTTACTGCAACTTGGACTTCCTTGGTCTTTCTCCAAGGATATTCTGGGAATGTGGCACGTTTCCATGCCTCTGGCACTGGGTTTTATGGGTGGTTTCCATAGTGAACAAGAAACACAATGGGGAAAGGGTCTGGGGAGGTGGTGGGGAGGGGACACAGGGAATGTGGAGCTGTGGTTGTGCTGCACTTTGTGCTGCTCACTGAACACAGAAGGAAGTCAATCATATCCGTGAGCACTGACTGCTGCAGAGACAACCAAACAACCTCCCAGCAGGAGAAAGACTACAGCAAAAATCCACACCAGGAGCCAATAACTTGGAAAATAAACCTGTTTTAGTGTCTGTCCCATGAATTTATCAAACATGGCTTTCTGAATGTGAAGAATGCAGGAGGGTATGGCAGGAGACAAAAACAAAGTGCTGCAGAAGGCACCAGGATGAGGTGACACCACGAGATGCTGAATTTATCTCAGCCTGGATGTTTACACACGAGCTGTCAGGCTCCTGCCTGAAAGACACACTTGTTCCCTGTAAAAATGAGCTGAAGGAAAACAGGGACAGTCCCACCCCCAGCAGGAGCAATGGCAGCACCATGGGAGCATCACCCCAGCCCAGCAGATCCAACTCTGCGCACACAGAGATTGAAGTGCAGGGTTTGACCCACCATTCGGTGCTGGAGGAAGCACCACCTTCAGTCCCCAAGCATTGCTGAGTGTTGTCACTCCCGTGCAGGTTTCTGACCCCTCTGTACCTCACAGTCTGCATTTCCTATGAGGGGCTGTGACAGGCACAGGGCTCGCACCTCCCAGCCCTTTTTGGGGCCTGCTCCTATTTATCAAGCTTTTGTGGGAGTTCTTTAATTCTCCTTGAGACACGAGCTTGTGCTAGGCACTGACTATTCATGGCTGAGAGCCTGTTTGAACCATAGAATCATAAAATATCCTGATCTGGGAGGGACCCAGAAGGGTCATCAAAGTCCAGCTCCTGGTGCTGGGACAGGCTCAAGACCTCAGACTGCAGCAGAGCAGGAGCTCGAGACCTCAAACTCCAGGCAAGGCTGCAGAGGTTTCCAGTGCTGGAGAAGGCTGGTACCTGCCCATGGAATCTGAGCCCAGTCTATGTGTGTCTGGGAGTGGTGACAGTCTTTCATTACAAGATCATACACTATTTAAATCACTATTAGTTATGCTGGCAGAGACTGTCCTTGCCAAAACCTATTTTCAAAGGGAGGGATCAACAGCAGTAAAAGAACAGGTGAAAGAACAGATGCTGCTCCCTGTCCCCATGGGGACCTTGGGCTGCCCTGGCTCTGTCCAGCAGCTCCAGCCTCGGCAGCTCCTCCCAGATGCAGAGCCAGTGATGATGATGGCAGCCTTCCTGCCTCCTGCATCCACCTATCCCACTTCCAGCACCAGCTCCCAGGCGTTCTGAAAGCCCAGTCAGGTCTGTGTTTGGAGGAGAATGTTATTCCTCACCCCCTTGGAAGCAGAGGAATTGAGCCACTCTCATTCCCATCCCTGTGCAGGGGCCAAACACAACAGGCACTGCTGCCCAGTCAGCAGCACGTCCTCCCAGATACAGAGCTTCTCCTCTCTGCTCTGCTCCAGCTCCTCACATAGGCATAAAAGGAGATTTCTTTAAAAAAAAAAAAAAAAAAGCAAGACACTGCAAAAGCCCAAACCCAGTAAGATAATGTGAAACAAATGCTCTATCTCAGGCTCCACCTATGCCCAAGCCTATCTGGGAACTGCAGCTGAACTCTGGCATCACCTTAAGATAAAGAGTTTGAAGACATTTGTAATGCTTAAAAAAAAGCCAAAACCAGGCCTGTGTCAACAAACTGCTTAAAGAAAAGCAAATCCTGCTCACCAGGACTAGATAGACACTCCTTGCAACATTTCTGTTTTGGCTTTCTGTGCCTTAGAGCATTCTTGCTGTTAGAAGGGAGAAAGCAAGTCAGGGCAGAGGAAATTCTTGGGAAGTGAAATGATTGGAAACCGAGGCCACTCTACCCACACAAACATCTCTGAACAGCCTCAGGAACACACTGGTAATACTATGGTTTGCTGTTCCACTGGCCAAAGGCAGGGACATCCATTCGCTGAACAGCAGGAAAATAGAGAGTCCATAATGACAAGTGACAAGGAAGAATGCAAATGTGGCTCCACCTTGGTTCAGAACTTGAGGACTCCTCTGGAAAGGAACACTGAGCTTCCCAGGAAGATCTGGTGAAATGGATCTCTGGCTAGGAGCCATGAGCAGGTCAGGGTCCAGCCCCACAGCCTGCTTCCTGAGCAGCTCAGCTGACTCCAGAAGGTTCTTCCTGTGTTTTGCCACCCTCTGACCAGCCCAGCACACTCTGGCCAAGGAGCCTTTGCCAAAGGCTCTGCCAAAGGCAGTCTGACAACTGGGTCATCTCTCTTTGGTGATGCACAAGGCACAGGGTCAAGACACACTTGATGAAGGAGTTGTGCCCTCAAGCAGGAGCATGTGACATGTCGGGAGAGCACAGAACAGACCAGGGACTTGGGGAAGCGACAAAGGTGGAACCAGGACAGCAAAGCCAGCTCCAGCTGCTCCATCAGTCACTGTGACAGCAGGATAAGAACTGAAGTAGGGACATCCTTATTCAGATGCTTAGTCCACACTCCCTTGGAAAGCCACGGTATCTCTGAGCAGGAGGGGCTCACCACTGGCTGCACACACACCATGGAGCACAAGAGACCACAGGGGGGCTTCAGCCTGGACACCCCTCTGGCCACCAGCAGCACTGGTGACACTGGAGGGGACCCAGAGGGTCATAAACCCAGCTGGCAGGTTAATCTGGACTTGCATTCTCAGAGGAACTCGGGCCTGAAATCAGGTTCAGAGTTTTGGCAAGTTTGGTCAATGTGGTCATTAATTAAGGACCATCAAAGGCTCATTACACTTCCAAGACAGTTACACCCCCTCTCCTACACGAGCTGGTACCACAGACACGGATGGGACACAAGGCTGGACTCAGCTGCTCTGCCTCCTGTGCTCAGTGTCAGTGGAGAGCAGGAGTATCACCAGGGCAGATCCGTGAGTGGCACGAAGGGTATCCATCCCACAGCAGCTTCTCCCTCCTGGCACTGCTGCCTGAGTCACTCACGGCTCTCCAGGCCCCAGAAGGGCTTTGGGGACACTCTGCCATGGCCACAGCTCCGTGAGGGATCAGTGAAGGGAGGCCCTCCTGCTTCCACAGAGGCTTCTGGATCCCAAAAGCACTTATTGCACAACACCGTATTTGGAGACTGAAAACGGTGCTGGAGACACGTAACTACCTCAAGTATGTTTTCTCCTCCTTTTTAGGGAGGGAAGAGGAAAAACTGGTTTCCAGAAAGTTACTCCAAGTTCACAACAGCCCTTCATAGCCGAGGTCCTCATTTCACCTCTCCTTGCAGTCAGAGCACTCCCCAGTACCCATGGCAAGCTCCATCCAAACCCTTCCCTGCAGCCTCTGGAAGACCTTCCTGCAGCCTTGGCTTTGGATACTCTACCCCTCAATAAGAGCTGTGGCAGAAGAGAGCTCAGGGCGGCTGTGGGATCATGTGAACCCTTTGGGTGGGTTCCTCCAGCTGCGAGGAATTTTGGAGATTAACAACTAACTCTGAAACAGACCCTTGAACAAAGGAAAAGGGAAAAGTCACACAGTATTTACATGGGTGGGACCAGTCTGCTCAGCACAATTGCTGGGGAGCTTTGGGATAGGGATGGATAGCAGCTAATTTGTTGTCATTAGTTGACTATAATAGAGCTAAGCTTGCATAATAATAGGGAGCCAGCTCAAACTTCCTTGAGGATTTCCAGTAGCTGGAGGGTGTGAGGGTTCACATCCCCAGAAGAGGTTTCTACCCCAGCAAGGGGAACACTGCACGCTCTGGGAATGCACAGCCCCATCGGATAAAGGGAAGCTGGACTTACATGGGAAAAATCAGCCAACCCCAACAACAGTGTTAACACATCCAAGTCAAACCAGGAACGATGCCACACTCTGCACATACAGAAAGCCCCTCTGGTTGCATTTTCCTTCCTATTGTGGGTCCAGACAGGCGGATTTGCTGTAATGTCTCACTGTACAGAGCCACATGTGGCACTCAAGTGTCCCTTCCCAGCCCCACACAGCCATCTCTCCTCCAGACGGAAGAGCAACCCAGCACCCTGTTCACCCAGACTAGGGACCTCTGAATTCTCCTCACAAAGTACCAGCTTGGCCTCCAGCACCTTAATTCCTGCTTGGATGGGCAATTGGTGTCCCTCAGCATTCTCCTAGATAGCTTTCTCATCTGGGAAAACCTCTGAATAAATCCCTTGGGGAAGAGCATCCCCTGCTTCTCACTGAACCTGCCTCTCACATTGTTTGGGAAAATTACCCTCAAAGACACCATGGGAGAGCTGAGAAGTTCCACCAAGCTCCACTGTGGAGTTGTTCCTGAGGATCAGGAACAAGCCCCAAGCGCTGGCAGAGGACTCTGAGCTCGCTGCAGGTACTCGTGTTGGAGTCAACACTGCCCAGGCTCCCCCTGGAGATGCCAAGTGATGCCACCCACGTAACTTTTCTTAAATGAGCATTAAAACAAAAACCAACTGAGGTACTGACGGAATCCAACAAACCAGCCTTGGGTGGCATGAAATCCCCATATCTGTGCTGAAGGACAAGAAGCTCAGCTTGAGTCACCTCAGGGTTTGTTTTGGCTCATCCTCTCTTCTGGAACTAATCCTCCCTGAGTCTCACATGCCAGAGCCCTGTCTGGTTCCACTGCTCTGCCATTCATCAGGGATGGAGTTGTTGCTCCTGCTTATCAGGCAGAGGCGAGGTCTGATGGCACTGGGCTGACACGTGCCAGCCCTGCAGGCATCCCTCACTCCAGACATTCCTGGCCTGGCACTCTGCATGCAAACCTGCAGCACTGGGACCAATCAAAGTATCAAAACATCAGCTCTTGAGGTGCTCCTGGAATGCAGATTTTTCTTTCTGCTTCATCCTAACACGCTGGAGCAGAAGTGCCACTCCTGGAACACCTGACCTTGGCCAACAGTTTTACATAGTGAATATTATTATTATTATTTTCCCCTCCTGCTGATAACAAACAAACAGAATGACTTGGGCTGAAAGAGACCATAAAGATCAACATCCTCCTGGACTGCACCTGATGTCCAGAGAGGTCCAGCCTCAGGTGTACTCTGGAGCCAACACCCAGTCCTGGTACAGAATGGTCCAAAACATCCCCTGGACCTGCTGCAAGAGGACTCAGCTCAGTGGGACACTCAGAGCTGTGCTGAATTTCACGAAGGACTCCATGAGAACATCTGCAAGTGGAATAAATCTGTGCAAGGGCAAACAACTGCCCTTAAAGTGCATTAACCAATACATACACTCACTACTGCAGTTCTGAGAACAGCAAAGGGCTGTTTTGATCTATTTGCTTCTCATTTTCATAGATAGAAAACATCCATTGTAATCATGACCTGCAAGCAATTTGTTTCCCTGCCAGATTCTGAGCAAGCAGTTATCCCAATTACCACACTCACAGGGGAAAAAAAAACCCTTACAAAAGGCTGTCTTTCATCTCAGATTCTCTCTATGGGATTTATTTAAGGCACCAGTGAACGAGTTGGTATCATCTGGAATACCAGAAGCACTTAGTAAACTCTGCAGAGTAAGAATTTTGTTGCCTTTTATTTCAGCAGCAAAAAAGACCAGGAAAAGGCACCAATATTGGAAGAAACTATTTCAATGGAGCTGCCAAACTCCAACCTACAGGATGACAGAACTCCAACAACCAGGGCCTCTGCAAATACCTCACTCTTCCAAGAGCACATAGCTGGCATCATTCCTTTCTCCACTAACAATGTGTGAATTAATGATAAGAGAAGGGCAAATGCTGAAAAATCAGATGAACAGATTTTTCCACAAGCCAGAGAGTGCTTCAGATATTTGGGTTTAATTATAAACCCAAATGAGCCTTGAGGTGCCTGAAAGGGGAAGAACCTACCAAAATTTAATTAGACAGCAGCTGTACTGAGTTCCAGAGCACTCAGGTGAGTGTTTCAATGGGATCTCCAGTTACCTGCCCAGAGCCAGCTGGGTCCTTCCCACCTCCTGCAGCAGGAGAAGGTGTTGGACACCACTGGGAATGGGGGGCCCTCTGTGCACTGACACGATGCACTGCTGGAGCTGCTTCCATCGAAGGTCCATATAACATCTGATTTAGTCCTAAATATCTCCTCAGCAGTAGCAGAAGGATCTTTATAGTCAAGGGAACAGGAGAAAGCTGAAGGTGGGCAAAAGGGCAGGGCCCTGCCTGGGCCATCCTTTCCTCTCCTTGACCCCATCCTGCCCTGCAGCCTCACTGTATCAGCTCTAAGGAGACCATGGGATGCAGTCACTATCCCAAACCCCACAAAAATCCCAAAGGCCCATCCAGCTGTGTAAAATGCAAAAAAAAATGGCTGGGGCATGAGGGAGTTCAGACAAAAGGTACAGCAAGCCAGGAGTCCTGGCAGCTACTGCAGACTGTCACCCCAAGCCCTGGGGCTGCAGGGCTGGTCCCTACCCGAGCTGTCCCAGCCCAGGAGAGGTGCTGCTCAGGTCTCATTCTGCCCTGGTGCTCTGCATTAGGACCCAGGCTGACAGGAGCCCAGGCTGTCCTCCTGCAGGCTCCTGCTACAGCTGACACCTGCAGATGCTCTCTGGTTGTCCAAGCTGACTGGGCAGCACATGACATAGGAAAACAAGGGATATAATTTTTTTTCACCTTGAGCTTCATAATCTTGACAAAAGTTTCCCTCTTAGAGGGAAAATAAAGTGAGGTGGCTTTGAGCAACATGCTTCAATGTCTTCAGAAAAAGCAAATGAAGAAATCCAAGTGAATCTTGTGTTTGGTGATGCCCTAAACCCCAAGCAGAAGCTGAGGGGCTGTGCCAGCCCAAATACTGGCAAGACACAGGCATCCAGCCAAATAGGGTTTTGGGTGAATTTGTTTTCCTGTGTTCCTCTGACCTAACCAAGTGATGAAGTCAAAGCACTGAGAGTAGGGAGATGGTAAAAGCAAACAGCTGCCCAGAAACCTTTCCCTTTCTCTGAGCCCCATCTCTAAATGGTAGCTCCAAGCTGGGACATTCAAGTACCGCCTTTCCTGAATGGCTGAAATACAATATTTCCTTTTTTTTTAAAAAAAAGAGAAAAAACTCAGCCTAAACAAATACTCCAGACACTGTTTCCCTGCAGGACCAGAGGGATTTTGTAACTTGTAAATTGTATTTTATGGGACTTGATTTAGCTCTGAATCCAAGTCCCAAAATAAGCTCCTTAACCCCAGTGTGCTTTATGATTTCATGTCTATAAATACTTGCTCAGAGCAGGTTTCTGCATTAAGATCAACATCTGCTTCCCTGTGACAGCTGCTTCCTCCCCTGGGCTCCAGCATAAGGATGCTGTTCTGGGAGCAGGGATTTGAGTTCCATAAGAACAGAAGAGCTTTCAAAGCTGGGCACAGCCATTGCCCCCAGTCATGTGTGTATGACCTGTCCCCAGCACTGAGACACCCCATCCATCACAAGGGGACTTTGTAGAGAAGGTACCAACTCCATGTGGAAACTGAGCTTCTGCTGGTGGGGAATACAGCCAGAACTGATGTGCATGAAAATGCTGCAAGGGACAAACAACTCCCAGTGGTGTAATTGTTAAAAGTTACAAGTTCCAACTCCCCAGAGCGGGGATGAAGCTGTTTGTACAGCTCTGACAGCATTTACACAGCTGAGCAGCAGCACGTTTGAAGGACTCGGGTGCTGGCTCTGCAGCCCCTCTCTGCAGGCACAGCTCTTGCCATGCTCATCACTGCCTACCCAAACTGTTCATGGTGCTTTGGAACACAAAGCCTTCACAGATGTGTCCCTCAAAAATATCTCTGGGCAGAGCCCCCCTTTATTTGGGAGCTGAGCATCATTCCCCACAGAACTGGGCATCTGCCACCCTGTGGGGAGAACAGCTTGGGGTTCAGCCCAGGCACCTGCACACCCTGATCAAGAGACCCAGTTTATTAATAATGGGGAATACATTGGAGACTCAGCTTTTTTGTTCAAATTTTTAAAAGCTCTTTTTTGGACTTTATCTAAAGGGCGAGCTCCCAACCCTACCAGCATTCCCACGCACACCTGCAGATACATGCAGAGGGGTTTTCAACCTTCCAGGTACTTTGCTGATAGAGAGGGAGCTCCTGCCTCTCCCCAAGGCCCCCAGAGCATACCCTGAAGCCCACATATTCCTGCAACAGCTACACTTCTGTCCTACAGGCTGCTTTGGGTGTTTGCAAGTCCCATGCTAAAGAACTGAATAAAGAAAAAGTTAAAGAATCAAAATTTGCATTAACTGAGTAAACTTTGCCTTGGCTTTGATGGGTGCTTTTAGCTTAGTGGGTTATTTTGTTCTCCTGACAAGAAGGGACAGAATTTAGTGAGAACAGTACACAAGCCCACTGCCTGCCTGGCCAGCTGGCCCCACTCCGGCACTCACGCCGTGCCAGCCATCACACTATCTCTGCTTCGAGGTTTAACTCTCCATTTAGAATTTAATCTAAACAACCCCTGTGCCAAACGGAACGCCATCCCACTCATGCTGCTTTAATTTCCTCAGAAAGAATCCCAGAATACGCTAGGCAAGACATCAACAATAATTAAACCCAACAGTGATTGAAAATCAAATTTTCGGGGCCTCGCAACAAGCCCTAATGAGTTCCAGACCTTCCTTCCCCGACTTGCTCAGACTGGCTGTGTGTCACTGCCAAGCCAAATTAAAATTTGACAGTATTCCACACCATGCCCAGAAAAAGTGCCCGTCTCAGGATTCAGGAAATTAAACAGCCGTCTACTGCGGAGACGCCCATTCGTCTTTGGATGTAGATTATTCAGACACTGATCCAGGGTCTGCATTATTCTTTTTCCTTGTTTTCATTATGTCACTTCATATCCCTTTTGAAGTACAAACTAGCTGGGACTTCTTTTTTTATGCTGCTGTGTTCAGGTGAGAGAAGACAGGCAGCAGAGCCCTGCAGCCCAGGGCATCACCCCCTCACCCATGTGGGGGTTACACTTGGCACAGCCCAGAGGTGGCCCTGAGAAGGATTCCCAGCAGAACTACACCTTCCACTGCAGACAGTTTGTGCCTTTGCCTCATGGGTTTCAGCGAAATTAAAGATGACATCTTGTCCTTTGCCCTTGCACCAGAGGGAGCTGAGGATCCAGCTGAGGATTCCTAAGCCACATGCATAGGGAAGGCTCTGATGGTTTCTGCATCCATGAGCCTTTTGGGGTGCTTACTTTGTGAGCTCTCACTGCTCCATCTCCAGCAGACAATGCTTGAGAAGCTCTTGGGAGAGGGGTCCAGTGCAGAAATCGCTTTGCCAGCGTGTGTTTCTGCTCCACAGCACGGATTTGCTCAGTGCTCCTCGCTGCCCACACCCAGCCCTGCTCCTGTGCTCCCTCCCATGAGGGACCCCAGCCTGGGGCTGCTCAGCACTCCCTGCTCCACACAAAGCAGGAATTGAGCTGCTGTCAGCAGACCCAGCCTGCCCACAGCCAGCACACAACCCCATGGAAAAGGGTCAGTGCTCACTCCTGCAGATTCATCTCCACTCCACCTCACACACTGCCCAAGGGCTCCAGTCGGCACCCAAAGGCGCCCTCTCCACAGGAGCTGTGGCAGTCAGGACCCTGTGGACATGCCCAAGGGTTATCAGCAGCAGGGACCTGCTGGCAGAGGACACACTGCTGTGAGTCTCTGGGGATGACACAACAGGAGCCCTTCCCAGCAGGTCCTGCCAAGCCCTGGCCACCCCCTGCACACCTGCAGGGACAGGGTCATCCTGCAGTGCCACTCTGGGGGTGCCTGCCTGTGCCAGCAAGCACTGACAGTGTCCCCACGGTGGGCAGCCAACAGGGTCAGCAGGGACTGGGAAGGTGGCAGTGCTGGAAGGAGGAGGAATCCTGAAATCCCTCAGTTCTACCTCAAAGCGTCAGGTATGTCAGGCAGGGCACAGGGAGAGCAGGCACACAGCTCTGCAGAGGAGCACAGCACAGCCCTAGTCACCCAGACCAGGCACAGACAGCAACTCCTGCTGCCAAACACCAGCCTTTGCCCGGAGCATCCTGCAAGGAGCAGCCAGTTTTCAGTAAAACCCGGCAAATAGTTTTCCTTGGGATCCAGCAGTGGCTCAGTTCAAACCTTGCAAGACAGAAGGAGCTACATCTGGACAACAGAGAGGCTGACCTTCCCAAACTGACAGGCAGGGAGGGATCCCCAAGGTCAGCACTGGCAAGAAACTTCATGGCAAAGGGCAGCATCCCCCCTGGTGAAGGTTCCAGAGGTGCCCCTGTGCCCTGGGAGACCCATGGACACTGATCCCAGTGCCCAGCACTCGGCACTGCCTGCCCGGGGCCACCTGACACCGAGCAATGGAATCAGAACAAGCTGCCAAGGGGAGCTGAACTCATGCCCGAACCACGAGGTGACAAAGGTGCAGAGAGGAAGGTCGTGAGAGCAACTGCTCCCTGACAGCCCATTCCACACGCTTTTAGCTGGCAATTAGAATCCCTTCCACCCAGCTCAGTGCTGTGCCAGGAGGGCCTGCCGGCTATTCTGTCCCCATCAAAGGACACTATGGAACAGCTGGGATTTCCTGGATCGAACACTTTCCAGAGGGGCTAGAAGGGCACAAGTGAGTGGCCCGTGAACCCAGCTCAGGGCAGCTGGGCCTCACACCACTTAATTCGGGCAACAAACAGTTGCTTTTCCAGCGAAAGCTTTGGTGAAGTACCTTTCTGTACGGCAATAAGCCGGCACTCAGGTCAGGCGCAGCGCTGGGCAGGGCGGCCGGGCAGCGCCGGAGCGGGGCTGGGGCTGCCACTCGTGAGTGAATGTGCCTGTGGAGGGGCAGGAGCGAGGGAAGGACTTCAGGGGGTCTGTCCCCTCCCGGCCCGGAGTGGGGGGTTCTGTCCTATCTCAGCCCCGAGCTGGGCGGTGGGAAGGGTCCGTCCCGTCTCAGCCCCGAACTGAGGGTGCTTGTCCCTTCCCAGCCTCGCCCAGCTGCCGGAACAGCGCGGGGCAGGAGAATTCAGGAGATGAAGAATATGGGGAAAAAATAAGAAAAGCTGGAGTTTCTCAGCCGTGCCGGTGTCCGGAGCGCGCTCGCCCCTCCCGCGCCCCGGGAAAGGGGAGCGCACAGCCCGGGGGATCCCCGGGAAAGGGGAGCGCACAGCCCGGGGGATCCCCGGGAAAGGGGAGCGCACAGCCCGCTCCATCCCCCG
>JAWWEE010000021.1:703116-784761 GCA_035221455.1 Xenops minutus
TCATCCCACCCCTTGCCATGGGCAGGGACACCTCCCACCAGCCCAGGGTGCTCCAAACCCCATCCAACCTGGCTTTGGACACTTCCAGGGATGGGACAGCCATCTGGGCAACCTGTGCCAGGGCCTGTCCACCCTCCCATGAGGAGTTTCTTCCTAATATCTCACCCAAACCATTACCCCTTATCCTGTCCCCCTAATTCTAAGAGACAGGGCAATGGGATGTTCCCACAAAAAAGAAACCTAAACTCTCATTATTCCTTGCAAAACCATGTGGATCCATTCCTGGATTTTGCCTTTAAGTCATTCCTGACCTCTTTCCCCATCCTGGAATTCCCTCAAATGGAGGGGAGCCCTCCCTGGCTCTTGGAGGAAGCAATACCACGAGTTATTGAGGAAACTCAGGGCTGGCTGGAGCTAAATTTGGGTAGGAAGGCTTGCCCAGCAGGGAGGTGCTGGCTGTGCCCTAAAGCAGAGCAGGAATTCCCTGTCCCCACTGCCAGCCACGCTCACTCCCAATTTCCAGGTGGAATTCCACATTTTTGGACCAACTGCAGTGATCCACTTTACAAGGGTACCACAGGGCAGGGAAAGAGCAGCACCAGGAGAAAGAAGGGGTTGGGGAAGGATGGGAATGGGGATACACCCAAATCCTAAAAATGCTATTACAGCTTCTGTCAGACAGCCAGCCATGTATTGGATCATAAATACACACAAAAGGAGCTCTTATGAAAGTATTTCATGCCCTAACCATCACCTTTAACTCTTGGGATGAACCTCTCTTGTAAGACACGCTCAAGTTGAAACCTGTAAGCCAATTTTTACCACTTGGATAATTGCAACTCATATTAGTGCACTGAAAGGCTTCTGAGAGACTCTGTAAGGGCCTGCAAGGCCATGGAAATGCACCAAAGTAGCTACTCCCAGCTAATTACCATAATGCCAATCCACAATTAAAATGCTTCCTAATGGGCCTTGTAATAAAATGCAATTGGTGATTATGCCAGGGTGGTGTTGCTTGTGCAGGCAGTGCTTTTTTTGTGCTACAAACACCATCACAGACAAGTGGAATTTTTGATCCAGACAGCAGATCCAGCCAGAGATCAGTGTGAGGGTGAGAGCAGCCCAGATGTGACACAGTATTACAGCTGTTCTGGAAAAACCACACAAGGGTTACTTCATTCATTCCTCAAGCACAGCAGATGATGAAATTTAGAGTCAGCCTGAAGGGCTGAGCTCTGCCCAAGCCAGGTAAAAGGTCTGACCTTTACCTTAGTCAGGGAAAACAACAGGAGTTTTTTAAGGAGATTGGAAAGATGGATACCAACATTCCTAAATGTCCAGAAGAGGTCACCAGGGTGATTAAAGGGATGGAGCAGCTCTGCTATGAGGAAAGGCTGAGAGAATTGGGATTGTTCAGCCTGGACAAGAGAAGGGTTTGGGGTGACCTAATTGTGGCCTTCCAGGACCTGAAGGGACCCACAGGAAAGATGAAAAGGGACTATTTATAAGGGTTTGGGGTGACAGGACGAGGAGCAGTGGATTCAGACTGACAGAGAGCAGGATTAGATGGGATATTGGGAAGGAATTGCTGGCTGGGAGGGTGGGCAGCCCTGGCACAGGGTGCCCAGAGAAGCTGTGGCTGCCCCTGGATCCCTGGAAGTGTCCGGGGCCAGGTTGGAGCAGCCTGGGACAGTGGAAGGTGTCCCTGCCCATGGCAGGAGCGTAGAACTGAATGAGCTTTAAGGTCCCCTCCAATCCAAACCATTCTGGGATTTTATGATAAGACAACACAGCTCCTGCCACGGCTCCTGAGGCTTAGAAAGACGGGATGATGCACAAAAGTGTTCCTGTTTTAAGTGTTCCTGCCCCAAGGCAGCAGTGCAGGGAGGGATGAGGCCGGGAATTCAGGGGTGCCCAAGCAGTGTGCAACCCCGGCTGGGGCAGGGGGGTTGGCAGCTCTCAAGCCAAGTTGCCTTTTGTGGCTGGGCTGGGACTGTCCTGCTGTCCCTCTGTCCCACAGTCCCTCTGTCCCAGTGTCCCACCGTGCTCCCATCCCAGGCTCTGACACCAAGTGCAGGGAAATGGATTTCCGAATCAGGCAGGAATGTGCTGGGGCAGTTTATCACAGCAGGCAGACATGGAATGTTTTTAGCAGAAGAAACTATCCAAAACCATGTTTCTCTTGTTATTTCAACGAATGTTGAGCATTGAATGACAATCTATTGCCTTTTGGTTTCTGGCTTGGTTTTTTTACCATGAAATGGTGAGTTCTTTACAGCTTTAGCAAACATTCCTGCCTGCTCCAACAAACATTCCTGCCTGCTCCTGCTGTGTCTGGGAGGTCTAGCACAAAGCCCCTTTGTGCAGGTGAGGGTTAGAGGGCTCCACAATCTCCCAGCTCTCTCTCCTGGTTCCCCACTTCCCACTGATACACACCATTCTCCCTTCTTCATTGTGTCTGAGTCCAGGAAAAACTCGTGCTGAAATAACAGAAACCAGGATCCAGCTGCCTCCTTATGATCTGTGATCTGGGAGCACAACCCCAGCTCAGGGATGAACTGGCTGCTTACAACTGTAATCCGAAAAAAATAAATCCTAAATGCTTGTATCGGTTTAATACCTCCCATGTCGGGACATTTTTCTGACATTTCTTGCAGCATTCCTGCAGAGATGGGGAAGAGGGAAACAGACACTCCAGGGCCACTTGGACCTGGATTTGCTTCTCCAAGATGAAGGAATACAATGTGCAGTGACTCTGTGCAAAGGGAAGGGAAGGGCAGCAAAGGCTGGTACCTCACTGGGAGGAGAGCGGCAACAGGCACAGGCGCCTGTGTTTCCTGTCCGTGCCCCAGCTGTGCTCTGCTTTGCTTCCAGAAGAAGATAAGGACTTTCTGCTGCTCCCAGCTGTGGGATGTGTTGTCTGGGACCATGCAGGGGCAGCTGGGTCCCTGAGCTCTCCAGTCGTGCCTCAAAATGCCGCTGGGACAGTGATGCCATGACCCTGTGCCCGGTGAGTGCTGGGCTCTGGCAGCCCTGAGCACTGCTGGGTGCCCTCCCCTCTGGCACAGGATGGAGCAGGCAGTGCCTCCGGGATCAGCCCAGGGAGAAGGGATTCGTTCTCTTCAAGAGAGAAAATGGGGATGGAGCCGACTTGGTAATACTGGCTGGTACAGCAAAGAGGCCAAAGCACTGGGGGCTCGTGTGCCCCCCAGAGAGGGGGAATGTGCCCCTGAGAAAATGTCTGCTCATTTTTAGAAGGGATATTTGAACATCCTCAAAGAAATCTGGGTTAAAAAGCAAAGGCAGAAGAGAAACTCTGGAGAGATGAAGTCTCTCCGGGGAGGGCATTTGAACCTGACCTTCCAGAGGCATTTTGGGAGTGAGCAGAGGGAACAAACAGCACAGGGATATTGTTTTTCAAACCCATGAAGAGCTTGGCAGCCCCAGGAAACGTTTGACATGGCAATGGGGTGACATTATCTCACTTTCCCAATGCACACATGCACGTGGCCACCTGGGATATAGGAAAGAACTTACAAAGGGATTTCAGGGTGCCACGAGGCGCCAGGTGATGGGCCAGCACCCAGCAGGAGCAGTGGCACTGCCCTGCTGCCACCCACCCCAGGGACACTGCAACAGGTCCCCACTGTCACCTGCCCCAGGGACACTCTGGCAGGTCCCTGTTGGCTCTCACCTGGAGCTGAGACCGTGCTTTGGACAAGCGTGGAGGGAAGGCTCTGCCTGGGGTGGGGGGGCAAATCTGTGCCACAGGGAGATGCTATATGTAAAAGTGACAGGTTTGGGGGTTTTTTTGTTTCTTGGTTTCAGTTTTAAGCAGCAGTTGCAAAGCTGAGTCCCTGCAGGCTCCAGGTGCTGAGGCAGGATTGGGCTCTCCCAGTGCAGCCAAGGCTTTCCATCAGTGTGGAAACAGCTTCACACAGGGTGTAATGAGGCTCTGTCATTACTTAATATTGAAAGACAATAAACCTAAGATTAGAATAAGACTGAAAATCATCCTAGATGCTTACATTTAGAATAAAATATGTCTGGAAGTGTTGTATTTAATATAACACAAATAAATCATGACAAGCAATAATGAAGTATAGCCAGAGTGAGAAGCTACACCAAGGGTAGATTATTCCTGATGTTCAGAACCCCCTTGGGAGGCCCCTGATGGTGGGAGTTCTCTGGGATGGGAAACCCAACCGGGCTGGATGAGGGCTGTTTTAGTTTCTAGGTTTCTGACCGACTCAGCCTGTCAATAAACAGGAATAAACAGCCACAAATGCCATAAATGCTGTCTCTGAGGGTGAAATCTGTGCCGGGGTGCCGGCGGTTGTGGAGCAGAGCAGGGAGAGGTGGAGGTGAGGTAAAGCCGGCCCGGAGGAGGACCCAGCCCCTCCTGCTGAGCCGTGGGAAGGATGCCAGGGCTGGTTATCACTGACGGGCTCTGAATAATGAGGCTGCGCTATACTTAGCTCTGCTAGGAAGAGACAGAATCATCCTGTGACTAAACACAGCTAAATCCCTGCAGGAGTCATTGCCCATAAACTGCCGACAAATGGACAAAGATGCTCAATTATGAGAATCAGGGATTTCAGCTTCCTGTTGATTCACCAGTAGCTTTTATCAGCACAAAACTATCCTCACAGAGGTGACACCAGACTGGGGCTTCCTGAAGTGCCCTCGATGTCAGCTGAGCATCAGAGGCAGCAGCCTGGACCATGGGCAGTCCAGTTTCTGGCTGGAATGACAGCAGTGAGAGATTGGCATCAGCAATGGTTTGTGATCTGAGCGTTACTCCTTGCTGCCTCTGACGAGCTGCTGAAGGTGAACCCCGACTCCCCACACTCTGTGAGCTTGTCCTCATCAGCCTGCAAGGTCAGGAGTTTATTGGAGTCACTGAGGACAGGGGAGGAAAAGACATATGAGGTCATCTGTGGAGGGCAGCCTCTCTGAGAGGATCATTCTCTGTGATTTAAAGCCCCTTAAGCAATACCCGTCTCTTGCTCAGAATCTGCACTCTCCAAGATGAATGTTGCAAAGTCTAACTCAGTTCAGTTTGCAGTTTTGTTCCTCATTTATATTCCTGCCACTCGTATTGTTTCAGCCGTGGCTTTGAGGAATGGAGAAAGGCACTTTCCAGCCCTTCTGACTTTGAATCCAGAGAATGAAGGTCACGTCCTCCCTCCCTTTCCCAAACCCACATGCTCTTGCCAGGGATCCGCTCACTGAGCCCAGCCCTGGTGTGGGTAGCAGGGCTGCAGCTGGAGCTGACCAGCCCAGCTCATAGGCATCATCCTCAGGCAGCAGAGACCTGCCACAAGGTGGAAAGAGGGCATGGAAAAGGTGGGGAGCCGTTCAGGGGCTGAGGTGGGGACAGCCCTGTCGGAATCAGGACAGATCCCCGGGGTTGGTGCAGCTGGTTGAGGAACACATCAGCTTGTTGAGTTGGAGCATCCCTGTCTCCTCCTTCCCCACTGCCCATGTGCCACCCCTGGCTGTGGCACAGACTCCCTGTCATGGGCCCAGGGACACACAGCACAGACCGTGCCAGGGGGGTAACAGTGTGCTCAGAGCGGTCCTGAGTGCCAGATCTTGGACCCCAAATTGCCCCTGTGGGGGGCACAGACCCCAGGGCTCCTGCCTGCCCTTCTGCTGAAGGTCTTGCCATGGGGAGGGTTTTGTCCCTGCCTGGACATGGACACCAGCAGCCAGGTGGGTCCCACCATGGATGCTCTCCACACTTACATGGAGCTTTATTGGCCATAAGGACTCAAGGCAATGGGTCCTTGAGCTGCAGCTTCATCCTCACTGTGTGTGAATTGAGTGCTGGTTCCCGGTGCTGATCCCAGCCCCTCTCCTTGCTTGGGCTCCTCAGGGAAGGGAACAGGTCCCAGGGGAGGTGGCAAGATGAAAAAGGGCAAGAGGGTCTGGAAACTGCCTGGCTGGGGAAGTGGGGTGGGGGGTTTTGGGGACCAAGCAAGAACAGAGCAGCTGGTGAGGCTGAAGCCCAGCTGCAGGGGAGGGGCAGAGCAGGGGGAGCAGAGAGATCTTCTTAAGGATTTTGTGATTTCTGCAGGAATCCCAAATGAAGGAAAAAGCCAAACTTCTGCCTGGAATTGATGCTGACCTGCTTTGTTGTGAAGAAATAAAAGGCATTGACGGAGAAAGGAAATGAAGGATGACAGCTGGAAGTGAGATTTTCTGTTCCCCAGGAGGCTGAATCCCCTGGGCTCTGGAGCCCTGATGCTTCCAGGGCAAATCCACACCAATACTGCCCATTTAAAATAGCTGCTTCAATGGCTCCTTCACTGATTCAAGTGAAAATTTAGTCCAGAGACAACAGAAATGGCCAAAACCTATAAATGCTTCTGATGCCATGGGCTAGTGAGGTGGCAGGCAGCACAGCCTGATGTGCCAGCAGGGACCAGCTCAGGGGCACCCCGTGGGACAGGGCTGTCGCCTCGCTGAGAGCAGCGTTTCTGTGCTGCAGATGGAGAGACTGGCACTGTGGTTCAAGGGATTACTGCAAGCTCTGCTGTGTTTTCTAGAGAGAGAATCTGTGGTATTACATTCTTGGCTAATTTTCAATTTTTTTTTCTCTTTTGTACAAACATAAAGGGATAAATGAAGTAGAAAATACGGCTCTGCAGCTGCTTTCAGTTAAGTGTTTCCCCCCCTTCCATGAACGTAGTAGTAAAGCTACAAATTTGGTTGAAATATTTTTAAAGAAATTTTCATCTGGACTCCCAATCGGAGCAGAGTCATTAAAGGGAAATGACAGGAAAATGAATGGAAGTAACTAATCAAAAAGGCAGACAAAGGACAATTAAATCCAGGCAGCTCCTTTTCTATTGATTATTGACTTAAACAACCCAAATTCCTGTATGGGCTGATTTTGCCCATGGTTTAAAGAGATATGTGATTGCAGTGGGAAAGAAAGAAAATACTGCATCAACTCTAAGAAATATTTTGTGGTAACACACTATGTTTTTTCAGTGGTCGTGATCAAATGAGTCATCCCGTTTGTAGTTGAAAATAGATTCAGTAATGTAGATTAAAAAATAAACCAGCAATATGTGTGGGTTTGAACACAGCTGTTATGGTAGGGCTTTCCTAATTTGGCTATATTCATGCAGGGTCCTTCTTCCAAAGTTTACGCAGTTGGTTTCATCATCAAAAGATTATTTGTAGTGAGTAAAGCCCTTGAAATCGTGGATCAGTCAGAGGCTCCGGACTCTGTGAGCCCATCCATAGAGCAAGAAATGACACACAGCGTTCATGAGAAAAATGAATCACCTTTTTGCCCTTTTCTTTTGAATCAAGGACTATTTTAACTTTTGCCTTGGCCATGGTGCTCAGAGGAAGCTGTTGCAGCACAGACAGACCTGTTGGGATGTGGCTGCCCAGCATAAGCAGCTTCTGTGCTGAGGCAAAGCAGCCACTGGGACCGTGGTGTGTGGGTGCCACCAGGACAGTGTCACATGGGCACCTCTGGGTCTGGCCATCCTGTGCTGCCCAAATCCAGCTGGAGTCTGCTCAGGGGCTGTGGGATCCACTGACAGGTTCTGAGATGGGCAAAGCTCTGTGGTTGGCACTGGCTTTGCCCAGTGCTGAGGGTGTTACGGGGCTGCCACATCACATCTCCATCCCCTGGTGAGCATGCCCTGCTCTGCTGGCCATGCTGCCCAGGAGGGGCTTTGTCCCACCCGGCAGGAAGGCAAACCTGGGAAGGGAGGACATTGAATCTGGAGGAGATCAAACCTCTTGAGAAAGCCTTGGGTATACACAAAGAAATGAAGAGATGCCCCAGAAGGGATGTTTCAGGGTGAAGGGCTGCTTTAGCTGGCACATGTGGCTGTAAAAGGTCAGCAGTTGGATCTGGAGGGCACAGGCCAGTCACATGGTTGGAAAGGTGGTGGAGATGATGAGGGTGGAGGAGACGATGAGGCTGGTGGAGATGATGGGGCTGGTGGAGATGATGGGGCTGGTGGAGATGATGAGGGTGATGGAGATGATGAAGTCAGTGTAGAGAATGAAGGCAAGGGAAATGATGAAGGTGGTCGGTTTGAGAGGATGAAGGCTGAGAGGATGAAGCTGCTGGAGATGATGAAGGCAGTGGAGATGATGAGGGTTGTAAGGTAGACAAGGATGAGCTGTTACAGACATGACCATGGATCCAGTTGTGGTGCCTGAGCCACGGTGCAGCTCTCCTGGAGCAGGAGGGTTTGGTTCAAGGCAGGAAATGTTTCAGCCTGCAAATGGCAGAGACCTGCTGCCCCAGCAGCCCAGTCCCTTATTGTGCATCAAAAGTACACGTAAGTAAGGCCATGGCCTTTGGTCCCAGTCCTGCAGCAAGTGATACCTCTGTGTGTGGGTCTCAGGCTGTTGGAGTTGTCTTGCTTTGAGGACTGATTCATTAAGCATTAAGACTTTTACTACCAGGGAGAAATCTTAAAAATGCAAGGATACAAAAGTAACAAAAGTAATTTTGCAGGTCATTGCAGTTAAAAAATAGGACCATTAGCAAAACAGGACTAACCTTATCTGATGCTCTTCTTTAGAGTCTGGCATGGAGTTTTACGGACTAAACTGTTTTTCATTTTGACACTAAGAGCCCTCTTTTAACTTTCCAAAAGGCCCATCTGAAAACAGCTCAGGAATCTCAAAAAGAAAACTAGTTGAAAACAAAGATTCCTCCTCTACAAAGTATCTTGTTAATTAAAGCTCAGCCCCAAAGGTCTCACTCACAACTCCAACTTCAAACCCTCTTTTGGGAGAATTTACGAGTAGCCTTTTACAAGGAGCAGTTCTGCCCTCCCACACTGCAGCCCTGGGATGGACAAAGGATGAAGGACTTGTCTCCATGGCCTTTATGAGAACATGGATTTTCATGTTGGGGTTGTGATTGTTTTCCCACTTTCTGACTGTTTTGTTGCCACTCTCAGTGTGTAACTGAAGGTGCCTCCTTTGGGGGCTGCCTGTGTAATGTTCTGGACTGTTGGAATGACCTGCTCTGCATGGGAACGGGGTCAGTAATTCCTTTTAAGAGGCTGCCATATCACCCCCATTATTCACTGCAGAAGGACCCATTGTGGTTTGATAGGAGGTGTCCTGTTTCCTTAAATTAATGATACACTGCAGGGCTGCACCATATATTTAAATTGCCATTTACTATAGTAATAAATATTAATCAACCTCTAAAAGAAGAAATGGGCCATTGTTGGAAGGAAGTAAAAGAACATTTTATGTTACCCCGGGCTGTCTTGTTTCTGCAGGGACACAAGAAAAATGGTGCTTATCATCTGGTGTTTCAACAGAAAAACACTGTAGGGCCTCTCTAAATCCATCGAGCTTAACTGGTTGCTCACAAGTTCGGAAAACAACCATGGATTTAAAAGAAAGTATTTATTTCTCTATAGTTTAGCTACAGTTTGTCAAACGTTCTTGCAAGCTGAAACAGCACTTGAAATGAAAGGCCCTGCTGTGCCAAGGGCTGCTCAGCAGTAAGAGTGACAGCAGAGAGGGGGGAGTTTCCATTACTTGGTCAAATGGTTGTGAGGGCACCAAAGGACTTCACCCCAAGATGAGCTCACGTGTCTAAAACAGGGGCCCAAGGTCTGCCTTGGAATGAGCTTTCTGTGAGCCCCTCCCTGGGATGGCTCCACCAGCCCCACTCCCACCCCTGCTGTCCCTGCCAACAGCTTGTCTGTGCCACCAGCAGGAGCTCCGGGAGCACAAACCAGAACACCACGGCTCACCCTGTTCTCCAGTCCACGCCCTTCCAGCTCCTCTTCATCTCTTTGTTATCCAGCAGTGGATGCTGATAAAGACATACCTGACAAGTGCCAGGCTGTAACCATGTGTTTGCACCGTCACACTCCATAGCTCCCCAGGTGCAGGAAAATAATCCTCTCGTTGCATTCTGATGGCCTGAGGGCAGAGGATGGAAGGTTTACAGGGAAAAGGAAACCACCCAGATCCATGGATGCTGAGAGTGAGACCTTTTTGCAGAGTGGACCTTTTTGGGAACATCTTTGCAAAGCTGGAACCAAATCCCTGTGCATTGGAGGATGCCATTCTTTACCTGCATCATCCAGCAGCTAGAGGGCCATTCCAAACCTGACTTGAACAACACGAGCAGCTTAGCTTAGCAGATCTTCTTATCATGAGCACTGAATTCTCCTTGTTTTCCCATTCATTGCAGAGCAGATCATTCATGCTCTGGGAGCACAGTGTGGAATTTATGGCTGTGATTTAGTAAGTGTGAGTTACCTACTCCTGTCTCAAACACATTGCCCAAGTCTGGCATGCAACCCCTCTGACATTACATGGACATTCCCCGTATTTATCTCCATTTCTCCATTAGTTTTGTGTTAATCTTGTTTATTACCTCGTTGTTACTCTTTGGAAGCTGCCAGACCATTCATCTCCCCGATGCTACCACTCAGATGCTGTCACTAATTTGATTTAAGTGGCTGTAACTCTTTTGACCTGTCTCTGGGAAATTTGCCCTCCTTTGGCACTGCCTCGAGGAGCTCTGGTCTGGATCAGCACTGGGATGAAGGGGTGACACCACCTCTCTGTCCAAAGGGTGTGAATGGAGAGAAGCACACCTGGAAACACTTCCCAGTAAGGGTCCTCACCTTCTTGGCCGCTTGTCCAAGGGCTGATCTCATGAGGGGTATGGTAAAACCATGATGTGCCACTGACACTCTTACCTCCCTCCATGTAGGTTATCTCAGGGTGATTCTCTCTCTGTGGGCAGCATGTGCACACACACTAAGGACTGCTGGAAACCAGTGAATCCTGCTCACTGGGGCAGCAAAGCAGTGCCACATATGCTGGGGATGGAAACTATTCTTTGAGATCCCTACTGGGCTCTCCCAGCAGAGCATTTCCCAACAAACCTACTCCAGACTTGTTAGTCTGTACTCTAATGCCAAAGCACTCTCTCTCCTGTGTTCCCAGAGTGCTGGGAAGGGGATGGAAAACCAGCCCAGAAACAGTACAGGTGAGAGTCCTGAACTGGGAAACTGGAAAGGGAGCTGACAAGGATGTCCAGGGGTTCTGGGCAGGGTACATGGGACAACTGACATGGACTGAGCAGCACCTTGTTGGTGATTTCTGAGGGGTGTGGCATGTAAACATGTAACAGGGATTAAGAGAGAGGAAATTTTATGATTTTAAAAGATAAAATTACTTCTGTTCCCTGAATGGGTCTCTGAAACATCTGCCTCCTGGGAAATTCACATAAACAAGAGACACACTCAAGTTACCACCTAAATAATGCCAACATATGAATATTTTAATTCTGTTCTGTTGGCTCAGTAAAACAAACAACAGCAGAATGCAGAACTCAGTGAAGTGCAAAAAGAAAAGTCTCTTCTCATTTGTTCAGAGCAGAAACAATCATGTTCCTGCTCAGCAAGATATCTCTCTCTGGGAACAATTGTGCAGAATGTTTTTCCATGTCTGCATCTGGAATGATGGCAGCTGATCCTAACAAAAAGCAGAAAACAAGAGGGCTAAATTGATACTGGATTTGACTCACACTTTTCTTTTGGATGTGAGATAACAGCCAACATCTGATCTGCAGCTGGCACAGCGTGGACAGGGGGCACATCTGGCACAGTGAGGAGAGGGGAGAGCCTGCACAGAAAATGGGAATCCCCTCAACACATCTGTGACTGACGAGAGCATTGGGTGTCCATGGCGTTGATATTAGGGATGAGGAAAGCTGCTTTTATGGAAGGAAGGGAGGAAGGGAGGAAGGAAGGATTGCTGGCACTGGTCGGTTGTACCTGCAGTGTGTGTCCATCCGTCACAGCCCGACACACACACATTCACAACATGGGTTTGGAATGTGGCTGTGGGCCACAGATGAAGCCAGATTTACAGCCCTGAGCTCCATAGCAGCATGTGGAAGTAAATCTGGGCAAAGGAATTTCCTTGTACCTGTCATTATAAAGATTTCATACAGCACAGCTCCAGTGGAATTATTTATCTCTCTAATCACATCAACACAAGAGGAAACTGTTACCTCAGTGTTGTGGAGAGAGATGGGTTTGCATCTGAGATCCATTTGACTGGAATTATGATAATGCAGCATCAGAGCCCTGTCACTGGCCATGGGCAGAGCAAAGCACAGACAGATTTAATCACCACTGTCCCCAGTGGGCAATAAGAGCTCATTAACCCAGGAGACAAGGCTGGGAGGAAGGGATGAGGGAACACCCAAAGGAAGGATGTCCAACAGCCCAGGCCACAGGGAATTGGAGTTTGCCTTTTCTAGGTGGGCACATTGATTTTTTAGAGGTGATAGAGGAATAAAATAAATGACATTGCTAACCATATCATTACAGCTTGAGCTAGTGCCTGACCATTATTCTAATTCTTTTAGAGAACAAATCTTCTGCCTTTCAATGAATTCTGTTCTTTTGGGATGAATTAGGGAACCACTAAATGGTGACTAAATTAGAGATAGTCTTATATTACTAAATAAAATACAATGGGACTAGGGAACACACTGAAGCAGGACATACATGCTTTGTAAGGAATATTCTTATCTGCAAGAGAAGTGCCAATATAGTTCTATGCATAAATAGTGGGGAGGAAAAGTTGGGACTGTCACAGCTGGAGGGAACCTTGGACTGGAGTTGGTGTCACAGTGCACACAAAAAGGGCCACGAGAGGGAAACCCAAGTGGGCATTCCCAGTGGAATAGCACAAACCCTGTATCTCCAGGTCAGTCCCGTTCAAAATGGGGGGCTCTGGCAGCCAAGGGGACCTTGGGGCTTTGGACAATTTGGCTGAAACTGGCAAAGCAGCTCCAAAATTCCTGCTGGGAGGAGGGCTGAAGAACTGCAGAGATGGCACAGTCACACACACTGGGACAGGTGTGGTGTTCCTGTGGGACCACATCCTCAGGGATGGGGTGGGAATGGGGGCTGCCACTCACCAGAAGCACGGTGGAGGCTGAGCACAAACCCTGGGGATACTGGGGATGGGGGCCTTTCCTGCAGAGGGAAGGCAGGGCTTTACTGAGCCCTTGAGGCTGGGGAACGGGTCACTGACCTCCCTCATATTTGTAATTGCTGAATTATGAGGAGTGGAGAACTGTGCAGTATGAGGAGCAAAAAAAAAGCAAGCAAACAAGCTCGAGTGTTAGTTAGAGCTACCCAGGGATTTTTCTAAGTCATTTTCTGGCCTCAGTTAGGGTTTTATGTGCCTCTTTCTCTTAAGCAGTCAATAAAAACAGCCCTTGCTATGGCAACTGCGTCCCCCATCATTCAGACAGACACACGTGCCCGCTGGAAGGACGTGCACGCCGATTAGCCCTGAAACTTGTACAGACAAAGAACTTCAGAGGAGCTACTCAGCCACATCAGCATTTTCCATTGACATCTGTATTTTTAATCATTCAGAATGCGTATCAGAGGTTTGATTCCAGCTCCTCGTGGGACAATGGACATTTTGCAGCATGGTGTGTGGTGGGAGGGACTGTCCCATCCAGGCCCTCGGTACACCCACAGAGCACATCCCTAAGTGCTCACTTTGGAAGGCCCAGCCCAGCCCCATCCTGAGTCAAAAGACAAAACTGCCTTTTTTAACTTCCCCTGCAGCCCAGTACTTACCATATTTGCAAACCAGAGCTCGGCGTGTCTGCATAACTCATTGCTGTGGAAAGAGTCATCAGGATGATGTATTGAAACCCAGCCATCTCCATTATGGTATGCCATGTATGTTTTTAAAAGCTATTTTTAAAATTAATAGTACTCTGTAATGCTGATAAAGTAGAAAGCATTTATAATTTGTTGCACTCCCAACCTCCTTCAAAACCCACATTAGTCTGCTTTCCATTCAAGTGAAGGACATATTTTTAAAGATATGATGGTTTGGAATTTATTAATAGTGTATTAAGGAAAGAAAATCTTTGTTATTTAATGAGTACATTGGTTTAAAGTGTTATATAAAGGCTGTTGTGCTTACTTTCCACCCTAACCTATGTCTCAGTATTTTATGGCAATGTTCCCAGTGCTCACTGCCACAGGAATGCTCCTCCTTATCTCACAGGCTCCTTGCCCTTGATCAAGGGTTAAATAAGGTCTGGGGACACAGCTTTGGCTGCTCCATGTCCCAGAAAGGGTCTACACACATGGATGTGAATGTCAAGGTGAGGTATTTCATCCTGCTGTGGAAGCTCCAGAAAGAGCACTTTGCAGGACACTGAACCTCACACATATGGCACTGACTTTTTACCCATTAGGTTTGAAAGCCCTGGATTTCCAAGAAGCTGAGATTCCAATGGTGTGAATTATCCTTTAGCTTTGTCCTCTCTCTAAGAATGGGACCTTCTAGTGATTTACCTCTTTCCTGACTCCTGAAACCAGGACCTGCAGGAGCCAAGCCAAGCCCAGTGGAGCCATGTGCCTCCTGCCTGTCCCCCTGTGTTGCTCTTCCCTTTTCTGCTGTGTGCCTCATGCTCCATCCCAGCCTGTTCCCCATCTCCATTCCTGAAGGTTCTGATATTCCTGAGCACTGAGACTTAGCAATTATTTCTCTACCAGGGGTTACTGAGGAGCTGTGGCAGGAGAGACATTTCACAGAATCATTGGATCCTAGAATGGTTTGGGTTGGGAAGGAGCTTTAAGATCACCTCACTCCACCCCCTGCCATGGACAGGGACACCTTCCACTAGATCAGGTTGCTCAGAGATCCATCCAGCCTGGCCTTGGACACTTCCAGGGATGGAAACACCCTGGCAGGAGAATGATGCTCCCAGGAGAGCACTGCAGGTCTTTGCCTTCAGGGGATGGCTCAGCCCTGTTCCAGCCTTGGGGAGGTTGCCCAGACCCTCTCTGTTGTCCCTGCATGGACTGGGTGCTGCTGGCAGCTCTCCTGCTGGCAGGTGAGGGCTGGGCTCACAGGCACAGCTCATCCCCCAGGATGGGGCACCTGGGGCTGACAGTCACCAAGACACAGTTAAACCCTGACTGATCTCTCCTGCTGCCAGAACTGCACCATGCAGGACACCGGGGGCTTTGGACAAAGACTGGCACATAAACAGAGTCTATCAAAGTTATTAATGGTGTTTTTGTAACCTTTTTAACAAGGAGATACTCACTTCCAACAGCACTGCCAATGTTGGCATCCTTGAATTTTTTTCTTTCCAAAGAGGTTTAATTGAGCTAGGTATAAATAGCATATCAGTAAACAAGACCTTTTGGCTCTGTGAATCATGTCTAAAATATTTGAAGCCCTCCACAGCCTCTCTGATGGTGAAGAATGTGCTCATTAGGCTGGTCCAGATGCATTCAGCAGCCTTGGCTCTGCAGTAGATAAATCACAGCAGTGTTAATGTTCCTGTTTGCAGACAACGGGCACTACAGGGCTCCGGGTCCTGCTCCAAGGACCTTGGCACGTGTGGCTCTTGGGCCTTCCCAGATTTTCACACTCTCACCCCAAATGAGTTTTGACACAAGAATTGCGGATCTGAGCTTATATCATTCCACTGATTTTATCCCTTGCCTCAGAGAATTCCAGAATGACACTAAAAATCCCATAAACAATCTTGTACTGAAAACAAAATGGACACTGGAAAAAAGAGCAATTTTTCCTTGGAGTTTACTTACTTGGGAATTTCTCAGCTGAGCGTTTACATGACAAACATCTCTAACTAATCTTGCTTTGGTGATGTAAGTGAATGGTCCCATCGTCCCCAGGAATGCATCTTGTTTTCCTTCAGTAATCTTCATGGCATTAATTACGTATGGTTAAGGGCATGTGGAAGTGTTTTCAGCATCAGAAACTTTATTTTTAAAGTCACACTAGACATAAAAGCATGTGTGCACATGGATTCACACCTACCCACCACCCAAACAAATACCAACATTATAAAACATGCATTGTAAAGCTGAAGTCCAAAAGCAGAGACCAAATGTCTCTGGGGTGAAGGGTACAGAGAGTTGTTTTGACCTGGATAATAAAACTGAAATGCCCAGATCTAAAAATATCCAAGAATATACTTAGGTTCCAGATTCTTCAAATTTCCTTAAAATGCAAATATGGGGTTTGGAACTTTTCTCATCTTGCCTGATGCCTCTCGGAAATGGAACTTGTTGCATTTATAGCCTGCTTTTATCTGAGGGTTTCAAAGTGCTCTGCTGATCTTAATTAAAACTTGCATGCGGGGCTGGGTGAGGTTTAAAACTCTTGATCAAGGTAAGGAAAACCACTTGGTTAAAAAATAGGGGAAAAGAAAGAGGCCCCGAAGGCTGGCAGCAGGCAGGAGGTAATTCCTTTCACAGACCCATGGCACTGGGGTGCCCAGTTCCTATCTGAAGGGAACACTGGGCTGTGGAAAGGCAAACCCAAGCTCTGTGCCTCTTGTGGGCTCTAATGATACTCCACAGGCTGACATGTGCTTTACTGGCTGCTGCTTTTAGGTCCCTTGAGAGTAGCACATGTAACAGCAGCAGTAAATGTATTTTATAAAGCTTCTCTCTCTGTTTCAGAGCAATTGCAATAATACATCTGATATTTTATCACTTCTGGTGGAGATTTAATAGGATAAAACTGAACTCATGCATAGCACAGAATCTGGCCCAGCTGCCCTTTGGGGTCAGGTGTTTGGGGGGTGATTTTGGTGTTGGCATTTCCACCCCTCACATCTCATTGAGGGCACTCAGGCAAGTGAAAACACATCGACTGAGGGGTGGGGGAAATCTTCAGGGTCGGGGCTGGATACTGAAGAGCCTCAGCACAGCTCAGGGGGAAGGGAGACTCAGGCCATAAATGTTTCCCAGTATTTTCAAGGTGTCATCTGTCTGTTCTGCCCAAAATCCAGGAGAGAAGAGTACTTGCTGTGTTTGGGAAATGCACCCCACGTTCTCACAGATGTACAACATACTGAGCTGACCCCAGTGATGACCAGCACCCTGGCACATCCTGCTGCTCCAAGGGATCCCCCATTCCTTCTGCCAGCTCTTAAAGCCAATAAAATCTCAAGCATAATGAACGGTTTTATTATGGTAATCTTAGTGCTAAGTAAACTCAGAGATAAGAAACATGAAGACAATCCTTAATCTCAAACTACTTATTAACTTATCATCTTTTAAGTATTTTATAGGCTGAGGAGAACAGCAGCAGCTCCCAAAGACAGATCCCTTAAAGAACAACCTGGGCTAGTGGAAGGTGTCCCTGCCCATGGCAGGGAGCTGGAACTGGATGGTCTTTAAGGTCCCTTCCAATCCAAACCATTTCATGACTCTATGAAAGAATGATTTAATGGTTGGACTCAGTGATCTTAGAGGTCTTTTCCAACTCAAACGAATCTGTGATTCAATGGAAGAAAGCCAAGCACAGGCTGCACCCAGAACCTTGTGAAAAGGTCACACATGGACTGAGGTTTGTTTGTTCATAAATCCTGGGATATATTTGCAGTCAGGAAAATCCAGGCTGAGACTGTCCTTTGGGAAAAGCAGAAAGATCGAAAAAAAAAATCCCCTTCTGACCATGTCACATTCCCCTGGTGTCTAATTGCTGGTGACAAGGTCCCTGCTCACTAAGGTGCCTGAGCCCCCAGCCCCAGCCTGCAGTGTGATGCTGAGCCCTGCAGGAGGGCTGGTCACCTTCATTTAGGTACAGAAAGGTGAACTGTTGTACATTCTGACATTTTAGAGGGTGTGGAGCAAGACAGGTATTAGTTTGTTACTGTGATAATCCTTGAGTGCCTTTAATCAGGGAGGATCAAATGCACATCATCCTGTACCACTTCTAGAACACATAAAGAATGTTCTTTAGTTCTGTTGCCCATTTCCAGGCACTGCACTTCCCCATGCTAGGAAAGCTCACATATTCCAATGAATCACATGCTTTTTCTTGTCTAATCACCAGATCCCTGACCTGGTGCAGCAGTAACGATTCACTTAAGCTATTTGTGATGGTAGGGCAGTGTCTGTAAATCTCTGCTGACTGTGCTGCAGCCTCATGGATTTACTCCAGGTCTGGAACTGTTCATTTTTTAAATGGAACCTTCTTCTTTGTTGATGTGACGTCTGTGAAGGTCACAGATGTGTCTGTGTGATGCCACATGAAAGAGACAGTACGAAGAGATATTGTTCAGCAAAACCCCAGACAGCTGATTCCAGCTGATGCAGAGAAACTCGCAGTACTGCTACACATGTCTCTCTCTCACCTCGTGCTGCTCCATCACTGCGAGGCATCGGCTGTAAATCTGAGTCCAGCCGAGAGGGACAGTTTTTTCAGCCCTGAAGAATTCTGCTGAGCTGGTCAGAAAACTGGAGTTTCAGTCCAAACTGTGGAACTGCCTTCTGTGATTTGGTCACAGGGCTCTTGAGAGCTGCTCATCAGGTTTGTTTCAATATTTCAGAGTGCTGGAGTTCTGTAAATCTGGAGAAAACAGAAATGGGACTAATGCTCAGAATATGGAAATTGCATCTTACTGAAATCCATGAAAGTGCCCATGGGCTGGAGAGCTCTGAGTAAGGCAGGGTCCCTGCTAACTCCAACTAGAGCTGTTATTCACTGTTTTCCTTTTTGAACAAGAGCTTTGTGTCTGTATAATTAAACATCTGGTTACTTGTTCACAGTGCAATGAATTCCCAAGACACAGCAGAGTAAACTTGGCAGTGATGTGCAGTAATCACAAGAATTACAGACTCCTTTAGGTTGGAAGGGACTTAAAGACCATTTTGTTCCACCCCCTGTCATGGGCAGAGACAACTTTCACTGTCCCAGGGTACTCCAAGCCCCGTCCAACCTGGCCTTGGACACTCCCAGGGATCCAGGGGCAGCCACAGCTTCTCTGGGCACCCTGTGCCAGGGGCATCCCCACCTTCCTAGGGAAGAATTTTGTCCCAGTGTCACATCTAACCCTGCCCTCTGTCAGTGGAAGGTCATTGTTAATTTGGAAATAATTTGGAAATAGTCAGGCGCTCCAGCAGTGGCTGGAGATGGGCAGGCAGCCCCGGGCAGGGCAGTGCTGCTCGCCCCCTGCTCTGGAGCATCTCTGCCCGCCGGGAGTCCTGCCGGGGGGACACGGAGCACCGGGCAGCGATGCCCATAGTGATGTCCGTGGGCTGCAGCAGCAGACCCAGCCCTGGGCTCCCCCTCAGCCTCTCGGTGCCAAAGGGAACCCAGGCGCTCAGCCCCAAATGATAAAGCGCTATTTTCGGGACCGGCGCTCCATGAAGAGGCGGCTCCGCCACCTGCGGAGCCGAGCGAGAAGTGCAGGGACACAGCTCATGGCAGGGGGAACGCAGCTCTGCCCCTCGTACACAGAACCCAGCTCCCTGCGGGCACTTCATGCCCATTTGAACCTTTCCTGTGCTCCGGCACCTGCCATGGGCCAGCCTGGGGGCTGTGCTGGGGGCTCAGAGGAACCACCCTTTCTCCCACAGAAACATTCCCAAATTTTGTAGCTGTTTGCAACCTGATGTTTTTATTTTCCCATCTATTTCCGTCAATTTCTTTCCATCCTGAGGAAGAAACCATCATCAGGTATTGGGAAGGAATTCCTGGCTGGGAGGGTGGGCAGCCCTGGCACAGGGTGCCCAGAGAAGCTGTGGCTGCCCCTGGATCCCTGGGAGTGTCCCAGGCCAGGTTGGACAGGACTTGGAGCACCCTGGGCTGGTGGGAGGTGTCCCTGCCCATGGCAGGGGTGGAACAAAATGGTCTTTAAATCCCTTCCAACCCAAAGCATTCTATACTTCTACAATCACAGAAAACGCCAGGTGAGGAAATGAGAACACAGAGTTTACTCCTGCAGTGAGAGCCCCAGTCCTGCTGCAGCCTCAGTCCAGCAATCCCCAACCACCACCACAGCAAATCCTCAAGTAATTTATTCAATAAATTTGGCCTCATTTTCCTGTCACAAATTGCCAGTATTCACTATTCACTTCATCACAAAGTAATTTCAGCAGACAATTCTTGATCTGAAGTTCACTTGTAGTTCATCTTCAGAATTAATTTCTTTTTGTTGGACACATTAATGGCATATTACTGGTAATGCTTCTAATGAGCCTTCCAGCATGAGCACTTGCATCTGCAATCAAAAAGAGGGTTTATGAAAATATTCTCCACTAGGTTAAAATTGATTTCCAAAAAAATGTCCAGTAAGTTGCTAAATATTCATGAGAAGTGGATATAAAATACCCCTTAGCAAACGTGAAATCAGCCACCCAAAGATTTTGGGTGCCATTTCTGAGTATTTTGGGGTTTGCCCTCCTCCCTCTGTGCCCCATGTTGTTCCATTGCTGTGTCCAGCACAGGGCAGATGCTCCAGCCATCGGCTGCTCCTGCTCAGCCTGCAGAGATACCTTGGGACAAATCCATTGCTCAGATGCATTTGCTGAGTGCTCCTCCCACCTCTGCTTCCCACTAACCTTCTAGGTTACACTTTACCTCTTAGCAGACTCATTTTGAAAAGTTTTTAATCTTTACCTACAATTTCTCATTAAAACTTGCCTACATTGACTTTTTAAGCCATTCTCTTGGAGATATTGACTTCTCTGTGTTAAACACATAGTGAGTTAATGAGCAGCTCTGCTTCTGTATTGAATCATCTTGACTTTTTTGATTCAAAATCAAATCAATAATCCCTTGATCAAGAACATGGAGTTGTCAGACAATAATATTTGTCATGCCTTTATTGAGAACAGATGTGTTTGGTGCCTCTGGGGGGATGCCAGGAACAAAGGCGGGGTTATTTTTGCCAGGGCCTTTGCCAGATATCTCTGAGCTCTGTGTCCACCAGTAAATAAAAGGCCTTATTTAACCGATGTAACCTGTGCCACTGCCTGCACAGGGGAAATCCCTGCTCCTACAGACAAAGGCAGAGCTGTCACTGACACCTGAGTCAGCAGGTGTGGGGTCAGGAGGGGTCCTTGGTGGCATCTCCACCTCCTTGAAGGCAACGCCGTGCCCTGTGCTGTGTTTTAGTAGGAACCTTTGGTGGTGGGTTTGTCTCCTGCCACCCCCACGTAAGGGCTGGTGTGGGTTGTGGGAGCTCAGTGGGGAGGGGATGTCTGGGGCAGCTCTGGGCTGTGGGGTCACCCTATGACCCAGCAGAGCTGGATAATCCTCCCCAGGCTGGAGGAGCAAAGCCCATGGATGTGGCCAAGGGAGGACTGTGTGACCAGGGCTGTGCAGGGACCTGCCCTGCCATTCCCAAGCTCCTCAGCACGGACACCCTGGTGCCACCCTCAGCCACAGGACAGCCTGTGCAACCAGCAGTGCATGCTGTCTGTCTCATTACCATTCTGTGCTGCAATACCACAGATTCCTCCCCTTGGAAGCCTGACTGGAAAAGCATCGCTGCCTTCCCTGGCTGCCGGCAGCCAGCAGGGAACTTTGCTCCAGCAAAAATAAAATCAGCTGGGCAAGTCTCTCCCTAATCCTCACTTATTCTTTGAAGCAGCCAGGGCTCGAAGGGATTTGCAGGATGTTTCTGAGGATGAAATAGTGGTGATTATCATTCATGCAGGGCTGCTCCTCGTGCATGTTTAATTCCAGTTACACAGAACGTTGGCCTGACGAAGGGGATGCACTGGGATCACAGGTGAGCAGGTAGTGTGGCTGGAGGACTGGGTCCTGCAGCCTGCAAATGCTTCCGGCCAGTTCTTGGAATCTTTTCTCTAGATTTCTTTGAAGAACAAATACATTTGCTTTAGATTTTTTATATGCCACCTGTAAAAGTAATGGGGCATCAGCCCTTCTGGGGCTTCTGGTTTATTTGCCCTTTCATTGCAAATTAATAATAAAGTTGTCAACATCTTTTTGTCACTTTAGTTTTATTAGTGCTGCATACAATTAGTGGCAAAGAATCAGTGTCCCCAGAGTTCTGACCTTCTAAAACACTGATGTCCAGGTAAGAGGAGGAAGCACACAGGAGTGAAGATGGGATGGATTACTCAGATTTATAACTATGGACACCACAGACACACTTAGAGAGTCAGAGAGACTCATGTAGAGATGATATCTGTGTTTGGAACACCTGAACTGAGTTAATCTGATCTTTCATTAAAAGTCTCTATTGAATTTATCCATTGATAATTAGTTGTGGACAAGAGCCAGCTCTGTCCCTGAGCAGGTTCTGTGCAGTGTGAGACTCGTGAAGGGGCTGAGGAAGGGGAGGAGAGCCCGTTCCTCTCTCAGCCTGTGCTGACTGTGCCCTGCTCACCATGCCAGTCCTGCATTCCAGGGGAATGTGCCAGGGGAAGCAGCTCACACCGACCACCAGCACACCTGAACAGGAGTGTCAGCTCTTTTATTCACTGCTGCTTTCTTAACAGGCTGCAGCCCCTCACAGGCAGGACCTGCTTCTGTTCTACTTCGTGTTTATTTATTCTCACTACATGTTAAATGCTAATAACAGGGAGCTTAAGGACAGACTCTGTTAGTTCCTATTCCTTGCTCACATTTCAATGTCTTCTCTTAGGCATTTTCCAAATTAGTTCTTTATTCTTTACCCAGTCATGATCAAACACGGATGTTTCATAGAGGAAACCCTGGAGCAGTGACCTGAGTCCTTTTTAAATCAATAGGAAAACTCCCAGAGAATTAAACCTAAACTAATCTCTACATGAACTCCCTCCTTAGTCTTAACCACAATTAGGGGTTGATTTACAGCCCGAAGGCTGAGATGTTTCACCTGCTCGAGTGGCTGCTCAGAACATGTCCTTGCTCCTTGCACAGGATGGTTTGATAGAGACACAACAGAGGATTTTTAAAATTAAAATATTTTAAAATACTTGTACAATTAGGTAAATTGTTTTTTCTTACTTATAATTTAACTTGTCTTATGGTTCACAAATACTTCTAACACACAGATAGTCAGAATTTTTTTCTCCGTTGCACAAGTGCAAATACATTTTTTTACTTTATTGGAACATGTGACCTTGCCACAGATCTTGCCACACATTTATGCAGGCAGCCCCTAGGAGAGATGTGTCAGAACTCAGCCAGGTCTCTGAATCTACTTGCAAGATGAGAATTTCCCTTTTATTTTGTGTGGTAGAAGAAACTGAAGATATCAGTTGAGGAAACTGAGGAAATCAATCAGCCACTGCTCAGACCCACCTTCTGAGAAGTCTGAATTCCACTGCAAAGAAACGAACATTAACCTAATCTACAAAATCAAGAAGGTGCTTCAGTTGAATGCATGAACTGGGCTTTTCCCTTTTACCTGAAGGGTCTCTGGAAGGACCAACGTGCCAGGTCAGCTACAGCTGTGCCTCCAGCACCTCAGTCCTCACCAGATGCCTCCTGGAGAGGTTTGGGAGAAGTGCTTCTCCTCTGCACACACTGATTGGAGGCAAACGATGCTGTATTTGGCAAAGTTACACAAGACATCTCTAACAGGACCATAAAGTAAAGCACAATATCCTCAGTATCAGGCTCCTCTTTTCATTCCTGGGTCATCCTTCTCCGTGTGATTTCTGCAGAAAGGAATTAATAGCAAATAGGAGAAAACCTTCTCTGAAATGACTGTTTTTGTTGCTCTGTGTGTATTCAACAAAAAAGCCTTGAATGTACCTGTTTGATGGACGATGTTTCATAGCAAAGATGAGAGGAACAATAATGTTGTGTGAGGTGGGACAAACACACAGAGTTTCCATTATGGAATACATGACAAGATCATTTCTTTTCCCTCAAAGGCACAGCTGAGAGAAGGCAGGCAGTGGGCACTGGCACACTTCGATGTGGGTGTAATGAATTCAGTGTCTCCTGGGATTTACAAGACCAAGTGATGCTGTTTGTTTATCCTGCTGCCCTTCTGGGGTCTGCAAATACAAAAAGAAATGGTGTTTCCTATAGGATCTGCACATTATGAAGTGTTGCAGTGTAATAGGGCTCAAACTAGAGATTCAGCCAGTGGGTGCTGGGGCTGCAATATCCATGTTATACATATTTGGGGGTTTTCACTCTGGATTACAGCTAATAGATGGACTAACACCTGCAAGTTGGAGCACAGAATAGATGCTGCTATGATGGAGCACATCATCTGGTTTAGTTTTATTGGAAAGAAATCACAGAATCATTGAGGTTGGAAAAGACCTCCCCAAATGCTGAGTCCAACCTTTGGCTGATCACCACCTTGTCACCCCGACCAGAGCACTGAGTGCCACATCCAGGCACTTCTGGAACACGTCCAGGGGTTTCTTTTGATCGTCTCCAGGGTGCTCAAAATCTACACTGTCTTTCAGAAACCAAAGGGGATTAAGGACTGGAAGATCCAGTCCAGAGGTGGTCCGATGTGAGTGAAATGGCAAATATGGTGCATGTGCTTGGTGCTTGGAAAGGGGAAGCACTGAGGGCTGACGACTGAAATCACTACCAGGCTGCAGGTTTGGCATTTAAACCTCAGGGGGAATGACAAGGATTTACCTCATCTGTTGCTGTTCAGATCTCAGTTGTGCTTTTGGGTTCCAGCTCCAGGCCAGGGTTAATCCCTCTCCTCCTCCAGGCAGTTTGCAGCCCCAGGCACTGGATCTCCCCCAGTCTGCCACACCAGAGCCTGAGCACCTGTATGGAGCATGCCAAGGAATAGCTGAGGGCTGCACACTGGGTCTGTGTGCCTGCTGGCACAGTGAGAAGGGTGTGTTTTAAGAACAGAGGCAACAGTGAGCTGTAATGCTTGTAAATATTTGTGTATATGGTATATTTCTTCCTCTTTCCCGCAATTGCTGCACCATGTTTTCCCAATACTCCCATTGTGTTTCCTTTGCAATAATGTGTTTATTTTTCTATATGCTGCATGTGAGGCAGTACTGAAGAACCCAAACCCCTGCAATGTCTCCACTTTGTCCTTGCCTGCAAGGCTGGGCTTGTCTTCCTTGCCTGCAGGGCTGTCCTCGCTGGTCCCTGTGGGTCCCTTCCAAGTGAGGCCATCCTTTGGCTCTGAGATCCCTGTTCCCTGCAGCCCCGCCGTGGTGCCCAGACCCCACCGGGTGGCACTGTGGTAAAACGCTTCATTCCATCCGCCTGCTGCAACACTGACCGAGTGCCCGCATAAGCATAAACGCCAAATTTTAAGGGCTCTTTAGAGTAAGGAAAATAGGTTGGATTTATGGGAAGAGTATTGATCTGTAATGGAACCGAGGATGCTATAAAGGGTATTTTAGAGGATTTGTCTGTTGCTACAACTCTGAAAAGTGCATTTAGTGCTAACTGACATACTTTTTCAAACTGTGTGAAGCTGTAGAGCTAATGATGAAAACCCAGGGTCAGTACAGTATTTATGAATAAACCCTCATTACTCGATGGAAAAGCCCGGGACACCACTTGGGTTAGAAACTCAGCACTGCAGGCAACTATGCACAGGCTGGGTTACATAACCCTTCCATGTCCAGACACGAGGGAAGGGGCAAACCTGTGAGGATTGGCTCAGGGATCACCCCAAGCTGCTTTGTGTCCTAGGACTGACACATCAGTGTCAGTGATTTAGTCCATTTTAGTCCAGTTCTGTTCTGTACTTCTCAGGACTGAAAGCAAACCCACTTGTTTTTAGATGCAAACCCTCTTTTAAAAGCAGTAATGTTAACAGGAGACATCTGAAATTCTGCACCACTGATACACGTTCACAACAGCAGGATAATGAAAGTCAGTGCTTGTACAGTATCTCTCAATCACAGGATTCCAGAAGGACTTTTCAGATAATGCCCTGCAGAAGCTTTTGGAGCTGAAATACAAAACAGCTGGTCCAGGACAGTTGAAAAATTCCATTTTAATTCCAGTTCTGCTCTCACCTGTAGCCACTGGACTGGTTTGTCTCCCTGAGTTAAACTAAGCCCTTTGTTTACTTTTGGTCCTTGAAAAGAATAGATAAATAAATTATGATAGTTTTGTCCAGCACCTGTTGCAGAGACCAAGTTCATGTGCCCTGTCTGGCACACAGTGAATGAGGCTGGGCTTCCAGATGACACAAAACCCCATCACAAACACTGTTACAGGGTACTGTGGGACATCTGGAATTTCCAGATAAGTGTTAAAAGGCTTCATAGCTTTGACAAGACCTGAGCATCTGAGTAACCCTGAATAGATTTAGTAACCCGATGAGTGGCAGTAGAAACAATCCCCAAACCTCTTCTCTTTGTTCACAAAGTCTCAGAAATAGGCATGTGATATAGATTGTTTTCTCCCCATCAGCAAGAGGTGCTCAAAGCTCAGGCATGGTATTTGACAACACTTGGGTGTTTTCTTGGAAGTTGCGAGGTAAACCTTCCAGGTCAGATACAAACAACCTTATTTGGATAACAGAGACAGAAGAACACAAAGTTGTGGCAGAAGAACACAAAGTTGTGGCAGAAGCACAGAAGCCTCTGAAATCTTTTGAGAACTTGCCTATTGCTCTGTGCTGCCAAGCCACGATGTGTCTGAAAGCAGATGGAGGATAAGAGAGAAAGAGTTGCCTAGGAAGGAATGGGAGGGGGAAGAAAGGAAGCTTCACTGTGAGGAGCAGGACAGAATAGGAGTTATGTAAGCAAAACAGGCAGAAAACAAAAATAATGAAGAAAAGAATAGGCTGGCAAACTTTGCCAGAGCTGCGAAATGTTTCTGTTTACATCTATTCTATTCCTGGTGATTCACAGAAATGACAGTAGGGAGATGTAAATCCCTCTGTCCACCCTGCATGGCTCACAGCTCTGGAATACAATGTACAAAGCCAGCAGCACCTGGCTGCTTCAGCAGAGACCGTCCCACGGACAGCAGAGTGACCCCTCTGCTTCCCAAGGCGTTTTCCATCATGTGGATGGACAGCAGAGCCGGCTGGGGCTGACAGCGCGTGGCTTTCGGTGACACTGTCCCCATCATCTCCAGAATTGCTCAGATTGCTGTTAGTACCTCAAGCAGTGATGCTCTATCCCATCAGACAGCAAACCGAATGAATTTGGCTTTTCTGGCCATTTCCCCTCACCGCCTCATTTTTAATGTGCTCGAGGCCATTCAGGGAACGTGCTGAGGGCAGGAGCTGCTTCAATCGCGTCTCCTCTGCTGCCGCTGCCTTTGAGGCGAGAGGAAAGTCATCTTCCTCATGTCCTTTTACATCTTGTACGTCGTGAATCTCCACAGCACCGCTTTAGAGAACAGCATATTCTTTGCCTTTGTGTTGTCAATGCCGAGACGCCTCGTTCTGCTTCAGGGGGTTTTGCCAGGGGCCTCTCGAGGGAGGTGTTTCCACTCTTGTTCCTGCAAACCATGCCAGCAACAGCTGGGGAATGTGAGTTTGAAGTCAGAGGGAGGACCACAGCAGCAGCGAAAGATTCACTTGTGCCAGTTCCTAGCGGTATCACCTAAAGGATTTAAATTTCCCTTAATTACTTAAAAATCTTGGTGGTTACTAAAGGACTGTGGTGGTAGTCAGTCAAAGGTTGGACTATGATCTTGTAGATCTTTCCAAACCTTAATCATTCTATTATTCTATGATTCTAAAATCATAAATTGATCTTCAGAATTACTTCTAATTATATACATCATGTACAGCCCTTTTCTTGGCAGAGCCATCCATCCAGATCCTGCTGCATATCAGAGCCTGAGTTTAATTCTTTGTGAATTTCCATGGGATTCATGAAGGGGAGAAAATCTTAGCACAGCATCCTTTCTGGGAGTAACTTAGGCAGCCTCAGGAACTTCAAATGGATTAAAAAGTCTTCCTGTGAATTTTGAACATGTATGTTTTTGATTTAGCTGAAACATATATTGAAGGAGAACCTGGGATTGGGTGCCAGCGCTCCCTGGGATGGGGACAGAGATCTGCTGTCAAACATCAGCAGCTCAGTGAGAACACAGGGCCAGAGATCTTCTCCCCAAAGCTCCTCTTTGTTCCCAGATATTAACGGTGCTTACAGATTTAAGGGATAGAGACTCATGAGATACATTTGGGTTTGTTCTGTAGTATTCAGTCCTTTCTTTTCTCTTATACTTGTCAATTCCTTTTCCACCTTCTATGACCAGGCTCTTCAAACAGCACTTACATCCTGAGCTGGTGCAGCTGTGAGGAAAATGGAAGACAAGCATCTTGGCAAGGCTTAAAGAAAATGTCCACGTGACAGAGTTGTACTGCTTGTAATTACAACTCTGTGTAGCTGCACACTTAGTTGTGTTCTGAGATGTTCTGCTGCCAGACCTGTGCCTGCTGAGCAGAGATGAACAGAGCTGAGCAGAGCTGATTTAAAGATATTTACTTAAGCAAGTTACTTGTATGTGAGCACACTTTGGGGGATAGTTATTCACAAGGCCTTTAACGGAGTCTAAAGGCTGCAGTCACTTAAATCCTCTTGAAATTCAGTAGCTATTGGGTCCTTCTGTGAATTCAAATAAAGCTTGAACTTGTCTTTACATTTTATCTCCTCTTCTATTTAAAATGGAACAGCAGCATTTGACCTTGTGGATCATAAACCCTCTTGGGTCGATGTGAATCTGCAGCACATCCTTTACTGTCCCTGAACTTGCTGTTGTTTGCTGAACCCTGGAAGGCTTGTAGCCAGGACTATTTTAATCTCTTCCTCCAAAGAAACTTCTTCATACCCCAGAGACACCTTTTCCTTGGGGCTTTTACGTTGTCTGGACAATGTGATGCTACTGGGAGAGCTGAAGCTTCAGCAAGCTGAGGGTTTCCTCAGGAAGGTGTCACTGCTCCCCAGCTCAGCCTCCCCCCTGTCCCTGGGGTGCTGCCTGTCACACACTGGCAGCCAGGAGAGCAGCAATTTTCTGCTCTCCCCTTGCAGATGCCATGACAGTAGGTACTTCCAAAGTGGAAGACTCACATAATTCCATCCATTCCATTCCATTCCATTCCATTCCATTCCATTCCATTCCATTCCATTCCATTCCATTCCATTCCATTCCATTCCCTAATGTCTTTTCCAATACTATTGTTCTGCCTTCTTCCAGCATGCCAGTTCTCCTCTGCCTCTTACAAGTTTAACTGAAGATCAGGATCATAAAGAGATCTCAAAATCAAAGAGATCCAGCTGTCAGGATTCCCAGACGTGTCTGTGTTTCCGTTCCCATTATAGGACCCATCTGCTGAGGTTGTGACTGCCAAGGGCAGTGAGTATTACCCAGGGGTTTGGGGAGCACAGGGCTGTACTTGGGCTGGAGGTTGTGATAGTCTGGTATTTATTGATGTACTTATTGATTTTTGTATTTATTGATGGAACCAGCATGAAAAGGGTCCCCATGTTCAGTTTTACTACATTTTGATACACAAGCTGTGACTGTAGAAGTAATTCCTCAGGTGAGAGGGGCAACTTTTGTAACTTTTCAGCTTAAACTGCCAGTGGATGAGATCACTGATCTGGGATATGTCAGGCACCAGTAGCTTCAGTTGAAGACACATAAATTGCATGGAAAAGCTCTTACTGACCACAATGAGGTTTGGGCAAAGATCCATCAGATAATGCTGAGATAAAAATATCCACTGGCTGTTTGGGACTTGAGCCCCGTTTCACCCAGGGACTCAGGGACCAGGCAGAGTTCCCCATCCCCTGGGCTGTGCTTTCCTTGCCCAGTTCAGTTTCAGCCTGTGTTCCATGCAATATGAATACTGGTGTCACAGCTCAATTTAATGATAGATATCCAGTTACATAACTCCACTCTCTTGAAGGACTTACTCTTTCTCTGTTAATGACTTTATAAGCAGAGACTGTGACCCTGAGGGCTGGGAAGTGCACCTGTGGCCAGGGGAAAACAGTATGAGAGCTTGTTCTGGAGAGATGAGTCTCCAAGAGACTTGAGTGAAATGATGGCATTTATGCATCACACATACAGACATTTCATGCAGGAGCATGGAGCAATTATCCCTTTCCCACAGGATTTCCTGTGCTTCATCTACAACATTGAATTGTAAATTTAATTTTAAAAATCTAAGGCTTTTTCACCTTAATATTAAAAATTAACCTTCCCTCTCCATTGTAGTTACAGGGGCAGTAATGTTAGGGATTCTGCTAGGAAAAGCAGATCTGCCTATTGGAGATCCAGGAATCTGGTTCTGCTCATGGTGTTCATGCAGCAAACCTGGTGGGTTTCATGAAGGGGATTTTCTTCCTCCCTTCTGGAAGGTGAAGAATATGACTGGTTCCCTTATCTACTGGATGTTTCCTGCCTCAGGCAAAAAAATATTGAGCCTTTTATTTTTTTTCAGCTGTGAAAAGACTTAACTATTCGATAAAAGATGTTCATAACTGACAACTAGAAGGAGAGGCTATCCCTACAAAAGCACATACCAAACATTTCAGCTTAGGGAGTGCTGTTAGAAACTGTAAGTTTCCAGTGAGGCCTGAGTGTGAAAGGAAAAAAAGGCTAATTATTAAATTTATATTAATGATTTCAATAAACTATCCAGTTATTTCATTCACCATTTCTACCCTTTGTAATTCAGAGCCAGATGGGAAATACGCAGTTCACATTCAATTCACTGCTCATTGCAGCTGGTGGCTGATACTTTGCAAGGGCAGAATCAGGTTTTGATGAAAACAGGTTTTTTTGCACACAAATGTGTTACTTCCACAGAACTGTGGAGCCCAGTAACCAGACAGGTCTTCAGCACAAGCAGAGCTTGTTGTCAGCACTTCCTGACCTGATCACAGGTGAAATATGATGAAATGACTTCATTTGCTGCAGACAGCTTGGGATTTCTTGATTGATTTATTTATTGCTTTGCCACTGTACTGCTGGTGATCACTGCCTGTTCACTTCCAAAGGGAGGTGCACAGGGATTTGAAATAAACCTTGGAACCAATAACACTGATATCCTTTCTCCAGAACCATTCTTTATTGGAGTCAATAGGGGAGAAAAGATATAACTGCAGGTCACTGTACTCAAGTTGATCCACCTCAGTGCTGACCAGGCACCATCATCCACCTGCTCCAGGGTAGCCCATGCAAAATCATGGGTGGATACCATTCCTGGGATATCTGGAAGATGTTTTCTGCACTAGAGCAGCTACTATCACATTGTCACCACTTAACTCAGTCACTGACAGTCTCAGAACTGGGGAAAACCAGCCTGGCCCTGCAGCACCCCCCAAGCTGGTGCCTCTAACCCCCAGCACTGTGCTGAGCTATGGAGTTAAACTTGGTATTTTAAGTGCTGCAGTTTCAGGCAACACCTGCCATCCCAGTAAGCCCACCATGGGTTTATCCTAATGCAGTGCCTGGTGCTCCCCCTCCCTGCTACACCTGTGCTGGACCTCCAGCCATCCCTGCAGGTGGAACTGCCCTCCAGCCCGGGGCACAGGTGGGTGGCAGTGCTAGGGGGGTTGGTTTTGGCAGTGCTGAGCAGCCCTGCCCAGGGTGGGGCTTTCTGGGGGTGGAGGGATAAAACCCCACCAGCACTTGGTGGGACCTCCTTTGTCTGGGCAGTGAGGGGAGCACAGTGCAGTGTCCTTCAGCCCTGTGCTTGTCTCACCTGTGCTGGGGTCTCACCCTCCCCATGTACCGTGGTGGCCAAAGTGACCTGCTCTGGACAGCCCATCCTGAGCACAGAGGAGCCACTGGAGCCAGAGGGGAGGTAGGTCATGCTGTCTTGGTGGCATGTTGCTGTTGGTGCTGAGCACGCAGCACCTCCAGGGATGAACCCCAGTGTGTGGTGGGCAGCTCTGGGAGCCTCAGGTGGCTCTGTACCCTGTGTGGGGTGATGGTAAAAGGATGGGAGGGGTGAGGCACTGGCCCAGGTTGTCCAGAGTATTTTTTACAGGCATGGTTTTCACTCTGGACACAAACCTCTTCCAAAGAGCATTATTGTGCAGAGTAATAAACTTGTATCTGTTAAAGCAAGAGCCAGAGCATTCAGAGTGCTTCCTAACTGAACTGCAGGGCTTCCCAGGAGGTTTCTTAAGAGCAACTTGGGATTTCTTGCAGCACCTGGAGGAAGAAGGAAAGCAAATGTCTCTACACATAAAATCTTGCAAGAGGGAGTCAGTGACTTGGGAGTATAATCCCTGCTCCCACCTAGGAAGTGAGAAGACAAAGGCAAACTGCTGTGGGATGTGAATGCAGGTCTTGGCAAACGGCAAAATTTTTTCCATTATCCTGGCCTGTAGATGAGCCTCAGGAAACAATGAAGTGGGAAAAAGGTATAGATATCAGAGTTCTTGTTCCCAGTGCTTGAAAAGCCCCCAGGGAGAAGTAATTGGAAAATACTTCAGATCGTTTTGTTATAAGGCAGCCACCTTCTGCTTTAAAATTGTAGTGCAATAATTTTCTTTATTGATGTGCAGAATCTTGGTGAATTTAAAAAACATTGGTAAAGAGCAGTTGGGCAGGGTTCTGTTTTCAGTGGGAGTGTTGATGTAGCTGTTGCCTGGAATGCAGTGTGGAATATCACAGCAGGCTGCTGCAGCATTCCTGCCTCTTGGACAAACAGCACAGAGCTTCCATGTTAATAGGCAGGTACTGAAGGAATTGTAAGAAATCCTGCATATTTCTGGCAGGGAAAAGGGGTGAGTAACAGTGGCTGCACATGGGAGGAGGGGGTTACAGTGCTGCCTCCAGCTGATGTGAAAAAAATCTCCAGAAGGCAGAACTTCCTTGGAGAACTAGAAGCAGACACCATTCTGACCTCTGCCATGACTGAGGAGCACTGGGACATTGAGGGTGGTAAATGGTATTTAACTGGTCTCTCCTTTTTCATACTGGGCTGTTCTCAGTGCCCAAGAGGAATTATTTGGCTGGAATTATCTGTGCTGTGATGTGTAGTTGATGTCACAAGATTTTTAAAGGATAGTGACAGAAAACTTTTTTTTGTATGTTATTTGATCTTGAACTCCCAAGAGATGCAGGAGGAGTGTGTAGGCTGAGAGCACAGAAAGGTCATGCTTTACACTGTTTTACATGAAAGGGAGGGCAAAAGCTGCTCCTACGTCAGGGACCATGATGTAGCTGTGAAACTTGAGAGCTCTGTGGTGTTTCTCACAGATACTGTGTCCTGATGTAAATTCTTGCAGTACTTGAGTGAGTTCATCATCAAATTGGATAAATGATGAGAATGTTTACACGTGTTTTTTAAATACCTGTGTCTCATGGCTTGGTAAATAACACACATTGGTGAATGTTTCCACGGGCAGCACGTTAATGTCAAAGCAGATATTGCTTCGTTTTCCAAAGTTCTGTCCTTAATCTGCTCACTGTGTTTCATTACCACCTCTAGGTCATTAGTGAAGTGACACCCAAGGGGGAAGAGAGAAATCAAATGACAGTGTAGGTGATGTCTGACATTAGCCAAATGTCAGGCTTTCTGATGGAGGCATCAAAATTAATCTGAAAATGTTACACCATTTTAGTCATTTTCCTAAGAGATTGAAAATACGAGAGGCAGGCTGATGACATTTTGATTATAGTCTCAAATTGCAAAGACCTTGCAGAACACACCTTCTTCTCTCACGTAATTAAAACCTGCTGTCACCTTGATCTTTATTACATTTTTCCATGTCCTGGCAGGCCTCTTGAGTTCTGTGTGCTATTGATCCTTGTTGTTTTAGCAAATTCAACATGTCAATATTGCTCAGATGAGCAAATGGCTCTTGCATTTTGTAAAGACGAGAAAAACATGTGATAGAAGCAGCATGGTAAGATTATCAAGTCACTGGCACCCAAACAGGTGCAAGACTCTGAATTCAAGTCATGGCTCATCAAAAAGGTTGAAGCCTCAGGGTGGTTCCAGGCTCTCCTTAGGGCCAGGTATGCCATTTGTAAGGACAGCACACCTCTAACAGCCAGTGTGTAAAGTAAGAGGATTTCTAAAGTAGGGGGTGGATCAACCACGGACTGCAAGTCTAATTTTGGGCAGTAAGTTCTGCTGCAAAGGGAAACAAGGGAGACTGTGCCAAGGGGTTTTTCTGGACTGTCTTACCCTAAAGATTTGCATGAGGTTCCCTGTCAATAGGTTTTATTTGCTGGTGTTTCTCCTGACAAATGCCTTTTGAAAAGTAAGTGGTGTTTAATTCAGCTGTGCTCCAATTTGCATTGCCTTAATGCAGAACAGATGCTCTGATATCACCAGTGGCAATGAGGGAAGCTCAGTCCAGAGTTTTCTCAAGGAAACTAAAATGTTATGGAAGACAAATGCCCAGACAGGAAAAATCCCCTAACACTTCTAAAGCAATCAAGGGGAAAATTATGCAGATATTTGGACTTTACATTTTAATGAGACCCTTTGGAAACCTTATGTGCATTTGCTTTTCCTTTCCTAGGCTTAGAAGGGACAAAACAATGACTGTAAATTTGGCATTAATATCAGTGAAGAAAAGGTTTATGTTCAGTATTAAATTCCTTTGCAGATACCCTCTGCATACAGTGAATAAGTAGAAATAGATTTAAGAAACACTGTAAAATTAAACTTTATAAGATTACTTTTTTATGAAATATGCAGTAGCTGCCACATAGAATAAATGTATGTTTTTCATTATATTTTTATTATGCATTTAAAGCACATTAAGGAGCAAACAACCATCAAAGAAAAAAAAACTTATTAGATTTAGCAAGTAATCGTATTGGTTTTATGTATGGTTATATTTCTTGAAAGCAGGGAAAGATGCATGTCAGATGTCCTTTCAGGCTATTCTGTGAACCATTGTTCTTTGGGAGAACAATATTAATGGCTGGTTTGCTCTGTTCCTGCTCTATCGCAGCAGCATTTTGTCTTTTTTATTACAGTTTCTCCTAAGTGTGCCATTACAGCTGGAGCAACCAGGAGAGCATCTGGAGAAACGGATGGCTTTGGGTTTTGTTTCTAAATGGGCCTTAGTTTGTGTATGAGCTTCTAAGTTGCTTAAACATTCAGGCAGACATTTGTGGTTGTGGGAGTGGTGTTGAGTTGTTCCTCATTGTCCTCCAGAAACAAAATCTGTGCTGTTGTAGGAGGAATTTGGTGACTAACTTTGTTCTGGAATATTTAGGGATCCAAGACTGGTTTTATCTTTCAATTTCTCTTCAGTGGATAATGTTATTTGTCATCTGTTCGTCAGTATTTAATCTGCCTCAGATTTTGGTCTCTCCCAGACAAACCTCCATAGATTTTCTTCCTGCCTGTCCCCCAGCTCTGACTGGCTGTGCCTCCCAGCTGAGCTCTGTAGCTCCAGGACACCCCCCTGCCTTGCCTGCAGTCACTGGGACTGTGGAAGCTGTGTGTGGATGTTCAGGTTGTGTGAACTATCCTGTTGAGGTCTAGTCCTTGGCTGTTGCTTTGGAAAATTAAGGTTATTTGTCTGCTCAGGAGAGTTCTGGAGGCACCTCCTGAGGTGTGTTTGGAAGTCCAGCACATCAGACTGGCCTGGGCTCAGGAGATGTGTTGGTGAGGGGTGTTTCATCAGTGCTTGTGTATTTCTGAGTCTCTGCTCAGTGAAGCCTTTCAAAGGATGGCATCTGCAAATGCTGCTCTGAGAGGTTTGGAAACCTAGACTGGGCCAGGCTGGCAGGGGCCACAGGGGGTACCTGGTCCCACCTCCTGCTCCAGCAGGACTGTCCCAGAGCACGTGGCACAGGGTTGTGTCCAGGTGGGTCTGGAATAGCCCCACTGAGGAGGCTCCACACCCTCTCTGGGCAGCCTGTTCAGAGCTCAGTCACTGCACAGCAAAGCAGTTCTGCCTCTGTTCAGGTGGGACTTCCTGGGCATCAGTTCCTGTGCCATGGCTGGGCACCCCTGAGCAGAGCCTGGTCCCTGCAGACATGGCTGAGGTCCCCTCTGTGACCCCTCCTGAGGCTGAACAGCTCCCTCAGCCTCCCCTCACAGAGATGCTCTGATGCTGTCCCTGTCTTTGTAGCAAAGTGCCATAAGCAAGCTGCCCTTCAGTGCTTTCGACCCTGGTTTTACACATCTCAAGCAGGGCTGCCAGACATGGGTCTTCTTGTAGGGTCTGAAGACTCCCTAGTTCAGACCCTCTGACCAGAAGGGCAGAGGAGACTTTGGGATGGCAAAGTGACCTGCCAAATGTGGCCAAGTCTGAACTTGCTTCTCTACACTTGTCAGGGGTTTTACGGGCTGGGTGCAAGATGGGCAGTGTATTTGTGTGAGTCTGTGTCTGTGCTTGAAGGAATTCGGGCTGGTTGGCCTTGGTAATGCCATTGCTGTAAAGTTAATGTGGGTAATGAATGGGCACTTTAATGGAGCCGCCGAAAGCCAAAAGGGCAATGCTTGTTTTCATGCTGAATCACTCCAGTAAATTTAGCAATGAGACTTGACATTCTCTGCCTAATAAGAGCAATTTTTATGCTCAAATTGTGACTCTCTTTCTCTAAAGGAAAACTAACATTAAGCAGTAGTGTATGGCTTCAGCAGCGGCGCACTCTCCATAAATGTCAGGGTATTTAGTCATTCAGCTGACAAATGTCACTTCAGAAGCAAATTATTTCTTTTTGTGGCAACCTGATATATAGGTGTACAACAGTCGTTTTTTAAAAAACATGGATTTCTTTTCAGGAACAATTATTTAATTAAAGATTCATTTCTGTGAGTATTTTGGAGGTTCCATATTTGCATATCACCTGTTATTGGAGCAACATCCCTGAATTTCTTCTTCATGGAAGGTCCTTGCACAACTTTTCTGTTGTGTATTAAATATAAGTTTACTAATCCCTATATTATTGTAGGAAAACTAATTAAGAGTATTCAGCAGTAGTGATCTGGGGCACACTAGAGAAGATAAGGCTCTGGTGCTCCAGGCATTGATGCAGCTGGAAACTGCACTTTAAAGCATGAGGAAGAGGAGGAGGTTTGCTGTTCCTCAGCAGGTGAGGGATGTGGTACCACTGTTGGCTGCTGACAGTTTAACTGAGAGCTCTGTGAAAGCCAGATCAATTTTTTTATTGGTCTGATGCAAAAATTCTTGTGCATCATTCAATGAAATTATCTCAGAGTTGAACTACGAGGTTACACAGCTTTTATGACCCATTGAATGCTTTGTGTAGCATTTAATGTGGTGTGAGCCCAAATTAACAATAAAGCATCTACAGCACTGAAGCAATAAGTTATGAATGTATTCAAAACATGAAAGACAGCCCCAAAAAGCTATAAGACAAACAGTAAAAAAACACCAATATATTAATGAATACAGGAATTCTTCCTAAAGCACCAGTAAGGGAATTTGCTTTCTATATTTGTCTGTATTTTGGCCACCATTCTGCTAGAAAAGCAGTGCTGCTTCCTGACACCTTCCTTCCATGTGACTTCTGTGCTTTATTATAATATTTAATCAAAATATTAGGATATTGGGAAGAAATCCACCCCTATGAGGGCGGTGAGGCCCTGGCACAGGGTGCCCAGAGAAGCTGTGGCTGCCCCAGCCCTGGGAGTGTCCAAAGCCAGGCTGGATGGGAATTGGAGCACCCTGGGCTGGTGGAAGGTGTCCCTGCCCATGGCAGGGGTGGCACTGGATGGGCTTTGAGGTCCCCTCTAACCCAAACCAGTCTGTGACTCTGTGAAAAATCTGTGTCTAATTGCATTAAGCTGTTTCTAGAAGTGTGTGGAGAAATGACCAGTGCCTTTGCAGTGGGACATTTGCTCCTGTCCTCAATCACTCCTGGGGCTGCATCATTTGGGAGTTTAACCAAAGATAAAGGCAGTCCTTTGCTTCTGGTCTCAAAGAACATGTGCTGTAAGAGCAAGAAATGCCAAAGAAAGATTAAAAAAACCCTACAGAAACAGGCATAGCACTGTTTATAATAGTGAATTGTTAACTATTTTTTCATTATTATAAAATCTAAGGAGATTCCCTGTTTATTTGCATGAAGGAACAGTAATGGTGGGAGGAAATTAATTTATGAATTCAGAGATAAAAGCCTGCTTAGCTTGAATGATGGGAGACACCTGAGTGAAGGCAGCAGTGTCCAGCTGGCTTGGAAAAGGATCATCCAAGTGCTGCCTCTCCAGCAGGGTAAGGAATGGGCACTTCCTACAGCACCCCCTTCCAGAATAACTTCTTTATTTTGCTGAAGATTCAGCTGAGACAAGCGAGCCTGGTTTGAGGCACTGAGATTTCATATAATTTTGGGCTGATGAAGAATTGGAAAAGGATTCTCTCAGTAGAATAACAATGGCTTGGGTTTTATTTCCAAATCAATGTGATCATCTGATAGACACTGTTTATTTAAGCATAATTTCACTTTAGGTAGCAGCCACCCCTCAGGAGGTCTCAGCCATCAAATAGAGGCAGAAAATGTGATCCAGGTTTATATAAATAATGTCTGGTGTTTGTTTTCTGTCCCAGAGGGTTGGGATAGAGCAGGTGTGTGCCTTTGTAGAAATACTAAAAGATTTATTGAGTAATGGCTTTAAAATTTAATCTGTGTGGTGTGTTTCCTGCAAATGAACTTCCTCCTGCCGTGGAATGGATCCTGTTTCCTTGTCCCTGCTCAGGGATGAGCTTGTGCTGTGTTTGACAGGACTGATGCTGGAGATGTGACAATGACTCGTTGTACTTGTTGAGTAACACAGCCTGGAGTAGCACCCGGCCAATCTATACAGGCTTTTATGTTCCTTTTATGGTTTGCTTCAGGATTCCTGTCACTATTTTCCTGTACTGTCTGTATTTTTATATGTAACTTTCTTGAGTAATTTAAATTAATGTTCAGGCAATTACCATGCCCTTCATGTAGTTAGGGTACATGTGTAATTGTGTCACTTGGACAGTTAATTGCAGTGTTTAATGATTATATATCAATTTCCTTATTAAGCATAATGAATTAAATGACTGTCATGTGCATGGGCAATTTTGAAGGACCAGCTTCTCAAACAGTGCTTTTGCCAGCAGGAATAAACATGACAGGAAATGTTTGAACTGCATTGCAAGGTGTTTTCAAACTGCCTTTGAGAGGTTTACATCAAAGATGGAAACTGACTTTTGAATGAGGTAAGTAAAAGAAAGTCTTCAATGTCAGGATTTTGAGGTTTAGCTATTTTAGCTATTACCTGTTTTAAACCTTTAACCCTAAGAGAAGGCTGAATAGATGAATTGTTTAAATGAGAAGATGGCAGTGCCTGTTCCCTGTACAGGGGGCTGCTGTGTGGGCACTGCTGCTGCCCAGGGCAATGGGTTTGGGTTGGTGTCCTGGGGTAGTGCCAGCTTCCACCCAGAGGATGCCCCTTCTGGACTGGAGGAGTGTGAGGTGCAGTTGATTGAAGATGTGGCTGCCAGAGATTGGAAGCTCAGCCAGTAACTGGTTTGATTTTGCTGCTCTTGGTGGGTGCTGTTGCCTGGAATGAGGGCAAAATGCATGGCTGGCTTTGGATGAGCAGGCAATGGGTCTGTGTCCTAAGCTAATGGTGGGGCATGTTTAAGGAGTTTAAAGACTCCCAACAAGTGTAAGCAAGGAGAAGAAACGCTAAAGCCATGACTGAGAAGAACTGTGAGCTGAGATGCTGTACAGAAGCATCAGCAAAGGAAGCTGAGACATCAGTGGAGGGAGAGTGATTGGTAATGTCAAAAACAATGGGAAGGTGAGAGGGAGGGGCCGGAGGAGTCATGTGCAGAAACTTCATGGAAAGGAATGTTTTCTTATTATTCCCTTAACTTTATTAGCTGTAGCATTTCCAAAAGGTTAAGTTGAATTGTAGAAATGAAGACTAATGGTATTTGTTGTAGACTTGAAAAGTGAACTGCTCTGATAAAGAATTCATGTCCTGTTTTCCTTGGTTTGCTGTTCTTATGCAGATGATGCATTGTGTAACACTTGCTAATGCTGAAATACTTTATAATTGTGATACCTGGTGAGATAATTTCTTTTTTTGGAGGGCTGCTATTATTAGTTATTCCCTGAATGCTCCCCAGAATGAGTTTGTGCTCAGTTATGTTGGTTTAGGGGTGCACATGAAGTAGCCCAGTGTGACACCTGCTTGGAAGCTGCTGGGGCCACATCAGTCACTGCAAGGAGAGCATCTCTGAGCAAGGCCAGCACAGAACTTACCATTGCCTCTGGTCTTTGTTTCTGACCCTTGAAATCCAGGTTTCTGTTTGTTCAGAGCTGGGGCTAATTGAGGGAAGGTGGACTTTTTTTGGCTTGGATCCCTTTGGGGCAGGAATTCCTTCCCCACCATGTGGGATGGGATACCTACACCTCATTGGAAGAGTGGTGTGGCCTCACTGCTCTTGCTTCTCCACGGGGACCTGGTGAGTAAAGCCAGAGGGTGACCTGGTCCTCCTCGGGCTGTGAGGGGGCATCAGCCCTTGGTGCCTCCTGGATCTGACTGAAGGCTCCTGGCTGGAGCAGTGGGCTTTGTAATTGTCCAAATTCCCCTTGTGTGAAACTGTGGCAGCCACCTCTCCAAAGCCTTTGGCTTGTGCTCCAGCAAAGAGCAGAGTTTTGTGCTGAGCCTGGTGGGGAAGGACCACTTTTTCTCAGCATTTGAGAACCTCTCTGGCCTAAATGGGATGGAAGATATTGATCCATAACTCATTCTCGTTTGAATGTTATTTTAAGATTTTTTCTAAAGCTGAGTGAAAGGTTTCATTTTCCTTTATTCCTTTAGTTACCCAAAGTTGGAGGTGTCATTTAGTGCCTTGCAGCCCCTGACAGCCCTTGGTGTGCCTGGCTGTGTGCAGAGGAGCAGTCCTTTGCTCCAGTCAGCCTGCAGTCGAATGGCAGGATGGATGTGCAGTAGTGGGAGGAATAGAACCCATAAGCAGGATGAATAATGTAGAGTCAGAATAACCTCACTGTCTTCAAGCATTCAGAGAATCACAAAATCAACCACGTGCCTAAAAGCCATACGTGGTGGGGGTAAGTGCTGTTCTAAACAGAGCTAAATACTGCACCTCTCTGCTTTGGGGACTGACACCTCCAGGCTCGGGCTCACAGGGTGGAGTTTCAGGCTGGGTGTCTTTTTGGCTTTAGTTTGACAGAGCATGTTTGAGAAGGTTCCCACTGTGTGTGTGCTGGGTGGGCAACTGGCCTGAAAAAGCTGCTTTGAATTAATGGTGCCAAAGTGTTTAGAGGGGTATGACACATGTTGTATGATTAAGGTGAAGTAGCTAAACCTGTCACCTGTGCTAAGCTGCTGTTCCAGACCCTTTGTGTGCTCTATACTGTCCTATTACCTGCTGTTTTGGGCTGGAAAAGTTTGAAATTATTCATCCAAATATTGAGTCTACAGACACCCCCCTCCACCCAGGACCTTATGCACGCAGGGCACCAAAGGATTCCAGGGCTGTTTGTGTGATCTCTGAGGACAACAAAGCAGAAGGAAAGGAAGTATTTTGTGTTGCTTTAGAAGCCAAAATATGAATGAATTTTATTCTGCCTCAGGATCAGGTTGCAAAGTAGTTACTAGAGACTTCTGTGCATATTATAGACACAGATTTGACAGGATTTTCTTTTCCCCATGGAACTTAGAGTAAATAGAGCTAAATTGTCTCATCTGTTTTCTGTTTATTAACTGGGACTGTATCAAACTAAGTGCTTCCAGTATTGCTGTGAGATGGGGATATAATCACTACACTGTATTTAATTATTTCCCTGCCAATATGAGCTCACAGGCAGGTGTGACTTGAGGAATTTGCTGGCCCTGTGCTTGACCACACGTGTGTGTTTGTGCAGAGATGCTGTTCAGGGCATAGCCTGGAAATACCTGCTGGAAAGCTTTTATTCCTCTTGGTACTTCTTGTCTCTCACCTACAGCTTTGGTACAACCCAATCCTTCATGACCAGTTAATTGGGGCAACACAATCCCTTTGACCAGTTAAATGTTTTCTGTGCAGAGAAGCTTTTTCTGAAACAAAAAATGGATATTGGTGTAAATGAGACTTCAGAGCTGTGGTCCAGGTTGGAGTGTGGACCCTCCTTGGACAGACAGAACCAATTTAGTTTCACCTGGTCTCTTGGGGTCACAGCCACTTGAGCTTTGAGGTTCTCCCGTGCTGGAGACCACACAGCTCAGGAAAACCTGATGTGAAAGCAGCATTTCTTGTTGGAAGTGTCATCTGGAGAATGGAAAAAGCCCTCCTAGGACAGGTTAGAGATACACTGTGGTCTTGTGTATTACTTTTAGGTTAAATAGCCTCCCCCTCACTGATTTTGCTGGGTCTGAAAACTCTGGACACTTTTGAATTACCTGTTTGAGAAAACAGTTGGTACTTGGAGAGGTCCATGTGCCAAAACTGGTGTTCCTTTCTCTTGTCTATAATCTCTTTTATTCTAGAGTAACACATGGGTTTCAAATAGTACGTTGATGTACAATAGTGTATTGATGTGGAGGATTAATTTGATTGAGTTACCTGTAATTCTTTGTTCAAAAAACCCCAAACCATCTTTATGACCTCTCCCACTCCACCTCTTGAAGGCTGCATTAGCACTTAAAATATGGCTTTTTGCTGTCTTGAGCTTTCCATTCCTGACCAGCCTTTGCCTGGGAGGTGCTGGGGCAGGTGTTGGTTCCTGCTCTAAGTGATCTATTTTGTTACCCTTTAATGGCACCTCTGCAGCTCTCAGGGCTCTGTCAAAGCAGCACAGCAGCTTCAGCGACTTGGGAACATCAGGGGCTGACAACAGTCGCACAAGTGCTTTTCTCCTCTAGAGGAGATGGAGAGCAGAGATCTTTTCTTTCACCACCTCGTGGTCCTGGAACACAAAGCACTTGTTAGAGCTGCCCTTGTGAAAGGGTGAGAGTGGCATCTGTGTCTTTTCACAGGCAGAGTTTTGTGTCCTGTGACAGCCATGTGATGGTGGCAGCAGTGACCCCCTCAGCATCACTTGTTCTGCTGTTCCACTGACAGCCTTTGCAAGGGTTAGCCAGATTTCCTCTGTCTCTTGTAGGGCTGAGTGGTGTGAATCCTGCCTGTGAGAAAGGTTTTGTGGTGCTTCTGAATAATTTCAGCTGCAGAGAAGGTGCTGACTGCAGCTTTCCTCATCTGTTTTAGTTCCCTCTGAAGTGCAGGTGATGATTCCAAGTATTTGGTTGATTTGGAATTCCAGACTAGTTTGGGTTGGAATGGGACTAAAAGCCCATCCAGTGCCACCCCTGCCATGGCATGGACACCTTCCACCAGCCCAGGGTGCTCCAAGTCCCATCTAGCCTGGCCTTGGACACTTCCAGGGATGGGGCAGCCACAGCTTCTCTGGGTACCCTGTGCCAGGGTCTCCCTACTTTTATAGTAAGGAATTTCTTCCCAATATTTATTTGGTGATTTGTTTTTCTTCCTCTAATCACTTTGTTCTTATCTTGTAAACCAGCCTTTTCAAACCAAATTAAACATCCTGGCAGTTTGATGATCCCTTTGCTAATTATAATTCTTTTGTTGGAACATGTTCCTCTACCTTCCCCAAGCTATATATGTTTAGTAACTAAACTAGACAGCAGTTTTTGAATCAGTATAATTGTTTGCACTTTGGGACTCTGTCAGTGATCATCTTGGGTATTGCAGTGATGATAACAAGGGTTCATTTCTAATTGCCTTCAAGAAACAATAGAAATCAAATTCTTCTTAGAATCAAGGGTCTAAATTAAGGACGTCCTGTTCAAGAGAATGGAATCACATCAGTGGTATTGGCTGTATTATGCCAATATCTGAGGTTTATTTTCTGTAACACACTGCAGATCTGCAGAAGGGAGCTGCTGGAAATGAGGCACAGGCTGTGGTTTGGCAGCCCAGTGTGGGGAACACACTGTTACACACACAGGAATCCCCAGGGTTCCCATTGCCTTGAAAGACTCAAGTAGTTTCTATTGCAAGTAAAACATTACACAGCCTGGCCCTTCATAGTTTACAACTGGTATTAAATATGGTGCATGCAGCATTTAAATCAGCTTTGCATTGTTTCTCATGTTTGGGTGCATATTTGTGTGACAATAAGGGTGGTAATTAATTATCTATTCTTTTCCCTGGGAAGAGAACAGAGCATAACCATGTGTTACAGGAGGGAGGTTCATATCAGCTGATAATAAACTTTGTGAATGGGAGGAGAGTTAAACACTGGAATAAATAGTCACTGAATTTCATGGAGTCCCTATACCTCCCTTTCCGTAGTTGTTTTGGGGTGGGAACATGTTGTGCTGGCACACCTTTAGTATTTCTGGTTCTGTGTCAGTGTAAAGGACTGAGGAAATATTTTAGACTTATTTTTATGCTGACAATTTTATTCAAATAAACCCAGTAGAAGGTCTTACGGGAAGTGACTTAATGTTTGCCTTTTTAATACTTATCACATGATTAATAAGTATCCAGAGTGATTCTTGGACATTTGCTGTTTAAATAAAATGTTCTTGTGTTGACCTGTTTTACATGAATCCATTTGGTATTTGTTATTAATACTGTATTTTTTGTATATTTGTTTTGTAAGCTACTGAAATGTGATTTAGAAATCCAATAATACAAATGTGCTGCTGAAATGTGGCTTTATTCACTGACCAGGAACAACTCACCAGAAGTATTGCTTTAATTTTAAAGCTGATCTTTTCTCTTATTTAGAAAATCAATGATTCCAAAAGGAAATACTCTTTTTTTGTAGGAGAGAATATATTCCTGTAGGCTATGAAAGATTGAGGGACTGTACTGTGCTAATCCAATAAGAATAAGGACATTTTTGATTAAACAACTTATGGTTGTTAGTGCCTATAATGGGTCAAAGTTGCCTCTGCAGCCATAGAATCATGGAATGGTTTGGATTTGAAGGGACCTTAAAGCTCATCCAATCCCACCTCCTGCCATGGGCAGGGACACCTTCCACCAGCCCAGGGTGCTCCAAGCCCCATCCAACCTGGCCTTGGACACTCCCAGGGATCCAGGGGCACCTGGAGGAGTTTTCTCCCAGGAACCTTTTCAGGAGAGTTGATTGCATTTGGCACTAATGCTGCCTATTAAGGCCATAGACTTTTTCTTTTCCTGCCAATGCTTCCATTTTGAACTGGTTATTTTGGGATTCAGTGAACAGATTTCAGCTGTTGTATAACATTGTAAATGCTGCTGCTGAAAATTCATTTATGAGAAAATAAAATGAATCCTTTTGTACAAGGTCTAAAAGGTCCCTTGTCTATGTTGTGGAGAAGGTCTCTAATTAAGGATAGTTTTATCACTGGGAAGCTTCTGGAAATCATCCTGTAAAGTTAAATAAAACCCCAACACAGAGAGGAAATTATGCAAAAGGATGCAAAGTATTCTAAAACAGAGGATTTCCCTTGCCCTATCACTTGCTGACTGGGAGAACAGACCCACTCCCACCAGGCTCCACTCTCATTTCAGGGAGCTGCAGAGAGTGAGAAGGTCTCTCCTCTGTCTTCACACTAAACAACCCCAAACTCAGTGTCACATCATCCTGTGCTTTTGTGCCTTTACCTACCTCTCAAATATGTATTAACAGGTCTTTGACTGAAAGTAAGCTGTTTTTTGAAAATAGCCTGCTGAAAGCTTAAAGGTGTCAGGCTGATCTTAGTGGTGAATCCATTTCTCCATCTAATACACATGGAAGGGGGAGGAAGTGCACACTGAAACCAGTGATTCTTTTGGAAGCTGTTGAGCAACTGAGACTTCAAACCTCAAAAGAGCATAATAACCAACAGTACATCAACAGCGAGAGAATTAATTCAGCATAGAATATAGCACCAGTCTAAATGAGGATGTCTCTGAATTTAGAGCTGTGAAGTTGGCACCTGAAACACAAACTAGGCACTTCCAGGCGTGTGATTTTTTTATTTTATTTTTTTCCACCCAGTTAATGTAGCTTGGGAATTAGGTTTGTCAGTAGGTCTTTTCTAGATATATGGAAATCAAAAGTTGCAGCCACAAAGAATAATGAGTTCTCCTTTTTTTTTTTTTTCCATCTGGAAAGTCTGAAACCAGTTCTGGTGTGTGAGATGTCCTCAGTTAATTGGTGGTGCATTGCTGAGCTCTGAGGAGATGCACTGCTCTGGCAGGTTCTTTGTGATCTCTGTTTATTGCTGTGTTTCGAGCACACTTACTGGGACACATTTTATTACTGACTATTGATGGGGAGGTAAGAGGTCTGTGCTTTTCAGAAGTGGTTGTGTTGGTTGACTTCGGGCACTAAATTGTCAGGCAGAGGTGAGCAATAAAGGCTGAACAGCCTTCCATGGCTCTGCAGAACCCTGTTCTGTTAATGACAGTGAGACCTTTCTGTGGCAAAGTGGTTTTTGTGATGCTGATGGCCACCATGAGGAAGGAAACCATTGATTCCTTGGATCGATTGCGCTGTGAGTCAGTAAAGCATCTTGTGCCACCACATATGAAGGTGAGTTGGAGGCACTTCTACCCACACATCCCAGCAGCAAGTGAAACAGCCCGTGTTTTGCTCTGTTCCTCTGCCCTCCATCAGGGTGTGAAGCTGTCTGAGGGGTCGTGAGTGCAGTGCTGAGGAATCAGGAGCTGGTGCCACTTGCAGGGTCAGCAGCACACCCTGTGCTCGCCCAGCCCTTGGTAGCTCTCCCTGGAGTTGTGCAATGTGATTTCTCTCCTTTTCATGTCTTGTGCTGTGTAGTTTTCATCTTGAGTTTTTTTTCATTTTATTTGGACCTGTGATTGAAGGGAGAGTGCCTGACCAGGGAGACTTGGTAAAGGAGGCAGTGCAGGCACAACACAATGAGCTGGGGTTAGATGTCTGAGACTGAGGAACATGAAAGACATCAGGTGTCCCATATAGGATTTATCCTGTGCTGTCATTTCCCCTCTGTGTGTCTCCTCCTGCTTCTTTCCAGTAACTCCACTGTCTGCTCCCCCCTTGTGTTTCTGCCTGGTGTGAGGTCTGTGAGTGCTGAGCATCCTTCAGTGTGGGATATTTCCCTCCTCAGCTGGAGGCTGGGAATTTTCCCCTTCATCCAGCTCAGTTTACCAGCTGACACTGAAGTGATGATGTGGGTTTGCCCTGTGGAGGCTGGAGGATCAGCCACCCTGCAGTAAAGGCACAGTGTATTTTCTCACCAACCTTAAGCCACGACAGAAGAGCACAGTGCTGGTGGGAAATGTGAGCTGGGGCTGCAGTGCTGGGCATGTGAACTGCTTCTGGCTTTGAGGAGGAGTTTGGAGACACCCCAGGAACTGCTTCTTGCTCTCACCCTTGGCACAGCCCCTCCCAGAGCATTCTCTCCTCTCAGTGCCTGGTTCAAGCCTTGGCAAAGGGTGAGAGGGTGAGACTTTGGTGCCATCTCTCTGTGACCACAGTGTTTGGAGCCTCTTGTGAAGGCGTGTTGCTTATGAACCCCTGAACACACAGGCAGAGGCAGGTCTCTTCTGCCTCTGTTCATCCTGGGGCACAAAGCAATCCAAGGAAGGAGGAGAACAGAAGTGCCAAAGAACATGGTGTGATTGCCAGCCTGTGCCCTGGGGAGGCTGGAGGAGATGTTCCAGCAGAGAGCACAGGACAGCTGTCTGGAGAAAGGACAAGACCTGTCTCAATATGAGGCAGTGCTATTCAAACAGTCATGCCAATAAGTTTCTGCATTACACCCTGATTGCCAGCAAAAGAATGGGAGTTCCTTTGACGGTTCTTGTGTCATTAGAAGTTCTATTTGAGTTCCTGAGCAATACCCTAAATAACATATTACTTTCTGTGTGTATACATATCTTAGTCTTATCTTAGTGTACTTATGTATGCTGATAAACAAGTGCATGGCCTTTATAGCAAAGTTTGGCAATATAACCTGGGTTTTATTTTTATTTTTATTTTTCTTCATAAGTAAACTTAGTTTATTTCACTGGGAGTTCCTGATGCACAGCCTCAGTGGACATGAAGTGCTGTCTGCTCTTGCTTTCTCAGCTTGCCCTTTCTTCCCTTTTCATGGCTCCCCCCAAAGCCAAAGCCCAACCACCCTTTCTTTGTTTAAGCCTTCCTCTTCTTGCTGCTGCTCTGTAGGAGAACTTGTACCTGACACGTTCCTGCTGCTCATAATGAGCTTTCACTCAAGTGGCTGATCAATAGCAGAACCCAGCAGGTCTGTCTCTATTGCTTGTTTTCTCTATCTTGAATCTGCCAAGACAGATTAGACTATTGCCAAGGTCACTCGAGATGCTGCGAGTGAATGAAAACATATCTAGTTGACTTTTTTAGGACAGACTGCAAAAAAGCAAGAGTGGAGCGAAAACTGAGTGTACAATGACAGAATAAATCTGCATCAAGGTCACAGAGGGGATTCTTAAGTGAACCCTCGATGCAAGATACACAAGCCCTGTCAGGGGGAGATGGTTACGCTGCTGGAGGAGGCAAAGTGTCTTGGCAGTGCACGGAAGGGAAGGAACAGACAAATTCAGGAGCTGCAGGGAGAGGGGAACCCAGGTGCTGCTCTCCTGAAATCAGGAGGAGATTTATGTGTTTTTCTGGTGGCAGAGATGGAGTCCCAGGACTGAGAGCAGCCTTGTGCTTGTGGCCTCCTCCTGCTGCTGCAGCTGGAGCAGCTGTGGTGCTGTGGGTGGGCAGTGCTGGAGCCACAGGAGTGGGGCTGATGTGCTCCAGGAGCCTCCCATGGATGGGGATCCTGTGTAGCTGAGGGGTAACTGCTCTCACAAATGCAGCAAAGTTTATTGAAAATAAAAGCATGAGTCAGTTAAAGGAGAAGGTTTTGTATTGGCAATGGCTGGAATTACAGAGATGAAGGTTTCTGGTAAGAGGCAATATATTTTATGAGAGTAACTGCTGGAACAGGGACAACTGTCCTCATGGCTTGAGTGTCTGACAGCTCGTCCTTCTCTTTTTTTTTTCTTCCCCCCCTGCCCCAGTTCCAGCAGTTGATCTAATAAAATATACTGTCTGTATAAATCTCTCAGCCTCAGATCATCATGTCTGCCTCAGCACAGCTAATAAAATAACAGACTCAGTTCCCTAATGCTATTTCATTTAATGGATGTCATGGCCAGTCCACACAGCACAGTGCTGGCCCTCGACCACAGGGTCTGTGTATGTTGAGGAGTCTTCCAGTAGAAAAGTCTGAGTTGAGGGTTCACCTGGTTTTGCAAACAGAAGTGGAAGGAGTTGCTTCCATGAAAATAAAGAGGGGAAAAAAACCACCTCAGTCCAAAAGGAACCCTCTCCACTGGCTGTTCATTCCTCGATGGGCTTCAGCCTGCCCTGGAGTTTGAAGCCATTTGATCTGGAGGAGGTGAAACACCCTTTCTCTGCACCAAGATGAAACAGAGCCATGTCCAAGCTATAATTCTACTTTTATACTTGCTAGAATAGGAGTTTTGTTTAATTTCATCCTGGTTATTCCTAAGACTTTAAGTAGCAGTGTGCACTTAATTGCTGTCTTGGCCTGGAACCAATGTGGGCAGAAAACACTGATGAAAGTACCAGGAGTCTTGAAGATTTTGCAAGGCATTTAGAGATAATGGGATCCTTCTGATTTCCTCTGCTCCCCCAAGTCCATAAGGATGAGGCCAGAGTGTCAGTGGCATTCACTGAGGAAGGAAGCTGTGTTAATTAGTTGAACTATAGCAGAGAATCTTACATAATTATGTGTGAGAGAAAGCCCAACAGATAATTACAAACTGCCACAACTTTCACTCTGCTGCACTTGTTCTTGCTTTGACCTAAAGCCTTCAAAGCCTGCAAGATTTAAACCCTATTCCAGTAGTCTGACTGTAGTGACCAAACTGTTGGCTGAAACAAGGCAAATGGAAAGACTGTGGCTTTGAGTATGGCTGGGCTTATCTTTCAGCTCTATCTTTGTTTCTAATTGAATTTTAAAGGTGCTAGTCACAAGTCATAGGATGAGGACAGACTAAAGCTCCAGTCCAGATGAAAATGGAATAGCTTTTGGCTTTGAAACATAGGGCATTACCTTTGGATGTACCTTGATGCTTTCTTTGTTGCTGAACCTCCTGTCTGTGATCTGGGAGTTGATCCTACTTGCCTTAGTGGGCTGCTATAAAAATATATACTTAGTAAGTGATGAGAAATGCAGATTCTGGGGTGATACCTCGGCCAGGGACACAGAGCAGCCCTGTTAAACAGCAGAGAGGGAATGTGCTTCCTTCTGTGTACAGTGATCTTAATTTGCAAACTAACCAGACATCAGGTAGACAGGCTGGTTATCCTGAGTTTACTCATTTGTCATGTTGTGTTGTACAGTATTAAATCAGTTTAAGCTATTATGGGCTGGGATGCACTAAACTTCAGATCTGTTAACATAATATGGCAGCATGTTTGAATGCATTTGTTTCGCTTCACGTCACCACAATTAAGTCTGACAGTGGTGGATCTGTGCAGAGCCTGGGACAGGACAATAACAGACCACACTGTCAGGGAACTTTGCTTGAATGAACCTCAGCATCATCTATAATTATGTCTTTAAAAATAAATCTAAATTTCTCTTTTAGTGCTCAAGGTGAAAAATTGTAAAGTGTGACTTGAGTATCACCTTTTTCCCATTTTTTTTTTCTCTTGTAGCAACAAAAACTGTGTGTTTGATTTAATTTAATGTGACTGCCCAGAGAAGCTGTGGCTGCCCCACCCCTGGAAGTGTCCAAGGCCAGGTTGGATGGGTCTTGGGCAGCCTGGGCTGGGGGACGATGTCCCTGCTCCCAGGAGAGGGGTGGAACTGGCTGGTCTTTGAGGACCCTTCCAACCCAAGCCATTCTATGATTCTATAATTTAAAATACTTTTCTATCACTACTGTTGAAACTTTGGAGAAGGAAGTAGTTGGAGATGATTTTGGTGCTTTCTGGGGTGATTTGTCTCTGTTTTCTCTTGTCTGTGCTTTGTTCCATGTTTCAAGTGGATATCTCTGGCACAAGGGCAATAAACATTGCCTTGAATAACCCTTTATCAGTATTTAGACAGGTGTGTAGCAGTGCTGTATGTTAGTTTGGATAACTCTCTGAGGTGTGGTGTGACTCCTGAGGATGGTCCTGTGCAGGGCTAAGGGTTGGACTCGATGGTCCTTGTGGGTCTCTTCCAGCTCAGCATCTTCTGTCTGTGAACACTGGGGGGTCTGCAGAAAATCTCCTCCTGTTTGGGAAGAGAAGAGCAGGAAACGTGTTAAATGCTGTTGTCCTGCAGAGTCTCTTGGTTGAAGATGTCCCTTAAAGGAGTTCCTGGTGGCACCTGTGTGAGGGTGACGTGCTCTGCAGTGTGAGAGAGGGTGGCTGTGGGTGATCTGTGCTGCTGGTTCAGCTCCCTGGGCTCGTTTCTGCTCCCACCATGGGACCAAATGCCTGCCAAAGGCAGAGATGGCCCTGGAATCACCTCCCAGGCTCTGCAGCTGGGGCTGATGGCACAAACAACTCCTGTGTTCACATCCTATTTTTTCTTTCCCATTTGCCCAACTGAGATGTTATTAACTCTGTCAGCTCTCTGGAGATTAATTGAATACTGTAAACATTGAATTTACCTCTGCATCACAAAAGTAAGATTATTTAGACCTTGAGGAGGAGATGGAAGCTGTTTGAATACTTAATTAGCTTGGTCACAAAAACCTTTGGATCTTTGCAGATGGAAAAATGGTTTGAGCAATGGAAAATGTTTGCCTTTTGTCTTATGACTGTGTCACAGAGCTGTTTGATATGGTTAAGTGGGGACAGTGATTTCTTCCTCTTCATGACCTTGTATTATGGATTTTTTAAATTTACCTTTTATATCTCATATAATTGAATTTCCAGTATCTTTTCCAGAGCAATTTAATACTAACAATTTAAGAATGCGTTGTCTCCTTATGAATGTCTGGAATCTTTCTTACACAACCAGGCTGAAGGTCTCCAAATGAGCTCAAACAGTTCTGAACTCCAGTTTCTATTAGGCCAAGGGCAGCTCACAAGGGCTGCTTAGGAGATAGAGCAACCCGGGGGAGGTAATGTAGGTAATTCACACTTAATTCCTCAATGAGGAAAATGTGACTTCGTTCGTGTTTTTTGCCTAATTGGGCTGAGGCAGAGTAGAGAGAAACCTTCCCTGGGGAAGGATGGCGTGGGTTGGGTGTGGAGCCGTGCCCTCCTGCCCTTGGGAGCAGACTCTTCCCTGCAGTGAGGAACACAAGGATGGGCTCAGATGAGAACAAACCGATTTCTGAGTTTTAGGTTCAAGTTATTTCATTTCCCATTTACTTCTGTCTCTGATTTTCTGGGCTTATATATATAGATATAGACAGATATTGAGCAGGATGGCATGTGGTGTGAAATATCCCTTTGCCAGGTTGGATCATCTCTCCCAACTCCTTGTGCCCCCCAGCCCCCTTGCTGGTGGGGTGGGGTGAGAAGCTGGAAAGTCTTGTTGCTGAGCAGCATTTGCACCAAGTCCACTTAATAAAGACAGAAAAGGAAGCAAAAGGGTCATCTGAGGTTTTTAGGAGAATTTTCTACCCTTGAATTTCTTTTTACATGTAACTCACTTAAGCTCATCTTTGAAAACATGGTATTTTTTTTCTACAGAGCTTTGCATATTTGTGGGTCTGTAGAAAGAGTTGAGTATCTCTGAGTAGGAGTAATCAGGTGGAAATACAAATAGAAGCTGAAGCTGGAGGCAAATTGTGAGAACTGGGACCTGTTGCAGATTTTTAGTAGCTAACTTCATTAAAACAAAACCACTCCTGTTTGAATAATTAACGATTTGCTGTGTTTGTGGCAGGCTTTCTGTCTCTCACTGATCCATTGACTTTAAATTGGAGCATCCAAAACTCCATAAGGGTTTGGGTGCCTTCAGTTCTCCTGGGGAATGGCAGGAAAACCTTCAGGCTGTAGAACATGCTATACCCTACAGCAAGGACTGTCTCCCTTTGGAAGGAAGGTGGTGGAGATCCACCGTGGTTAGACATTAACAGCTGGCTTGGAACCTTCCAGCTGTGTTCTCTGGCATGTGTTTAATTACAGAAATCAGAACCTCTGCCCATCAGGTTCAGGTGATCTCCTGGATTCCCTGCTCAGAACAGCAGCAGTGTTCTCAGTTTCCCCTTACACATTCATTTTCTTTTGGACATGTCATGCCTTCCCTACCCTTGTGTGACAGAGGAGAAGAGCAAAGCAGTGCAGTGCTCACAGAGCCTGCCCAGGCTTTACTATCTCTGAGAACTGAGGAATCTTGTCCTTCATGCCTTAATATAAAATAGTGTCTCATAAAAATGGGGAGACTATTTAATAAGAATATAAAAGTTTCTGGTAATAGTGGATATATACATTTTTATTGAGTTTCCTGGTGTTACAATAATAGCCATCATTTTCTTCAATGCGTTTTCTTGTAGCTAGGAGAAATTGTAGTGCTGAATCCTCTGATTTCAGGCAGATTCCATCCAGCAGGCTGTGAATTCACAGCCCTTGCCATGGGAAGATGTGCACATTTGTAAACACTGGTGCAATCTGCTCGTTCCCTCTTCTAAAAGATGGGTCTTGTCCTTGCCCAGGGGTGCCTGGGGCTGTGTTCCATGTGAGTGCTGCATCCTCATTAGTGAGCTCACTCTGTCCTGGAATGGGAGGTGGATAAGCTGTTTGTTTTAGTCAGAGCAGAATGAAAATGATGGGAGGATGAGGTTATGTAAAGTTAAACACACAGACATGTGCGTGATAAATTGGGAAGTGCCTTACTTTGTTTCCATGCCAAATGAAAATTGTCATGTGAGAAAAAAGCCATGGAACCTGTGTCCAAACATTGTGGAATTTTACTGTGAAAAAAGATTTTTTTAGGTAGAAAGGAATTTGAAAATTCCCATCTTTCAAAACTGGTTTCTTGGGGGAACCAAGGGAGGCACAAAAGCTTACCAATTATAAATGGTAACCTTTAAGAACAGAGATGTATTTCCTAACAAACAGTGTCATTATCACAGACACACTTATTAACTGAAATATTTATTGGGCATTATGGGATGTTTAAAAATGCAACAACTGCTGTTTGTTTTTTTCCTGTTCTGAAGATGTGATTTATTTAGTGCTAATTTCTGATTCCACACGCAGACCTCAGTTCATTCAGGTTGATCCCTGCTCTTTCACTGGTGCACTGAGGCTGATGCCTCCCCAGTACTCAGGGCTTACATGCAAACTGGGATTTCTGCCACGGAAATCAACAGAATATGCAGAAAATAAATGTAAAAAGGTGGGGTGACAATTAGTCTGTCTCAGGTGGTGTCACTTCATTCCCATCAGTGAGGCAGAGCTTAGCTGGAATTCAGCTCCTTAGTTTGTTGTTGTAAATAGGAGTGGGAAACTATTTTTTCCCCCAAATGGTGAGGATGCCTTTAGATCAGGAAGGCAGAAGCTCACAGAAAAGCACTAAAATTTTTGGCGTTTTGATAAAAGACACAAATTATCTGAAGCTTTTGAAAGATCTCCGTGAATAATAATAAAAAAGGCAACATGCAATTAATTTCAAAATACTCTCAGCATTTTGAAATCCTGCTGATTTTATCTTCCACCTATTAAGAGATACCTGTAACTCCAAAAACTACAGGCCATGGAAGCTCATATTGCAGAGATGTACCAAACTAGGAAAAATTAAAAATAATGGGATGTCTCTTTAGATGAAGCAGGAGCAAAAGGCACCTGGCAAAGTGATTGATAAAGTTCCTGTGTAATTGCCAGAGAAGGTCTCTCCTTGTTTTGCATACTCCTCTTAGAGAGTAAAGGGTTCCTCGGGCTCAATCCATCATTCTCCTCTTGGCCTGTCTGTGCTGTACAAGTCTGCAGCCTGGAGCTGCCAAGCATCAGTTTTGCCACCATCCTCATCCTCGCTGTGTGCTGGGGCTGGGCTGTCCTGGGAGGGTTGGCATCAGCTTTGTCTAGTCTGCTCTAAGCCTCCCACTGGACCCCATCCATAATATTCCAAGGCATCACACCAGTCTCTGACTGCCTTGGGGACCTATTTATGTCTCCAGCATGTAAAACACACATACACTGTTTGGAAGAGGCTGCCTGAGAAAAATGGAAATTTATTAACTCTATAAAAGAAATTTATAGCTTGGTTCATGTGTGCAACAATACCAAGCTGTAAAAGGGACAAGATGATCTAAGATACTGGAGAGGGAAGAACTGTGATACTTAAATGCTGAGTGGCTTTGGAGCTTTGATCTGAAACTAATGTATATGTATATTTTTTTTTTTGACCAATGCAGGCACGGAAGGTCAAGTGTTACACCAGAGAGATGTGTCTCTGTGTTACAGAACAGTTCTTGTCTCTCTGAGTGCTTTCCTCTGTTTCTCTTGGTGCTGGGCATTGCTACTTCAAAACTTGTGATGACTAGGTTAATGAAAAGAGATAAGTGTTATACTTAAAAGCCCTAAGGCTGGGTATTTTTGAGGTGTTCTTGCTGCAGTGCCTGATCTCGGGATCTGTGCTGGCTGGTGCCCGTTTTGGGTGGGTGGGAGAGTCACAGCACTGTGGCTTTGGGGGCAGAATTGTGTTGGCTCAGGATAGCACCTTGCGCTGCTACAAAGGGTTTGACAAAGGGTTTGCTCTGATGAGCAAGAACTGAAACTCAGAGAGCCAAAGCTGTTGTGGAAGGCGGTGGGAGGGAAAGATACCTCCAGCAGGGGAACAGTCTGTGGTAAGGGTGTGTATTTGTTGGGAAAACTTATATTGTGTCCAGCAGCTGTGCTGTCTTTGCTGGAAAATTTTTTGTGGCCCTTTGGCCAGCAGCTACTGCTCCTAAAGGAAGGAAAAATCATTAGAACTTGTTTAGGTGAAATTTTTATAGACTCCAGCCTGGTTTGGGTTGGAAGGGAATTTAAAGCTCATCCAGTCCTACCCCCTGCCATGGGCAGGGACACTTTCTGCTATCCCAGATTGCTCCAAGCCCCGTCCAACCTGGCCTTGGACACTTCCAGGGATGGGGAATCCAAAACCTCTGGGCAGCCTCCCTTCAAGGAGTCTTGCTGTAGATAGCTGGTTAAATCAGAGAGAACACTGATGGTAAAAGTTTGATTATAGATTTCCAATTTAATCACAATTATAGTGCATGAGACATTGTCATTGCTGTGCACAGAATTGTGTCACTTTAAAGAGCATAGCAGGGGAAAACTTCCTTTGGGCCTGTTATCTCTAATATTAAATAGCATTCAGTAAGTATTTTATAAAGTTCTATTATGTTGCGATTAGGATAGAAGACACAATCTGAAGAAAGGGGAAAATGAAGGATTTAAAGAAAACAACTACCCATAGAAAGCCCAGAAGCTGCTGCTCAGTTTGTATTGACAAAACTTCAGAGAATTGACTACAGGGAATTTATAAACTCCAAAATGTTTGTAGGGGATATTGTGCCAAACCAACTCTGTGTTTACAGGAGACATAATTGTTGCCCCCAGCAGGTTTGTGTACCTGTCTATTTCCTCATAGAAAGAAAAGTGGATGTAAGAGAAGTTTTCTGTAGCTTCCAACACCATCTAAGGGTGGAAAATGAACTTCTATGGAGCAGATGAGGAAACAAGGTAGAAGTGCTGCTGTGAGCCCGGTGTTGAGCTCAGGGGTCTGTTTTGCCATAAATCGAGGGGCTGGTGTGTGCCCAGAGCAGGGAGGAGTCAGCTCTGGTCCCTGTGCCAGAGCCCTTCTGCCATGGGAGCCCCATGGAGCGTGTGGTCAGGGCTGGTGTGTGTCTGGCTCGGATCCCCCTCTGATGCCGAGGCAGAAATGCCCGAGTTTGACACAAATTCAGGCATTTCCCACATCAGCACCACAGCTGTACCTGCCCAGGTGGGAGAGGGCCCCTCTGCTCCCCTCCCTGGTTATTCCCTGTACTGGTGAGGGGCTGGGGGACAGTGCCTGCCCAGGTGCTTTGGTGTGGCTTGGGAGGAATGGGAGAAGGCAGGGCTTCTTGAGCAGTTATATATCTCCAGTTTGCACATAAGCTGAGCATGAATATTAACCTGTCAAAAACTGCCTAAGAAAGAAATTGACCTCATTTGCACAGAGCTAAAAGGAAATTTCTCAGACTCACAATATTATGAACATTTTTTCTTCATAGGAGCCATCAAGTGACACGAACTTTATTTATATATATAGGAAAAATGTCTTCTTTTTCATTTTCCTCACGTAATTCTTCCATTTTCTCTATGCCAAAACACAAGTGGAACAAAGCCAGCCTGCCTTCATGGTTGGGTTTGGGGTGTTATATAAGTTCAGAGGTCCAGATTGGTCTTGCTTTGTGTTTGGGCATTGCCCAGAGGCACCCTCAGGTACCAACCAGGGCATCCTTCCAGGGTGGCATTTAATTCAGGCTGCTCCTCCCAGCTGGCTGATATTTATATCAAACCTGTCTAGACTAATGACAGACTGAAATAATGACATCTCTGCTGTGTGTGACAAATTGGCCTGCAAAGGGGCAGAAAAGGTGAGAGTGCCCATGGGTATCTCCATGTACAGAGGTGGCACCACCTGCCTTTCCAGGGGAAACAGGTACATTGTTCTCTGCTGCTGGGAGCTCAGAGGGTCACTGAGGGCAACAGGCCAGGCTTGGATGAGTCACTGAGGTCAACTTGTTTTCTCATTTAAAGGGATTCTTCCCCCAGCCCAGGAACTGGAGTTTGGGATCAAGGGATGCTGCTGCTTCCAGAGTGCCATAAATAAGCCCAAACAGGTTGGTGCCTCTGGGACCTGTTGCTAAGGTGATACAAGCTGGCTTTTGCTTCTGCTGCTGAAGAGGACAGTTCAGCAGGAGGTGTCCAAATGAAGCTGAATTCAAACCTCTTTACTTCTCTCACTCTGAAATGAAAACAATTCTGTCTCATGGCAGTTTGGTTTTGGACCTTCTGTGCTGGGGTTGTTTCTAGTTCAAACTAAAGCATCCTGTGCATCTGCAAAAATGCCTTTTAAAATAAGATGACGCTTGAGAGAGGAAAATAGGTCTTATGCAGAGTATTTCCTCTGTAATCTGTGTTTTAGCACTTAATGTGTTGTTGCACATGAAAGCGCTGAGGTGGAAGGTTTCTAATAGTGGAGTTTTTCGTAGATCAGAAGAGCAAATCTTTAACGATCCCCCTGTGCTGTGTTACTGCTCAGCTCTGCCATGTTTGCCCATTTGAGCTGGAAGTGATTGTTCTTTGAATAAATAAATAACTACAAAGGTTTGCCAGCAGACCTGCTTTGTTTATGCTGTTGCACTTGACACTTGCTCAGAAGTCGACTTCCTCTGTTTAGTTCTGCTTATTTTAATGCCAGGCAGAACTGCAGGAAAAGGGAGTCTCTTTAACTGAATGGCACCAGCAGCTGCACTGTCAGGCTCAGGTGTGATGGACTGAAAGCCTTTTTCCCCAGCTGTCTCAGCAGCATTGGTGTCATCTCTTGTCTTTCCTTCCCAAGCCTTGCTTCTCTTTTTGGTTGTTTCAGAGGCAGTAGCCTGGTTATTGCATCTTATATCCATATCTAAGAAGGAATCCAGCCTTTTTAGGGGATCCTGAGGTTCTGGGCATGTAGTGCCAGTCCTGCAGGGCTGGTGCAGGAGGGCTGATGTGCTGAGCCCTCTGCATCCTGGCAGGGAAGCCACTGCATGCAGGTTGTTTGCAGGTTCCAGGGCTCAAGGCTTGTTCCTCTACTGACAGGCACGGTTGCCATTCTGACTCCTGAACTGGTGTAAACTGGTGCAGCTGCAGTGGTGCTGCCCCAGCTGAAACTGATTTATTGATTTATTTTAAAGAGGAATATTGTTATTACTTGCCATGCCCTGGGCTCCTGGTGTACTATGCTAAGACAATAAGGGACCCCCATGCAGCCCAGTCAGAGGCAAACCCTGCTCCTAAGCTCCAGGTGGGCTGGTGTGGTCCAGGGTGCCATGACCAAGCAGGGCTGCCTTCCTTGCAGGTGATCATCTCCTTTTCTCAGCATGACCCTCGAGGTCACCCAGGGCTCCGGGGCTGAGGCTGGAGAGGTTCAGGGGCTGCTCTGTCTTTTCCCGAGTGTTTGGAGCGTGGCCAAAATGAACCAAGATTTACTTGCAGACCTGCCCATTTTCACTGCTAAGTCATCATCTGCAGGAGTGCCTCAGACCCGAGCACTGGCTCCACTGTCAGGAGATAAAGTTTGCTTTTATTTATGTCTTGGCTGTGTGAGGCTGGGAGTCTGCTCTGTCACATGTACCTCAGAGTAAATAAATCCCTAATAGTTAATCATGCGCTGGACACAAATCATTTACAAATTCAAACAGAACATTCCCTTTTTTGAAGGTTTAGCAATGGTGAGATTTAAAACCAGAGCATTTGAGCTGAGTGTCAGGTTTAATTTTCACTTAATAAGAACATTAGTTAGGATGCTATTTACTTAAGAAATTTGACATTAAGAATTTTTTCATAGCAAATGCAAGTACCTCTGGAACCTTTGTTCTCAGTTGAAACAAAATGCTTTGTGGGATTATTAAATACTGCTTTGTGAGCTTTGAATTTCAAATAAGAGTTGGGTTCAAAAGTGTCCCAATGGACTGAGTAGCTGGAAGAGACCAACTGGGACCTGCTGTCTGACCTTGAATGAGTGGTTTTGGTGCTTTAATGCTTCAGTTTGTACCTTGATCTGTGTGGGGAAATATTTACACTTCCTGACCTTGTAAAAATGGAGCCAGAATAAATTTTTATTCTCTGCAGCAGAACTTAAGAGCACTTTTGTTTGTGTCAGCAGCAGCAGAGAAGAGCCTCTCTGCAGTGAGTGCTGTGCATTGAAAACTGGGACATCGGGGTTTGATATCCTTGATTCTGCCACTGTTTTGCTGGGTGGCTTTGCAGGATGCCTGATCTTGTCATGTCCTGGTGCCCATTGGTGTTGTGGGGATTTTTCTGCCTCCCTTTCTTACTTCTGGGAACTGTAAGAGGAAGGGAGATGGCTGGACACAATTTGTGAGAATGAAGTTGGTGCCACTGTATTTTTGAGATCTGGACATATTATTGGTGTTGAATCCACTTCAGTTCACAGGTGTAGCACTTCAGACCTCCTTTGTGTTATTACAGTACAATTAGAAATGAATAGAGTTCTCCTCCCTCTGCAGTGTTAGTTACAGTCTCCATATGCTGGTAGGTTAAATGGGTATTGAACTGTTTAACATTAATTAAACAGCCAAGTCTGGGGAGAAGCCAGGAGCACACTGTCCAATTAAAGCATTGCCTGTATGAACAGCTGCCCATAAATCAGGTTCTCTTGTATACATAACAATTGTTAATTGATTAATTACCTAGATTTCATATCTTAATTTTTTTTCCTCAGGAAATGTATCACATTTATGTGGAGGTACTGAATTGTTTAGCATGTTTTGATTTTCCAAAGCTGAGGTGCAGTGTGTGTGAGTTGCAGGTACCCAGAAATTGCTGGGAGCTCGTGGCTCAGTGGGAGTGGACAGGAGGTTGATGTGTGTGTGTGTGAAGGAGGGCAAGAGCCTCTCCAAGAGCCCTTCTGTGTGGCAGTGCTCAGGGCAAGGTTGTGCTCATGGGCTGGAATTGCTTTGCAGATCAGAAATAGGACCCACTGGCATCTCTGGAAGTGTCCCGCTGGTGTCAGTAGTGGTTGTGTCCTGCCATTGTCCTGCTATGGCCTCCAAAGGGCAGCCCCTGCTGTCCCTGGGTCCTTTGGAGAGGGCAGACCCTGGGAATGGCTCTGTGGGGTACCATCCCCAGCACACAGAACAGACCATCCAGCAAGGGCTGTGCAGTGTGGGACCCCATGGGACAGCCAGGTGGGATCTGCTGCTACCTGAAGCGAGGTAAATCATGGCAAGAATGTTAGAAATGGTGTTGTCTACCCAGCAGGGAGGAAGGGCTTGACAGTGCTCCCCAGGGGGGTGAGGAAATGTGTGCTCAGAGCAGGGTTCACCTGCACTGCAGTGTCCTGGATTTACAGGTTAGCTCCTGGAGCACAGGTGAGGCAGGTGCCTGGCAGGGGTGGTACAGTCACACCTGGGGCTGGAGGAGAGGATTTCCAGCCCCACTCTGCTACTGCTGTGCAAGTCTTTTGCATTCAGGTCTGCAGAAGCTTCTTTGCTGTGCAGATAAAATGATCAACCTGAAATGACACACCTTTTGTGGCACACAGCGGAGAGCTCATGAGCTAACCCAGGAGCAGCTCTCTGGAGCACAAATACCAGAATGCTTTTAAGGTGTGATGGAAATTGCTGTCTCACAGCGTGTAATTGCGCTCCCAGGATGGTCCTTTTTTCAGGAGCAATGTGGTGTCTTTGTAACACAAAACTGCAGCAATCGATCTGACTGGTGTGCTCCTCTTGCCTCCTCACATAGGCAGCCCCTCTTCCTTTTGGGCTGGGTTTGTGGCTCAGGACCTGCATTCAGGATCTCATCCTGCATAGCAACAGAGAATAATAACTTTGAGTTTCAATATCTTGGCATGTCTGCCACTATTAACCTTTCCTTGGCCAACCCAGGCAAGATTGGACATCTGGGAAATATCACACTTGTATATAATTTTCTCTGTCACTACTCAAAAATTCTGGGTTGTTTAAGCTCAGATTCCAAACCAGGACTTACCATGTACTTAAAATTCTTTTATGTGATCTGGGAGAAAAGCAACAACTCATGTTTGTTCTTGGTGTGCTGGATGTGGCTCCCTTATGTATGTCAGGCAGCCTTTGCCACTGTGAGGAAGAGCACCCCAAGGTTAGTAAAGCTTTTATCTGTCCTCTTCAGTTTATAATATTGAAAGAAAAATCTGAGTCTGCATCTTTAGCTGCTGTAAGTTTGTGGAGATCCTTTGAAGTTGGCACTCCAGTATGCATCATAAAGCATCAGGATCATTTCAGTGAAAATCTGCTAATACAGATGTTTTCTCCCTTATAACAATAACAATGAATCTTGATCACTCCTAAACAAGATCAAAGGCATCAGAATCTCCTCTTTGTTTTATCAGTATAATGAAAACACAATTATACCTAATACACTTGAAATGGTTGAGCACAGGGTAGCTGAAAGCAACGTCAGTGTCTGGATGTGACACACTGACATTGTTGGGCTGTAATAACCTGTATTAGCTGGGATTGCTGTATCTTGCTGAAAGGAGGAGCAGAAACAGATGGCTACAGACAATTAAGCTGTATTTTCTGCAGTGCTCGAGGTCATTGGTGTGCATGGGTGTACACAGCAAGCGAAGGTTCTTTCCTGAAGTCACCCACCAATGGCAAGGTTTTTCCCTTCTGATGGGAGTGCAGTGGCTTCAGGAATGAGATTGTTCAGAATCTTGTTTTGTTTGGGTCGTGCTGGACAAGGGCAGGGTCTGTGTCCTGGTTGTCTCACCTGCTGCACCCACCACCAGCCTCATGCTTTTGCCATCTGAGCTTTCTTTACTGAGAAGGAACTGGGGAAGGAATCCCAGCTTTTCAATTCATTCCATCAAAGCCCAGCAGAGCATGGCTCTGGCTTATTCTGCCTGGAGATGCTGAAGACTTTTGTAGTCCTTCCCTCTCCCCCATCCCAATGTTTTGTTCATAGAATCATAGAACAGTTTATGGTGGAAGGGATTTTAAAGCCCATCTCATTCCACTGTCTGGCCTGTGCAGGGACACCTTTCACTGGAGCAAGGGAACTGGGTCATGGCAAGGACTGCAGTACATTTCCCCTTCACAGATCAGGGAGGACCTTGCAGTCCATAACTTGTGTTTTATTGCATGAAGCCTGTCCAGCCCCAGGGAAGGTGTTGGGAATGAAGCAAACCACGAGCAGGGCTTTGTTCTGCCACAGCCACCTCTGGGGTGGATGCTGATGAATCGATCCCACGTTGTCCCAGACAAAGCCACGCTGCTGAAGTGAAGCTCTTGGTGGCTGGGCGAGATGGCAGCTGATCGACCTCTGAACTATTTCCTCAGCAATTCCATTAGGAGGGATGTCATGGTGTTCCTGTTTAATACAGACTTGCTGGACTGTGCTGGTAACACTGAACTGGATGTGGTGGGGGAAATTAGCCCTTGACAGCTGTGAGCCACGTGCCTGCTGCAAATGCATCTCTGTCAGAGCCACCAGGCAGCTCTTGTCACCCTCCCATCAGCTGGAATAGGATGCCTATGGAGGTGGTAATTACAAATCCCAGCCAGGCTGCACAGGCTCATTTGTCTCTGTTTATCATCAGAGCAAGAATATTGATCATTACTATAGCATTAAATGTCTTTGGAGAGGAAGAAGACAATCAGATTAATAAAGGCTGACATGCATTGTGGGATGCACTTCTCCATGAAAGTCAGGTTTGGGAAGTGCAGACATGACAAATGAAATCACTGTGGCCTGCCAGTGCTCTCCTGGGAGAGAGACACTTGGGAGTTTTATTGCTCAGGTCTGTGTATTCTGGAGCCAGCAGAGTCACTGTGTGTTTAACTGTGTGTGTGCAGCTGTGGCATTTAATGGACTCTGCATTATGAACCTGGGTGCAGCAGAGTCAGTGCATGAAACTGCAGTGGTGGAGCTGTAATGGAAGGCTGATGAATAAAACTCTGCTGTGGGGATGGTGGTTCAGAGCCTGTGGCAGGAAAAGCCAAGGAAGTGCCTGCTTGGAGTCAGTCCGTGCCAGCCAGGAGTTCAGTGGGTACAGTTAATTTTGCCAGTAGTTTCACTGGTACCTTTTGACTAACAGCATCAGTACCAATTTCCCTTCAAAGCTCCTTTTTAATCTAATAACAATTTTGTAGAGAAATGGCCGAGATGATTCCATTCAGGCTTGGTTTATTTTGGTTGAATTTTATGAACTGTTGATACGCCCCAGCAGGGAACCAAGTTATAAGAAGGTAATGATAAGGTACTGGCATCACTGAGTCAGGTAAAAGAGACACAACCCCCATCCCTCCTGGGCTGAGAGCTGATCTGCAGCTATGGCTGCTGGGGTGTCCTCCACACAAGGAATAGCCAGAACTGACCATTTTCCAGAGTGGGAGAACCAGCTTCACAGATGGAGTTGCTTTCAAATATCTGTAATCAGCAAAAGCCTTTAATCACAGAGTTTTAGCCCAAATTTGGGTTTTCATGCATGCCAATTAGGAGAACCTTGTTTTCTATAGATACAGTCTTTTCTATTTTGAAAGCTTGACAGTTCTAATGCTTTGAAATTATTGAAGCTGACATGTCTCCTCAAGAACTGTTTAATCTGTCAGATTCTTCCTTCTTTTATCATCTCAATCATTTAATGACTTCAAAAAAAAAAAAGAAAAAGAAAAACCTCCCAACAAGTTATTTTCTACCTTTCTTTAACTTGCCAATAATTCTAAAGATTTTTACTTGTGGTAGGAATTTCTCTGTAGAAACACAGAAGAGCTAATTAAAAATGTCCAGTATCCTAAATGATGAATGATGATGAAGTGCAGAGCAGTTTGCAGGTGGTAATGTCAGTGTAGGCTGCAGACGTGATTTGCTTGTCATGCTGCATGCTGGAAAGATACTCAGCTCCACATGGACCAAATGATGTTTCTGCTTCTTTCATTTTTTTAGATATTTTCTTCAAGTTTGTACAAGCAATTCTCCCTTTTCTTGGCACGTGAATCCAGTCATTTTGTTGATGATTTTTTTCAGCTGAGGTCCTGATCAGTTTGTTTGAAGAAAGTGGTAGGTCTGGCACGAACTGGGAATCTCTTCTCTGGGAGGGCTCAAGGTGATGTAGCAGTAATGTCTTGGATGTGCCTCCCTTGGAAACACCAGTAAACCATGCAGATAATTGCCTTATAACTTACAATCATTTGCAGTGACTCAAAGCAAGGCTGGAATAGCAGCCTTTGGGTTTAGTCATACTTTGTGTCCCTTCTGTCTGCTGTAAATTGCTACAGGAGCACTGGCACAGTGGTGGCAAGATGGTAAAATTTAGTGGGATCTGCTGAGGTGAAAGAAAAGACATGAATGGATGAGATCAGCACTGAGTTCTCTTTCACTCCTTAAGTGAAACCAATTATTGATTGCAGTGGGAGTTTAACTGAATAATGGATGGTATAGAAGGGATGAGAGCAGGAACCTCTGGATTTGAGTTCAGCATGCTCAGATAACCAGTTTTAGTCTATGTGATGTTTCTCTTGCTTAGTCATAGCAAGAAGACTGTATTTATTATTCTGTGGAGGGATAGCAACAGGATATTATGCACTCACAATCCTGATTCCTAATTAAAAACAAACAAGAGATGCAAACTCTCCCAATCAAAGTGTTTAATCTGTGGAGGTTTAATTTTTTTGAAGCTCTTAGTCCTCCACATCTGCATATATAATGGCAGTTAAGTCTCCCACTGTGAGTGATTGATGTGAAGATATAAACAAAAGCATTTTGATGATATAGGACTTAAAATCACTAGAAAGGCATTTTAAAGGCATACTCCTCAGTTGCCTTCTGTCATTGCAAAGGCACCAGTAGCACCAGTACAGGGTGCCAGATTCCACTGGAGTTTCTTGGTGCTGTTGACAAACATAAATTATCAGTTTGTCCTTATTCCATTAATTTGATTTTAATGTTTCCCAGTGTCTGTCTGAGCTGAGTGTCACTGTACTGGGTTAGCAGCACTTTCTGAAAGCCTCACCTGCCCTTGGCTCGTAGCCCTCAGTGCTCTGGGGTTGGGGCTGGGGGGTGCTGGGGCTGTGACTGCCTGCCCATCCCTGCAGCCCCAGCCCAGGGCTCCAAGTGTTACCTGTGGGCTTCATTTTCCATTAAACTGCCCTCTGCATCTTGCCTTGTCCAATCCCAGAGGTGTTAGCAAGCTTCATTCTGTCCCAGGCAGCTCCCCAGTTACTTTTTCACTCTCCTGAACTTCGACTGAAACTGGAAGTGGTAGATACACATTCTTTAAATACTTGAAAGACTTTTGCCATCAGCCCTGATGGTCTCTGAATCACACCATGATGAACCAGGCATTGCAGTGCTGTCTGCTGGATTGTCAGTGGGCTAAGTGGGTGCAGTCAGTGAATTTAGCCTTGCAGCACTTGAGAATCAGCCCTTGTCTGTGCTACAAGAAGCTGTTTGCTCATTATAAATAACAAGAAATGTGTATTGTGGGATGAAATATAACCATCCTGAAGTTCAGTGTGGAATAAACAGCACAGAGCTTTGTGATGAGCACATGCCCAGCTGGGAAATGCCAAATGATAAAAGCATTTATGCAAGGAGGAGACCTAATTGCTAAGGGGAGCTGAGCAGAGTACAAATAACCAGGTCTTGCCATCTCAGAGCTAATAAAAGCTCCAAGTTTCATTGCCACTCAGGGAAGCCGAGGGCAGTGTCCTCCCTGCTGCTCTGCAGGTCCAAATTTCCACCATTGAGAACAGGGGCCAAAATCTGAGCTCTTTGAAGCAAGAAAGTAAGTTATGGCCACTCAGTGACCGAGGTGGGCAAGGGGAGCTGAGCTTGGTGTCTTTGATCAGCAGTAACTGAGTGTGGGCACTGGGATCTCCTTTGTGCACTCGCTGGCTGTTCTGCAGCAGCAGCTCAGGGAAAGTGATGCTTAAATATTTTATGAACATGGACATTAGACAATGAAAGTCTCTTAAAACATCACTTTGCATGTCACTTTATTGTGTAACAGGAGTAATTCCAGGCGGTGATGTGCCATCACTGAGCAAAGTGTGCACAGTCACTGAGCAGAGTGGGGCCCAGGTGGTGCAGGGGGTTTTATTCCCCTCAATTCATCCTCATTTCTTGCCGGATCAGATGCTCATTGTACTTCCAAACTGGAGGAAGTGCATCCTTCTGCCATGCCAATTCATCTTGGGGCAATTTAATAAGGGCTGTTTTGTCTTAGGCTGGATAGACTTGTGCTTTAGTGTAATTCAATAGAAAAAAGTAATTGGGTTTATGTTTTAAAAACAAGAGCAACTGAGCTCAGCTGGGTTTTCCAGTGGGCTCAGGTCCTGTCAGCTGGGCAGCCCTGGGCTCTGGGGTGTCTGACCCCACTGGCTGCTGTTTCCAGGAGTTATGCAGCACAGCTCTGAGTTTCTCCTGCTGTCAGTTGTATTGCAGAACCTCTGAGTATCTGGAAGTGTTTTTCTTGTACATCTGTGTCTGGCTTTTATCTTGCAAATCTCCTGCGTGCTGGTGGGAGCAGTTGCATCTTTCTACAGCTGCTGATTTTCAAGAAATCCTGTCGAGATGTCACCTGTCAGGTGTCAGGAGGTTTTGAGGGAGCCTGGTGCATGGGAGCAGTGTCAGCAGGCACAGGGAATGATGTTTTGGCTCCTCCATGGTGCCTGGCTTTCCTTGCCTGCTGCAGCCCTCCTTCCCTGGGCTGCTGTGCCCTGGAGTGCCCCCTTCCCTCCCCTCCTGGCCATCACCTGCCCAGGTGACATGGGCTGCTGGCACAGCCCTGGTGACAGCTCCTGGTAACCGGTAGTGACAAGGGTGCGTTTTAATGGATATCTGAGAAAAATTGCTGTTAAGGAAATTTAAATTAGTCTGGTTATTGCTGTTTGCCTCTAGGAGAGCAGTCAGTCTCTGGAAAGCTTTGACTTCCTTGGAAGCCTGGGTGGTTATAAGCCCACCTGAAATAAGAGGGGAAAGATCAGTCTCTGGGTCCCATTGCCTAACAGGGAGAAGAGGGAAGTTTGGTTACATTCTAGATGTTGTTTTTTTCTCCCCAGTATTTGTAATTAAAAAAACTGCTGATAAATTCAGCTCATATGATGTTACTCACGTGGCTAAACCCAAAAAGTGATGTAGAGCCCAGGGAGCACCCAGGCAGCAGGGCTTGGTGCCAGGTTCTGCTTTGCAGTGCTGGGATCCCTGCAGCAGCACCTTCTTGGAATATTCTGACTTTCCCCGTACTGTTCCCATGTCGTATGTCCTGAATGTGACTCGTTTCAGTGCTGTGTGATAACCAGCTGCTGAAAATGTGACACTGAGGAATTCAGTACAAGCTCAAGAGCAAACACAGTGGAAAGATTTGGAGTGATGCACCTGTAAATCATTTAAGGAGGGGGGAGAATGAAAACACTGCCTTGCTTTCCTTAACAGACTGTGGCAGGAGGTGGGTTTCGCTGTTGGTGTGTGATGAGGAACATGTGGTTCAGGGTCTGTTAATGGGGTTTTGTTTGCTCTGTCTCTTTCAGAGGTGCTTTTTGGAGTAATTTGCTACATTCTGCTCCTGCTTTTTGCAAGTGAAGAAAAATGGGTTTCTGAGGCTTTCTTTGTGTCTTGTGCTGCAGGGAAAAGGAACGCTAATAGTCCATGAATAATTAGCGTTGTTCGAAGCTCATATTCTAGCTGGGTGCAGTCAGTGTGTGCCTGGGCTGTCACTGGGGTTTTAGGGAGATCTGATAGCTTTGCCTCTCGCTGAGGTTGCCTCACTCTGCTCATTGCAGGAATGCCTTTATCAGAAATAAACCTTGGGGACATGAGTTGCATGTCAAACATAGGTGTGTGTGATATTTTCAAAATGCCTCAATCCTCCCAACCAAGCTGTATTTCCTGTGGAGAGTTTCCCCCTCACAGTCCATCTCTGAGTTTGCATTTCATTGCAAGGTGCTTGGGCAGAGCGCTCTGGTAGGTGTGGAGGGTTCCTTTGCATGATGAATATCACAATATTCCTGTCAGGTGACAGCACCAAAGTAGGCAGTATAAAAATGTGTTTTAAGCAATTCTTCAACCTGTTGTATTGGGTTGCACTGAGCTGTACTAGGACTGACAGCTTCTCTGGAGGGCCAAGGGGAATGTTAGGTGAAACACAGACCCCTTGCTAGGAAGAATTATGGTGCCCTTGGTGCTCAGGGGCTTTGCTGGTTAATGGCTCCTCTGGAGCTCTGTATCCCCTCCCCTGGAGCTGCTCAGTGCAAATCCTGAGGGAAGGCTTGGTTGCACTGATTGCTCCCATCAAATTTATTTGGTATTGAACAGTGTAGTGAAAAGCAAATGAAACTGGTATAATTATGTTGTTGTTCTATTTAACTAGTTGTTGCCCACTGCGGGAAGAGCTGGGAGAAACTGCTGTTATATAAGTATTGCTTTGCCATGGTTGGTTCACTGCCCCAGTCCCATCCTGTTGTGTGCACTCAGTCACTCCATAGCTGTGTGAGCCGTGTTTGTGTGAGTGAAGCAAGTAGTTGTGGTTCTACACACACACACAGAAGCTTTACAGTGGGAGGAGATGATGTTGGATACAGTGATCAAACATTGAGTACTGCCTACCCTACAAATACCCAGTTCTGGCTGTCATTGTCTCCAGAAGAAAAAGCAGCAGTGACTGAATGTACGTGTGAAGTCAGGAGGTTGTGTGTGGAGGTACAGGCAGCAGAGAACAAGGCTCAGAGAGGGGATGGAGACAAGGAGGTAATGCAACGTGTAAAGGCTGATTGACATTATCTTCCCAGATAAAACCCCAGATCATCTGCAATTTGTTATTTACGGTTCAGCACTGTGAAATCAATTACTGAGATGCAATTTAATTAAGGCAGGTTAATGCTTAATCTAAGGCACTAAACCCAGAAGACATAATTTCAGTTTACTGATCATTATAATGCTAATGGCCATTTGACATCTGCTCCATTAAATTGGGCAATACATTCTGGTGCCAGTTTACCCAGTGATTTCCCCTGTTCTGCTCACCCAGAACAGCCCTCCTGAGCACGGTGAAGGGTTACTCTAGTCATGGAGGGGATGCTTCCTTGTTTAATTCTTGCTGCTGTCAATGTTTCTGATAAATCCAGCCTGGGGTACACTTAACCTTTTATAAGTTTACATTAATTTTTCTTGCCAATGAGTTGAGTACTTTTCCCTGCCATGTCATTGACCTATCGGGTGGCTCTTGGCAAGTTTCTGGCTTCTAAGTTATTTCGTAAAGACTTTCAGCTTTGAAGCCAGTTGTGTCTTTGTTCTTTACATAACATTATCAGTGTGATGGCCCTCCTGGATCTAGCAGGAATCTGGGAAGCTGTTTGCTTGCACTTCATTGTTATTCTGCCTTTGTTTCTCATCATCCTGAGGTGGCTGTGCTTTAATAGAAACAGGAGCAAGGAAGAAGGTGGGGAGTCTAAGTATAGCAGTGTTATGGTTGGGAAGAGCAGAAGGGAGAACAGGCTGTCACCTAAAGGGCACTTTGGTGCAAGGTGTCCCCTCACTGCTGTGGCAGCTCAGTCCCAAGGGCCACTCTGAGGATGTACAGCCACGGGAAATACCTGAAAAGCTGCTGGGGTGAGGCCAAGGCTCACCCCACCTGCACAGTGCACTTGGGGCACATCATCAGCCCCTGGCACCAGCTGCCCCTGTCCCACCAGCACAGCACACCTGCCTGGTCATGGCATCACAGACTGGTTTGGGTGGGAAGGGACCTTAAAGCCCATCCAGTGCCACCCCCTGCCATGGGCAGGGACACCTTCCACCACTCTAGGGTGCTCCAAGCCCCGTCCAACCTGGCCTGGGACACTCCTGGGGCTGGGGCAGCCACAGGGGCTCTGGGCAGCAGTGGCTCCCAGCCCTGTCAGTGCTGCTGTCACTGCTGCCTCGGGGCACAAGGGAGAGCTGTGCATCTGGGCGAGGTGGAGGGCTCTGTGTGCCTCAGAAATCAACCCTAGCCAGGAGGAGCCCTCTGAAGCAGATGCTTTCAGAGCCTCTCAGAGCTTGGACAAGCCCTGGCAGTTCCTGCAGGGACAGTTTCAGCTGTGGCCACATCTGTCTGCCAGGTATTGTTGTGCAGATAGCACAACTTGATCTGAGCCCACTTCTCCCACTTTGCCACCCCAGAGATGAATTTGAACTGGGACAGACACGAGGGGACAAGATCAGTGTCATCCAAAGGTGTTTTAATTTTGTTTTGGTGTTCAGATAACTTCTTCAAAGCTGGAAAGATTTTTATTGCCTTTTCCCACTATAGCAACGGTTTAATACATGTAAGAGTGGCTATTCATTCTAATATAAGACTAATTAGATGTTCTTAAGGTAAAAGATAACAGAGTTTTGAATTGGGCAGCATTTCTCTGTTCTGTGTGTGAGGCTCTTGAACAGTCCTAATGATGTTTTCTTTGTTCAGTGCAATCACATTTCATTACCAGACCAGCCTTCACAGTCATTCTGGTAGGAGTTTCTGCAGAGCTGCTTCTCTGGGTGAGCCACACGAAGACTTGGTGTTAGCTCATTTTCACTCCCATGGAAATCTGGTGGGCTGTCAGGACTTTGTATTTTGTACTGAACAATTACCTGTATCTTATGGTCTCAGATTTAAAAATGAAGAATTAGTGTTAGATAATGTGTATGTTTAGCTCTAATTTGAGTTTTCCAGTGACAAATCCAGCTCTAGCACTGCACAGAGCCACAGGAGTCAGGCTGATGAGCCTTACTGAGGCTTACAAAGTCAATACCTCCCTTCACTCGTCCTGAGGCAACTTGTTTGTCTTCTCAGACCCAACAGAATTATCTTTTATTCACATTAATGGAGCCATCACTGTTGTCTGGGATGTTTGTGTGAGTGGGGACTTGGATCTCTTCCTAGCTTCAGAAAGTTTTTGTGCTGTAATTTCTGAACTGATATTTGTAATTAGACCATAAAAGAAGGTAATATGTGAAAAATGTTCAACTGCTTTTGCCAGGATAGAAAACATACATTGTAATGCATTCAGAAAACATTCCAAGGGTAGAGGATCAAGTTGTATTTGATTTTCTCATTCTCTATAATAATCATTTTTGTTGTCTTGCAAAGCTCCAGCTTTGAAGTGCAACACACAAAGATTCTGCAATACCAGCAACTGTTTCTCTTTAGCTATTTTCCGAGTGATTTGATTTCCTCAATAGCATTAACTATATGGAGGACTAACAAGTTGTAATTAATGTATTCAGCCATTTTCCTTTGTGACAGGCTGGAATATGAGTGACAGCATGAAGGGAAGAAGCAGAATAGAATTGGATGCTTGAGAAGATTATCATAACATAAAAACTGACAACTCTCTGGCTCTTGAATAACATTGTATTACACTGAAAAGGGAGGAAAAAGCTATTTCACAAAAACCCCAATGTGGCTTAGAAATTTTTTGAGGAGGGGAGATTTTCAAAAGCCTTTTTAGTGTTCAACAGATTTGAATACCGAAGTTCACAGATAGTTTATCACATGCTGGAGTGTGTGTACAGTAGAATTTGTGTGCATGTGATGGAATGAGCTCTCCTGGAACCCGATGCTCCAGGAGAAACCCTTCCTGGTCTGGCTGTGGCTGCAGGAGATGGCTGAAAGCAGCACCTGTGGAGGGTGGGAGGCAGGAAAGCAGCTATGGAACACCAGCTCTGTGCTGGAATCCAGGCTCCTCAGCTCATGTGTCAGAATCACAGAATCTCCTGAGTGGGAAGGGACCCACAAGGGTCACTGAAATGCAAATCCTGGCCCTGCACAGGACACCACAGGAATCTCACTGTGTACCTGAGAGTGTTGTCCAGACCACAGGTAACTGCTTGGCTCACCCCTGTAGGGGGTGGCTCACTGTCTGGAAGCTGGGATTCCTCCCTGAGAAGATGCAGTGGATGATTAAAGAGCAGGGCTGGCTGCTTTTCCTCCCCTCCTGCCATCCGTCCACCACAAGGTCATCTCTGCACTTGCCCCTTCATGTTTATTTCTGAGCCAATAAAATTCCCATTTGCTCTGGTACATTTTGTAATCCACAGCTTTCAGCCCAGAGATTGATTATCTGTATTCCTAGATAAAATCAAAGTGCAGTCCTTTAAACAGATTTCCACTCAATTATTTCCCCCAGACAGTTTAAATGGTGTTGTGAAAGCCCAGATTAACTCAGGAATGGCCAAGAGGTTCATTTGCCTCCTGGCATTGCTGCATTTCATTCTCAAAGCAATTTTAATGCTGGGTCTTTAATTTCCATCAAACAGGGGCTAATATTTGAGATTCAGCCTGGAATCTGGGCACGGTGTCTAAGGCAGGTGAATTGAGGGCAGTCAGAGGAACTCTGGATTCCAGAACAAACCAAACAGAAACACAATGAGCATTATTTTATTGCCCTTGTGCCTGGGGGATGTCCCCACACAGCCCAGGTAACAGCTGTGTCCTTGACTTAGGCTCTCCCACTTTGCAGAATTCCTGTGCCCCTTCCCTAGGCTGCTGTAGAGCAAGGCTGTCACACACCTGGCTCTGGTGTGGGCAGGATGCTCCCAGCTCCCCCCATCCCACAGCAAATACTGCCTGGAGAGCCGAGGCTTTGACGAAAAACTGCGATTCCAAAACGGGGTGGGTGAAAAGCTTTGAAGCAGAAATAGAGGATTCCTGGTGGGAGATGTTTCCTCTGCACATCCCTCAGTGTGGATCAAGATCGTGCTCAGGGAGCCTCTTTTCACCAGTTTAAATGTGTGAAAGTGAAATTCCTAAGGATATCGGGAAATAAAAATTGATTTCAAGGAGGATGTCAGAAATTAGGATTGGAGGAGATCTTGTTGTTAGCACTTGTTCTAGTATTTCAATTTGGGAATGGGGAACACTTATGCACAAGAAATATCAACAGAAATATAAATTTAATCCCAGCATGATGTGAAAACACATTAATTATGAATTATGCAGCAGATGGAAGCTTTTAAACTGTATTATTTTGCGTGATTTATTGATATCTTCTGCAGAATTTTTTTATTTGCCATTTTCTTCTGAAATGTGTCACATTGATGAGTGTAAGACTGAGCATTGCCAACAGGAAAAAAAAAATAGATATATTTAGCCCAGAGCAGGCATTTGAACTTTTTGATTCATCAGTGTGTTAACATTTATTTTAGTCAGGAGTTGTATCTTTTCCTTACCCAGTTCTACATGAAACCAGGGCAACATAAGTGAGCTTTTCCATTCTGGGGAGGCAGTTTTGCAATCCAGAACATTGAGATGCTGGTCAGGGAAAGACACATGCTCCATCTCTTTCTTGTGATGTCAAAGTGTAAATTGAAACTGTGGCAATGGAGTCCAGTGTCAGTGACAGGAAATTGCAGGTGCGTGTAGCATGGGATGGATTCCTGCTCACAACAGATCACAGGTAGATTAGAGAAATAATTGGAAAAGGAACCCACAGCCAGACTCTCACTGCAGTCAGTCCCACACAGTTCCACTGTAATTCCAGTGAAGTTATTCCAGCTATCCTGATTTACAGGTACAACTGAGGTTAGGAGACTCCAAAAGTTATCATAATGGCATCAAAAGAGCTACTAAAATGTGAGTAATGATGGAGATGAGCTGAAAAGGTGTTATGGTGCAGGATGAGGACATGTCTCCTTTGAGGCTGGTTTCCTCCTGAGTTGTGGTCCATTCCCTCCCTCCCTCGGAGTGCCAGAGCGCAGGTTGGAGCACACTCTGAACAGCAGCCTGTGGAATAAGTACATGATTTTGCAAGCTCTGTTAAAGCAGCTGCATCTGTAACTCATTTCATGGAAGTTTTACTACTTTTTTCCCCCCTTTTACCATATCATACTCGAAGCTCAATAAAGATAAACTTCAGATAATGTCAGTATATCCTGGCAGATTCAAAGCCCTGCAGCCGAGTCCATATTCCCCAAAGTGCTGTTTATGAGCTGTGCTGTTTTAATGTAGTGGTAGAAGTAAAACCTAACATTTGGCAGTGTCTATATTTGCACCCTTGGGACAGATGATGGAGGAGTTATTTGCTCCAGTCTTTAATCAATTTTAGGTAAACAGCACGAGGATACCTTGAGCATCCATATTTTCTAATTGGCTCTCTTAAATGTGAAGCCTCCCATAATTCAGGGGAGAGATTTACAGGGGAGGGAGGGGGGGGGGGAACAACCAGCACTCTCCAGTTGGTGCTTTGATGGATCTGCTCCAGCAGTGCAAATGGCAGAGTGGAGTGGTGAGCTGCAGCTCTTTTGCAGATCAAAATGCAAAGCATGGGCGATTTCCTGGTGCCATTTGATTCACTGCTCTGCAAATCTGTGTCTGCAGCAGAGATGCACAAGCAATGCTAATCCTTGATTGAGCTCAGCCAGTCTGCTTGTCTTGTGCATGGTAAAGTCTCTGGGCTGAGTCTGTGCTATTCAGACAAGGCCTTCTTGTGGGTTCAAAGAGTTTGATAAATCTACTTTCTGCACTTGGTTGGTGAAGTGTTTGTGCTGCATCTACGGAGAGCATTTATGGTGAGCTGTGAGATGAGTCAAAAATGGAGGTGAATCTTGTTGTAGGGCTGTGTCCAAAGTTACATGGGACATGGCAATAGAGGAGTAGCATGAGAGGAGAGTGATGATGACAAAGGGTTTGCTTTTTTAATACATTTGATCCCATTTGGCTTCTCCTGGCATCTCCCCCAAAACTCTGTATCCTCAGAGTGACCAAAGAGTTTGTGTGCATGAGTAATCATATTGCAAGGTCAGGTTAGCAGGGCTTGGAGCACCCTGGGCTAGTGGAAGGTGTCCCTGCCCATGGCAGGGGGGTGGGACTGGGTGGGCTTTGAAGTACATAGGATTTGAAGCTGGGATGACAGACTAGGATTTAATCAATCCTTGCCCCTTGACAGAATATTTGTCCTGGGAACTTGACCCTTGTAGAGTTGTTTCAGTCAATCCAAAGCCTTTTAAACTGGTGTCCCCTGGAAATGTACAGGAGTTGATTGTAGAATGTGAACTGTGTGTGTGTGTCTTGGAGGGAATCTGACCAGAGTCCAGGGGCTCTGCTGCTGAGGCCGTCCAGAGAAAGTGGAAGCCAAGCATTCCACAATTGCATTTTGCCTCTTTTCAGTGAATCAGTGGCACTAAATTAACCAGCTGGTGAATCATCAGGTGCTTTGTGCCATCTTCTGAAAGGCATCAAAACCACAAAGGGCATTTGGACTCCACCTTTTTGTTTGGATGTTGTCCTTATGTTGGGCATTTCAGGGTAGTTTATTTTTATCGTACTAAGCTGTTCAATGACTTTTTGATCTTGTGTTTTGATTTATGACTAGACTAGATTAATTCCCCCACAGTAGAAAACTTTATAATGATTTAACAGCAAGGGTCTCTGACCATTAATCAAAATAATGTATTTGTGCTTATCAGTATTGATTGAAAGTCCAGCATTGAGTTGTTTATTACCCAAGGAGGAGAGGGGCTGCCTTTGTCTTTTTTCCTCATGTTTTACTCCAGATTAGTGTACATGCATGCTGTGATTCCAAGAGCTGGAGAATGATCCCTTCCATGTGTGCTATATTAAATACATAAAGGCATTGTGATGCCCAACAGTCCTGCCATGGTTATGCTCCTGTTGCTTTGAAACCAACACTCTTCTGTTTCTCTGACTTTACAGATTTGTACGAGTCCTGGGGGTCTGGCAGAACTTGGTAACTTACAGGTGTTTAAGAATCAGGTTCCTGAAGTGCAGTGAGTCTTTCCTAGCTTTTTCACCTGTGACAGCACCCACAAAATAAAATAACAGGGCTGTTGGAGGCAGCCTCTTTGCCACATTTTTCTCCACAATATTGTGCATTTTCAGCAGGCTGGGATGCCCTTTGTTAAGATTCAGAATTTATGCACTGATTACTTTTCCTCTGCTACAGCTTAACTTCTCCTGCATGGCTTAGCTTTAAAACCAAGTGAAAGGAAATCCAATAAAGATAAATGAGATGTCTTTAAAGGATCCAGAAGGAAATTTGGTAGTGTCAGCAATGAATGTGAAGATACAGTGAGGTGAGGAACTTGAGGATGATGGGTTCTTTATAAGGTTGCATCTGTTCACAAAGGCTTGGAAGTATTTAAGATAATTAATTGCTTTAGAGGCAACACTTCTTCAAACTCTCATGACTGTGATTCTCTGTGTTCCTGTCTAACCCAGAGCTGGTGCATAATGGAGTGGTTTGCAGATGATGCCAAGGAATGTGCAGGAAGCACTGACAGAGAACTCAGTTTCCTGTGGAATTCCTCATGGAAAATGTGTTAATATGCTTTTTTAACAACCAAATCTGTTTACCTTGCAGGTCTCCTGCTGCAAGTGATGACCACAAGTTTCTGCTTTTCCTGAGAGATAGGTAAGTTGTTGATTGTTTATTAAAAAGAGGTCCTCAATGATGGGATGAGCAGTTCTACGTCACCCAGGAGTGATCCCCCTCAGATTGTTGGGTGTTTCATGCTTGCTCCAAGGAAAAGCTGTCCATACCCATGAAAGACTTGCTCAAAGAGGAATATTTCTGATTTCAAGGTCAGCTGCTCCCGGGGCAGACTGTGTGACGTGTCAGGAGTGAGTCACAGAGCCCAGGAGTGTGTTTGCTCTCAGGTGACTCGAACAGCTTGCTCCCTCCTGCTGGCTTATAATTCCCTGTCCAAGCCCCCTGTAAATATCCCAAATGCCAGGACTTCTTCCTTTCTTTCTAAGCCTGTTCTACACTATCTGTTTAATAAGATCTGTGCTTGAGCTGTCATTCCTGATTACATGTTCTCCTCAGTTTATATTGCTTCTTCCCAGTGGTCACCAGCACAAATGTCTCTGTGAATCTTAATGCATTTCCTTTTCTTCTAATGTATAAATGCCTGAAAACCGATCAAAACAATCATCCTACTTTGACTGTGTATTTTATTTCTGCTGAAAGGTTCAAATGTAATGAAAATAAAATGTTTAATGAGCAACACATATTTTCCAGAAGAAACAGGCACATTTAACTTGTTTTGAAAGATGGATGAACACTATTAGTTTTGATGTATTCTATATATAAATTCTCATTTGACAATGGTTATTTAAAGATTTAGTTCTGGGTTATTGCTGCACTTACGTTGTAGAGTCATTTTACACCAACGCATGGATCAGTAACTTAATTATAAATAAGTGGGTTTAAGGCAAATGTAATGGAAATAATGGTACCCAGAATCTGCTTAGTCTCAGACGTGGGGATGGTCTGGCGGGTGGGGGGTGTTCCACTTGCACACTGAAGCAGAGCAGAATACCCTGAGGTGCTGAGCATGGGGGTTTGCTCTGGGCTGTGTGGGGAGCTCTGGGAGCCCTGACGGGCCAGCACAGGCGTTCTCTGAAGCTCTGGCTCTGCCACACGAGTTCTAATGAACATCTGCCTAAATGGGAGCAAAATACAGAGCAAAACTAGACAGAAAGCTTAAACAAGGGTGTGTACAGAACTGTTTATTTACACTCATGAAACTTTGTTATTTGTGTCTAATACCGTGAGTATCTGTGTTTAATAGATACTTTTGATCAACTGTGTGACTGTGTTTGTAACTTGTTAGCCACTTGTGCCGTGCAGAGGACTCTGTGTTTATTAACAGTGCAAGAAGGGACCCAAACAGGAGTTGAAGGGACTGAGGTGGATGCTTGGACTCCATCCCCAGCCCTTGTCTCTCTGCCAGCAGATCTGCACCCAGAAAAACACCCACTGCCTTGCTGGGGCTGCTTCTGAGTTACACTCAATTCAGTGCCAGTGAGGAGCCATAAATTCAGGTTTACAGTCATAAAGCAGGGCCTCAGAGTCCTTGCTGAAACTCATTTCCATTAAAATCCAATGAAAATCAGCAATATAAATCCAAACTTCCTGGTGGTCACAGGCCAGAGGCAGAACGCAAGGTGAGTGATGTATAGCACTGGGATTCCTTGGATCCTCTTGCTCTGCCTCCCCTTTGTCTTTGGCTCCCTGGTTACATCAGAGACGAGCTGGGAATGCCATGCAGGGAGGAGGCAGAGCCTGGTGTCTGTACCTGAAGGCAGGGGGTGCAGGGCAGTGTTGGGCACGTCCCAGCAGACAACAACCTGGAGATGCAAAGCATCAGTAAGGGTCACCAAAGCCATCAGGAGCTTGGTATGGATATGGGGGAAGGATGGAGAGCTGCTGTGCACAGCAACCCTGAGATGTCTCCTCTGGGAGAGTCAAAAGGGCTGCTGTATAAAACATTACAGGGTATTTTTTTTACTCTTCATTTGTTAACAGGCAAAGTGATAGGTATTGTTCAGCCTGAGCCCCTTGATGCATACTATTGTTAATGTTCATTTTAAATCCTTTCAAAACCATCTTCAGAATGTCTATTAAAATATTTAATTGTAAGCTGCTTTTTTTCACTTCATCCCTCTCACATACATTGTTCTTTAGAAAATGAAGTGCTTGTGACTTTGACAGCCAAGGAGGGGAAGTGATAAAAGAGTGCAAGAAGGCAACAGCAGCAAATCACTGGGAGCCCCACATCTGGCAGGTTAACTTGGATTTGTTGGGGGACTTGTAGGACGTGGGAAAGAAACCTGACTGCTTGTAATTCAGAATTAGTGCCTGAAGGCTCCCAGTTCTCTTTATCGGTTGTGCTTGTGGATCTCAGCACACCACCAGAGGGGGAAAGAGGGGAAATTTTCACTGCTCTCCAACCTGACTGACAGTCTCCGAGCTATGAGTACCTGCCTGTCTGTCATGAGTATCTGCCTACCACTGTTGGTGGGAAATAAATACTGTGTCACACTTTGGGGCTTTCAGAATGTCCCCTCATGCTTTTCTCCTTGTTTTCCCCTTTCCACACTCATTGGATTGACTCTAGGAGCTGTGGATATCCTTGCCTGGAGAAATCAGTCATAAACTTTAGGAACCAAAGGGTCTGTGAGTGGTGACAGAGAGGACTTGAGCAGCTCTGGAGTCAGGGGCATGTCGTGCCATGGGAAAACTTGGAGAATTGAAGGTGGATAGGAAATTTGGGAGGCAGACTATGAGGTGCTCCTCCAGGAAAGGAAGAAGCACAGGCAGCAATTTAGATGTGCTGGGCTCTGGAGGAGGTGACCACTGCAGGTGCAGGGAGGTGAATGGTTGGATCCTTGGGATTAGAAAGGGCAAGTTCTGAGAGAGAACCCACAAACAAAGGGCAGCTGAGTGTCCTTGGTGGGTGAATATATTCCATCCACAGGCTGGCAGGGGTAGAGCAAATGCTGTCAGGGCAGAATCAGGAGCTCCTTTGGGACATGAAAATCTGAAGTGGTACAAAAGCACTTGACAAGAACTGAAAGTGAAGCCACAGCACAGGCACATTATGGTAAAATCAAGAGCCTAAGGCAAAAAGTGTGTTTGATTTAGCAAGTGAGGTAAAAAGCAGGAGGAAATAATGCTACACATACTTTAGAAATGAGATAGGAAATGCAGATCTGGTGGCTGCTTACAGAAGCACCCAAATGCCCTGATAACATGGTTAATTTTGGCAGGGAACAAACAGATGATGAGAGTTTGTTTGGATCTGCTGGATAGGTCAGGCCACAGGATCTGAGGAAATTAGAAAGAATTAATCAAAACTATTTTGGAACAAGGAACAATTATTTTTAACAGCTTGTGGAGCTCAGAGGTCTCAGAACTATCAAAATGCAAATATAGACCCTAAATATAAAAGGGAAAAGTACAGTCTAGTGTATTATTGATTAAAAAGCCTAATGAGTTCTTGGAAAGGCTCTGAAATAAACTAATGAAAAAAAAATCAATCCGTAACTCTTGGAAGAGATGACTAAAACCAAAACAGAACAACTGTCATGAGTTAGTCAAAAGTGAGTCAGGTGAGTCTAATTAACTGACCTGGGGGTAAAAGGGGAGCCAATAGTTATGATACACTTTTCTTTTATTTCCAGGTAAGCCAGGGAGACGTGTCTCAGTGTAGGATGCACAAAGAGCCATTTGAGAAACTTAGTAGCAGCTGTCAGTATTTGTCTGAAGATCTGGGAGAGCCTTTCCAGTGAGACCCCCAGAGGGAAAGGTCTGACTCTTCCATCTCTTCTCTATTTTAATTGGTGATTTGTGTGATGAAGGACTTATAAAAGATATGGATGGCATGGAGCAGGGAGGGATCACAGAAACTCTGGAGGTCAGAACTGAAATAAAAAGGATTGGAAAAATGGAGATGTTTCTGAAACCCCCAGGCTGAAATGCAATGATGTGAAGTTTGAAGTGGTGTGGGGGAGGGCAAGGGGGAAACACAGAAAAGGACTCGGGGTTTGCAGTGGTTGACAAATTAAGCATGAAGAAAAAATGCAGAGCTCTTGTCAAGGAGGGAAGCTCCATCTGGAGAGCTGTAATAGAAGGGTCAGGGGAGAGCAGACCCAGGCAATTGTCCTGCTCTGCTCTGCCCCTGGGGACCTCCAGCCTGGCTGTGCTCCATGGGGGGAGCACTGAAACCCAGGGAGGAATTCTGCTCCCCTGTCAGGGGATGGGTTTAACTCATGAGCAGTCTGGGCAAGGAGGCATCCATTTACCATCATTGGAAAATCTGTGACAAGGATTCAATTTACAAAATGATAATGAAATCAAAAGAAGTGCTGCTGTGATGATGTGCAGCACCAAAATGTGCTGCTGCAAACAAGCCCAGCACACTGCAAGCAAAACCAGGGAATCAAAATGAAGCTAGTTATTAAAACCTCTTAATTAACTTTAAGCTGCTATAACTGATAAATCATTACAACTCTAACCTGTCTGTGGCTGCAGTTTTGCTCCATTCCAAAGCAAAGCTGGTGGCTGCTAACACAATGTACAACTACCAACAAAAATGAACATCTTGGCAGGGTGATATGAATTCATCCAGAAAATAAAAGGAGTGTCATTTGCACCATCTGCTGCACACGAATCAGGAGCGAGGAGCAGCTGGAACCTGGAGCTGTCAATACTGAAGTGCTGCTGGAGGGGAGCAGTGGCCAAGGGCACAGAGGTGGGTGACAGTGAGGGACGTGGGCAGGCTGGGCCACAAGTGTTTCCCAGGCATTTTCCTGTTCACTTGCCTTTCATCCTTTCTGTGTTTTAGAACCATTAGCATGCAGTGGTGCTGGGAAGGTGGAGGTGTGATACTGCCTCTGGTGCAGCTCTGCAGTGCTTGGTGGGACACATCCTGTAATAAACTGATGGAACACCTTTCCATCTTTGCTCTCAAAAGCTTTCCCAAGCCAGGCTGGTTGGGCATGCCTGTGCTTCCAGCCCAAACCCACCCAAGGCCAACTTGTATTTACCGATTCTTAGCGAGTGTGGT
>JAWWEE010000021.1:792989-859995 GCA_035221455.1 Xenops minutus
GTGGGCACTGCCCAGGCTCCCCAGGGCAGTGGGCACAGCCCCAAGGCTGCCAGAGCTGCAGGAGGGGTTGGATGATGGGACAGGATGGGATTGTTGGGGTGTCTGTGCAGGGCTGAGGGTTGGACTGGATGGTCCCTGTGGGTCCCTCCAGCTCAGGATATTCTGTGATTCTGTGTAAGTTTACATGTTTAGGTTCAATACCCACAGATGTTGGGGTATTTAGTAATTGTGAATGGTTTCATGCAAAGTTCACTGTCTGTTCACTCTGCTGGGTCTGCAGCACCAATTTTGCTTTAGGTGGCTGCTTTTTCTCTGCTGTAGGAGCTGCAAATATCCGTGTAACTGTACATATATAATGTGTATCCTGAGGAAATTTGTTCCCCTCTGCTCCCAGTCTCTGTGAAATCAAAGGTGCTGAGCCCTTTGCAGCATTGATCCTGGGGAAATACAGTGTTTGTTTTTCTGAGAAGGCAGGAGACCTAATAAATACTTGTAGAGTGCTCTGCAGAGGCAAAATATGAGAATGTAGAAGATGCTTCAAGTGCTGACCTTTCTCAGGCTGGAAGTCTCTGATCATTATATATGATCATGTTTGTGTATATTGCAAATGTTTTTTTTCCCCTCTGTGGCATCTCAAGTGAGAGTTATGGCAGGTTCCTTAATTTAAGGAGCAGTCCCTGACTGTTACTCAAACAATTGCATAATGGGTTTGGGGATTAACATACTGTCAGCTCAATAACTGTTCAGGGATTTGGTTATTGAGGAGAAAATAGTCCTGAATGATATTCTGGTGTCTCTGTTACAAAAAGTCACCATCAGGCTCCTTCATGCTCTGCTGGGAGGAGGAAAAGTGATGCCTGGTTTGTTGGGACAGAGCTGGATCATGACCAGGGTGTGTTGGTGGGCCAGAGATGCCCATGCTCACAAACCTCCATGACTGCTCTTCATCAGACAGAATAAAAAATAAACATACTTTTGCTTAAATCTGGACACTTCATCCTCCAAAACGATGAAGGGTTTTCCTGACTTTCAGCCAGCCATGGCAGGTGGAGATTTAACCTCAGTTACATTCAGGATCCCAAGTCACCTGATGCTGGTAAAACTAGACCACCAGCAAAAGGGCATAGTGATTAAAATGGTTTGTGTGCTGTTTTTGATTTAGATTGCCTGAAAGGAAGAAATTATGGATGTGCACATATACACTTGTCTTCAATTGATTAACAATTTTATTTGTGTAGCTTGAAGTCAATGATAAGATTGTTTCTTTGGCTTGTACATTGTAAGGGAACTTGGTGGAGAGCTAGAGATGGATACAAAGCTCAGCTAGAGCCAACAGCTTTAGCTGACTACTGCAAGAAGTGCCACAAGTGTATGAATATGTATATTTATCAGAAATTATTTTTTTCTACAGATCCCACAAATCAGTTATGCCTCAACTGCACCAGAGTTGAGTGATGACAGGCGCTATGATTTCTTCTCACGTGTGGTTCCTCCAGATTCCTTCCAAGCACAAGCAATGGTGGACATTGTGAAAGCTTTGGGATGGAATTATGTATCCACTTTGGCATCTGAAGGGAATTATGGAGAAAAAGGAGTCGAGTCCTTCATGCAAATTTCCAGAGAGGCAGGTAGGCACCACCCGTCCTTCCTCCAGAAAATGCTGTGGAAGTGATGAATGTTATTTTGTACCAAATGTGATATTATTTTTCTGGAACTTACATTTGATTCTAAGGTTGCTCCCATTCTTTGCAGTGCTCTGCAATGGCTCCTAAATACTCTCATTCCTGAATTGCTTATGGAGTGTCAGAGTTTGAAATCTCAGTGATTTTCAGTAATTTCTGGGGCAAAATAGAAAACCTTGTGTCTTATCGAGCTCCTGCTGTTGCCCTGGATGGCCCCACGTTGTGCTGACATGGGTAGAGGAGAGACTGGGGAAGGCTGAGCTTTTCTCTCTCCCCAGGTCAGGGTTCTGCTGCAGCTGCTTGTACCACACATGGGCTCGTGTCACACGTTCTGTTCAGCTTTCAGACCTCTGCCCGATTTGGGTTGCTTTGCTTTAGCATTCCTCTGCATCTCTTCAGCTGGGACAGTTCCTAAGCTTTGCCTTGAAGGCTCAGAGCTTACTGGTGTGGGATATGGAGCCAGCAGGCTCAGTGGGTGCTGTGAGCACGTCAGACCTTAGGTGGGATTCACTGGGTTTTTCTTGTTACTCTGTTCATTCAGTGGTATTCCAAGAAGGTCAGACTGTGTTGGACAATGTTGTTTGTCAGTGAGAGATGTTCCAAGAAGACAGAAAAATATCCTGTTCTCTCCTAGAATGGTTTGGGTTGGCTTGACCTTAAAGCCCATCCAGTCCTACCCTGTGCCATGGATAGGGACACCTCCCACCATTCCAGGTTGCTCCAAGCCCCATCCAACCTGGCCTTGAATGCTTCCAGAAAAGGGAAATTCCCAACCCTCACAGTAAATAATTTCTTCCTGATATCCTAACCCTCCCCTCCCTCAGTCAGGCTGATGGTATCAAGTTGAACCTTTATAATTTTGTTGGCAGAAATCTCCAATTTTGCAGCTTGCTTTCCTCTTCTGCTACAAAAACCTACAGCAGGCCTGTCCTGAAGGTGTGACTGGTGTGTGCTCATACCCTTGTCCTTGTAACTTATTCTTCTGTGTAAATATCTCTAAATTTCCCCAGAGACACTAGAATGTAGGAGGACTTTAAATGGCTCTTTGGGGAATAGAGGTGTAAATCCTTGGCAAGCTGATTTGCAATCCAGAATCCTAAGGGTTTGGAAATTGAAATGTTTCAAGTTGAATCCTGGGAAGGAAAAAATAACCAGATGATGTAATTCATTATTGGTGATGTGTGCAAGGATCTGGAAGACTTCAGTGACAGAGCCTGATTGGGAACCCAACATTATTGGCCAAGGATAAGCTCTGTTGTATTCCTAGAAAGCTCAGAGATCTCCCACCCTGTACCTGCCCTGGCATTGGCTTAAATAAAACCAGCACAACACAATCCCCAGGTCACTGAACTGTGCAAATCCCCAGCCAGGTTAGTGCTGGGCAGGGCAGGCATTGCTCTGGGGCAGCTGTTGAAGGTTTCCATCCCTGTGGCTGTCCCAGGGCTGGGGACAGCTCTGTCTGCAGGAGGAACACCAGCTCACTCCCAAACCATCATGGGAGCTGATGGATCCCTCTCAGCAGTGTCACCCCAGGAGCAGGAGGAGAGGGTGCCTGTGCTTCAAAGAAAGGGGCTTTGGAGAGGGGATCCAGAATTGTTTCCTTCTGTTGATATCACAGGAGGAACCTGCATTTGCATAAATATGTCTCTTCATACGAATGCATATTTATGTGGTATTAAAGAAAATGGGTTTGGATTTAATACAGCAGGAAGTGACAAATGCCAGAGTTCATTATAATTTAAAATTGCCTTTATTTGCAAATATCCATTGTTGCAAAATCATACCCAAAGTGTGTTCTCCATGTCAAGGACAAAGTCTAGTGAAGAATATGGTCCCATTTTATAGTCCTTCTGGAGAGCTAAATTTATTATATGAGCTGTTCATGTAGTCAACATGTAATTCAGCATCCTTCATAAAAAGTAAAGCATAAACCCAAATCAAGACCCTGCTTAAAGCAGCTCTGCATGCAGGGCAATATAGGTCATGCCTACAGGATTAAGGCACTAACAGGGATAGTGCATCAACTTCCACAGACACTGGAACAGGAATAATCCGATCCCCGGTGCTGCTGCTGCTTCTTAGGGCTGTGCTGAACTTCTTGTGTCACACAGATAAAGCTCAGGTGAAGTTCTGAGGGGATTTAATACCTGTCAACAAGTTCCCTGGAGGTGTAAAATCCTGGGAATGCAAGAAGATCCTATTGCCTAGAGGTTAAATGGAGCAGTGCTGCCTGGAGATGCAGGTCCTGACCTTGAATCCCGATGGAAAACCAGCACCTTGTTCCCTGACTTTGGGGACCGGGTGTGACCCCTCCCAGGTGCTGCCTTGGGGGGTCACGTTGCAGTGTCTGTGCGTGGGGGACGTGGTGTTGAGGGTTGATTTCCCCCGTGCCCGAGGTGGCCGTGTCTCCTTGGAGACATTTGATGCCAAGAAAGGATTTAACCAGCTGCCAGGTGAGTGCTGCAGTACGAGGGTTTGGAAGGAGCCCGCTGAAGGAGCAATGGGCAGCACCCATTGCCCCGGCTGGTGGCTGGGGGGTCCTTGGCAGCTCCCTGATCTGTCCATTTGAAGACATTTGAGTGGTTAAGGGCTGCCTGTGAATGTGTGAAGGGACCAGCCCTGCCTGCTGGGAGCAGAGGGGACAGGAGCTTGCATCCAATGGAGAGGTATCACTGACATCATTTGCACTTCAAATATTAAATATGCTTAAAGGGGTCCAAGTGTCTAAGGCCTGAGGTGTGTAAGTATGCAGCATCTTTCCAAAGCAGGGGGACATGTGCTGTGCTCTTGTAACACTGCCAGGGTGGGAGGAAAGGTGGGACACACTTGTGTTGGTCCTGCTGCTGCCATGAGAGTGGATTGATGTGGTGTTTGGGTGTCAATCAGAACTCTCACTAGTTAGCAAACTCTTGCCAGAAGCAACAGAAATGCAACAGCTGGAGGACATTCTTTTCCTTAGAAAATCCAGCTCTGGGAATGGTGTGGCTGGGGATTATTTGCCTCTTCTTCCCAGCTTGGAGGGTGTATTCAGCATGCCCTGGAGGCACAGGGGGAGCATGGAGGGCAGGAGAGGGCTTTAGGTGGTGGTTTGCCTCATTTTGCAGTGACCAGAAGCTTGTGATGTTCAGCAGGAGGAGCTGTGCCACTGCTCTCCACAACTCCCTGACGAGGGGGGAGCAAGGGGAGGTCGGGCTCTGCTCCCAGGGAAAAGGGACAGGAGGAGAGGGACCTGCATCAGGTTGTGCCAGGCACGGTCAGGTTGGATATTCGTGGAGATTCCTTCACAGAAAGTGTTGTCCAGTCCTGACACAGTTTGCCCAGGGCAGAGGGGAGTCACCAGCCCTGGGAGGGATCAGAAATGTCTGGATATGGCACTTGAGGCCACGAGGAGCAGAGGTCCTTGTGGTGGGTGGTTCTCCCTGCCTGGCCCCTTAGGACCAGAGTGTGTGCCAGGAGCAGCCCCAGGGTGGAGGGGTTTGGTCCCAGGTTTGAGGCACACCACAGAGCACAGTTGTCATCAGCTCCCACACAATTGTCTTGTATCTCATAATCAGTTTCTTTTGGCAGAAAGGAAGATTTAGTCCATAGGTGCCAGCACATTTATTATCGCTGGCCTAAAGTCTGTAGCGAGCTAATTATCCTAAATTCAGTGTTTTATCCCAACTTGTTTCTGATCAGCCAAGGATCTTAGGCAATCTGAGGATGAGTAGAAAGTGCTACCCCAGCTTAGCTTTCAAATATGCTTTAGCATATAAAGACTTTGCTTGATCCTCTGAGTTAATAATTCTTCACAAAGTGACTTTTATTATGAGCACTTCAAGTGAGTTTGAATATGTCATTGTGGCAGGAGATGAAGATTTGAAACATGCTCTGCAGTCTGTGGGATTAATAAATTAGGGGAATGGTCTAATTATGGAAAATCTAAAGGACAATTTCAGATTATTAATGAAACTACTGAATACTTGAATTTCAAAGATTAATTCATCTTTGATTTTTTAAAAAAGATTAATCTGTACCAGAAGGTTAATTGCTATCTGTAAGAAATATATATATTGAAGTCGTTAGCAAAAGACCACTTGAATGCCTCCTAACAGATAAATGAAAGATCTGGAGTGCATTTATTAATGTTCTTCTCCCCCCAGATGGCCCATTTTCACACACGAGCACACTGGTGTGTTCTCGTGGAGCCTTTGGTGCTCACTCACCCCACGGGCTGCAGGGGAAGGGGATGCCTGGAGCTGCAAGACCTGTGTCTGCCACCTCCACCTCTTCCCTCTGCCTGCCCACAGTCTCCCCTCCAGCCTGACCTCAGCAGTCACTGGTCCTGCCCAGCAGGGCTGGTTTTGAGCACAGTTCTGTGTGTTTGCACAGACCAGGGCTGGTGTTTGTGCAGGGTGCTGTAAGGGAGTGTCTTAATCTCCAAACTGAGATGGTGATGTTCTCAGCCATTTGGAAAGGCTGGAAAAGAAAGAGTCTGGAAAAGCTTGCTGCCTTCTTCTGAGTACTGGAGACGTGATAAAAGGGGCTTACAGCTCTTGTGCCACTGTGCTGATGTGACTCTGTGGACTGAAGTTTCCTCTGAAGACTTTGTCAAGGTGCTGTTTGTTAAAAGCCTTGGCAGAGCAGAAGGGAGAATCAGCACTAAGCCACTTTAGCACAGAAAGCACAACACTTGCAACAGTCTCTTGATCTTCTTTTTCTCCTTCTTTCACCAAGGACTTTTGTGAAATATTAATTTCTGTAATTCCTCTGTGTCCATGATCCTGCAGATCCTGCAGACATCTCTTACATAAGGGCAGAACATCTGCGTGAGCAGGGGCAGCATCACTGCAGGGGCTGGGTGTGCTCAGAGCCAGAAACCCCAGGGCTGGGTGTGCTCAGAGCCAGAAACCCCAGGGCTGGGTGTGCTCAGAGCCAGGAACCCCAGAAACCCCAGGGCTGGGTGTGCTCAGAGCCAGAAACCCCAGAAACCCCAGGGCTGGGTGTGCTCAGAGCCAGAAACCCCAGAAACCCCAGGGCTGGGTGTGCTCAGAGTGAAACTTCAGAACCCAGTCAGTGGCAGAGCAGAAAAGGGACCCTTCACATGGTTCGCTGCCCATGGCAGGGGCTTAGAAATGGATGATCCTTCCAACCTAAAGGTCCTTAGGACCTTCCAACCTAAACCATTCTTTGCTTTTGTGATTTTCTATCCTTACCCTCATAAGTAGATTTCTTTTTTCCTCAGCAGTGTTGCTGAACAGTATTTCTTTACTATGTCTCAAAATAAACTTGAATGTCTTGATCTTCTTTCTGGCAGCTTTACACTTGATACTGAAACCCATGTTTATACACATAGGTACCTTCCTGTGTGAGGCACATTGTCCTTCTGTCTGACAAGTGGAGCTGTGTCAGGGGAGATTTTCAGGGAGGGTTAGGTGGGATCTCAGGGAAAGGTCCTTCCCCCAGATGGTGGTGGGCACTGCCCAGGCTCCCCAGGGCAGTGGGCACAGCCCCAAGGCTGCCAGAGCTGCAGGAGGGGTTGGACAATGCTCTGAGGGACAGGGTGGGATTGTTGGGGTGTCTGTGCAGGGCAGGAGTTGGACTGGATGGTCTTGTGGGTCCCTCCAGCTCAGACTATTCTGTGATTCTGGGCCACCCAAAACTTGTTCTACTGACTTCAAAAGCTGCATGTGCTCCTGACTGCTCAGGGCCTGGCACTGGCATGGGTTGTGTGTCCTATGCTGCTCACCAAAAATACATGTCAGCCCCTCTGGACATCGGCCAGATCCTGTGGCAAAATTCCTGTTCTTGGAATACGAGTCTGTGTAGATTAACAAAACTCTGCAGTTGTTAAATCTGCAAACAGCCCTAGGAGCAAATGTCTGATGATTCAGTGAGGTCTGCAAAGGCAAAAACCTGCTGGTAGTTCACTGAAATCAGTCACCTGTTGCTTAATTTATTTTAAATATGCATTTAAGTACTGCATTCTAAAACTGTGATGCAGGAGGAATTCAAGAGCTGGGATTTTGTGTTTTTTCTGGCCATGATGTGGTTTTTGGGCATGGAGGTATTCTGTCAACGTTTGGGCTTGATGGTCTTGGAGGTATTTTCCCACCTTAATGATCCTGTGATTCTGTGACTTATTTGTGTACACACGGCTCTGTACCAGGGCCCTGCATTTGATAGTTTCTTTGGAAGTACCAATGTTCTTGTAGTTTATCAGAGGAACATCATGAATGTAAAATTAAATGAAAGTACAAATCTTTCCCTAGCTTTGATTTCTTTTTTGCAGCAATGGTCTGTAAGGGAGCTGATGTTCTGCATGTGGTGTCAGGTCCCTGAGCCCAGTGGAAATGGCTTTTGTGAACTGCCACTCTATCACGGACTGAACTTCTCTGCCTTCTAAGGATTCAAGTAATTTAAATTCAAATGGCTTTGGATCAGTAAAAAGGCACAGAGCCCCTGTGATTCTTGATACAGATCCCTGCCCATGGGTGGGATTTTGCTGTGCTGTGTCAGCTCAGTTCCCAAGGGAGCAGGAGCCTGGTTTCCAGCCAGAATCTGTTGTTGACAGCATGATCTGATAATCTGAATTTATACAGCTAATTCTGCCTGGGAATCTGTTTGTTTAGACTTAACACCCCAGTGCCTTTGCATGCAGGCAAAGGGCACCATTCCCTCTGTTTTCCATGGCAGTGCCTCATTGTGCTGTAAATCTGCTTCTGCTCTCAGAGCCTGGGAAAGGCAGCGGCATGGCCAAAATCCTGCAGCAGATTGGCTCCAGCATTTCCCAGTGGTGTCTTGCCTGGGAGAAGGGGAGGGATGAAGGATCCCTCTGTCTGGTACAGTGTTTCTCTTCCTTCCATTTTAGGCATTTCCCTGCATGAGCAGAGATGGTGCATGAGCTCTGGTGGCACAAAGGCACATCAGAGAGGCTAAACATCTTCCTTACATCTTCCTTACATCCAGCCAGGACCAATGTTTTTGCTGTTTGGAAAGGGAAAGGAGGTCCCAAGCCTGTGGCTGAGTGGCACTGTGGGAGTGCACCACGGCCCTGGGAACCGACCAGGCTCTCCCGTGGCTCCTGCAAGAGAATTAGTGGGAGTTGTAGTGATGCTTTAATCTCATTTAGAATGCAGATGTAAGGGGAGGAATGGAGCAGTTTCCACATGTGTTTGTATTTACCATGAATTGTGCCAGAGGAGAGCATCTGGCATAGGGACCTGTGCTGGGGGTGGGATTTCACTGCTGTGCTCACCCTCCCTCAGACAATGATCATTCAAACCAGGGTCTCCTCTAACATATATCACTTTACCTTTCCAATTACCTTTTAGCTCATAATGGGACAGACCCATCCATTTGGTTTTATCCTCAGCTCTTTGCTGGACTCTCATATTGCCCCAAATCCCTTTTTAACACCTGCAGCAGCCTGTGCATCATCCAGGCCAAGTTTTTCACAAAAAATCTTGTTGGAATCTCTTTGCTTAAACATATTTCTACATGTTTGGATTTGTGAAAGCAAACAAGCCCTGTGAAGTCTTTGTTTAGCAAGGTTATGAATTATTTGCTTATTTAGTTTCATATTTGTGCAGCTGCTGATATTACATCTTCGTAGTGGTGGCTCTGTCTCATTCGAATAAGTAATAATGGTGGTAAATTTAATTAAAGGAGTTAATATTGCCTTTTATTGTGGTCTGACATGGTGCTTCCACTTCCACTGCACAAAGGAAGCTGTTCCAGGCTCCCAGGGAAGTGGAGAGTCTTTGAGGCTGAAGGCACTGAGGGAGAGCACAGTGAGACCCCCCCAAGCCCAGGGTGCCCAAAGGAGGCCAAGCCTGCAGTGATGTGTGATGGTACTTGGTGTGAAAAATTACCAAGGGTATTGATCCCACTGTCAGGGACATTATATGCCTGAAAAATAACATGTGGGGCTGCACACAGGGAATGCTTCTGCTGTGAAAACAGAATCAAATTCAGATTAGGGATCAAATGGGCAGCTCTCAGGTGAATTGTTTGTGTGGTTGTTTCCAATATTTCCCTTGGACACAGTTCCTTTTTCAAAATTGGATGGAGTGGTTTAGCAGGCATAAAAGTAACCTGAAGCAAAGTTGAATCAAATTCACAAGCAAAAAAACCCCAAAAACAGAAACAAAACCAACCAAAACCAAAAACCACGTCAAAGGTTTCAAGTATAACCACAAAAGACCTTCAGGCTTTATTGCAGTGTAATTGAGAGCACGTAATAACACAGTGACAGCATGGCCAAAATAACACACACTTAAACCAAAGGAGGGAGAACGAGTGAGAAGAAAGAAAAAAATGATGAGATGGGAGACTTTACAACCATTGCCTGTTGTTTCTGTTGCTGTGATTGTTTTCCTCCTAGTCCCATTAAATTATGTTTATACTGGATTATCATAAGAAAAAAGGTATCATAAAGTTTTATGAGGAGAGTCTTGGAGGGGATAAGTGTTTGCAGGAGGCTGCTGTTGACTGCCTGAGCAATTCATTTCGTGGTGGTTGCCTGAGAGGACCTGCTGATAGAATTGCTACTTGGAGGAGGATGTTGGGGAAGTCATTTCGGGGAGGACAGGCAAGGTGATGCTGCCAGCAGCGACAGCCTCGGGGCTGGGACAGCATCACTCATGTGCTCCCGTGGCTTGACCTCATCAAAGTGATGTAGCTGTAAATCATCAGGAAGATTGATCTGCCTGTGAACTGCCCTGGTTGCTTGCCCAGGGGATGTGGGTGCTGTCACAGAGAGGCCCTCATGCTTCTGAGAGCTGGTGTAAAAGCTGTTGTGAAAAACAACTGGCAGCTCTCCATCAGTCATCCACGGCCAATAACAAGTTTCTATCACAGGGCTCTATTTACTGGTCAGCTCAGGCTCCTTGTGAATGATCAAACACCCCTGCAAGGTCACAGTGGAGTAATTGGGAATCACTGCTCAACAGAGCCCTGCCCTCGGCTGTGCCTCAAGGTGGGGTTTGCTCTTTAAACCAGGCAATGCCGTGATCAATCATATGATAAAACTCATCACAGCCTCCCAATACCCTTGAGGCTGTCAGCAATTGAAGGTTGGTTTGGCTGCCGTTGTCCTGATGGATCTCCTCCGTGCAGTCTCGCTGCAGAGGGCAGAGCTGCACCTCTGAGCACCCCTCCAGCATGAAGGGTGGGATGGGAAATGAAGTTTGATGCAATCAGGCCAAATTATGAAAATCAACATGTTTAACAGCAGTTTTCTCTGATCATTTGGAAAAAAATGAATGGAAATGAAGGGATGTTTGAACAATACAGTTGTCTGTCACACACTGGGTTTCATAATTGCAGACTAAGCATATCTATGGCCAGAACAAACTGGGTCTACTTAAACTTGAGATAAATCACAGAGTTTAAAGGATCAGAGAGGAAAGAGGATTTTCTAATAACTTGATAGTTACATTTCACTGTTGGGGCCAGAGGTCAGATAGCAGAGGTGAGGAGCAGGATCATGTGTCCCACAGAAAAAGATCTCATTTAGAATTGCGTCTTGAAATTGTTGTTTCAAGATTTTCCCATTGAGAACCATTCTCATGGACACAGAACTTTTTCTACTGAGACCTTATAGTGATGAGCTCCCCCAGATCCCATATAATCACCTTGCAGGAGTGATGCCTGTAAAAGAAAACTTTAAAAATTTTAAAACTTAGAAATCCCCCTGCAACTGCAAAGATTGTAAACGTAATTTACCAGTGCAAACAAGAGGAACCCACCAAGTTGCCGACAGAGTTATTTAACTTGTTGATACAGAGTTCATAGACAACATTTTATTTGATTCTGTACATGTGCATTTGTGTTCTGTCTGGTCAGGTCTGCACTCCAGCCACTTCTGCGGGGGGAAAGCTGCTCCATGTCCTTCCCAAGGCTCCCACAGCAAAGGGCAGTTGGTGGGTTTTAAACCTTATTTCTGACTCTTTCTGGTGCCAGAATCTGTTGATCTTCAGGTGGTGAAGCTTCACCTTCAAGAATCCATTTATCATGCTGAGGAAATCGTTTTGTGTGTGACCAGATGACATGAGGGACTGGATGGAGTCGTTCTGTCTCAGGAAGAATCTCATTTGGCATGAAAACATTGTGACCTCAAATTTTACCTCCTGACCTCTGAATAATTCTTGTCTCACAGTGATATTTTATTCTTTCCCTGACTCTCCCTTTCAGTGACCTCTTTAAAACCATCACTCACCTGTGCCGTACGAATCTGCTGCTGTTGACCTTCCTTCTTGAGACAATATCCCCAGTCACTTCATAATTTTGTTGCTTGTCTCTGAATTCTCTCCAATTTGTCCAAACAAATAGCACTGGGGAGCTGCTTGGGAGTAGGAGGTATTAGTCCAGGTTGTGGAGGGATTGTTCACATGAGAAGCTCTGGTAATATCTCAGGCTTTTGCATAATGAAAACAGGTTTAACTCTGTTTTCCCATTAGACACTTGATAAATGGAGTCTGCACAATTTTTTTGTGTTTGAAAGGCAATGTTTTTCTGGGCTTCCTAAAGCAGGGAATTTATTTTAACAGCATGTTTCATAGCACTAAAATATTACTACTACTACTGCTGACGATAATAATATCACTTAATTGTTAATGTGCCTTTCATCTTCTGCAACATCGAACTGGTTTACAAACTCCTCGAGCCTGGAAAGCTTTGGAGCCCCTCGCCACTACCATGCTGTATTCTGGGGCAGAAAGTGGGAACTGAGCATTCCAGGGAAAATGGGAATTTCAGTGAACAAAGTGGGAGCACACCTTCACAGGGCCTTTTAGACCAGGGTAGGAATGCAGCTCTAGAGCTTTGCTGACATTTAACTTGTTCCCCTCTGAGCCCAGAGCTGGCAGCTGTAAGATTTGCTCTCATCAGGCTGGACGGGGCTTGGAGCAGCCTGGGGTTTGGAAGGTGTCCCTGCCCATGGCAGGGGAGTTGGAGCAAGGTGATATTTAAGGTCCCTTAAACCAAACCATTCTGTTATTCTGTGATTCCGTGCTGTGTTACAGGGATAAGTCTGATGGTGTTGCTCACCCTTTACCTGTGACTCCTGTGCCATGTCCCTGCAGGATCAGTGGGAGCCACTGGGCAGGTCTTTGACCTGACTATATCCCAGCTCTGCTGATGATGTGACTGAGGAATTTACCCTGGCTCCAGGCTTCCTTCTGGGCTTTCCTTTCCCAGCTTAGTGCAGCAAAATCCCTTTGTTTCACTGATGCTTCGGCTGGACCTTGGGGGTTTTCCAAACATCTATTAAAATAGAGCCAAGGCCTTTCTTTCCCAGAAAAGTTCCATTTTGCTCAGTGACTGGAACAATGATGTCAGACTGGAGTATTTTGGATTTCCAAATTCCCTGCCACAAAGTAGGAATCAGCTAATCATAGGGACAGACAGGCTAATTACAGCAGAGAGAGCACTTCTATTTATTCCCGAGGATCTTGTTAATCAGCAATAATGCAAAAGGAAATAGCAAAAAATTACATGGCAGTTAAGTGAGTTTTGGGTAAAATATATATTCTTAAATTAACCTAAGTGTCTTTGAATCATGAGAATGTAATTTAATTTAATCCATTAACAATATAAAACTTGAATCCTACTTCCTGTTGTATTTTCAAGAGTGGTATTAAGGATTCGTGTAGTGGCAAGTGGGTAGTGGTGTTATTAGAGATCCAGTTGCTCTAAGATGGGGTAACACCCACCAAATATTTTCTTTTGTGAGATTAGAGTCTTTTTTAATGTCACAGTTGAAAAAGGACAGGGAAGAAGTGCTGGGCATTTTCTAATGAAGCCAAATGCAGTTGGTGATGATCTGATGCATGAGCTGAGTGAGGTTTGTTGGGATCAAAGTGGGAGCAGAGCCTGTCCAGCAGAAGGAAGTGTGTGGAGCTGCTGGTTCCATTCTGGGCTGTTGTACCACCTCCCCTCCCCTCCCACAGCAAGCTCTTCAGAAAATATTTCTTCAAATATTCATGACTTTATCTTTTCCCTCTCACTTCTGAGGATGTGATGCTATTTGGAATAATATCTTTTATGAGGATAACCTTTACAATACAGTAGAGAAAGGAGAAGAAAGGGGAATGATGCTTCCAGAAATACAAACACGGGCTCTTAAATAATTCTATCAGGTTGGACTTTTGAGTAACCTACCCCTGTTCTGTGAATATGCACAGCTAAATGTCCCTATGATGGCAATCCTGCTCATTTCCCAGGAATCAGAACAGACATGTCACTGGCTTTTAAGTCCTGGCATCCGTAGTCCTTTGTTGTGGAAAGGGCAGTGAATTGAGCTCGCAGTAGCTGCCACCCAGAGCTGATCCCTGGGGCTGTGGGGTAGTGATCATTGACAGGACAAATGTTCCCTCCTAGTGAGTGGGGTGGCTCTCGCTGAGAGGAGGAGAAGGCAGAACCTCTGTGGCAGCACAGATCCTGCCAGGGTGGCACATGGAGACCTGTTACTCTAAAGCTGTTATTCTTTCAAAAGGCTGACAGCTTTTCAAAGGTTGTCGACATTTCTTGTGTCAAGAATAATAAAATAATACACAGCAGCAACATTCAGAAATCCTGCAAAGGGGTTCCCTGTGATTTTCCTTGCTGGCTCTGGTGTATTTGTACCTGGGCACCATTCTGGTTGAGTCCCTGTAATCATTCCAGTAGATCTGGGCTGTAATGTTTTATTTCACTCAGAAATGCTTTGTCTAAGATAGAACAAAACTTATGGAACTTAAAGTCCATGTCAAATATAAAATTTTCCTTTTGACATATTTTATCTCAATGCCACTGTGGAAAGTATTGAAAGATCCACTTCTAGCTGAATATTAATGAAGTAAATTATCTTAGAAAATTCCCTACTGTGTTCAGACTACAGGAACTAACAGGCCTCATTAGATGCCTGTTGATTAGAAATGTTCAAGTGGCTTTTCTTTCTTAGAATTGTAATTGAAATTAATTTGATAGGCTTAACCCCCGCCCCTGTAGCTGGCTATCAGGGGGTCCTGTAAGCTGGGTGGGGAGTGCATTCCCTGTCTGTGGTTTGAGGTCTGGCATTGCCCTTGTGTTGAAGGCAGAGCTCAGCCTGTCTGGAGGGTGGGACAGATGTCCCAACACAGGAGCACCTTTGGGATGGTGCCCCAAGGCTGCAGGGAGAGGAGCTCCCTCTGGGAACCCTCAGAACTCAGGGAACCCCCCAGAAAACATGGGGCCCCCAATATGAGCAAGACATTGACCTTTTATCATCCCCAGGTGTGCAACATGGAGCAACTGGAACTCCTGGAATCCCAGGCACCCCAGGAATGGAGTGTTAGAAACAGTATTTAATCATTGGTCCCTTCAGGATTAATAGGCAAGGCGAGGGATAACATTTGTAATAGATTTTATCTTTCTGAGAGCAGAATGGAGGCAGATTAAACACTGTATTCCTTACAGTTATTTTTGTTCTCAGAATGTGTATTTGGGTCAGAAAGATCCTTAATGCTGTAATGGAAATGCATTATGAGGCAGAGAAAGCTTTTGTTGTCACTGGTAAAATGAGACAGTGAGTCACCTCTGCTCTACTCCCCGACAGGGAAATGACACCGAACTCCCTCACTGCTTAAAACAAGGTTAGGGCAGGAATTTCTCACTTTGTGGGTTAGAACCTGTGCAACCTTGTCCCCCTCAGACAGCCTCTCCCACTCCCAGGATCCCTACCCCATTGCAGGGGTGCAGAATTTCTCCATAGCTGTTCCACCTGGTGATGGGGACATTGTGAAGTGGACTGTCTTTTGGGCCTGTTACAGTGTCTGGGATCTTTTTTATTACACACCTACTGCAGTCCAGGTTCACTGGAAAATTCCCTGTGTGTGGGGAAGGAGGAAGGGCCCACCAGCAGATGTGCTCAGCAGTGATGTATGTGGAAGATGCTGTGTGAAGTTTGGTCACAGAGAGGAGCTGCTTGGCTGCAGACTGAATTAATTACCAAGGTTTCATTTCATCCTTACTCCATGTATTCTTTCATGGGAGCTTCCAGGTGATGTCAGGAAACCCCACGGGTTCTGTGCTCCAGGAACTTCCCTTCCCATGGGAACAGTGACTGGCACAGCCCTGCTTCTGTTCCCTCTGTGGACAGTGAGTGATGCCAAGCAGTTGTTTTTGCTCCAGGCTTTCTCTGGAATTAGGGACTCCAAACCAGAAGCCCTGTGTTAGTGCATCCCCAGGTAGTTGCTGACATCAGGCACGGACCTGTTTTCCCTGATGCTCCCCAGGGGTCCAGGGTTGTTTGGGAGCCCTTCCCTGGAACAGGATTAGGCTCTGGGACATGAGCTGGGGTTGGTTCCACCAACCTACCTAAATAAACCAGCATTCCCCGCCCCCCCAGTAAGTCATAAGTCACTTCCACTTGGCTGGAATTCAAGTGCTTGAAAGGATAACTTAAAGGAACGTTGTGTGTGTCATACCCTGAACAGGAATGGCAAACCCATTATGTTTTCAACCCAAAATCCTGACCCCATTAGTGCAGCCTTGGCCAGTGGCCACATCTGGTGCCTACCTGATCCCATGTTCTCCTGGAGAACTGTGCACAGAGGAAAAAGAACAGGCTTCCTTTAAGTGAAATGGAACAGTAGGGTTAGTCTCTCCTAAATGAGCTGTTTTTAAAGGGCTCAGACAGTTAACTTGTGCTCAGTGATTTATTGCTCTTTCCCCTCCCCTCTTTCTTCCCGGCACTCCTGGCATGTACTGAATGTCTCAATGAAGTAATTGTCCTGATTTAGACATAAGGAAATTCTCATCTGCCTGAGGCCCTAGCTGGGCACCAGAATTCCTGGGCAGAGATGAAAATTCCTGCAGCCAAAGCATGCAAAGCCCTGCTTTGGGACCGAGCACTCCTTGAGAGCTTCAGTGTTCTGCTTTCCCCCATACCAGCCCCCCCTGGGCAAGGTCCAGCCTGTCTGCTCTGCTCCTCTTTGGTGCTGCAATTCTGTGAGTGAAGAATTCCCTGGCTGGGCACTGAACCAGCTCCCTCGTGGCTCCACAGGTGACAGAGCTGATGTGCAGGACTCTGGCTCTTCCCAGCACTGTGGTCCCCAGCAGGGACACAGCTCTGTCTCTGGGGAGCCTGCAGGAGACACTGTGAGAGCTGGGCTGGAGCAGTTCCTGGGCAGAAGACACTGCTGTATCCCCTGGCTCAGGACTGGCCCTGTTTGCTGTTCCTGAGGCCAGAATCCCTTGGTTTCCTGGTGATTGCTGTGGGACAGGGCTGTGGAGGGAGCTGCTCCTCACTCTCCTCCATGACAATGTTTATTTATTGATCCTCTGCACTCGCAGCTGTTGCCACACAAACCCACAGCATTTATTACTCTTCCATGGAAAGATTTTCTGCCACTTCTCACCATTATCAACTTCATGTCATGAACAGTAATATCCCCTGTAATGTCAAGGAGTGGGAGAATTCCACAGGCTCCCTGGGGAAGCTCTGTCCCTGTTGGGGTGGGGAGGGCTGTGCTTGGCTGGTCAGGTGTGATGTGGGGTCAGGGCTGTTGGTGCAGCACTGTTATACAAGCTCTGGCAAAGTGACAGAAGTGATTTCCTATTTTCATTTATTTAATAAATAACCTCAGCAATGAAAGCATTTGCCTGACTCAGTCTACCAGCATGAATTAAAACATTCAATTACACCAGTGGGGGAAGTTTAAATATTTACTTATTCTTGAGGGGATTATGAATGAACCCTAAGGACCTGCATAAACCTTCACCAAGACATTGACAAAAACCTTGAATCCAGACCTTAATTAATCCAGGGAAAACAGCACAGAGGCCCCAGGAGACATGAGGTGGGAAAGCCCTAAAGGCTGTGCAGGAACAGGCACACCCAACTGGAATAATTCAGATTTAGTGGAAGTGTGTTGTGGGGATGAATAAAACCTGCTGTTCTTGACATGCTTCATGATGGCCCCTGAAGAAGGAACCTGAGCCATTGCCATGGGCTCTCGGACATGTCAGGATTGGGATGGGAAGCCCTTCCCCTTGGGATGTGGTGGAACTGCCTGTGCTGGAGCCACGGGCAGGGGATGCTCCAGCAGCAGCCAGTGCTGCAGGAACTCTCAGCTGGGGAAGTGCTCGTGCACAGATTCATGATCCCGGTGACACTGCCTCTTGTCTTCCCAAAGGAAAAATAGGAACTGAAACTTGCTTGCCCAATATATTCACTGCCATTCTCTAGGGAATTAAAGTAGTGCTGTCAGGGTGTAATAAATTAATGAGAGGGAGTTTTGGTGAGCAAACAGCTGTGTGGAGGGTGCAGCTCCAGTGAGGAGAGGTGGAAGGGGCTTTGCATTTTGACCAGACCTCTGAAAGGGCTCGTTTTTCATGGGCTGGAAGAACATTATCAAAATGATCTTATTGCTGTGATTTCCCTTCCTAGTAATTCCTCCCAAGCAGGGACATTTCTCCAAGGCATGAAAAGGGCTCCTTTGCTGAGACCCTTCCAGAGCATTCCAGAGGCCCTCACCACCCTCCCAGCCTCATGTGCTCTGCTGTTCACGTGGTAACTGATGACTTATTTCAGGAGAAAAGCAAAATTCTGCATGAGAAAAGGCTGCCCTGCTTAGCCCTTGTTTTTCTTTGGCTTCAAGCTGAAATCCTGCTTTGATTTGGATTTATTTTCTTGAATTATACTAATATACAGCAAGGCTGTTGGACAATCACCTGCCCTCTAAAGATTATCCTATTCTCCAGACACCACTGGGCTCCTGAAAGGATGCACTACATCTCCTCAGGGCAGGTGAACCTCTAATGAAAGGGCTGCAAATTGGGCCAGTCCCGGAGGGAAGCAATTCCAGGGATAAAAGCAGGTATGGTAACTGTACTTCAATAACCCAATTTTCCAAGCCTTTGCTCGCTGTGCAACCACTCATGTGCACAAGAAAAGCCAGCTGTGCCTCACGTTCACATGAAAGGGCTCTTTAGGCTGAGCTGAAGCTGTAAGTGAAAGAAAGTGGTCAAGACAGTGGAGCTGGGGATGAGAAGGAGGATACAGGACTTCCTGTGGGTTTCTGTGGGCTTTCACAGAGTCACAAGATAGTGAGGGTTGGAAGGGATCTCTGGAGATCATCCAGTCCAACACCTGGCCCAGGCAGGGTCACCTGGAGCAGGTGACACAGGAATGTGTCCCAGTGGGTTTGGAATGTCTCTAGGGAGGGAGACTCCACACCCTCCCTGGGCAGCTGTGCCAGGTTCTGCCACCTCCATGGAAAGAAGTTCTTCCTCATGGTGAGGTGGAACTTGCTGTGCTTTAATTTATGGGCATTTCTCCTCATCCTGTCTCTGGGCAGCACTGAATGGAGTGTGGCACCATCCTCTGACACCCCTTGGAGATATTTGTGTGGATTGATGAGATCCCTTCTCCGTTTTCTCTTCTCTAGACTAAACTGAGGACCTTTGCTGAGGACCTGGCCAGGGCTGGAACTAGATGGTCTTTAAGGTCCCTTCCAATCCAAACCATTCTGGGGTTCTATGATTCTCTGAATGAAAATGACTATGGAGTCCTCTTGCTGCTGGAAGGAGCCTGCAGCCTGCTCTGGCAGTGGAAACAAATGTCTGAATTGGCCTAGGCCAGTATTTCTCCTTCTGTGTCTCCTGAATCACCCTCCTCCTCCTCACCTCCCTGCCAAGACCAGTGCTAGCCACAAGCTGGGTGCTGAGGGGGGGCTGCAAACCTGACACCTGGCCTCGTTTCCAATAAACCTCTGCATCCACAGTGATGGTCCTGGGGCAGCCTCCAAAATCTGCCACATCTGGCCCTGCAATATGTGTTTGTTGTTCAGTCCTGCAAAACCACCTACCCCAGGGCACTGCACTTGAGGGACAGGGTTGTTGTTGTCAGAGCAAACAGCCATTTATTAATTGAACAATTTCTCCTGACCTTGATGGGGACCATCACTAACAGTCAAATAAATAGATTAGTATCATAATTTTTCAAGGCCAGGCTTAGAAATTAATTGCATTTATCTGATTGGGGCAGTTATGCCATGGCAGTGGTTTGAATTTTTGCCACGTTTTCATTCCAATCGCACAGGTACATACATCACACCAGGGACAATGCTACACCTAATTTACTTCAGCAAATGAGACCAATTAAAAATAACTCACTAAAAATGATACTGAATCTTCAATTACTTGGGGCAGATGAGGAGCAGGACAGTCTGTAATTGTCTTGTTCATCTTCTTGTCCTCTAAACCAAATCTCATCCAGGGTAACTCCCAAGCTGGTGGCCATTTGACTACTAGTTCTACTCTCTGACCACTATGAATCTCAGGGCATGGTTTTAGTTTTCAGCTTGGATGAAGGTTATTATCTCTATCTGTGGGAGAGTGGGAAGATAGGGCTTTTTTTTTTCCATCAGAACTGCTGTTTTCTTCCAGCACTCCTGTACACGGCGTGTTCTGACACCTCCTGCTGACACCACACACTCGGCTCTGGATGGGTTATTATGATACAGAAAAAACAGGTAATAGAAATGAAACACTGTACTTTCACTTCAGAGCTGGGAATTGTGAATGCTCTGCACATCACTTCTGTTTTGCATGATTTGTAGGAAATCCCATATTTCAATGAACAGCAAAAATAAAATGCCATGAAACGATCAAAACTGCCTTTGCAGATACCTGCCTTGGAAATAAAGAGAATCGACTCATTAAAGTTGGAAAAGACCCTTAAGATCCTCAAGTCCAACCATGAACCTGGCACTGCCACTAAACCATGTCCCTAAGTGCCACAGCTTTTAAATACCCATGGAAATAAGATGCTGCCAAGCTGACTGTGGTCAATTCATTTCTACAAGTGGACTGAGCAGCTCTGGTGCCACTGATCACCAGCATTTTACTGGGAATGCACAGCTCTGCTTAAGGCCATCTCACACATGCTCCTCAGTCACAGCTCAGCTCCTTTTGATGAATCCTGAACAGTGGCTGCTGCTAAAACCAAGGCATGGCACTGCCTCGGAGAGGTGGCTCCAGTGGGGCTTTGGAGGAGCATTAGCAAAGGTGTGAAAGTCACCTTAGTGCAGTTCTGGTTTCCAGAGAGGTAAGTGATGCCCAGCCCAGGTGTCAGGGCAGTGGAAGGTCTCTTTTCTGCTCCAGCTCTTTGTGTTTTATCAGCCCAAACCTGCTCCTGGCTGAGCAGGACCCTGGCTTTTCCCAGGGCTGCTGAAATACTTTGCTCTAGCTAGGGGAGGGTATTGCTGAATGTCTGTCTTGGTTGAGGGGAAGATTTCTCTCTTATTGAAGACTGTTTGAAGAACATCCACTGGAAAACTGCTGCCCAGGTCTGGTTTTGAGAGCTGCCACCCCTGGAATGGTGTGTGCCCACCTGGTTGGCATCTCTGCTCTTTTATTCCATCATTTGTCTTTCATCCTTTCCCTGCCCTGTGAGATGTGAGGAAGTTTAATTGCTGAGAGGGTCTTTGAAGTCCCTGCATGGAAGGCACTGAACACATGTGATGGTCTGTGGCTGCTGGTTTGAATGAGCATATTTGCATCTTTCTTTTCTGTCCCTAAATTGTTATCCCTTTGTTCACTTCTGAGGCAGTATTTCAAACTTTGCATAAAAATGAAAAGATTGCTTTCGTATTTAATGTGCAATAAGATCAGGTAATTAGAATTGAGCCTTCACTGTGATACATGAACACTGTCAGTGCAGTCACTGTGGAGGGCTCTCTTCTCCCAGAGCAGCCAGAGTGTTCTTAAGGCCACTGTATGTGTTTGCTTCCTTTGATCAATAATTTAGGATAATCATTTTGTTCTGTAAAATTTCCAAAGTCCATATGTATTGCATAAAATGCAGAATAGCCAATCCCAGAATGGATTTTTAAAAGCTTTTCATGAAAGGTTCAGGGTTGGGTTTTTTTTACTCTGAGGAAGGGAAAGAAGCAGATTGAGATATGTGAATAAATCTGTTTGTTTGGGGACTTTGATTCTTGAAGATTTATTTTCTTAATAGTCTGGAATAGCATTTATACTGTTTCCAGCTCCTCAGAGCTTATAGCAAAGCTATTTTTCTGCTTTATTTTAGCCTCTAGCCTTCCATTCTCCATCAGGAGATGAGAAGAGGGGCTTGCATGTCCCCTCCATGGCACGATGCTGGGTAGGGCATGTGATGCTCCGGGAGGCTGCAGTGTGAGCGCTGCCGGGTGCTCTGCAGACACACCAAGAGCTGCTGTGCTGTAAATAGCTGCCAGCACCAATTCTCTGCCTTGTGTAGCATCAGGGGCACAGGAGAATATTTATCTTAAGTTATTCTTTGGTGGCTGAGGATACGCATGTGTGGAAAACAGCTGAGGCGGGGAGCAGCAGTTTTCTTGTGTTTGGAGCAGTGGAGATCTGTGAAAGGAAAAAGCTGGGTGGAAGGAGAAAAAAGATCCACTAAAAGTAGGAATTTCTGAGCTCAACATCAGGCAGAGGTGAACAAGAGAAGGAAGAAAGCAATTTTACAGCCTTTTTTTGTTTTGAGGAGGGGGAGGTTGATTTATGGGCAGCAATGACTGAGGTCAGAGAAAACAGATGGGGAGCTGTATCTGTGCTCTGAGAAACCTCTGCAGCAGAAACAGTCTGAGGCTCTGCTTTATTTATGTTTTTGTTTATTTTAAAAAGGAAGGAAAAAATTTCATTAAGCAACAGTGTGGAGAACATTCACATGTTGCATCTATTTATCCATCTTTGCAAATAATGAGGCGTAGGATTAGAATAGGTGGGGAGTGAAACCTGACTTGAGTCTAATATTTGGGGACTTTCAGATTTTACTTCCAAGGAGAACTATTTAAAACGGCTCAGGCAGTGTGAGCTGATGTGTTACTCCCCCAGGAAATGGAATGTAAAATCATATTTATTGCTGCTGGTATGAAATCTGAGTGTTTCTCTGTGCAAAGTTCTCCATCTCCAGAGGAAAGAGGTACCAGGGCATGTTTTAACCTCCATGTGTAGGAGATGGAGGCCCCAAAACCTCTGGCTGTGGAGTCATTTTGAGAAGCAGCACCAAGGGGATTACTTAAATCCCTCTGGACTATCAAGTGGGATTCTCCTCGTTGCTCTCATCCCGAGGCTCAGCAGGGTTTGTAGGAGTATGAAATTATGCTAAATGGATGGGAGACCACGAAGAGACTTGACAAGATTGAGGAACCAAGAAGCAGAGCTACGAGCAAGAGCTGTTTCATGTAAGGGAAAGTTTATTGTTAGAGGTTTGACAAACAAAGGGCAGCCAACAGCTGAGAGGATGCTCTGGGGGGATGAGCATCGCCCAAGCCTCGTGCTGCCCAGGGACTGTGCAACTGGTGCCTGGAAGTGATTCCTGACACGAGGGATTGCTCAGGTCCAGGGCTTTCCATTCTGCACTTTCACTGCCCACCAGCTCCCAGCATGTGACAAAAACACTGTGAGAGACCAATTTGTCACCTAGATGTGCGTCAGCCCCTCATTACCCAGCTGGTTCTTTGTGGGATCGCTGGGTGGGCAGAGGGGATGCTGCGGTCTCTGTAACACTCTTACTAAAGCTGAGTGTCTCAAAGAAGCTAAGCAAAACAATGAAAAATTGATTTCCAGGGTAATTTAAAGCTTGGAAATATTTATGAGGTATTATAATTAAATCAAAACACTTCTATGACAAAAAATTGTATATTGCTTTGCTGTTGTAATTAAATAATGTTCTGATGTCACGTGCCATCCATGGGATAAAAGTGCTTGCTAACAGGATATTTCTAGCTCTGTGTGGGGTAGGAGTGTTTCACACTGAAACATTAGGAAAGCTCTGTTTGAATTTCCTGGACAATGAGGGCTCATTGGGCAGCACTCAGGTCTGCTCAAGGGCTGCTTTTACCCCATAGTTTGTGTCCCGTGGGTGTCATCCCTTTAGCTGTGTGCTGTCCTGGGATCTCCCATGCTCCTGAAATGAGACAAACATAAACCTCTGAAAGGAGAAGATGAAAGGAGCCTTGAGAAGGTGGGAGAAGGGGGCAGAGGAAAGCAAAACCAGGGCAGTCGAACATTAGAGCTTTGCATGCCTTGGCCATAAAGAAATTCATATAAGTGTGCCTTTCTACAATGCACTGCAGCCCAGAAAATCATCAATAATTAAGGACATCACAGCCTCCACGTGTTAAAATTCCTTCCATGTTCAGAGCAAACGAAAGGACTAACAGTGGAGCAGGGATGGTGTTTAAGGGCAGCTGAGCTTGTGCCTGGCCATGCTCCATAGTCAATACAGCCCGTGTTTGCTGGATCGGTGGGCTGACAGCACTCCTGGAACACACACACAACTCCATTCCTTGAACTTTAAGGAGGTGTTTTCCCTCACCTGTGTTTTTGATTCTGGAACCTGGGAGGAAAAATAATTGGATATAGGGGGGAAGTAAGAGCCTTCAAATGTGATGTTGCCATAATGTGCTCTGGCAGCTCAGGCAACGTGCGTGTTTTTTTAATCCAGAGCTGCATGAATAAAGCATGACACAGAGCACAGCTGGAATGAACTGGAAACGGAGACGGCTCTGGGCAGAGAGCACATAAAAGGTGCTGCTCATAAAGGCCATCCAAAGCTTTATCTTCCACAGTGCTGGGCTATAACCTTCCATCGCCTCTGGAATGTCTGGCAGCTTCTCATGGATGCAGCGTTGCCTTTTTGATGTTTGTTCTTTTGAAAGGTTTAGTTCAGTGCTAGAGTTGATATAGATATCTTATTTTATTTCTGTTTGCAGGGCCCTGTGCACAAAGAAGCTTTGCAGCTTTGGCCTGGTCTTTAGTACTGCAAAACCCCCATATATATATTATTTTAATATTATATATGTGTGTGTGTGTGTGTGTGCATGTGTGTTTGTAGGTAGATAGATAAAGAGAGCCCTATTTGGTCTCTATTGCAGAGTGAACTTCAAGAATTCATATAAACACTGTTAATTTTGAGTCATTTTCTCTGCCACGTCTCTGGTTGCTACACAAAAATACCATGATGACAAAAAAGGACTTGGCTAATAAGTTGCAATAAGTAAACAACATTGTATTGATCTAAGCACTCAGAGCAGACTGAGCAACCAATATGTTCATTACTGTTCTTCCAGGCTCCTTCCAAATAACACTTACTGTTAAATATGAAATGTGTGTCTCCAGTGCTGGGTCAGCCATTAAATTATGCTCATGGATATTAATAAAAGAGCCAAAGGCTTGTCTTTATGCAGGCAGAAAAGGAGCACCAGTTACTTGGCAAATGAGATGAAAAATATATTTTTATGGCACACTTAAATTAATTCCATTTTAAGCTCTGTAGCTGTGTAAGAAGGGAGAATTTTTAAATTCTGACCTTTTCATGCACAGGTGGGCAGCTTGGGTTTGTATTTTTTTTTCTTTTACCCTAAGAATCATGATGTCAGCTCTTGTTCCCTCTGTGTTTCCAGCAGATGAATGGCTTGCACTCTTGGAGCAGGAATGATGAGGTTTGAGGGGTTCAGGGACCAACCTGCCGAGCTCATCAGTTTGTCAGCCGTGGCAGAGCCAAGGCTGAGCTGGGGCTGTGCTGTGTGTCCAGCTCCTCCACATCCCCAGCAGGTGATGGATGGGAGGAGAGATCTGCAGCTGTCGTGGATCCTCTGTAGAGAGATAGCAGAACAAGATATTCCTAGTGTAAATTATTCAAACCAGAGCAGAAATATCAGCCCTTGCAGCCTCTGTCTGTGTGTCTGTGGCAGAGGGGATGTTGTGCAAATTGACAGGTATGAGGTTCATGCCTTTGTGGGGGCTGAGCTGTGGTGGGGCCAGGGGTGCTGCTGCTTCCCCTGCCTGTCACCAAGGACAGGTGATGTGGGCAAAGGGAATCTTTTCATTACTTGGCACAAAATAAAAAGTGCCATTGCCTTGTCTATGCAAGGATGGCAGAATTTCGCCTGAAGCTGTAGAAGAAATCTATTGCAGTGTTCGAAAAGAGGCAGCATTTGTGGAAACACTGGATGTGTTTCCACAACAAACCTGAATGTCCTTCTCTCAAACCCTTGGTGACACAAAGTACCTCAGTCCCAGGCTCACCATTCTCAGAGGGCTTCACTCCAAGTCGTGGCTGAGATTTACCTTGGGATGAAAGACCAGCTACCTAGAGCCATGGCTGAGCTGACCTGGTGCTGATAGGTCTGAAAAGGGAATCATGGAATCCCAAAGTGGTTTGTGTTGGAAGGGACATTAAAGCTCATCTCATTCCACCCCCTGCCATAGGCAGGGACACCTTCCAATATCCCAGGTTGCTCCAAGCCCCATCCAACTCCTCTGGGCACCCTGTGCCAGGCCTCAGGACCCTCACAGGGAAGAATCCCTTCCCAATATGCCATCTGGTCCTGCCCTCTGGCAGTGGAAAGCCATTCCCCTTGTCCTGTTTCTCCAGGCTCCTGTCTGAAGTCCCCCTCCAGCTCTTCTGAAGCCTCTCTAGGCAGTGGATCTTGTACAGAATGAACCTTTATAAAAAGAGCCTAGAAAAAAGGATATACCTGTAATATTTCCTAAACTTACATTATATCCCTTGGTGTTCATTAAGGAGACATGCATGCCCAGGACACTTCTGGTGGAAGTTAAATATCTTGTGCTGATGCTGACCAGTTAATGGGCTCTGTGGGGCTTTGTGAAGATCTCTGGCAGAGGAAGAGCTGTCTGGCAGAGACAGGAATCTACCTGGAAATGAGCAGAGAAATGACACTCGGAGCAGATCGATACTGAAGCAAGAAGCTTTCAGAACTCTTACCAGAGTATTAAGATTTGTGCAGAGGCAGCAAAGAGAGGGTTAGAAATAGAGAATGATTGTGCCTGGTGGGGCTGTCAGAGGGATGAGAAAGCTTTCACCTGACAGAGGCTGCACAGAGAGACAGGAGGGCTCTGAGTGATGGACAATGCCTGGACAATGCTCTGGCTCTGCTGGGGCTGGGGCCAGAGAGCTCCATGTGGGGCCATCGGAGGGGCAGTGGATGAGGAGTTCCACAGCCAGTGCCAGCCAAGCATCCCTGTCCCAGCCATGGGCACAGGGCAGAGCTGAGCTGCTCTGTTCACAAAATCCCAACGCTACAGGCGTTTCAGCTTTGCATTTTATTTATGGCTCTGCATTAAGTGAAACTGAGCCAAACCTGGGAAGGTGGCTTGAAAGCGTTAACCCAGCGAGGTGGGGTCATCCTGAATTTTGGTAAATCAGGAGATAGTAAAGGCAGGAGGTGTGAATTCAGAGGGAGGACAGAGCCAGAGCATCCTGACCTTAGGAGGTGATAAGGATCAAGCATTCACCCTTTCACTCAGGTCTCCATTTACCTCGTCCTCTCTTTTAGTAGTACACTCAACCTTTGTGTTGAGAGGCTGTTTAGAGTTACTGCTGGAATCCTGGTGTTTTGGATCCAATAAATACCAAATCAGATAACAACAGGGAAAGGGTGAACACTAGTGTTTATAGCCTTACATGATAGCTCTGTCTGTAGGAAAATTGCATTCTGAGTTCCACTTATACTGAAGGAATATTCTGGGTTTATTTTAACCCCTTACTATCAGAGCCTTGAGCACTGAGCAGGTTGACATGTCCTGCCCTGAGCTCTAAACATGGTGTGTTCTCCTCTGTGCAGTGCCCTGCCAGTGTTGCCTCATCACTGTGATGTTCTAGTTATTGAGCTGCATTTTTTAGCACATGCACAATTTTTGCTGTTGTACCATCTGAATGTGTGTGTGAAATCCATGGCTGAGCTGTGCTGCCACTGGAGTTCCAATGTTTCTGTGTAACCATCTAGTACCACTGAAAATGGAGCATATTTTAGAACTTACCTCTTTTCCTTAAAGAACTGTGACTGTTGGATGTGTCTCACCCAGCCCTTGTTTTGCTGGGCATGGACATGGCAGCAACAGGACAGCAGCCCTGAGACCCATGGGCTTCACACCCTTGTGCACTCCAGGGTCACTCTGCTCTCGCTGACCTGGTGGCACCTGGACTGATGGCTCTGCCTGGCAGGGAGAGCGTGTTCTGTAGAGCTCAGGCACAGCCTCTGTGTTAGTCTGAGGGAGGAAAGCCCGAGCTGAGGGATCAATGCAATCTGAGGAACATCAATACCTGTCAGGGAGGAGGCTCCAAGCACTTCAGAGCTGTCTGTGGGCATTACAGTTATCCACTGCTGAAGCTTTCGGGTGACCTTCAGTGTTCCCAGCCTTCATTAAATATTAAAAGGTTAAAAGAATGCAAGCAGCAGTTTTGAGCTGGTTCCTGGTGAATCCCTGCTCCTATTGAAAGCAGTAGGAGCCTCTGCTGGCGTTGTGCATGTTTCTTGTTCTACAAAAATATACCAACCACCTTTGGGTGCCAACACCAGGGTCCCTGTACTTGTATGGTCCACAAGGGCCTGTGATGAGTGTGCTCGTGTCTCCTCCATCCCCACCCCTCTGTCCCACTGGGTGAATCCTCCCCACTGGAGTCACCATGGTTGGTGCTGCCCATCTCCCACCTGCTCTGGCAGGTTGCAGTGCTTCAGGCTGCCACAGCCACATGGGACCAGGGGGACGACCATGTGCTGCTCACGGTGGGAAGGGCACTGAGTGGCCCTGCTCTCTGCAGAGCCTGGATGAGGAGCAGAAACCAGGCAGTTATTAAATAATGCTCCACAGCTGATTGTAATGACAGAAACTGCACTTGCAATCTCTAGGTGGATCTGATCATCCGTCATCTCCAGTTATTAAGTTGCTAAGAGAGATGAGAGTAAGAATGCATTGAGCTCTTTCCATTTATAAGCCCAATTACCAAACCATTTCTGCCCAAGCACAAAGCTTGTCAAGCCTAAGTGAGAATAAATACTGCAGGAAGGAGCAGGAGGTGGCCAGGGACAGAAACACTGGCCCAGTGATGAGGCTGAGTTGGAGAGGGCAGGAGGGAATCCTGAGTGAGCCTCATTAGAGGGGTGTGATTGGCATCCAGGAGCATCCTCTGGGCTGGGGGTCCGTGGTGCCCCCTTGGCAGGGTGGGGACATGTGGTTCTCCCTCTTTTCTGTGAGCTCACCACCTCCCAGGGTCTGCAGTGAAGGAAGTTCAAAGCGTATCACCAGATTTTTGAAGGTATTTGGGCACCTCTTTGTTGCCATTCAGGAGGAAAAATAGTCCATGTTCAGAGCACCCCAGATACAGTCTGATGTGTCCAGCTGAACACAGCAGCTGTCAGTCTTCACCTCTCACTTTTTCTTTTATTTTTCCCCACCTCAGTTTTACTTTTATTTCAATTTAAAAAAAAATACATTGAGTTTTGACAGTAATATCTGGAGATTGTTTGGGTGGTGCAGACAAGAAAAGATAGGAAGGAGAGCTCTGCTGTGCTGCTCTGAAGGACAGTATAAATCAGCTAAAACACAGATTTTGCTGCAGAGCAAAACCCAGGGCCAGGCACGGGTGGCCATGGTGGCCCCACTCTGCATTTTGGTGTGACAGTGCACCAGAGTGGGGATGGATGCATTAGGAGAACCAGCCAGGAAAAGTAGGGCTAATTATTCAGGAAAATATGTTGTGTAATTAGAGTTGGATTGTTCTGCTCTCCGTTGTGAGCAGGGCTTGGGAAGAGGTGAGGCCATTATAATGACAGATATTTATATCTGCTTATATTTGCCTCTAGGGATAAGACGACAATCAGATGCACTAGAAAATAATTCCCAGTATTCTCTCTTCTTCTTCTCCTCCTCTTTTAAAAAAAAAAAAAAATCCTCTGGAAAAAATCTGAATTTAAAGTAGTTTGTACCCCACAGAGGTAATTTTCTAACCCACATTTATATAAGAAATACTCAGAGTAAAGCTAGTAAATGAAGTAGAACAGAGAAATCCGACAGTATTATTTGTATCCTCATAAGAAGCCAAGCAAAGCAAAGGCATCAACAGGAAAATGCCATGAGTGGGAGAGGTGGTGGCACGGTGAATACCCACAACTTTGCTGTGGTTCTGCAGCTGTTTCTGTGTTATTGGCCCCAGCCCTTCTGTATTTCCTCTTCCCCCGGTGCCCTGTGAACAAAAGCCACTGTTATTGCCTTTCCATGTGGGAGTGCAGCCCTCTGTGCAGCGAGGACACAGTTTGTCCCTCCGTGCTGCCATGGTGTATGACACACCATGTCAGGAAGGGGCTGCTGGGGTGATGTTCAGGCTGTCCCTGGGCTGGTGCCTTCCCAACCATCTCTCTCCCTTCCCCTGCTCAGGGGCACCACAGTGCCCTCCCTGTGCCCCCCCTGGCCCTGCTGCACCCCGAGGTGTGGCACTGCCTGGGCTGTGTGGCTCCAGGGACCCCCAAACAGCCCCTGTGGATTCACAGACTGGAGCAGAGCTGGGCAGCAGTGGCTTCTGCTGGTCTGGCTCCACTGGAGCAGTGGGGACAGCAAACCCCCAGACAGGGCTGCGAGCTGGGAGAGCTCACAACTAAAATCCAACACTTTTCGAGCATGTTGGTGATCATAAAATCATATACAGGAAGGGAAGAAGGAGGGGAGGCACCTGTGGATGGCAGCAGTTGTGTCAGGAGAACATGGCCAGGTTGGACAGGGCTTGGAGCAACCCAGTCTAGTGAAAGTGTCCCTGCTCATGGCACGGGGTGGGACGAGATGGGCTCCAAGGTCCCTTCAAACCCAAAGCAGTCTGTGTTTCCATGGACAGCAGCACTGTGGCAGCTTCATTTCTGGAGGTGCTGGATGCCACCTTCCCATTGCCACAAGAGGATGAGACTTGAGACTCAGGGATGTGAGCAGGCCCAGGGCAAGAGGGTGGGTCAAGTTGAAGGCGTTTTTTCTGTGCTATGAATTATAAAATTTCCTTCTCTCTTATTTTAATTAGTAAGTTTCAGCCTGACTGTCACAGTGCTGGTGTCAGAGACAGAGCTGTGTTCAGGCTGCTGAGAGAGCACTGAGTGAGCCATGGACAAGGCTGTAATTTGGTGACAGTCGTTGTGTCTCCTGTCTCTGAACACCAGGCAGGACTCTCTGCAGCTGCTGCTGGTGATGCCCTCCTTGGGGGGACAGTGTGAAAACAAGGTCTCACCTCCATCTCCTAATTAAAAACCACACAGCACATTTCACACCATGCTAGGGATGTTAATTGGGGTGTTCTGGCCAAAGTCCAGCTGGCTGGTGGAAGCCCTGTCTGTGTGAATATTCCCTGGAAAGGGCTGCTCTGCCACTTTTTTCTGAAGTGCCATGGAGTCCTGAGCGTGGCTTTGTCACACGAAGGGGCTGCTCGTGTCCCCTCTGCAGTGGCTGCGCCCCAGTGTGGGATAAACAATGAACCCAGCATCGCTCCTATGCCACTTTTCCTGGGGAAGCACAGGAATTTTAACTCTCTCTGGTGCCAGCTGAACGAGACCCTGGGGTCAGAGGAGCAGGGGAAGGCACAAAGTGCTGTCCCCGTGGGGCTCAGCCTGAGGTGGTGGCTCCGGTTCGGGGCCACCCGACAGACACACTGTGGATCCACAGCATCAAACCAGTGACTGGCACAGCCCTGCCCCTGCTGTGCTGAGAACTTTGGGGGACTTGCTGGGCTCAGGCCCCACCTTGTTCCCGACCAGCACCACACCTGGGTCCCTGCAGTGCCCTGACGTGTGTCTGGACCTCTTCTGTCCTCAGCCCGGAGGAAAACCTTTGGAGTTATAATATCACTTTAAACGCTGCTGCCTTGGAGGGGCAGATCTGCCCCCTTTTCCCTGTCACTGTGTGTGGGGACAGAAGGAGGGGGGTCCCCATTCTTCCCCGGGTCCCCCAGCTCTGACTGTCTGGCAGTGGGGGTCCTTGCTCCCCATGGGAGGGACACCCAGCCCCTGGGAACAAGTTCCTTTGACAGCATCTCAACCCTCAGAGCTAGAGAAGAAAGAAATTATTAACAGCGTGGAAACCGTTTAAGTACTTCAGGTAATTAGGAAATATGTTGGTGCTTTCAAATAAGTTAAATTAAATGTGTCTTAAATATGTAGCAAAGGAAAAGCAAGTGCCAGGCATGAAATGAGTTATGAATAAAACATTTTTCAACGTTACCTGATAATTTAGGGAACTTCCCTCTGCGCAGAGGTGGGATGTGTTTCCACTGAACAAACCTGCAATGTCTTCCCCAGGTGTGGAGCTGGGGGTGGGCAGCCCTGAGCCCTGGTCTGGGGGGTCTGCTACCTGTCCTAGGGGGCAAATGGGCTGGGGGTGAAGGATGTGCCTTTCCCACAAGAAACGCACCTGGTGGGAGGCTTTGTAGCTAAAGAGGAGGCGACAGACAGGGATAGGCAGGGCTGCCCACCCCTGGGAACATCCTGCTCCTGAAGCCAGGCAGGCTCTTGGGAGCACACCGGGGGCTGTGGCCACACCTGGGGGCACCTGCCTGGTCCCTGTGGCAAACAGGGCAAGGGGCACCTGTGAGAGGGTACCGAGGCCAGGGATGGGGATGGGGATGGGGATGGGGATGGGGATGGGGATGGGGATGGGGTGTGAGGAAACCCCAGGCACAGGGGTGTCACAGCTGGAGCCCGTGGCTTCCAAACAAGCTCTTGCAATGCATTCTAAGTATTTCAATATTATTATAAATATTTAAATGTGTAAAATGAAAGCATGTGTGGGTGCTGGTTCATTGAGCGTCTTTGAAATCAAAAGAATGAAACAAATGACCTCTGCTAAATAAAAGAGCAGCCCCAGAGCTTGGCAGAGCAGGTTCAGCCGCAGAGTCCTTTGATGGTAACACCAACTGCAGGGGCGAGCATGGGCTCAGGGCCCCGAGTCTCAGAGAGCACTGCTGCAAAGGCAGCTCTTGGAATAACAGAAAATAACCAAAGAGCCCTTCTCCATCCCCTCCCCGGGCTTTAAAGGCATTTTTCAGGCTTGCTGCTGGAGTTGCTGCCCCAGAACCTCCCCTGCAAACTAGAAGGGGTCATAAGGAGAGGCTTGGAGTGCCTGGAGAGGATGCTAGGAGGGAGCAAAGGATGGAGAGTGGGACACCAGGATGGAGGGGGTGACCGTCCTGTTGTTCCATGGCCCCTCCCAGCACAAAGTGGTGGGACAAATCCTCAGGTTTTAGCCATTTCTGGGACAAGATCTCTGGCACCACTTGTTCCTGGAAAGGCACAGTGTGATCCCAGTTTGTGCTGCAGGAGCCTGGGTCTGTCCCAGTGCCCCCAGCCAGGGGCACATGCACAGGGGGCATGGGGAGCTGCTTTCCCAGCCTTGGCTCTGCTGTCACAGGTGGGTTTTGCCTCTGATCGTGGAGCTTGGATCATTTCCAGCTCCTCCATCTCAGCTCCCTTCCCTATCCAACTACTGCAATATGTAACTTGTACCATTTTAAAATTACCTCTATGGCCTCCCCAGACTTAACTAATCCATAATGAATCTTAATTTCATTGTACTTTGGGCCATAAAAGTGTGTTGTATCCTGCCATGAAATATCTTTATAGGCCTCAGCAGCTGTTTCACAGCCCCTTTTTGCTGTATTTTATTTCATTTCAGCAGCATCTGCACAGGACAGGCACTCTGAGGAGGCAGCACGAGGCTGCATTCTCTGTCACTGATAAAGACTTCTTAACTAAAAATTTGATTTCTCCTAGAATTGTGAAGGTATTACAGAAATTAAGACAAAAGCCTGATTAATTAGAGGATAAATGGCAACACTGGAGCAACAATGTTTTTTTAGAGTAGCTTAACCCTGATTTTAAGCCTTTCCCTTTTCCTGACTTGCTGCCACGTGTCTTCTCTGTTGCTCATTTAAAGCCACCTTCCCACTCCCAAATTTCTAGATTTATATGTAAATTCACTGTAGATCAATTAAAAGATAAACCCAACTTTTATGTGAGCATATAGAAGGAATAAACTCAATAAAATGCAGTTCTCATATCCTGATTTTTGTATACAGTGATCAGAAAGCAATTAATCAGATTATTTTTTATCCCCCAATAGTAATTTTCCACTTTGTAGTCATTTTTTGGTCTATAATTTAGAGTTATAAAGTATTTTTATATCAAAAGAGATAAGTTCCATGTGGAGAATCTGTTCTGATCACAGAAAGAATAATGAGTTGTGCTGGGAAATACAACCCAGGGTGATCCCTGTAGGAAAATTACTGTCATCAGTATGGGGATTTCTATCTGTATTTCATAGAATTTGTGTATTTTACACAAAAATGGAGCATTTCATACAAAAATGGAGTCTTTCACCCACCATTTGGGTAGATGAATCATGTTTAAAATACTTTGGCAGGTAGGTGAAGGTGTTTAACAGAAGGTAATGGTGGTCAGTGCTGATGCAGTAACTAAACCAAACTGCTGGGTCTGTTGGGTATCACAAACCAAGTGCTGATTCCAAATCTTATCCGTAACCAGCTGCAGGACAAGAGGAAACAGCCTCAAGTTGCACTAGGGGAGGTTTAGATTGGATATTAGGAACAATTTCTTCATGGAAAGGGCTGTCCAGCCCTGGCACAGCTGCCCAGGGCAGGGGGGGAGTCCCCACCCCTGGAGGGATTTAAAAGATGCGTGGGTTTGGCACTTGGGGACATGGGTTAGGGGTGGCTTTGGCATTTGGTTAGGGGTGGCTGGGGGAATGGTTGGGCTCAGGAGTCTTAGAGGGCTTTCCCAGGCTACACAATTCCATGATTCTGTAATTCTTATAGGCTCTGAGCAGGGGAACAGGGGACATCATTCCCAGTTATGGTAGCCAGTAAATGGCCTTTGCTTTTGGAGGGTGTTGCTGGTTTGTGCTGGACTGAAACAACATTGGAAAGCATAAAAAAACCCCCTCCATATCCCATTGCAATATGATCACACCAGCTGCCTTTCCTTTTCATGACCCTTCCTGCAGGAACCATAAACTTTTCATTATCCTCCAACTTTGCACGTTCTACACAGTTTGGAATTTACCTGTGCATGAAAGATGCACATTCAGCCAAATCCTGGCTTTTTTAGGTGCCTGGGAGATTGAATCCCATGGCAGGAGGAGTCACAGGTCCATACATAGCAGTAGGTTTTGAATAAAGGTCTCCCAGTTGACTCCCATAATATAGAGACAAACATCTGCTGTACTTGAAAATAAGGTACTGGTGCTCCAGATAATTGGCAGATCTTCCTAAAGAAAAGAGCCTGTCTCCTTCCAGGGGGCTGTGGGGAACAGGAGAGGAGGGCCAATAACTTGGACTTCTCTTGTCATGTGGGGAAGGGAAAAACTCAGTGTATAAATTAAAAATACTCAGCAGCAGCAAAGAAAAGGCTGGTAAAGCAGCAATTCCCAGGAGACAGAGAGGAAAAGAGGAGCTCATCTGGCTACTACTTAATTTAGCCGTGCCCAGGGACTGCTCTCACAGGCGTTTGCATCTCTGTGACGGTTTGCAGGAGAATTGGAGAGGTTCTTGCCGAGTTGCCATGGCAATGTCTGTGCGGAGCTGCTGGACCAGCCACGGGATGCTGGGCTGTGGGAGCTGCATCTGCTGCAGCCACGGGACCACCCGGCTGCTCTCTGGGCTCCCAAGGGGTCAGCTGGGGCTTTGTGATCCCCACTCGGGATTTTTATTGCAGTTTTCCAGAGAGTCTTCTTTCTTCAGCTGTTTATTTCTAGCCAGAGAAAATTGGTAAATGTTTGTTCTTAATTCTTCTTTATCCACTTCAAAAGGAATTTTGTAGTACTTTATTTTTAAAATGTGGAGTTTGTGGAAGTTGTAAGTAATTTTTCATGGTGGTCTTTAAAAGTAGATTTTTGGGTTGGTTTTTTTTTTCAAATTACCATGTAGATATCTTGTATTGGTGTGCAAAGAAAACCCAAACCCCTATTTTTAGGAGCTGTTTGGATCATAATAAAAGCACATACATCAAATAACTACATACAGATGGTGGTTCATTTGCTTCACTTTTATTCCAAATCAGTCAAACCCTCCAAAGTGTCTTGGGCATTAAGAGCACAGCATGCTCAACTGAGGAAACACATTTTCAATTATATCTTGGCTATTGATCAAAACTCAAGTAATCTGTATTTCAGATGATATTAAGAGTTCAGTCTGCAGATCAATCAATTTTCTTAATTGTTTGTGGTAGTCAAGCAAAACTATGAACCTTGGACTGAACCAGACTGAAGTCCTGCTGGCTGAGGAGTCAGGAGAGCACCTGGGCCAAAAGGTACTCAGTCTTTACCAGCCTTAATGCTCTGTGCCTTGGTGATTGTCCAAAATCCCAGTGGGTTTGCCCTGTCTGTAGGACAATTCCAGTCCCACCCAGTATGTGTTATGGCAGTTGTGGACTCCAGCTCCTCCAGGGCCAGCAGGCTGTGCCTGCCGTGGAAACACCTGCTCAGCTTTCCCAGCACAGAGCTGTGTCCCTGCAGCCTCCAGCCTCTCCCACAGCTCTGCTGTCACCCCTTCCCAGGCTTTGGAGTTACAGCTCACTGGCATTCCCAGTGACGGCAGCAGGAAAATTCCCATTTATCCTGAGTCGTGCCTCTGACAAAATATCCATTTCCCAAATGGACTGTTCAAATTCCCTGTCACTTGAATGCCTTGACAGAGCGCTAGAAGTGCTGCTTGTGAGTGCTGACACTGCTGAGCTTTGCTGCACAGAGCAGGGCTCTGAGCCTTGCAACACAACTGTTCCACCAAAACAAAGTGTACAAGTGGCAGCAAGAGCGTTTGCAAAATCTGTGCACTCCTGGGGGTGTCCCCTCTGTGTCTGTGCTGCTGCATTAGGACTCTCCTGCCATAATTTTTACTTAAAAGAGCTCTGAGTTTGGGAACAGCTGCTTCTGTTGTTGACAGCAGTCCATCCCACCTTCCCCATGGCTTTTCCCATCGTGGTCTGCCCAACTCTGCCCCTTCCCTGTGCTGATGTTGGTCTTCTTCATCTCCATCTCCCTGGTCCAAGGAACACCTGGACATGGCACTCAGTGCTCTGGGCTGGGTCACAAGATGGGCATTGGCCACAGGTTGGACTCGATGACCTTGGAGGTCTTTTCCAGCCTCAGTGCTCCTGTCATTCTGTAGTTCTTTTGCTCTTCTGGTTCGTTCTGGCTGGTTTCCCCTCCCCTGTGTCTGCTCTGCTGCCACATCAGAACCTTCCACTGTCAGTGGAGGTCACTGGGCTCCCCTCATGAACCTTGCAGAGCCACTGCATTGCCCACATTCTCATAAAACCCTATGAAACTGTGTGTCATCCTTCTGACTTAATGCTAAAATGTGATATTTTCAGGATTTTTTCTAAAATAAGAGGTTCTAAGCCAATACTCATTTAGTTTGGCATTCAGTTAATTACATCTGAGCTGGCTGTACATGGCATTGGCAGACTGTGCCATCGTGGGCAGGGCTGGCTTGGCCACGAGCTGGGACAGCATCAGGGCCTGGCTGTGCTCCAGGAAATCCTCTGGCAGCAGATGAATATTCAAGGAGATATCGGTGGGAGCAGTAGGAGTTCACAAAGCCTTGCAAAGCAGGAGAGCAAGCAACAACCAAACTTGGGGTGGGGTGGTGCTTTGGAGGCATTGGAGAAGGTAGAGGAGGTCCTTGTGAGGTTGATTTTTAAATGCTGGAGGAGGAGAGGAAGAAAGAAACCTTTGCCTTGAAGAGATATGTGAGGAAAACGGGAGGAACTGCCGTGCAACGTTTCCTTGTGGTTCCTTGCAGGGATACGAATGTAAATAAGAAAAAATAATTAATTATGCTGTGAAGAAAGGCAAAAATTAAAGTAATATTTTTTCAATGAGGTTATATTCTGTATTCTATATATGCTACAACTAAATAATTTACCCTTTGTGATTTATGCCATTAATTTACGTTACATTTTTCTCTCCTATGAGGATTGCTGTGTTTGCAGCCAAAGGCTCAGTTCTGTCTGCTAGAGAAGACAAAGTCCTGGCCTGCGTGTTTTGTGGTTCAGATTCCAGATTCCATTCTTCACCTCAGCCTCTGTGGTTCCATAGCACATTCAGGATCTGTGCTACGGCGCGTTCTGCCGTGCCAAGAAGATGTTCCTGGTTTTTATCTTTATGAATGACCACATTATTTATTTGGAACCCGCCAAATGCCAACAAGTGCTCATGCAAGCAGCAAGCAAAACCTCCCAGCAAACAGTGTGACACTAATCTGTTGTTTGTGCTAAAATACAGAAAGGAAATTACTGCTCGGCTGTCATGAAGCTCATAAAGGAAAAAAGAAAAATGCCACCGCAGAAGAATAAGCTTCAAAAGAAAGTTCCATTATCAGTTTGTTTCATGCCTTGTAGCTCCAGCTGCAAACAATCCCTTCCATAAACACCCCCTCAAGATAAATGGCAGCACAATTCGGGTGGTATTGGGGAGATAAAGCCACAAGTCGTCTGTTTGGGGGAGGGAGGATCTGCTGAGGCTGCCACTTTATTTTGTTACATCTCATCACCATCTTGGGGGAGAAAATGAATATGTATCGTCTGTTATCTTGTCATTTTGGAGCCAAACATCTTAAAATACATTTTCTGTGAAATAACCCTGGGGATTTCAAGACCAGAATAAGTTATTAGTGCAATTTGAGCTTGGAGACTCTGTGCTTGCTTAAAACATGGCAAAAGCTCTTCCTGGTGTAGGAGAGTTGCTTTTGCTTATGAACTAAAGGGAAACAAAGAGGAAAAATTACCCAACAAAGTTTCCATAGCCCAGATGCCTCTGCCAAACCAGGTACCCTGTAGCCAGGTGGGGGTCAGGCTCTGCTCCCAGGGAACAAGTGGCAGGACAAGAAGAGATGGCTTCAGTCTGTGCCAGGAGAGGGGCAGGGGGGACATGGGGAGGAATTGGTGCCTGGAAAGGGTGGTCAGGCTTTGGCAGGGGCTGCCCAGGGAGGGTTGGAGTGCCCAGCCCTGGAGGTGCCCAGGGCAGGACTGGAGGTGGCACTCAGTGACAAGGTGGGCATTGGGCACAGGGTGCACTCTCTGGGCTGGGAGGGCTTGTCCAGCCTGGACGATTCTGGGATTTTGTGACTCACATGGACAAGCTGACAAGAACATTTAGTGAAGCTCTTTGAGGTCTGGATCTGCAGGCTGTGGTCGTGTGGGGGACAGATCTGGTGGCAAATGTCCTTTCAGACTGTGACACTAATCCTCTGTTTAGTAATTTCTGCTGGAATTTCTTGGTGCTTCCTCAGGTTTGTGTTTTCCTCGGGCTCAGGAGGGGCTGGGCCCTTTCCCAAGTGGGCAGCTCCTGGACAGGGGCTCTGCTCTGGGATGCAACTCTTTCACTGCCACTGGGAAAAAAACCCCAAAGAAATAAAACCTTTAACGAATGTGCAACTTCTACCTAAACATGACATCAGAGAGCACAAAACAAATGAAAAATAAGCGGTTTTTTAGATTTTCCCATTTCCTGCTGTTGCAGCTGATTGTGTGGGCTGACCTGAGACAGGATCCAGGAACTTCAGCTGGTGTAGCCAAGCACTGTGACAATCCATGCAAATCTAGGCTGCAATCCTTTTATATTGATGGAAATTAAACTTTTATTCTTGCCATGGATATGGGAGTCTGAAATTCACTTTGGGAAAAAATTCAGGGTTTTATTTTTGGCTCCACTTTCACAATTACTCAGCCCAGGGCGTTTTTATGCTGCAGCTCCATTATGTGAAAATTGTGAGTAACATTTTTCTCTCCAGGACTCTACATTTACTCTCTGAATGTTTCACTGAGAATATGACATAATTTAGACTGCAGTGCTTTTAAAAACTACCCTGTTTCTAGGACCAAATCATACCTGTGAAAGTGGCTGCAGGGAGTCAGAGCTGTTTGCAGTGGGAGCGAGCCAGGAGAAGATGACTGGCACTCATTAAAGCTCTCTGCAAATTATCTCATTAAGTGCTTTCAGATTGGGAAGTGTCTCAGCACTGAGACACAATGTGGTGGTAAAGAACAGATCTCTTCAAAATGGGGTTTTATAATTCTTGGGGGAACAGAATTGTCAGTGAACCCTTTGCACCCTGCTGTGCCTCAAATTTAAGGTCTTGGACTATTTTGGGCCACTCAGGGATGAGCTCCAGGGACCTGTGGCACCACGGACAGGGGCTCAGCCCCACTGCCTGTCTGTGAGCAAGTGGCTCTTACTGCTGGGAACTGAACTATGAGGTTTTGGTGTACCTGGCTTAGAACATTTTAGGAACAGATTAACAAAATCAGGTCCCAGTGACAACGCTTTTTGTTCTGGAGGGTGTTTTGGATGTTTGCTGTGAATGGCTGGAGCAGGGACAGGATTGAGGATGAAGAAGAAGTAAAAGTCATTTATTCTGGAATTTCCCCTTGTTGCTCTGTCCATGTATCTTGGCTCCCACCTGTCTCCTCCTTCATATCCCTCTTTTCCTTCGAGTCAATGCCCTGTTCCTTCCTGCAGACATTTCTCAGCCCTCCATGGAGGAAGAACTGTGCTGAATTATTTAGTACTTTGGAAATCTTTGTTTTGTGCCTCCAAACTGCTGTGGACATTTGTCTCCAACTGGCAGGCCATCTGAAATCAATAATACCATCAACTTCATCTGCATTTACAAAGATAATATTTCTGTAATATTGCCTGGATTCAAAGGGAAGAAAAAAGGCTGTGCAGGAGGAAAAGTCATAAAAAACACTGAAGAGAAGCAGCATTAGAAGAATTTTCCAAGGTCATTAATTGAACTTTGTTACAAGATTGAAATGAGATATTGAAAATCAAACACAGCAGCCCAATTTTAATTGCCTGCTCTCAGCCAGAACATCACCTTAGAAATGTAGTTTCTGCTTTCTATCTGTAAAGAAAGATCCAGCAGCCCTCAGAGAACTGGTGCCATCTGTCACTACCTCAGAGCTCCACACAGCAGTTCTTTGCCCTGTGGCAAACCCTGGTCCCCAGCCCGTGCCCAGCACATGTGGAGGAGCATTCCTTGTCCATTCTTAAAACCTGGTCTGTGGTGCTGCTAAAGCAAGTCTTAGTGCAAACATCATTTTAAGTGTCTGAAAACTATTGGATTCCCCATTCCTGGAAGTGTCCAAGGCCAGATTGGATGGAGCTTGGAGCACCCTGGGCTGGTAGAAGGTGTCCCTGCCCGTGACAGGGGATGGCACTGGATGGGCTTTAAGGTCCCTTCCAACCCAAACTGTTCTGTGATTCCATGATTCTACAGTTCATCACTGCCCTGGTTCAGCACTGCTGCCTCCCAGTAGCTTCCAGTCCCCTGCATGTGCTTGGGTGTGTACATACATATATTTAACAACTGGACATGGCACTCGGTGCTCTGGGCTGGGTGACAAGGTGGGGATCGGTCACAGGTTGGATTCTATGACCTTGGAGGTCCTTTTGAACCTCATATTATACATATATAATGTAGTGCTAGGGTTGAGCTGGTGGCACCTGGAGCTGGGGTGATTTCACTTCTTTGAAATGAGAGTTAGTGGCTGTCAAGAGGTGGAAGAAGCACCCCCTGTCCCTCACAGCAGGCTGTGCTCCCTGGGCTGCTGGGCTGCCACCCTGGGGTGATGGGGAGCTGCTCTGCTGCACTGATGGGGAGCTGCTCGTCCCAGCACTCCGGATGCCGGGCACAGTTCAAACCTTGCCTTGTAATACTGCACTTAGAAGTATTCCCTCAGTCATTTTTCCATTTTAAAGTTTCACCCACTGCTGAATACGTGATGAAAACAAGGCCTGCCCTTGCCATGCTTCTTGCACAATGGTGAGAGGCTTTGGGGTCTCAGGGTTTCCTTTTAGATCTGCATTTAGAGTGTACTTGAAAATAAATACACCTCCAGGATGCACTTATCCTGTTTTTTAAGTACTGTGGAAGACTGATAGTGGGAACAGGTAGTTCATGGTGGAGAAGGTTTGGAGCAATTCAATAGAAGGGAACTTTTGGTGCAGCATCAGCCCAATAATGGCTGTAATGTCTCACCTAATGGACAAATAAACAGCTCTGGGGAAATTAAGACAATTCAGTATGCTAATGCTGCCGGTTGAGCAGTAAACAGGGCACATAAACATGGAAAAGAGACCAATCTAAACCCGAGGGGCATTAACTCTGTCCTTTCCAGGAACTGTGCAGCCGTTCACCTCTGCATCTCGCAGCACCAGCACGGTGAAGGGAGTCTGATGGTGCAGTGGGCACTGTTCCAGCCACTTTCAGCTCCCAGGGGAAGCAGCAGCTGCTCCTCCTTTTTCCCAGAGCCAGTAAATGCCGTGGCAGTGTTCATCTCCTTCCCTGCCAGTCAGTGCTCTCCACTGACACACATCCCAGATCCTGTGGAGTGAGTGCAGTGTGCCCTGGGGAGGCTAAGCTCTGATTTATAGGGCATGTGCATGGGTTCCCTACTGCCTGTTCTAAATCTGTTCCCTCTGCATGAATCACAGCCTCACACAAATGGGAACTTCTGACCCAAACTTCAACACGTACTTAAAAGCCCCAAGCAGATGAGAACAATAAATTGGATTGCTAAGTGCTGTGTGTGTTGGGAATGGCAGATGCACAGATGGCAGGAGAGGTAAAAGGGGAATAAATCTGACAGTTTGGAGAACTGTGATATTTATACCTGCTGAATGCTTAAAGAGAGTGGCTGTGATGATACATCAGTGTTCCTAACTGCTCATCCCTTTCCTTTGCTTCCTTTTCTTCTTGGTGTTTGGGTTTTTTTCAGGTGGGAGACCAGGTTGAACAGGAGTTGGAGCAACCTGGTCTAGTGGAGGATGACCCTGCCCATGGCAGGGGGTGGAATGAGAGGAGCTTTGAGGTCCTTTCCAATCCACACCATTCCTGGGTTCTAAGAGCTACAGAAGGGCAGGAGGAGGAGGAGGAGGAGGAGGAGGACTGGGCACTCAGCAGGGTGTGTGTGCACCAACACTGCCCAGCTGGTTCATTTATGGGTGATGTGACACTACACCTCATCACCTGAGAGAGTGTCCCCGCTGTCACTCAGGCCTGCTGACAGCCAGTGCCACCAGCCTGGAGGGGGGATGTGCTGCAGGGATGTGTGGAGCTCTGGGGTGAATGCTGTGACTGCAGTGCTGGCCATTCCAGGAATTTCAGCTGCACGGCAGGAATTGGGTTGTTCTCCTCCTCTGGAGGTAGCTCAGCAAACAACTGCAGTTGTCCAGCCCATTGCTGGGCACCCCACCTTGCAGATAAGGGCCATTTCCAGGGGATGTTCTTTAAAGGCTGTGTGTGCTGTACCTTTCCCTGCACGGAAGCTCCTGCACAGGATAACTCCTTTGGCACAGCCCCAGCCCCTCATTTGGGCCATGTCCAATGAGATTACTGTTTAATATGAATAGCCCCAAACTCAGATCCCTGTTAGAACCCTTGGAGTGACCAAAGCACTCTGGTCTCAGAGAGTGATTTCACCAATGGCAAAATATTTCAGTGTGAAATTGCATTTGCTGTATGTGGGGTCAGGGGCTTTATCAGAGCCTGTGTTATCTCTTCCTCAGTGTATTAAAACAGCTCCTCTACAAACTCTTAATGCCCTCTGGATTTTCTCTACCTTGAAAACACTGAGGAAACCCAGTATTTTGGTGTACATCCTCAGAACAGGGACCCTGTAACCTCAGCCCAGCTCCTCACATAAACAGGAGGCCAGCACATCCCAAACAGTTAAATACTCAGTTAGCCTTTTCTTCTCATTAATTAAGTGGTTGTTTGACTACTATTCCCTATTCATTACTTACCACTATTGCCATAATTTTGTCTCCTGGGTACTGAAGATTAAAATGCCCAGGAAGCTGTCTGAGCCATTGAAGTTACTGGTGGGAGCTGTGGTACTTTGTAGGCATAAAGTGATTGAAAACATTTATCTTCCCCCATGATTAATAATAAATCAGACCTCTTATGACTGTTCCTTTAGGTTTTAATTTTAAACAAGCTGTTGAAACACAATTTCTAAGCAAAAAGTGGTTCAGAACAGGCTTTGTTTGGATTGAAAACAGAAGTTTTGTACTGTCTTGGACATAAAAAAATGCAACTTTATAAAAAGTCAGCCTCCTGAAATAACATATGGCTGCACACTGGGTTCAGTGAGTGAGGACAATTTATGCCTGCAATCACACTATAAATCTGAACAATTGTGCAGAGATGGGAAATGTGTTGTATGTGGAGAAGGAAGGTCCCAGTCAGCACCGGCTGGGGCAGCTCTGGGGTTTCCAGTGGGGCAGTCTGGTCTCATCACAACAGGGAGAGGGAGAGTCTGGCCCAGGGTCTGCTGGGACAAAGGATGGAAAGACTCATTAAATGTGTGGCCACAATGAAATGTTATTGCCACAAACTGAGCAATCCCACGATGGTCTTAAAAAGGTGAAAGAAGTGTCTTGGTGTATTTTCCCCAAAAATTCAGGTTCTGAATTCCATGGAGTGATGACTGGAGGAACCCAGGGCCTGGAGATTCATTCCCATGGGCTTGTTTGAAGATTTCAGCCTAAGAGTGAATGCTTTACTTCTCCTCCCAGAATTAACTTTGCTGTTAGATGTGATTTCTTAGCTATAAAATGTGAGTAGAAAACCAAGACCGAACAATTTCTGAATGAAAACTGAGAACCTACACAGATATATTAGTGTGGGTTACAACCATTCATTACTTTTTCTCTGAACAGCTCCATGTTACTCAGCAGTTTATTCATAAAGAGAGAGAAAAAAAGGAGCAATAGGAGAAATAATGGCACTAAGAGGGCACGGGAGGGGAACTGAAAAGTTTGCCTTTTGCCAGGCAGGTGAGTGAGTAGAACATCAACCTGCCCAAACCAGCCCTGACAGAGGGGCAGGTTTGGGTGTGAATGGAACAATATTTCTCTTCCTGTGGGAAAAAAAATCAGGCTATTGGTCAAGATGTTTCCATGGTAACTGCTATAATTTCATTTTAGTGATGGATTACAGAGGAAAACTCCAGGGAGGTTTGAGATGATGGAGTTTCATCTGACAGAGCCTGGCAGAGTCTTTCTCTGGAGTTATTAGGCAGTTCTGGTTATGTTTTATATTTTATACAGCCATTTATAACCATCTATGCTTTCCATTTTATGTAACCATTTTACATAGTGGGCGTTGTGTGGGATGGCTGTGCAGGGAGTCTTGGCAAAGGTCCTAGAGCAGCTGCTCTGCTCCAGCAAGGAGGGACACTGCACTTTGGTCACCACCAGAGTCATGGGGTAGTTGTTGTCAGCAATGGAATCTGGTTGATCCAACTCAAGTACCTGTGCATGCCTGGCCACTCTGGAGTTTAAGGTCATTTATATATAATTTGTAGTTTAATTTTTATATATATATATATTAATACAGAGGGAGAGAGAGTGAGAGACTGAGAGAGAGCTGAAGGTGTTCAAATAATGTTCTCGTCTAACATATCTATTTTTTTTTCTCTTTCCTTCCCACTTCTCCTTTTCAGCTAGAGAGAGATAAGAACCCTGATACACTGTTTTTTTGCTCTGTCAGACCTTGTTTTTCCTTATCACCAAGGTCCATGGAGTTACTCCAGGCTCGTATTCGTGTTCTTGGGGCAAAATTTACTCATAAATTGTGTTTGTGGCAATTTTTGTACTTTGAGCCAACTGACAGGCCTGAGTTCATTGGTTCTACAAAAAATCAGCAAGGCACAAAATTGGAGAACTTTGTTTTTAGATGTTTCCACTGCAGGTATAAAATACAGGTACAGGTACAGTAGCAGAAGAAAGCTAATTTTATTTCTTTTGAAGGGATCAATATTGCACAGTAGGGAGAGTTCTGTATTTTCATCTATACTTTTATAAACAGCATTTCATTATGCCCATTATCATAACAGGCCTCTTTATCTCCTCTGTCAATATTTGGCTCTGTCAGGCACTGTCTTATCTTTAAAGTGAAAAATCCATCATCATGACAGAAGGGAAAAAATACATTAACACCCACCTGCTAATTTATATTTGAGGCTGGAGGCCCAGAAGTGTTTTAAAGATCTCCTGCAGGTTTGCATTAATTGTGCATTCGAGCTGTTCTGCTGAATTCCCACAGCTTTTCCCCGTGGGGTTCAGCAGTGTGGAAAAGAGGAGCAGCATTCAGCACAGGCAGGTGACAAAGTGTCTCGAGCACCTGCAGCCCCCTGTGGCCAGGGGTGTCTCCTGGAGCATCCCTTGGGAGCAGGGGTGAGTGAGGAGCAGGGCAGCTGTGCTGGAAGAGGCAGCCTGTTGCTTTCCAGCTGGATTAGCAATTAATCCCAATTCCTCTGTAATTTTACCTGCTGACTCACCCGAAGACTGCAAACGCTCTTGTCTTCCTTGGGGTCAGGATCCCATCTGCTGCTTTCAGGGCTAACTGCAGTTCTGAGGAACCTTTCCTTTGCTCCCAGGGGATGTGCTGCCCAAAGCTCAAGGTCCTGGCCGTGGTTTTGGGGGCCTGGTGGGTCTGTGCAGCCCCTCCAGGGTGAAAAATGACATGTACACTTGAGAGCATCTTCATGATTAAACCAGACATCAAATTATAATAAAAGTCTGACTGAAAAGACGTTTCTGGAGCCACTCGGGTGCCCCATGGCACAAAAGCTGCTTCAAGTGGGGCTGCTGTACATCCTCTTCATGCTTGGAGGGTCAGCAGGGGATGTAGGAGATGTATATTCACCTAAACCCTCCTCCTAAGCTTTCGTTTGCCCTGCAAAATTAACTAGTGCTTTGGCCAGGCATTTCACTGTTTTTGTGAATCAATATCATTATAAAACCACTGTGCATCTGCTTAGTGAGGGGAGGAATCTTTATTGTTCATTTAACCCTTTCTTTTGGGAAAAGTACAGGAGACATTTCAGATACATATTGTTTATGTGCTAATTCATCTTGGAAAAAACCCATGTGGTGCATTTTTAGTCCCTTTGGACACTGTGCACGGGTACACACTGCAGACTGCATGGGGAGCTGAGCTCCAACACTGCACAGGATGGGTGTAACACCTGCTGTTGGAGGAGAAATAGTTGTAGTGCTTGAACTCTGAGGAGGGTGTCAGGAATGAAAATGTGACTTCTTCCTCATTTCAGTACAGAGGGAGCTCCAGCCTGGCCTCTGGGGGCCTTTATTTGGCAGAAAATAGGCTCAGCCCCAGATTTCTGACAGTGCAGTGCTGGGGCACACACCAATAAATGCTTTGTCACTTAATAGAATCATAAAGAAAAGATAGAATAAGTTGTCTGTGTATCATTTTTATTTACTGGAGGGCGAGGAAGGCCCCTCTGCAGACTGAAGGCAATACACTAAAATGCCTTTGGGGTCTCCTCTGGTGGGATTTCCCAGCAGGAAAGTCAGTGTGCTCCCACCTCCCCTGACTGCCCCTCAAATCCCTGCCTCCATCAGGTTAGTGTGGCACCTGAAATGGAAGGAGGAAAGGAGAGGGAAAGAATGGATTGAAAACGAGAAAGTGTCTTTGGAACAATTAATACACATTTATGTGTCGCTCGTCAAAGGCAGCAACTTAGAAAGGTTAACACCTTGACACAGTTAATTGCTGTTCTTCCTCTTAAATTTCAGTGTCATTTCTGATTTCTTACTCTGTTGTTTATCTTCCAGCTAAGTAGATTTTAAATAAAACAAATATTTATGCTGGTAAAACATGATGGCTTCAATATTTAAGTACAGCAAAGCAAACGAAACTTCACAGTGTAAATATTGAAGGAAAGCAAACAGACCCAGAAACCCACAAGGCTGAAGGAAACTGCCTCAAAAACCTGAGAAAGACAACTTCATAACCAAAACCAGCTTTACAACCAAAACCAGTTTCATAACCAAAACCTGTGCATTAATCATTTAATCACCAAGTGGACTAATTTTGTGGAGTAAATGTTCTTCCTCAGCTGCTGAGCTGTGTGTCCTCCCACTCTGCTGTTGCCTTGGTCTGTATTTGTGTGTACAGAGTGGGTCCTAAAGAATCATGGGTTTCCCGAGGGAATTTAACATATTCACACACGTGTGCAAAGTGCTGGGGGCTCAGGAAGAGCTGAGACAGGACCCATCAATATCCCTAAGGAGGTGAGGGGTGTTTATTAGCACAGCGGCTGTACCAGCTCCTCCACCCGGTACAACAACACCTTTCCAGGTCGGGAATGTCAGTTTATGGCCAGGAAGCAGCAGAGCTGGGCATTGACCTGGGGCAGCAGCAGAGATGCCATGTATGGAGCAGTGAAAGTACAGGAGCACAAAGCAACCTCAGGGGAGCTGCTGCTCCCATGGGACAATTCAAAGGAACAGCCCGTGATTTACAGGTTTCAGTGCTCTGCTCCCCTGGGCGGTGCAGAGGAGGCTGGGAATACTCAGGGCTCTGCTCCTTGGCCAGGAATAAACACCCTTTCCATATAATTTATTTTATTTATTTATTTTATAGATAGATAATTTATTTTTAATCCATGTACATTTTCTTTTCCTGGGCAGAAGCATGAAGGTGAGTTCAAACTCTTTGCAGGAGCATGCTTGGGGAAAAATTACCTGTCTATTCAAGTCTCTCCACAAGCCTTGACTGGCTTCAAAGTCCAGGGCCTGAGGTGTTTCCTCGTGGCACTTCTTCCTCCCAGCACATTTTCCTCCATGAATGAAACCTGCGTTTTTCCCCTGTAAATAAACACAACCTCTGTGGAATTTGAAGTGTGTTGCCTTTGAAGTGATTTGATTGTGTTAAGAAGGGAAATGTGGTGGAAACACTGTGAGATGCTCTGTGGTAGTGAGAACAAACCCCAGAGTGCTGTTCCTGCAGCTGGGGGGATTCTTAGAGAAAAAGAGCAATAATGAGTTTGGGAATGGAAAGGAGGCTCTGTGGAGCTGCCACTCCAATCAGAGAAGAAACTATAGCTATCTTCTATGGCCAGGAGACAAAATGATGGCATAGGAACACATCAAAGCTGAAGAAACTATGAAGGGAGTGGAATAGCAGTCACCCTGGCAGTGGTGGGGTGGGACTGCAGTCAGTGCTGGGCAGCTCTGGGTGTGTCAGTGATGGATCAGTGCCCAAGGCTGATGTTCCCCTGTCCCAGGTGCTGTGCCAGTCCCGTGTGCCCTCCTCCATAAATGTGTGTACACCCTTGCCCTCTAGTGTCTGCAGCCTGTACATCAGCCCTGGGCTGAGCAAACACCGGGTTTGTGTGTGTGTGTGTGTGTGTGTGGAAGGGAACATCTTCATTTCCAGATAAGAAGATAAGGCCCAGCAGTGGTGCAGTGATGGAAAAGAATGGAGACATTCTAAAAAAGTCTCCTTTCTAAATTTATTCCTAATTTGCACTTTTTGCTTTCTTAATCTCTGACAGTCTACATTTTGATTTCTGCTTGACAGATATACCAGAGAGGTGACTCCCTACACAGCTTCTCCAACAAGTGCTAAAGAGCTTCATTTTTGCTGCAGTGTTGTTCTTGGCTGATGGGACATCATCATTCCCTGACTCCAGCAGACACCATCTTTCAGCCTTCACACAAGACATGGAACTGAGCACCTCTTGTTGCCCAGAGAAGCTGTGGCTGCCCCATCCCTGGAAGTGTCCAAGGCCAGGTTGGACAGGGCTTGGGGCAACCTGGAAGGTGTCTTGTACCTTGGTGAAGCTTTGATTTGTATGGAATCCAGGGAATTCACTGCACTGGTTGTACCTGTCGTGGTTGTCTTCTCTGTATTTGTATATCCCTCCAATGTTCCCAGGTAAATGTCTTTATGTGAGGAGAAGGAGGATTAATCTGGCTGGGGGAAATTCTGGCCACTTATGCGCTGATTTGAGCCCAAAAAAGAGTATGGAGGCACCAATCAGAAGAGCTGAAGAGGCCAGAAATGTTCCTCCTCTCCCTCTGCCATGCTCTGCTGCCTGGCCTTTATGTCCAGCAGTCTCTGCTCGTTCCCTGGTCCCCTTTTCTAGGCACGAGGAAAGGCACAGGCACAGTAATTTATCTGTTCCAAAGCCACGTGTGCAAGAGCAGATACAGGATTATACCAACTGAAAAGTTAAGAGCAAGGTTCACTTATCTTATGATTTAATGTAGTGGGAGACAGTCATTTTTATAAGTTAAAAAGCAATAGATTGAGATACACTCACCAGAGATTAGCTGAATTTCTTCCTTGAAGGGGCTCATTGAAATGTATGTGATGTTCATTGTTGTGTGAGATGCTGTTTAAAACTTTTAACAACAAGATAAAAGCTTGTGACTGGGAGAAAGAACTGCTGTCATTGCTGGATTTAATAAATCTTCAGCAGGGACAATAAGCCTGTGATAAAGCCAGACAAAGCCTATTGCTGGGAAGTTATTTTGGCAGGTGGAAAGGAAGGACAGTCTATCATTGTGGTTGGGACTGTGCATGGCTCTGAGCTGCTGAAGCCTTCCTGGAGCCTCAGGAGCAGCTTTGTCATTCCCTGCAGATGCCCCTGGGCTCACAGAGTGGCTGAGTGGGACACACTGCTGGGGTCTGCCCAGTGCCACACTTTGGCACTCTCCAGGCTGGGCACCCTGTCCAGGGGGGTTTGGGGATCTGCAGGGATGGAGGCTCCAGTCAGGCACAGCCTGCTGGGTTCCACCCCCTGCCACAGGGAGCCCCCAACAAATGACACTGGCAGTCATGGAACCCAGCAGAAAACCAAAACCAGGGGTCAGGAAAGGCTTGGAGTGGTGAACAATGACATATATCTGTGAGCAACATGAGTGTTGGTGCTTCTCCATGTGTTACTGTAGGACATGAATCCATCCTGCTCCGAGCACTGCCCACATGGACCCCACAGGGCTCCTTTTTCACATCTCCACGTTCAACAGCTTGACTCCACATGGAAAATGTTCTAAATGAAGCTGTTGTCTGAAAAAAATGCAGTTTTTAATGATAGACCTTTAATTTACCATTGGTTGAGTTGGGGCATGTTCTATCTCTGCCTCCCAGAGGAGCAGGTTTTGGGATGTGCTGTTCCCTCCACACCCTCCACTGCTCCCCCCACCCATCAGGGGTCACATTCAATAGGTGGTTCATGGGTTTGATCTTGATTCTTAAACATCTGAGAGTTCTAAACTAAACACAACCACAATCCCATGGTTTTAATGGCACAAAGAGCATAAAAGACACCCTATTTTTTTGCTTCATTCCTGAGATTAAGGCAGATTTTTGCCAACGTTGGAGGACAACAGCAGCATCAGGGAAGATGAAAGGAAAGCAAATTCTTTTCTTAAATCACCCTTGATGCATCTGCCAGCAGGGACTGCAGCTGGCACAGTAGAGCTGGAACTGTCAACACCTTCCCAAGTTAAAAATCCAACCTGACAGGGGGTCACAATGAGCTGTCCCTGCAGCCCGTGGTGGAGAACAGTGTCACCTGAGGAGCAGGAGACGGGGTGTCCTCCCACGGTCTGGACCAGCATCCTTTGGCCCTCCATCTCCACGGCAGAGGAGTGAGGCTTGGGTGAGCAGGGGGTGGCTGGCACTGTCCCTATTGCCTCATTCCCTCACCCCAAATCCTACTGTGACAGTCCCACAGTGGCCTGAAGAACATGATCCATACCTGGAAAAACTGCTGGCTGTAAGTAAACATTTACCATTTAACTTTAAATAATGACAGAGTAAAATCACCATCATTAATATTCAGTATACGATTTTGCTGCCTACAAAATGACTAGAACCACTATAATAATCCAGGCAAGAAGGGGAAATGGATCATTTTTGATGAAATATTTTGCAAAGGCAGGCTTTTATATCAGCATCTTGTTAGTCACAGAGGGGTGGGCTATGGGAGCAGGTTATCCTGTGTGTTATACACGTAACAGTGCAGGGGTAGGAAAGAGGTTGGTGGAATTTCAGACACATCCTGGAGTACTGAGGAGAACAGGCCAAGCTGTTTTAGTCTTAAAGCTGAAGACCACGGCTCCCAGGAGAGAAAATTCCTTTCAGATAGATGCTGCACCCTTGGACAGGCCAGCTCTGCCCTGCTGTCCCATCTGTGCCTTGGAGAAGCTGCTGCTGCCAGAGGACTCCTCACAGCCCCAGCACTTCCACAGCTGGCCACGGGCCACCTTTACCTGTGGTTCCTGCTGGGGAGAGCCTGCAAAGGATGCTGTGAGTACAGGATTTTAGCAGGTTTGCAGAGCAGGCTTTGATCACCACAGCTGGAAAGGAGCTGCACTTGCTGTGTTCCTCAGCCACAGGGTTTTGATGTTCTCCTGGATTTTGTATCCCCTGTAAATGCCTTCCAGAAGGGTCTTGTCTGACCTGCAGTTGTCAAAGGGGACAAGACATTTTCCTTTCTCTTCTTTCCTTTGCAGATGTAGCAACTCTGAACTACATGCCCAGGGCTCAGTGGCACCTTGTCATTCCCACACCCTTTTTTCCCTTATTTTTTGGAGTGTGCCTGGGGTGGAGCCCTTGGCTACTGCACTGGGGAGCCCCAGGGTCAAACCAGCCGTGTCAAGCCACGCTTTCAGCAGGGAGCAGCACTAAGATCCATGTCAAGCAAAGCACTTGGGACTCTGAAGAGCTGGTTCTACTGTGATTTCACACAATGGGAGCAAAACAAGCCCCACTGTGCTCCCACTATGTTGTTGGCAGTTTTCTGGAATCCTGCAAGATTTAAAGGGAACAGTTCCTTCATCTCAGAGTGGCTTAAAGGGATTACCCAGTACCTGTGGAATAAAGCCAAGATCTACTCAAGAAACGGTAAAAAAATGAGATACAATAAATGGATAAACAGAAGCTGACAATAAACCATAGAAACCAGTTTATACGGATGCCCCAATATTTTAAATTGGGTCTTTTTTCCCTGGGTTCTGATGACCAGGAGAGGATTAAAGGCATTGTCATGTGCTGCCCATCGACCCTTCTGTTAAACATTCTGAGTGAGTTCCAGCAGGAGCTGGAAAGAAAAGCTGATCCTGTTCCCTGCAGGTCCATTTTCTGCACAGGGTTTATTTTTGGGTTTGTACATTATAGGCAGCCAAGGCCCTGAAAAACAGGCATCAAAAAACTGGAGGAAAAAATAAAGTTGAGATCATTCTTAAAGGAAAAAAAATGAGGAGTGCTCTTCTTGGGTGGTATGAAATCAAAGCTGGTGCTGAAAATAAAAGTTGCTGGAAATAAATGTGCAGTACAAATAGAATCATAAAATCATTACAGTTGGAAATGACCTCCAAGATTACCAAGTCCAACCTTCAACCAATCACCACTGTGTCAACTAAACCGTATCCAAAGTACCCCATCTACTCAGTTTTCAAACATTTTCAGGCATGGTTACTGCACCACTTACCTGGGGAGCCTGTTCCAGTGCTTGACCTCGCTTCCAGTAAAGGACTTTTTACTAATAGAAAGCTTGTGGCTGTACCAGGAAAGCAAAGGTATGTTGGGAAATAACTGCACTCCTATGCCAAGCTGTTAACAGAGCTCAAGGCCACATGACCCCTGCCCTGCCTGGGGGGCTTGGATTTACTGGCCATGATATGGGTAAAGTAACTCACAGGGAGCTGGGATGTATTGCACTACAGACACTCTTATAAGGCTGGATGGCAAATATTCACGGGGCAGACAGCAAAAGAGGGTCTTTCCCAAAATCACTGGCCATGCCCTCATGCTCCTCTTGGCAGATATTGCCAGGGAGATGCCAGAGAGCCAACCCTGGTGCCCCTGGAAGCTGAACCACACTGGAACAACACCTGCCAATGCAGCAAGGCTCTCACTTGCCCCCATAACCCTCTTTGTTCTTTCCCTCAGCACATATCAAATCAATCTGTGGTGACTGGCAAGCTCACAACGGAGCAGGGAATTGAATTTGGCAGCCCCTGGTGTGGGAGGGCGAAGTTCAAATCCATTTCCTCTCAGGTGTGGGCTGAAGGTGAATACTGAACAGAAACAAGCCTGGAGGGCACTGCCCAGACCTTCGGGGCTTCAGGTTTTGTAACATCATGCATTCAGTCACCCTCAGCATACTCAAAATTGACCTTTTTGACACGGTTTTGGGAAAGGCCAGGGACACTGAGGGCTGCTGGTGGAATTCTGACTCCAGGAGAGCAGAGGCACAGCAGCGCTGAGCTGGATGGGAGCAGCATCTCACTGCTCGGCTCTTGTTAATCTATTATAAATAATATTAATTATGCCTGCAGCACAAAAAAGCAATTATCAAAATATTTTGCTAAACATCTTTTAGAAAAGGCTATTTACTAAAAAACACTCAAGTGTATCAAAGCCTTGTCAAAAAACTCTCTTGGAAATTAATAAATATGTTTGATTAGCACTTTCATGGATGCACAGATTCTGTATATGGGAGCATTATAGTGCATTTCATTATATATAAAGGCAATTAATGTCACAAATGAAGACTAAACTCTGACTCAGGCTAAATAATTGTCATTATCTATCATATAACATCCCCAGAAAGCTTAATTCTGCAATGATTTTTATGAACAATAAACTTGGCATTTACATAACAAAACAATTTGGTGTAATTCAGATTCAATAATAAATGGCAACAGCAGAAAAAAATGCCAAAAATCACTCCCATTCTTCAGGAATTCTTTCCAGCATGATCACATGGACATTTTTCACAGTATGTGATGAGAAGGAAAAATTAGTTCTCTGCAGCGTGTGCTGGATCCAGGGCAGAGCCCGAGTGTGTGTGAGGGGCTGCTCGAGCTCCTCGTGTCGGCAGCACCGGGGAGGTCATTCCATGCCTGAACCTCCTCCAGCTGCAGGGTGGCTTTCCATGGAGGTGCAGAGCCTGTGCTCACCTCCCCCTCCATGCCCACTTGCCTCAAATCACCACCTCCTGCTCCAGGGGCTCTGTGCTGCAGCCTTGCCTTTAGCTGAGTTTGCAGTGCCTACAAACACAAGCTCATGGGGCTTGGGGGGAAAATCCCACCAGCTTTCCTTGTCCAAACATGAAACATCCCATCACTGACAACTGCCATTTACAAAACATAAAACTTGCAGTCTTAAGGCAAAGGCCCAGCTACCTTTGCACCTGCTCAGGTCACAGGGGTAACAACACACTGACAGTGACCAAAGCAGTCCTGCAATACCAGTGTTAGGGACCAGAGCAGTCCTGTAATGCCAGTGTTAGGGACCAGAGCAGTCCTGTAATGCCAGGGTTAGGGACCAGAGCAGTCCTGTAATGCCAGTGTTAGGGACCAGAGCAGTCCTGTAATACCAGGGTTAGGGACCAGAGCAGTCCTGTAACATGAATGTATTCAGTGGGTAATGACATGAAGATGTTACGAAAACAATGGTAACGCTGCACTGATGCCAAGTACAGTCATTTGTAAGATAAAATACTCTAAATGGAGTTAAAGGCTCATTTAGTTGTGTTTGGAAACGAGCCGTGTGGGTGTACGAGTGTGGTGCAGCTTGTGGAACAGAAAAAGGAAATATTGATCAGCAGCCCACAGTGCAGTGTCTTCACCCGGTGTCAGCTCCTAAACCAGTGCCTTGCTGGTTGCTGTCAGGGACTTGCTAATTAAAGAAATTACTAATGCATTAATATAATTGAATATAAAGATGCATAATTTTTTAATGCAACAAGCATGATTGCTTAGTGGGTATCAATTCTGTTTATATATGTTGTAGTACGATGCCCTGCCTGAAATGGGGTCTGCAGTCAGGGGGATAAAACATCACTGGCCAAACTTTAGCAAACAATGAACCAGAACAAACGTCCACTCTGGCATAAAAATAAAATCAGAAGGAAAATGAAAGGCTCAGGTTTTCTTCTCTGTTGGATCTGATGCACCATGAGCTGGGGAGAAGAAATTAAAACCCCAGCCCCACATCACTCCCTCCCAGAAGCACCATTCCTCTTTCCACCTCAGTCCCCCCTTCATAAAAAAAAGTGAAAAACAAATGAGCAAATTATTTTTTGCCCATTCTGAAAAAAAAAAAATGAGTGAAAAACATTGATGGTAAAGTACTTATTTAGCCCAGCGCTGGCTCTGTCCTTGTGTTTATGGAAAAAGGAAAACACTGCAGAGCCTCTGCCTTCATTATTTGCTGGTAATTAGTTTGTTGCTAACAAAGCCTTTACTTGGGTGGAATTTCATCTGTTGTCAGTGTAATTCGTTATGAGGTCTATGAATATTCAAAGCCCACCAAGGGCTTGCACCCACCCCTGCAGCGCCCACAGTCAGTCGGGCTGGCACGGAGATCTTCATCTCTATGCACTGGGGCTGTGGCACAGCTGTCACATCTTCTTTGGATGCTGATTAACTTCATCAGTATAATTGATCAAGTTGTCTGGAGAAATTGGGAGGCTAAATACCTTCCCAAGGATCCATCACGCGGTTCCTGTGCCCGAGGTGTGTGCTGGTGCTGTGCCACAGTGGGAAGGAGATTCCTCTCCCCTCTTGCCTCAAACTTTGCCCCTTTCCTCCCCCAGCCCACCCAACCCTTGCCTGGCAGGTTAACTCTGGCTAATTGCTCACTTAATTGTGTTCTGGTGTGCTACTGAACGTGACATTCTTCAAAGCCATCACAAACCTCAGTGGTGGGTGACAAACCTTGGAGATGTCAAACACAGACTGAGGGGTTGTCTCTGTAGGACTCCAGTTTGGCTTTTGGGGTTGTCAGAGATCCTGGAAAGTGCCTTTTAAACACTTTTTTTCCCCTGCAATCAGCTGCCAGCTCCGCCAAGAGCTTTTCCAGACCTGCTTTCTGTGCCCCTGTGTGTCGGGTTTTGGGATGTTCACCTGACAATGAAATAAACGTTAGTCACAAGGGGGGAAGGGGGAGGGAGCAACTGAAAAAATATATTTATTGGAGTAAATAAAAAAAAGTTAACCAAAATCCTTTATTGATACATTCTTGGATAATATCACAGGATCAAGAGAATGGAAAGGGAGGGAGGAGGTTGCGGCAAAGATTGGTTTCACTAAATTGGCACATAAGCAGCAAGATTAACGAAATTACTTATTACAAACAGTATAAAACATACATGCTTCTGTAAGTCCTTATCACACTGGTCAATCATGGTGGGGCATCAACAGAGAAAAACCTCAAGACATGTAAAAGCCATATTCTTCCCTCCAAATATCATAAGAATCATTGAAATTATTGCAAAATAGTCATATACCTTAAAGAAAAGAACAAAATAGAACACAAATACAAATATCAAACATAAATTATTAACATGTACCATAAAATACATTACTGGCATGCATTCCAAAGATCAAGACCTCTACTAAAACTCAGCAAAAATCCTTCTGCTTCCTCTGCAGCCCATCGGAGGTGTGAAGGGGGGACTAACTTCGCCAGCACAGTTTTTGGTCTTTAAATTCATTTTTTTTGTTTGTTTGTTTGTTTAGTTAGAAAAAATAAGGTATATGGATTGCAGTGATACAAGAGCAGTCACACGAGTCATGTACACAGGTCTGAGCTCCTCAGTTGTGGGTTGGTTTGAGAAGTGCCGAGAGCACAGGCCCGGAATGAAACTGTGCATCCAAAAAACAAACAGTGACCTCGGAACAACATGGATGGCAATATGCAAAAATCCTCACAAACTGTACAGAAAGTTCAAAAACTTGCAGTCTGGAAGTACATAGAAAGACAGAATTAGCCCCTTAGAGTCCTTTGCAGGTGGGTGCTGCCAGCCCGGGAAGGCAGTGCCCCTGTGGTGGCCATGCCAGCAGTGCCAGTGCTGGTCCCAGTGCCGGTGCCAGTCCCAGTGCTGGTCCCAGTCCCAGTGCCAGCGCCAGTGCCAGTCCCAGTGCCAGCGCCGGTGCCAGTGCCAATCCCAGTGCTGGTGCCAGTCCCAGCGCCAGTGCCAGTGCCAATCCCAGTGCCAGTGCCAGTACCAGCGCTGGTGCCAGTCCCAGTGCCAGCGTTGGTGCCAATCCCAGTGCCAGTGCCAGTACCAGCGCTGGTGCCAGTGCCGGTGCCAGCGCCGGTGCCAATCCCAGTCCCAGCACCAGTGCCGATCCCAGTGCCAGTGCCGGTGCTGATCCCAGTGCCAGTGCTGGTGGCAGTCCCAGTGGCAGCGTTGGTGCCGATCCCAGTGCCAGTGCTGGTGGCAGTCCCAGTGGCAGTGCCACCCTTAGCCCCGGGCACCGCGGGGTTCGGGGCAGCCGTGGGGAGCGCGGGGCTCCTCTCGCCCCTGCCCGGCCATCGCCGCGCCCGACCCCGCGGGGCTGGGCACCCTCAGCCCCGGCGAGCAGCCTAGATCACCAGGTTGTTATAGCTGACGTACTTCTTTTTTGCAGCAGGGCCTGGAAGAGAAGCGGAGAAGGGTCAGGGCTGGCGCTGCTCCCCCATCCCTGAATCCATCCCTCGGGCTCCAGGCCATTAGAGCAGCCCAAGCCCAGTCTCCTGCTCCAGCCATCACCACAAACAGCATTAGCACTGATTGATTTTGTTAGGCTCCTGCAGTCTGGGTGACCTCACTGCTGCGGCACCGCAACTAGATCCTATTAAGATTTCTTTTTTCTAAAAACAGTGACATTTTCTCCAGCTTCTTAAATCTCCAGGGCTAAACGTGGCTTTTCTCAGGGATAAAGCAATTCTGATTCAGGTTTTATGACTTCTGAGAATTTTTCAATATGGGGATGAAGGTACCATCTTCCCTAATTACGACCTTCAAATCCAATCTGTTTGCAAACAGAAGGAAATCAAAGCAGTCAGGAAGAACTTTGTGAGTGCTGCTACACGCTCCTGTCAGGAAAATCTGCAAATATTTGCAGCTGAACACAAAGCAAAATGTTCTGCAGTAGTTTGGCAACACTGACAGATTCAGGACACAGAACCACAGAACATCCTGAGCTGGAGGGACACACAAGGATCACCCAGCCCAACTCCTGCCCTGCACAGACACCCCAACAATCCCACTCTGTCCCTGAGAGCATCATCCAAACCCTCCTGCAGCTCTGGCAGCCTTGGGGCTGTGCCCACTGCCCTGGGGAGCCTGGGCAGTGCCCACCACCCTCTGGGGGAAGAACTGTTCCTAATATTCAACCTAAACCTCCATAGAGACCAAAAAAAGAGCCTGTATTTACAGCTACCATAGTTTGCTAAAACATTCAAGCCTAAATCCCACTGTCTTTGAGAGAATTTGGCATGACTTAACCCATCTGCTGAATATTTCCAAGCTGCTAAACCAGGACAGACTCCACTCTCCCTTGGGATCATTCTTTTAACACAGTGTGTTTCATTGTGAATCTGTCTCAGAGGAAGATTTAAGAGATGCCATGGAAGGAGAGGCATGAACAAGAACTGAAAATCTGCTTTTCAAACTTGCTTGGTTTCGAGCATCCCAGGGTTCCCCTCAGCCCCTCTGCAAAACCAGATACTTCCCATGGTGTTCACTACCTTTTAGTGACAGAGACAAAGAAATGGTTTTACTCGCAGGTATTTCCAAGGCTGCCATGTAGAAACCTCCTGTGTAACTCCTGTCCTTTGCAGTGTTGTCCTGAACCCCCACCCAACATGCCCCAGGAGAGCCAGAGCTGCCTGTTCAATCAAGGACTGAGTCTACAAAGTGCTGATCATCTTCAGTTCCCATTAACTTCTCTTGGGCACGAAGGTGTCCAGCATCTGACAGGATAAAACTCATTATCCTTCCAGGCTACACTGCAAATATCCAATAAACTGTGGAATGCTATTAAATGCTGAAGAGGGGTAAAATGAGCCTAGGAAATAAAAAAATGTCATCATGGAACAGGTTGCAAAGTAATTCCATGTATTATTTTGTGATATACTTCAGCTTTACCCATTACATGCTCCAATTTCAAATGGCAGCAGTTTCTGTGACAGAGATTTGGATGCTCTCCACTGCTGGTTCATCTCATGTCACCCCTCCAATGCTTCCTGGGGTGTTACTTGGGCTTTCAGCAAACCTGATCATTGTGCTGATGGGTTTTCTCACTAAATCAGCAGCTCAGCTCTCATTTCCAACAGGACAGTGAACCACGGGTGCCAAAGGGACTGAGCCAAGCAGTGCTGTGGATAATGTGCACCTGTAGGCTCTCTGTGAAAAGATGGGCTCTGAACTCAGACAGTGACGCTATCGCTGCCACGGCTCTGCTCCACCACAATGCTGGAGTTGACAAAAGCATCATCCATAATTTAGATAAAACGATCAATAAAAGCTGCCTGGTTATTGTAGGAGAGGAAAGACAATCTTCCTCGGGTTTAAAGGCTGTTAGGCCAGAGGAGATGTGTCTGCTGATAGCTGGTGGTGCATTTCACTACTCTCCTCCTGCACTAACTCAGGGAACCTGGAGCTCAGCCCATGAACAATTCCAGACACACTCCAGTCTTGAAGACTTCAGGAGAGAGACAGTCTACTTTGATAAAAAATCTCTACTGAGTCTCAGCTCATCATTATCATTGGCAATTAGCACCAGGTATGGATTTGATTTTCCTCAAAGAAATTAATTTGCATGAAAATGGGGGACGCTAATGAAACATCAGCGTTACCAGGATTCACCGTGTTTTAATCCGGGAGACATGAGCATTCCCTGTTCTCCAGATGGGAACAGATTCAGATCTCCCATGCTCTGCTGCTGCTCCTGTTCATGGGGGATGGCTTCCCAACAGCAAACACACCCTGTCCTCTCGCAAACAACACACACATGTTAATTGCCATACAGATAATCACGTCAGCCTTGGCTGGCCATTGGCTGGGACACACTGGCAGTGAGCAGTGAGCTGCACATGCAGAACCTGCAGTGCTGCACCATTCCCTCTGTGCACAGAGACACAGCCCCGCTGCATCCATCCCCCTGCCAGAGCCTGGTGCAAGGAACAGGCAACTGAGCCGTGGGATGAGCAGGGCCTGACGGCTATTTCTGTGTACGAAATATGAGTGGGAAGGAAACATCCTGGATCCTGCCTGTTTGCAAATAAATGTGCTCTGGAGGCATTTGAGCCGTATAACTTGTTCACCATTCCTGACATTCCCTTTTCTGCTAATTTTCTGCTAATTAGCAGTGAAGAGCAGCTATGTAAACAGGAGAAGAAATTAGTATGAGGGATACCTGGAGGATACAGTCTCATACACACAGTCAGGACCACTGCACAGTCTCCAGTTCAGTGCAGTCACAGGTAACCACACAGAGTCACAGGATCTCTGAGGTTGGAAAAACCCAAGAACATCAAGGCCAGCCTTTGACTCACACCACCCCACCATTAAACCACAGCACTGAGTGCCAGGTCTACTGGCTTTTCAAATGGTGACTCCACCACCTCCCCAGGCAACCTGTTCCAAGGCCTGACCACTCTTTCAGTGGAGTTTTTCCTAATACTGAACCTGAACCTCCACTGGTGCAGCTCGAGGCAGTTTCCCTTTGTATCACTGTTTGCCTGGGAGAAAAGCCTGACCCCCACCTGCCACATCCTCCTGTCAGGGAGTTGTAGAGAACAATAAAGTCCCCCCTGAGCCTCCTGTTCTCCAGGCTGAGCTCCACCAGCTCCCTCAGCTGCTCCTCACAGGATTTGCCATCACACACCCCTGTAAGGCAGAGCACAGCACAGGATGCTCCAGCTCCCATTACAGTTTTGCTTTAACTGGGCTTGGAAAGAAAATTCATTTGTCCTTGTTATGGTGGAACATGACCTGGGCTGTCACACCTGAGAAAGGTCAGGAAGCTCCTCTGCAGGAATGCAGAGTGATTGGGTGTCAGACTGTGTTACTGCTCACACACAGCTCTGGCCATCGCATCCCCCTGTGCTGCTGCTGCTGCTGGGGGGGCTCTATGGGCATTACACTCACCCTGCATTTGAAAGCAAAAAGGAACTATGGAACACCAAGAAGGCCAGAGCAATGCCCACCAGGAGGAGTCGAGACAGGGTGGGCAGCAGGACTGACAGGGGCACAGAGAGGCCCCTTGGTCACCACAAAGCCCAGACACCTCCCAGCACAGCATTAGTGTAGGATGTGACTGTGTTCAGGAGACTGACACCCATGGGAGCTCTGAGTTCTCCTCTCAGCTACATGCTGTGCCTTTTCCCTCCTCCCTTGTAACCATCCATGTACAGACACCTACAGGTTGCAGCAGCACCACCCAGTAAAGACAACCTGTGCAGCTGCACATGGAAACCAAACAAAGCTTCCTTAAAGCACAGTCATTAATGAAAGCCCTTTCCCTTTCAGCAGGGGGGGCAGTGAGAGCCTACACCCATCCTCTTCCAGAAGGGAGCAACAAGATTGGAAACAGCTGCATCTCTGTGCCAACAACAAATTAAAAACAAATACTCAGAAGCAAAAATCCTCTTTGGATATATAAGTTTCATCACTTGACTGGTTTTCATTATCTTGAGCACAGGCCACAAAGAAAGGAGCTCCCACAGCGTCCCAGAGCAAGGCAGAGCTGTCAATACTGGCTCAGAGTGAGATTTAATCACTTGCACTTCAATTTTATGCACATTTGTAACCTCTTCCATGCTTAAAGAGAAAAGATTTACAGTGCAAGAAATGAATTTTATTGCAGCCCCCAGGCATCTCAGGCTATCAAATGTGTGAAACATCATTTCAGCATTCCCAGCCCTGAGCAGGAAGGGACATCACGATGGCTCGGAGCCTGGAACTCCTGCTCTGATTCCCTCTGCAGTCACTGTGGCAGATAATTCTTACCTTCTCTCTTTCATTTCCTTAATTCTGGCTTAGAAACCCGTATCATTTGTGCCAGGCAGAGTGGAGGCTGATTATTAAATCCTACTTCTAGTCCATCTCAAAGCAAAATGGGTGTATGTGGCTCCTCCTCCATCTCTGCCAGAAAGACAGAGCTGTCCCCATGCTCTGCTGCCTTTAAATTGGGGAATTTAGATGAGAACGAGATGAAAGCAACGGGCCTAAATGATTCTACATGCTTGCCCAAACCCCAACAAATGGAATGAAGCTTGGAGAAAATAATTTTAAACTTGGTATCTAAATGTAAATGGATTGTTCTATCACATTTTGACATCTCTCTGTTGTGCTGCCATGGTATACTGGCACCTTATCTGGTCCCTCAGTGCCTGCAGTTGTACAAAGCTATTCCCCGCCCTTGTTGGGGGTCCTTGCAGCCTGAGCCACGTGGTGTTTATGCAGATGAGCACAAGGAACCTCGTGTTTTAATAATAGAATGCAAAGATATTAAATTACAAATATAACATTAGTAAAAGCATGTTCCTCCCTAATTGCTTTACAGCCTCCTCTTCTCATAAATTACATCATCCCCAGCTGTCAGATTTGTCACTCTCTGTAGAGCAGTGACAATCAGTGCCTGGGTGCCAAGGACAGCCAGGAAGAGTGGCAACATTCTGGGCGTGGGGAGGTTCAGCAGCAGGTCACAAACAGCAACAGGGCAGCAGAAGGTGCTCAAGGGGTTCTTTTTCTGTTTCCTTATCACTAATTTATCCAATACAACTGCTGTGATGGAAACCTGGTGATGAGTTGGATGGTCTGTTGTGTCTATTATTTGACACGGCTGATAGATGTGGCCTCCGGGTTCTCCAGTGGGATAACTGGAGGGATTGTCCTTAGAAATCACTGCAAATCCCAAAGCTGGCAGGAACCATCACAGCCCAGGTGGGGCCACGCAGGCACATTTTCACCTGGCGTGGTACAGTGCTTATGGTTAGAAATCTAATGAGCTGCCATTAAAATGGCAAATGCTGCAGGAGATAAAACCAAACCAGCCCCCCTCACACGTGCACAGATGCTGATTTGAGGAGACAAGGCAGATTTTCTGTTAACTCCACTCAGCTTACATGAACAGGGTGGCTGGAGCCAGATGTGCAGCCTGCCTGTCCCGTCCCACCCCTGCGTGCCACTCAGGAGTCTGCTGCCAGTCTGCAGAGCCCTGAGGAGATCTGTAAGCTCCTGCCTCACAGGGGTATCAGGAGCTGACACCAGTGCCCAGAGATCACCAGTGAGTGATTAATGCCAAGAAAGCCCCAGGAGAGGAGCGACAAAGCAACCTGCCTTATACAGCCTCGACAGCCTGCATTCACCTGGCCCACCTCAGGGTCCTTCAGAATACAATTAATAATAACATGATTACTTCAAATCATTAGAATAATGATGTTTATGCAAATGCATGCAAAGGCCCTGCTCAGAGCAGGGCTGGGCAGATGCTGCAGGTGTATTCCTGCCTGAAGAACTCTCACATGCCCATCACCTCACAAAGCTTCCACTTCTGACTCCTATTCTATCCAGGGCTATGTTTTACCTTTAAGGTTTCATTATTATTCTCCCTTTTAGAAATGGCCATTTACCCACCTGTCACACAGCCCTGAGCACACCCAGCCTGCAGAGCTGCTCGGAGAGTGCCACAGCTCCTGAAGGAGCCCTGAACGCAGGGGATGCTCCTTGTGCAGAGCAGTGAGGAGCCAACGCCACAATTACAAACACTCAATATCCTGGCTTCTCTTAATGAGGATTCCTTTGAACTTCCCAGAAGGATTTAATAGGAAGGAAGAGTCTGACCTTGCCAGTTCCCCAGGGCACATGGGGGTTTGAAGTAGGTTTTTCTTTCAAAAGTCTGTTTTAGCTTATAAAGCTTTCAAGTAGTAGCAGCTCTCGGGGTGTGTGTTTTTAACTTACCACTTTTGTTACAATGCACTTTCTGTGAGAACAGGGAATGTATCCAATAGAAAGAATAATAAAGGCAGTTCTTGGGTGAGATAATGGCATAATGATAGAATCAGTTCAGGTCAAAGTGGCAACAACATGACCCTCTTATAGCCTAAGACAGCAGGGGAGGGTTTGAGTTCATACTGTAAGTGTTTGCTTTGGCGTCTTGCAAACGTGTTGGATTGAGCCCAATCTGCCGGTGAACTTTTATATCCATAGGGATGAAGGAACTCTAAACTCAGACAATGTAGGGGAAGCAATCCTATTAAACACATGCTTGCACTGCAGTACAAAGCCTGACAATGCTGACCTCGTTTTGAGTAGAATGACTCCGACTCATTCCAGTGAAACAGACTTTCCCAGTGGACCACAGAAAGGATGGGGAGTTTATCATACCCATCACCCTAAACCCACAGAATGATGCACTCTGCATAGTCTCTGTGCACATGGCACCTCTCTGGAAAGAGGAAAGAAGAATGAATGGACTATGTGGAAGTTGGGAACGTCTTCATCTCACGTACCAGATAAGTAATGGACTCAACCTCGTGCACAGAACTCAGAGCCCTGGGGCTCTGGCACAGGGGGAACAGCTGTGTGTGCTGGGAAGTTTTTCCTCAGGGCATAGGATAACCATTACACTGCCCTATCTTCTCTGTGGACAGCAAACTTAAGATGTCTACAAAGACAAGTAAAGAAAAATCCTGCAGAACGTAGCACAAAACTGTTTTTAGGACAGTGCAGCGGTGAACTCCCAGTAAAACTCCAGCTCTCCAGGCAAGAGTGGAATTGCAATCCACTGAAATCCCACTCCTGCTCCAGACAAGGGCAAAGCACCTCCCAGTTTCAGCACAACCAGCACTGCTCACCCTAAAAATTTGCAGCACAGTGTAAAATAATGTGGAAAGTGATTGGTTCCTTAAAACACTTCTACTATAGCGCTTTCCCCCTTGAACACGGGGGGTGCCTCAGGTTTCCCTGGTTTCCCAGCACTCTGCTGGAAGCATCCCCCTCTCCCTGCCAACACCCCCCAGTGCTGGGATCCCAGGGGCAAAACACATCCTCGAGGAATGGTACCAAAATGCAGTGGCCTCTGGCAGGAAACAATGACCACAGCAAGGGCAAAACCCAGTGTGGAAGGAAATTGCTCCTGTGAAAAACACCACAAAATGTGCACCTGTATTACTTCTAAAACATGGGATCTGGGGTATCCTGGGATATCCCCCAACAATGGGCTATGGCACATGCTCTCTTTTCCACTGGTCATAGGTGGCACTTCCCATTTTTAATGGATTTCCCGAGGCCAGGGACGTTCTCTGTACACAAACAAAGCACATCATTTATCTCTGCCTCGGAGCTGCTCACGCCGATACCTCTGTCAGCCTCAATAAACTCCTTTAGTTAAGCTGGAGGGATGATCCAAATGCCTGTGGTGACAGACACCGCTCCCGGCTTCCTGGGCTGGGCTGGAGGAGCAGCTTAACCTGCCACCCCCTTGCCTTGCAGGTGTGATCAAGGTGGGCATCTCCAGAGATCAGGCCAGAGCCGTCTCTGTGAACTTTCCCATCAGAGCCATTAAAACAGAATGTGACTTTGAGTCACAGAGACGAGCCAGACTGTTCACGGCCTGAAAAATCATCAAGGTTTTGCCAGACGGAGAACTATGACTCTGAAATTTTGAGTCGGGAAATAAGATTGTAACAGAGAAGGATTCGTTGTACCCTTCCAAATAAAAGCTAAAATCAACAAAGTAGGTAGTGCTCAAAAACATCCATCTCAAGCATGTTTGGCTGCATCTCCCCCAATCTCCTCGTTGTCTGCTTGCAGATAAAACCCCCTGTGTCAGGTGAAGCTTGAAAGTATCAGCGAGAGTGGGATCAGAGGATGAGCAGCAGGAAGGCTTATCAACACTTCCAGCAGTGAAAGATTGCAGAGAGGCTTCAGGAAGAGCTGTGTTTGTGCTCTGAGAGTGGGATGTGCTGAGGCCATGGGGGACAGAAATCGCACTCTGCAGAGCAGAACGTGAGGATGGAACCGGGGCCCAGGGGACAAACAAAGTCACTGTACAACCCTCCCACCAATCCCAGCCCCAGCATCTCCTCTGCACCAGCCTCTCACATAGCTGGAAAAGGGCACAGGATCTTCTGAAATGTGTTTCCAAATCTATATGAGATCATGGCAGGGAAGAAACAAAACCAACTCATGTTCCTTAATTGGAGCTGATGGTACAAAAACCCTGCTAATTCGAACCACCTTTATAATGTTGCTGTTTGAATGCTGTGGACCGGAAAGATAACAAATAGAAGCAAATTATTTTCACCTGCTTAAAACCAAGTAATTAACAGCACTTTGGTTATCTGACCTGGAAAGCCTGGCTCTGGGAGAGCTGTTAGAGCCACATGTGAAAACAGTTTGCATGAAACATAATTAAAATTATGACCTGAGTGATTGGCTAAAACTTCCCAAAGGAGTCCTGGAGTCAGAGCTGTAAGGAAACAATTCACCTCTGCCTTCTGACTGTGCTCCTGACTGTGTTCCAGTGTCCCCAGTGCCTTGTCCCCAGCCCCAGGGCATGGCTGGGGGCTCTGCAGCCGCCCTCCCATCCCAGCATGGCTGTGACACTTTCCAGGACATCTCTCCATCACTTATTGCTCCTGCCATCCTGTGATGTGTTGCTCCCTTCTCTTCAGCTACTGAGGGCCAACACAACTCCCCCCATCCAAATCCATTCCCAAATTCCAGCAATATCCTGGCTCTTGTCCATGCAAATCCCTGTGTTTTGACCAAGGCAGATATCCAAGTAAATCATAGAATCACAGAATCCTTTGGGCTGGAATGGATCTTAAAGCCCAACCCATTCCACCCCCTGCCATGGGCAGGGACACCTTCCACCAGCCCAGGGTGCTCCAAGCCCTGTCCAACCTGGCCTTGGAC
>JAWWEE010000021.1:868123-900486 GCA_035221455.1 Xenops minutus
CCTGGCCTTGGACACTTCCAGGGATGGAGCAGCCACAGCTTCTCTGGGCACCCTGTGCCAGGGCCTGCCCACCCTCACAGGGAATGATTTCTTACCCCTATCCCATCCAACCTGCCCTCTGGCCGTGGGAAGCCCTGCCGTCGTGGCTCCGGAGGTGCGGGCTGCAGGGACCCCCGGAGCAGCCGTGCCATCCCCGGGGGCTTCTGCCGCCCCCGCCCGCACAGCGATGCCCCAGCCCGGCACCCCCGCCCTTCCCGTCCCCCCGGGGTGGCAGCGGGAGGGGACGGACGGACGGACGGACGGACGGACGGGGGGCCGGGCGGCAGCGAGGGGACACGCCACGAGATGGCGCTGCTGCCTCAGCCACGCTTCGTGCGGCTCCTCTTCCCGGGACGGCACGGCGGCACCGCCGGGGGCTGCGTGTTCCCGGGGGTCCCGCAGGGTGCCCGGGGGTCCCGCAGGGTGCCCGGGGGTCCCGCAGGATGCCCAGGGGTCCCGCAGAGTTCTCAGGGGTCCCGCAGGGTTCCCGGGGGTCCCGCAGGATGCTCAGGGGTCCCGCAGCGTTCCCAGGGGTCCCGCAGGGTTCCCAGGGGTCCCGCAGCATCCCCAGGGGTCCCGCAGGGTTCCCGGGGGTCCCGCAGGGTTCCCGGGGGTCCCGCAGGATGCTCAGGGGTCCCGCAGGGTTCCCAGGGGTCCCGCAGCATGCCCAGGGGTCCCGCAGCATGCCCAGGGGTCCCGCAGGGTTCCCCGGGGTCCCGCAGGATGCCCAGGGGTCCCGCAGGATGCTCAGGGGTCCCGCAGGGTGCCCAGGGGTCCCGCAGGGTTCCCAGGGGTCCCGCAGCATGCCCAGGTGCAGAGTGAGCACACGGACATTCCTGCCTCGGCACCCGCTGTCCGCACCTCGGGAGCCGGGGCAATCCACCTCCTCCACACCGCCACAAACACTCTTTCCCCGAGGTGAGGGCAGTTTGACACCCCCTGAGACTGGGGGTGGGGGTTCCTCAGGGAGGAAAAGACCCCCATGGTGGGAGGTGCGAGGGGGTCGTACAGCCCTGCCAGGCTCTCCGTGCTGAGGTGGATCCAGCAGCGCCCCAGCAGCACCGACACCGGCAGGCTCCAGCATGGAGATGGGGCTGGGTGAATGCAGGGGAACCCCAGGTGACGTGGAATGGCGATAAGCCCAAGTCAGAGGAGACAGTGTATGTACCTGAAGTAGCCAGAGGATGTAGATGCTCTTCAGAGCCCCGGGTGTCAAAAAAGGATGTCCCTCGGTTTTGGGGAACCTGACCACTCAGATGAACATTCACATGATTTAGGGCACCTATTATGGCCCCCTGGCTCTGCTGCACACCAAGAAACTCTTCTCCAGATGATTTTTACTCTGGAGAGTAAAAATACTTCCTTTTCAGTATGGTTTCAGGATGGGCCATGGGGCGGCACCTTCCCCTCCTGCTGCCCTCCCAGCTGGTGCTGCCAGGCAAGATCAGTCAGTGCCATCCCAGCCTTGCAGACATTCGTGGAAGAGCAGTGACCCCTGTGAAGCCTCCCCCCATGTTCCCAGTGCCTGCAGGCACACACGAGCTGCCTGACAGCAGACAACTGGGAGAGATGCTCCTGTGCTGCCTTCCCTGCTGGGGATCCCCAGGGTGCTGAGCACTGACAGGCAGGAGCTGCCAGAGGAGGAGAAATCAGGCAGCTGGCACCTACCTGTCATTGTGCAGGAGGCAGCAACGGAGATCAGCAGTGCTGACAGGCACCACACACACCTCTGGTGCCAGTCACCAGCACCCCAGTCAGCTCCCTGCACCCACGGGGAGGTCTGGACGGCTCAGAGAATCCACCCTTCCTACAGCCACTGGTGGCTTAACAGTGCCTGAATAACCACACAGAGGGATGTTGGAGCTGTTGAGCTGGGCTGTCCCAAAACAGAATCATAGAATCATGGAATCATTAGGATTGGAAAAGTCCTTGAAGATCATGAAGTTCAACCATTAACTCAGCACTGCCAGGGCCATCTCTAAACCATGTCCCCAAGTACCACATCCGCATGTTTTTTAAACTCTCCCAGTGATGGTGGTGCAGTGGGCAGGCTGTTGCAACACCTGACAGCCCTTTCAGTGAAGAAATTGTTCTCAATATCCAATCTAAACCTTCCCTGCTGCAACTTGAGGCTGTTTCCTCTTGTTCTGCCACTTGTTACCTGGGAGAAGAGACCTACTCCCACCTGGGCGCATCCTCCTGTCAGGGAGCTGTGGAGAGTGAGGGTGCCCTGGAAGGACTTCTTGAGATGTCAAGTGAAAATCAGGCTGCAAGGCCACTTGCCACACTGTGTAACTGCCACACGTCTAAAATGTTTTAATTGCTGTTCCAGGGGATGTGTTATTCCTATGACAAATCCTTGCACAGAGCAGGTGTGAGGAAGAAAAACAGCTATGAGGTTTAAAAGCCAGGACTTCAGGCTCCAGCCCTTGCTCACTGTCTCCTGTCATTGATGCACATCCCTGTTGGCTCATGGGATGAGAGGAGATAGATGAGTGCTAAGCAGCCCTGGGCAATGCTGGGAAAGCTTGTCCCATCCCTCCCTCTCTCGTTCCCTGTTAAAGATGTCAGGGCTTGTCATTATTCGACATCTATTGGTTAATTTGGCTGATTGTTACCCATTCTTTAATGTATCCGTTATTTATTTATTCTCTGGTGTAACAAGCAGTTCCAGATTGATCACTTTGGCATGTAAATGAGCTGCTCTAGTGCTTGTCACTGAAATTTGTAGATTGGGAGAGTTTGCAATCAAACACAGCCAGAATCTAAATTACAACATTTCAGGCAATAATAGCAGGGAGAAGACAGGAAGGATGTGCCATAAATAAAGAACGGGATCAGAACAGGGTGCCCAGAGCTGTGCTGACGACATGCCAGAAATCTCAGGGTGAGCAACAGGAGCCCCTGCTCTGCAGAGCCACGGTGTCCTGGCAGGGCTGGCTGGTTCTCCCAGCAGAGAACGGCAAACAGAGGAAGCTGTGGAAAGTACCTCGGGGATCTCCAATCCAAGTTCTTGCTCAGGGCAATCAAAGGTCTTGCTCTATTCCCAACCAAAGTTCAGGGTAGAACTGGCTTTGCCCACCTGAGTCTTGAAATCCCACAAGGACAGAGATTGCTCATCACTCTGGTGACCCGTCTTAGAGTTGGACCACACTCAGCTAGAGAAACATTTCCTAATGTCCATCCCAAATCTCTGAAGGTTCACTGTGTGACCACCACCCCATGTTATGTCATTTGGCATTAGTGAGATGTGTTTCACTGTATTTCCTTGCAATTGCTCCCAAGCAGCTGCAGCAGTGATCAGCTCCCACCACAGCCCAGCGGGGTGGCCTCCCTACTGCTGATCATAAGGATGAAATATTTCCTTTGACTTGGCCACAGTCCGCCTGATGTAGCAGTTTAGCTCATCTGTATTTTGCTCACATCCAGCCTGGTGCCCACTGATTCCCACCCCAGCTCTTCCCTTACTCCAGCAGTGAGTCCCCAGCCTATTCATCCCCTGAGGAGAGTCTACAATATCTCCTAAACATCCCCAAGGCTTTAGAAAATGGATTTAAAGGCCATTTTTACAAGGAAGCTGAAAGAAAAAAAGGCAAATTCTGGTCCTTCCTCCGTTTCCCTCATGGCTTTATGATGGGCTCAGGAGATGAGGCTCTGAGATAAACTCCTGGACATGGTGAGACTCCCTTCAAATCCCAAGTGATGCCGGTGCTGGGGGAATGCACAAGGTCCGCCTGTCTGGGCTGTGTGTTTTGATGCCTCAGTTCTGGACATATGAGGTTTTCACCCTTTGGGGCCATCAGGCCATGGCAAGACCATCAGGAACCCCACCACTAGACAGAGTGCTCATCCCAGTGGAGTGGGAATGGCCATGCACTGGTTTGTAGCAACGCTGTGCTTCCCACTGGGCTGAGATAACCAGCACAGATCCTTCCTGCACCCTGTGAACAGCCAGATCCTGATGGCTGCCAGAGCATTGTGTTCCCTTTCCAGACCAACCTCTATGCCATGGCCTGGTTTCCTGATGTTTAGGCCTTGAAAATGGAGTGGAAGTTTCCTGCAGGTGAGTGTCAGTGTTAACTGGGTCATGGCAGCTGGAGGTCCATGCCGGCTGCAGTCTATTACACCTCATTTCTAATACAACGGGCTTTCCACAGCTCCTTCTCCAGGATCTTGGCTTCCCTCTGACTGACCTTGGCTGCTGGATCGATCCAAATGTACAAACTGCCTTCTCACGTCTACCCAATTTGGAGGGCAGCTGATTGCTGCTCCTGAGGCTCTGATTGCCCGCAGGACCCCAGCAGGGGTCTCACAGGCTCCATTAGCCAACCTTCCACTTCGCAGATTCACGAGGAATATCCCAGAAGTGCCATGCAGAACCAGGCCAGATGTTTCCAAGGGGTTCAGCCTGTGTTAGGCTGGAGGTCATAGTGCCTCTGTGTCCCTGTGGTGTGAAAGCTAAACATCTCTAGTGGAAGGTGTTCCTGCCCATGGCAGGGCATTGGAACGAGGTGGTCTTTAGGGTCCCTTCCAATCCAAGCCATTCTGGGATTTGATGATCTGAGTCTAGTGAATGCAGAACTTCAGCAGCTCTGATTTTGTAAGCTCTTTGGGCCCTGGTTCCCAAAGCAGAGAGCAGCAGAACCTGGTGTGGTCCACACACATCCCACATTCTCTAAGGAACTTCATCATCTCAACACCTCACTATCTTCCATGGACAGGTCCCAACCTCCCCACTTCTGCTGTGCTCCCTATGAATTCACCCTCCTTAGCCACCTCCATTGCTTTCCAACAAGGACACAGCCTCTTCCCTGCCTGGACAAACCCTTTTTCACTTGCAGTGGCATGAGCCACTTAAGAGTCCCCTCCTGTTGAAGTCCTCTCTGAAGGCAGAGGTCGAACCCATGTCCTTGCTGCCAACTCAGTAGCAAATTGATCAGCATCTTGGAGGCAATTGCAGCCCTCATCGAGTCTCCGTGTGGGGGCAGTTGTGTGGCAGCCCCAACACTGACTCCCTAGCCTGAAGTTATTCTTCACTTGGACTTTTAATTTCAAAGCTGCACTGAGGGATGGGAAGAATCCCAGCTTCTAATTAATTACTGAGTTCCCTGTAATTGATGCAATTTACTGCCAGTGTGTCTGGTTTATTACACTGTGGAGAAGGTCACTCTGAACACTGTTTTTCCAAACACACCAGTGAGTGACCATAATCCCCAAAACATCTCCACTCTTCAGATCGAGAGGGAAGTTTGCCCTCCGTATGTGACTAGAGTGGGGAACCACACTGGAGGACACAGACTGCTGGAAGGTGGCTGCCTGTAGACAGTGGGTCCTTCTCCTCTGCATAGGTAGGAAGAAATTTTTCCCTGGGGGGTGGTGAGGCCCTGGCACAGGTTGCCCAGAGAAGCTGTGGCTGACCTTTCCCTGGAAGTGTCCTGTGCTAGTGGAAGGTGTCCCTGCCCGTGGCAGGAGGTGGAACTGGATGATCTCTGAGGTCCTTTCCAACTCAATCCATTCTGGGATTCTGTGATTCCATGATCTTATCTGGTGGACACAGAGGTCCCAGCAGGAGGACAAGCACAAGCTGGCACATGCTGGACCCTACTGCTGGGCTTCTTGTGATGTTTCATGGGACAAATAGGAGGCATTTTCATTTCTACTTCAGATGCATACTGTAAATGGGACATACTTGTTTGTATTAGCCTTCACGAGCAGGTTTCAGGAGGCTCGGGATGGGCAGTGGGATTTCTAAGGAACTCTATTCTTTTCAGTAATCCCTGAATTTTTCAGCTTAATTTATTTGGGAAGTCAAATGAAACATCTCATTTGCCACAACAGTACAAGGAGATTACAGTTTGTGCCTTCCATTCTAAATCCTGAGCTGGATGGATCTCCCTAATGCCCTAAAAGCCCATATTGTTGGGCTCTGTGTGTCTTCTCAAGCATCTCCTATGCTGCTCTGATGTATCATCCCCTAGGCAGGGCCATGTCCTGCCCCTTGGAGCTGTGCTGATGGGCCTTCCCAGGCTTAGGAGGGGATTTACTGAGCTCTTGAAATTGTCTCGCTCATTAATTAATTATCAGGATTCAGATTCAAAACATGCACTTAAATAAACTGCAGAAGTGCATTTCATTAATCTTAATTAATGATTTAAATACTTGGAAGCCTCTGCTCAGGCCCTGTGACTGACAGCAGCTCTATCAACCTGCTTTGGTCCCTTGGCATCCCTGCCTCTACAGTGGGGATATGGGCACAGACCTTCTCTGTTTTCCCTTTGCCTGCTGCCTCCAGATCCAGGCTGGGCACCACTCTGGAAGGTTTTAGGTGCTTGATCAGAAAGTGAATGAACAACAATTCTTATGCTAGGCAGGACATCTTCCGTGAATTTAAACTCTGTGTGTCTGGGTGTGCAGCCACAGCAGCAGAGCATGTCAGTAACCAGTGCTGGTGAAAAACAGGCTTTGCAGTCCACAGAAGGAAACAACTGGGCAAACTGGTCGAGTAATTGCACTTCAGGCCCCTGCAAAACACCATCCACATCCCTGCAGGGCTTGGACAGCACATGGGGCACAAAGCGAGCTGTGTGCCACCCCACTGGACATGGCACCAGGAGCATTTCCCAGTGCTGAGACGCTGAAGGAAGACCTTCCATGACATGCACACATACAGCTGTGCAACTGCCCATGGAAACATGATTTAAGGGGCAAGGGCCCTCCTGCATTGCCAAGAATCTTCTGCTGAGTCTGAACTTGGAACCTGCACCCTGGACCTGCACCCTTCCTGCTGGAAGGGCTCTGCCAAATGTGCCCTCCCCCACCCCTGGCTCTAGGCTGGGTTAAGATAGAGGCAACTATCACACTTAAAGATCAGAGGATGTGACAAAACTTCATTTGCACATCCACAGAGGAGCATAAAGAGAAAATGGCCGGAGAGGGAGCCCAAAAAGCACCCTGAGGCTACTCAGACTCATCACAGGAGACCTGTCAGCCTATCAAATATCAGTCTCCAGAAGCCCAGGGGAGTACAGTGCCAGGTAGGAGTCCAGGTTACAGACTCTCTAGGAACAACTACCTTGTCCAGGGCTCCTTCCAGACCTGTCCCAGCAGAATAATCATCTCCAGTGTTGAGGTATGAAAATCATCACTGGGAGCAGCTCTGCAAGTCACCTCTTGGACCAAGGGAGTTGCTGTCTCAGGGTGTGAGACCCATCATGGGATCCAGGGGAAGAGGAATTTTGGAGTTTTTATAGGTAAATTGGGTGTCTGAGCCCATCTTCTGGAGGATCCATGTTGCATGTGTGTGTGTATATGTGTAGAATATTTATATATATATATATTCTCTCTAGTCAACCTCCTCCTGCTCAGCCAGAGAGGGGAGCAGGATGTGGCTGTTGACGTTCATGCGGATGCTTTGAATGTCTGTCTGTGACCTCTGTGGCCAGACAGGTATTCAGGTATCCAGTTCTACAGGTATATAGATATAGATGAAGTACATGTGTGTGCCTGCTGGGAAATGCACATCTTCAGCCTCACTACTGGTTGGACCTGAGGACAGGCAGCTGCTCTACCTCATGACACTCAATTATTGGATTCAGCCTAATATGTTCCCACTAACAAAAAATATGGAAACCAACAATTTAATGAGTAAGAGATTAGGAATCAGCACAGGAACCACCCACACTTGTCTCTGCTGTGGTTACAGGGATCCTGCTGCACACCCTGAAGTGCTGCATCTCTGGATATACAGACAGGGAGAGAAAAAAACCTTTTTTGGAGAGAAGACTGAGAAACTCTGCCCATGTTGTTTTTCCAGGAGATGAGCATCCTGCTGCTCCTCTGGGATCCCACCAGCTCTGTGCGTGACACGCAAAGCCTCTCTCTCAGCATCCCAGTTCTTTTGTGGTTTGGATCTGGAGATGAGACACTGTTGTCTGCAGCCCTGCACTGGTACATGCTTGATTTTTCATTGAGACCTGGCTCCTCAATGGCAAAATCCTTGTTCCCTCTGTGACCTTTACCTTGTCCCAGAGGAGGATGCTCCCTTGCTTTCAGGAACTCTGACAAAGATGTATTTTTTAAAGCCCTACTTCGCTGCATGTTAAGATTAAACATAATACTCAGTTTTTGCATAAAACAAACATATTTTTGCCCATCTGGTGAAGGAAGAGCCTCAAAACCATTATCAAAAAGCTGCTGTCAGTTTAGACATCAAAAGCTGAGGGTGACAATCCAAAATCAATAATGGTTTTAAGTCAGACCTAATTTGAAGTCTGGAACAGGCTTGGGGCAGAGCAGGAGCTGTATCAGTGTGACACTGGAAAGCATTTCTAAATTTCTAGAAGACTTAGGGACACTTGACTATAGATGTCATGTAGGATGGCAGCATTTCCCCTGTGCCTCTGAGGTCCAGATGTGTCCTGAGCAGCAGCTACAGCCTTCTGCCAGCCCTGTGTGCTGCAGCTGTGCAGGGATGGAGACCCTTCCCTTGTGCCGTGCCTCTGGGCTGTGGATCTGATGGCCTGGCCCTTGGGCTGTGCCACATCTCCTCACCCTTTATTAAATATCACACTTGGCTTTCAGGGCTGATTAATTTCTAATCAAACTGTGTTTGCCAGTGGCTGTCTCCAAGCCCCCAGGGCTGCACTGCTGAGGACTCCAGTGTTTCTGGCACCTCTGAAGCAGCATTTGTGTGACTGTCTGTCTCAGCTGTGCTCTCAGCAGAGCTGATCACAGTCATAGAATCCCAGAATGTTTTGGGTTGGAAGAGACCAATCATCAATCAGTCAATCAGTCAATCAATCAACCAATCAATCAATCTCTTTTCATTCCACTCTCTGATATTGGTAGGGATGTCTTCCACTGGAAGTCCAAGCTCTGTCCAAGCTGGCCTTGAACACTTCCAGGAATGAGGCAGCCACAGCTTCTCTGGGTCACCTGTGCCAGGGCCTCAGCACCTTCACAGGGAAGCAATTCCTTGCCAATATCCCATTTAACCCTGGCAGTGGGAAACCATTCCTCCTTGTCCTGTCACTCCAGGCCCTTGTCCAAAGTCCCCCTCCAGCTCTCAGAGCTTCTTTGGAAACTGGAAGGAGCTCTAAGGTCTCCCTTCTATTCTCCAGGCTGGACAACCCCAGCTCTCTAAGCCTGATCGTGATGATCCCATGATCCTCTTATGGGATCATCCCATGAAGGACTGTTTAGGACCACAGCCTCCTTGCAGGGTTCTGTGGGCCCCACACCTGGAAATGTTCAAGACCAGGTTGGATGGGGCTTGGAGCAACCTGTTCTAGCAGAAAGTGTCCCTGCCTGTGTCAGGGGCTGAAACAGAATGAACTTTAATATCTCTTCCAACCCAAACCAGTCCAGGATTTTGTGATCCTGGTGAGTGCAAACTCTCATTCTGGTGTCCTAGAACCAGGCTCCAGAAGGAGGAGCTGCTGCTGCCTGATCATGCTGAGGGAGTGTATTTGGATCAGATTGAGGACAGATTAATCATCTGCATGCAAAGTGCTTTCCTTGTGCACAGCTGGCTCACATGACAGATATGGGAATCAGGGAGCTGGGGAGGTTTATTATACCTGAGATTATAGAAGCGTCTGACAAGTCCTTACTGTAAGTCAGCCAGAAGTAAAGGACCCCTGTGTGGGTGAGCAGCCACAGTGGGGAAAAGCACTGCTGGGATGTGATTCCCTTGTGGGCCTCAGGACTTGGCAACATCAATGGGCCAGTGGCCAGGGAGGAGTGCAGGAGGTTTCTGGAGGGTGAGGATGGCGCCTGCATAGAGCTCCCAGCCTGAATGGGCTGTGCTGGTGATGCTGTTTGGTGATGTGGGTGACAGGGCTGTGTCCCCTTTCTGAGCCTGGTGTGTGAACACTGAGCCCCTTTCCTGGCTGTCCCAAACCTTCTCACCTGCTGCCTGCACCCCTCCCTGCCTCCCTTCTCTATGCAGTAACTCCTGTGACAGATGCAGATGACACCAGCCAGGGAGAAGAGCCAGCTCCAGCTGGGCAGAGGAGCTGGAAATAGCCTTTTGTGAACCATTTTTAGCAGTTCATTTGGAGATATGTTTTGCCAGCAGAAACTTCAGCGTGCTGTTTATCCCTCTTAGGGAAAGGTTGTTATTACTGCAAAATGAAGCAGTGTGGATATGGCTCCTCAGCAGCTCCGAGCTGGTGATGCAGCAGGAGGGATGCAGCAAGCACAGAGAGAGGATTCATTATTAATTCATGCTCACATTCATCGGAATAACACCTTCAGTTGTGGCAAATTCAGCTAGGTTAGCCACTTGGTGCAAGCAAGGGGCTTACAAGGTGCAGTGACTTGTGGGAAGGAGCACACTGGCTTTGTGAGTGCAGGTCCAGGCTTGGTAAGCAAAGCCAGAATGAAATAATACTGGTTTGGGACTCTGGCAGTGATGGTGGCTTTGTAGCTTCACATCCCACAGTTTCCAGTTAGTATGTGCAGAGGTGGAGTCACTGTGACCCTGTAGAAATGCCCATGGACATGGATATTCAGAGAACGTCTCAGATAATCTCTTTCAGCCTTTCAGCCTCCCTCAGCTCTCATTTCACAGATTGCACCACAGGCACAGTTTTCTTTTTGTGCAAAAAAATGGTAAGTTAACACCCCAGTGCCCTTAAGCCCAGCTCCCCATCCTATGGAGGCTGCATGGAGATGCCCACTCCATAGATAGGGCATTCCTGGTACCACGGGTGGGTCCTAGTCCTGTGCTGGCCCAAACCCCTTGTTCCTTGGCTAAGGGACTAGTGCAGGGCACAACAGGGACGTTCCACATGTGTGCACTGTGTGTTGGCACATGTGTGATGGGAATAAGATGCATGGGCATCCAGACACACCAGGTGCACAAACATGCTGTATAAATACAGGTACAGCAAGGACAAGGACACACTCTCATGTATATACACCACACACTTTCCTCTAGATGTGTCACTGAGGATTATAATTCAAAATAGAGTGGCTTTTTATTTCTAAAGTTTTACCCCAGGGAAAATGTGCCTGTGACAGTGGGTGTGTTTGGCACAGGTATTTCTGCAACTGACCCACAGGTCATCTCCATTCCTGATTCTTGGCTGTTCTGCCAACAGGACAGGGTGAGCAGAATAGTCTTGATGGACAAGTCTTCAGAAAGAACACTTCATGGCAGTCCCAGAAGGTAGGCTTCCTGGCACTGGGAACCCTTCTTGCATGCAGCAGGGGTAGGATTTTGGATAGCGACAGCAGGGTGTTCATGCCCACCCTCGTCAGGCCAGCCATGGAAGACACCTCCGATGTGCTCCACGCTTTGTTCCTTTTGCTTGGAGTATCACTCCAACAGCACCAGGGATGACCCAACCTGGTCTCCCATTGCCAGCAGCAACACCGGCACTGCACATGGGAAGGGAGCAGTTTCCAGAAGGTTTTCCGAAGTCATGGTGCCCAACAGGTGCAGTCACAGGGGGAGGACAGGACGGCCCAGTCAGGAGCAGAGTGACGCAGCTAAGGAAGGAGGGAGGAGAAGGAGAAGGGAGTGGGAAGCGTCCTGCATTCCCTGAGGCTTAAAACCTGCAGCCCCACAGACGTAGGGAGTTGGGAACATGCATGAGCCACATCAGGGAAGAGTTCAAAGAGGGAGAAATTTGTCAGACTACCCCAGAAAGGCTCAGAACCACAGCTGCAGCAGAGCTGGGCACAAGGAGGTGCTCTGAACCCAGCACAGCCAGGCGGGGACAGCAAATCACTCCGAAAGCACTGACTGACTGGAATATTTGCATTGTTTTTCTGGCCTTTTCTGGTGTACTAATGAAGTGCTTTGAGGCATAGCGGGAGCGAAGGCACCTCCTCAGCATGGCAATGGCTGTGGAGGAAGCCGGCGCCGAGTGCTCAGTTATTGAGATACATTAGTGTGCTCAGTGCTGTCAGTGCAATGCTGGCTAAGGTGGGCTCATTTCACAAACATGCCTTTTAACGAGACCAGAGGCAAGGTAACACATGAGGAGGAGAGGTCACACTTATCAGAGGGGCTGCATCCTACAGAGCAGGGCCCTTGGAGGAGGATTGCAGGTCGCAGAAGGCAAAAGGTGCTGTTTGCTGTGGCTAATGGGGCAAATGAGGTACTTGCGAGAGCGAAAAGTGCTATAGAGGAGGATCACCTCCCTGTCCTCATCCCTGAGCACTTTCAAAGACATGATGTTGTCACTTGCTGAGGCAGTGTCAAGCAGAGGATGTTTATGGTGCCCGTGCTGGCTTCTGCAGGCAAATGGGCTGGGGAAGGCCAAACATGACCAGCTTTGTCAAGGGAGGGCAAAGACAGACCTTTCAGACCTGTATGGATGCCTTGTGTTACCTGAAGTGTCACTGAGATACCAGGTCCACAGAGGTGTGATCGGAGACCCAGCACAGTCCGATCGCCCCCGTCACCTTATCCCACGGCACAACCAGAGCACTCCAGGGAAGGCAAAGAGGAGCTCACTGATACAGTGGTGGCAAGACACAGGCAGGAAGAGGCAGGAGGACCTGGAACTAAAATGAGCCCAGAGGAACAAAACTTACTGTGCAAATATGGATATTCCTGTCTTCAGATAGATCTGTTCTTACAAACTGCTGTGTGCCACACCCACTGCCAGGGTGGATGTGCACTCATCCTGATCCCACTACTCCTGATCCATGTGCTGCCACCATAGTGGTAGGGTTCTGAGGGCTCTGGGACCGCAACAAAAGGAGGACATGGACCTGTTGGAGTGAGTCCTGAGAAAGGCCATGAGGGCTGCAGCCCCTCTGCTCTGGAGCCAGGCTGGGAGAGCTGGGGGGGTTCACCTGGAGAAGAGAAGGCTCCAAGGAGACCTGAAGAGCCCCTTGCAGTGCCTAAAGGGGCTCCAAGAGAGCTGGAAAGGAACTTTGGACAAGTGTCTGGAATGACAGGATACTGCCAGAGGGCAGGGTTAGATGGGATATTGGGAGGAAACTCCCCTGTGAGGGTGGGCAGGCCCTGGCACAGGGTGGGCAGAGGAGCTGTGGCTGCCCCATCCCTGGAAATGTCCAAGGCCAGGTTGGACGGGGCTTGGAGCACCCTGGGCTGGTGGGAGGTGTCCCTGCCCATGGCAGGGGTGGAATGGGATGAGCTTCAATGCCCCTTCCAGCCCAGCCTGTTCTGTGGTTCTAAGAGAGCAAACATTGCTCGTCCAGCCCCGAGAGGCACAACCTCCTCATCCCTAAGGACCAGTGGTGCTGATTTCCCTGTCACTGGTGGGTGAGGCTGGGAATTAAAACAAGCTGCTTGGGAAAAGGAGTAATTACATATAAATCTCCATATAAGTTAAGTATGGGTTGGAGGTTCAAATGTTTCTCTCACAGTCTGACACTCTGCTCCTGCAGCAGAAACAGGAGCAGACAGCCCAGCACCTCACACTTGAGAGGTGTCTTCTCAAACAGGGTTGAATCCAAAGACACACAAGAGCAGAATCCACTCATTACATGGACAAAGCTGCTGTGCACAAATTCTGCTCATCCAAACCTGCAGCAAACATGTATTAGAAGGGAAAAGCTGTGAAAGGAGTAAAAGCATGAACGTGCCAGATGGCAAACAAAAATGATTAAGAGAGTTTTCCCAAGTAGATTGAAAAGCTTGGCCTTAATATATCACATTCAGCAGGAAAGCCCTCCCACAGCATGGCTCAGGAGCTCAGCTTGTGAAACTTCTGATTTCCCACAGATCCAAATAAAATCTGTAACACAGCAGAGTCCCTATTCCCCACTAAGTGGGATATGAGGTCACTGCATTTCAAGTGATTCTCCTCCCACATTAATCAGTGTCACTTCTACACTCACACTAAATCCCCAGTGTATGAGCCCAGCTCTCCCAAGTGCTCTGCCCTTTTTTTCTGAGCCTGAATTCCTGCAGGGGCCCCCAGAGTTGTGAGCAGAGGTTGCACAGGATGCTCAGTCCAGCTGCTCCTGGGAAGACACCCAGGAAATTTTTAGGCCTTCCAGTTTTTCATGCACATCCTCAGTTCATTATCACAGAATGCTTTGGGTTGGAAGGACCTTCAAGATCTTCCAGCCCCACTCCCTGCCATGGGCTGGGACACCTTCCACCAGCCCAGGGTGCTCCAAGCCCCGTCCAGCCTGGCCTTGGACACTTCCAGGAATGGGGCAGCCACAGCTTCTCTAGTTTTTTAAATATCTACTACATCATGGAGATTTTTTCAAGGCTATTTTTCTGTAAACCCATCCATATCTGCTTTCGGTTTGACTCTGGCATGTGTATGGGGCAGGCCATAAATCTGGGCTCCAAATTGCCCAAAGTCACCAAATTGCCCAGTGCCTGGCAGTATGTGAATCCCATGCTGGTGGCTCTGTGCTAATTGGTTCTTAGGAGATATTCAAGCTTTGTGTCTTTCCAACAGAAATAGCAACTCCAGTCTCCAGCACCTGAGCAAGCAACAGCAGCAGCACCAGGAAACAGAGAATCAAACTGCAGAACCCAGCTGTACTTTTGCCCTCCTGAGAAAAGCCCTGGCAGCAAAGCCAGGTCAGCACCCCAGTTCACTCTGCACAGTGTTGATGAGTCTCCAGCTCATCTTTTAATTCTCTTCCATTAATTTCCCTTCCTCCTGCCCCCACAAGCTCCAGAGGAGCCTGGCAGGGAACCAACAACCAGACCTTCCCCCCTTGGTGCTTCTCCCAGGGCAGGTCCAAGCCAGGAGGGACCAGGAGCCACTTCCCACAGCCAGAGCCCATCGTGGGCCACCACTGGGGAGCAAAGCCAATTGTACAGAGAAATACTGGAAAGACATCTTTTTGTTTTGTTTTGAAAGAAGACACTCGAGATTTTTAATAAATAAATAAATGGTCCTAGCATTGATGCATCTGGGGCAATTTTTAACTCACTTTTCCTATTTTCCAATTTGTCAAACTCTGAAATTTTCCTTGTTCACTGTATAGAATATTTTTTTGAAGATAAATTGCTATGAAAACATCAAAACCATTTTCATGTATGGACACCAAACTCAAAATTTCACTGAAAAGGAAGGTTGGAGAAGTTTGTTGGATGACAGTGCTTGGGCTTTTTTTAGCTCATTTGTATAAGTTTCAATTTCTCCACCTAAAAATATAACTTTAAACATTTTTTTAAAACAAAATATTGATACTTCAAAAAAGAAACAATCAGGTGTGTTCAATGAGTTACTTTTATAGACATTCAGGAGCAGTGCCTGATCAGGGGGGTTGATCAATAACCTATTGAACACTACAGGGAACTCCCAGTGACTGTGGTGGTTACACTGGGACTAATGCACCCAAACACTTTAAGTACAGTAGTTTATTTAACTTGATTTTCTAATAATTCCTTTTGTGAACACACAAACCCAGGGAATGAACTAGGAGAGGTAGGTGCACCTAATAATAGAAACAGATGGAACTCTAGATAAACAATTAAGAAGTTTAAAAGAAAATAGATTTTCCAAACCATAACAATATAAAATCCCAGTAGCTGGGAAAAACATAGGAATTAGTACACAGCACATTTCCTGGCTGGAGATGTTAATAAATGAATTTATGTGCTTTAAAATCCTACATAGTGAAGCCTCAAGGCAGAAAGTGGCACATCTGAGCAAGACAGGGGACTCTGCCCCTTCTTTTGCCTCTTAACAGCATATTCTAGTCTACAGCCCTAGATGGAAAATGTGTTTTAGCAGAAACATGGGGGTTAAGGGGCAATATTTCTTTCCAATAAACATAACTCCTTCCCAGGGAAAAATCTGGCTGTTCTTTGGTGGGAGGGGAAATATTCTCCAAAGTCTGAAACCAGCAATAAGATGCAGCACAAGAGAATGAGACCAGGAGGGGACCCCTAGGGTGGGACATCCCTAGGCTGGGGTTCCCACAGGGCTCTCCCTCTCCCTCTGACTGAACTGCAGCATCACCACTTGGGTGGTTTTCTTGTGGTTTAAGTTTTGAGAGGAAATTTGTATATTTTGGGGGATGGGGGAACTAATTCCAACTCATTTGACCAAACCAGTGATTAATGAAGTGCAGCAGCAACACACACTCCCCTGCCCTGGCCCAGTTAACTTTCAAATTCTCTTTTCCTTCCTTTCCTTCCTGAAGTTTGTCTTGGCAGAGGACTCTGGCTGTCACTGGGTAACATCCCAATGCAGGAATCCCATCTATTTCCTCCTGCACTGAGGGCTCTGCTCAATACAGCTGGAAGGGGCCAAATGTGGTCCTTAAATTAGGAGAACCATTCTCCTCCCTGTCTCATGCCAGAGTCCCAGTTCAGAGGGTTCAGCTCCCAAAGACACGTTTGGTTTTCCTGGAATATATTCTGTATACCTGCATGATGAGACATCAGAGAAAAATACTGCCGGGGTGAACAACGGGAGGAGAAGTGCTGTGTCGATAATTTGCTGCCTGTTCCCACTCTGCTCTGACAGCAGAGCTGCTCTGAGGCAGATTTTCCAGCAGATTTTTTGGAGACAAGAAGTGGCAGGGGCTGCAGCAGCCCGCGGATGAGCGGATCACAGCCAGGGAAAGGGCATTTCTCCTCATCCAGATCTGTTCTGCACAAAAACTGCAGACGTGCCCAAACCTCCCCAATATGCTGCAGAGTTGTGCAGCTGTCTCCTTCCTCAGCCCCTTCTAGATTCAAATGCAAATCAAATTTGATGGCCTCAGTCTGTAATTTCGTGCTGCGCAATACCCTGCTATGCACATTAGGGAAAGTGGAAGTGTCTTTTCCATCTATTTTCCTTTTAAATCGCTGGCAAGATTTGCATTAGGGACAGATAAAAATCCCTAAATAGGAATCTTCAAGGATTGTGAGATTTTTGCAAAGAATCTTTGCAAGAAACCAAATGATAACCCAGGTTAGCAGAACTCTCAATGAGTTTGGTCCTTGTCCCTCCATCTGTCCTGGAACCCGCCCCTGCCAGGGTGAGCTGGACACAGGCTGAGGGGTTTGGCACCCAAGGATGCTGCTGATCTTACTCACAGAGGAGGGAAAGGAGGAGGAGGAGGAGTTACTCAAAGCTACCAAACATTTTCTGAAGCGCTGCTGCCAACTGGCACAACCCAAAAATTCGGGGAGGAAACAAAGAATTAAAGGAAACACGAGCCCCCAAAGCCCTGCAGTGGAGAAGCCCAGGTGCAGGGAGGCCCTGCTGCCCGTGCTCCCCCCCATGCAGCCGAGCAGAGCGCCATACTCACTGTTGGGGTCCACGTTCTCGCACAGCTCGGTCTTGGCCTCGCCGTTGGGGCGGTCGCTGGGCTTGTGCGAGAGCCGTGACGACATGGTGGCCGCCGTCACCACGGCCTTGAAGCTGCGCTTCCGCTTCTGCACGTTGAGCTCGGGGTGGAAGATGATGATGTACACCTTCGGCATGTACAGCATCCCCAGGGCCACCGAAGCACTTAAGTTCATGGATATTGTAAGTGTGGTGGTTTGTATGTAGAGCTGGGAGACACAACACATGAGAGACTATTACAAATTAGATGACTGGGAAGGAGCCTGCAGCATTTCAAACATTAAAGAACCATCTAAAAGCAGTTTTCAAAGAGTTTGCAACCGAAGATGTGTGAGCTGAGAGCTCTGTCTGCAATCACCGTGAGGTCCAGCACAAACCACCTGCCTGATCCATCTGCAGCCTCTTCCATTGTCCTTACCAACACAGTTCCCACTGTATGGTACAGCACAGATTCTATTTATTTAAAGAGTGAAGACCACATTTGGATTGAAACAATTCTGATATAAATTAAAACTTAGGTCAACTGTAAATTATAGAAGGGGAACTATAATAACATAGCTTAGTAAAACTTTCTTTTAAAACAATTGAGGAAGGTGGGATCTGCTCAGTTTTCATGTACTGTACAATTCATTGAAATAACTTTGCAGAGAGTACACAATGATTTCTGTGCTCGTGACATTCAGCTCATTATTAGGAAAAAATAGTATATTTTCAAGTCAGAGAATAGGCACTGCCATGAGAGGAGTTTTCAAAGAAACCATGGGGGTTTCAAAAATGTACTCTGCACATACACAGGGGTAGAAAAGCCTTTTTTACCTCTTTTTTAAAAAAGTATCTTTTCAGAGAACACACATAATAGACAAACTAGAACAACCTTCATGACTTGAGAGGATTCAGCACAATTAAGAGGAGAGACAGCACAATACAGGTGTGAGGGAGCTGAAGAGGCAGCCGTGTCTGTGGATCCTTTTCAGAACTGAAGTATACAGGAAATCCACAGAGATGGGGAAATCATCACACACTGAGGGTGGTTTCTTCAGAACACTATTTCCTCTTCCCCCCCATTCACTGCTAATCATTTTCAATTTCTGATGGAAAAACTCCCTGAATAAACATAATGCTAGTGTAAAATGCTGACTCTGCCCAGGTATTTCCAAATTCCCATATTTACTTCCTCTGGAATGAATAAAATGCCTTCCAGAAACACAAGAACGTGTTGTGAGTGGATGTGCCTCTGTGCAAATATAGACAAGCAGAAATTAAAGAGCTTTCCTGAGTTTCTTTTGCTCATTATCAGATGGAAAAGACACTGATGTCACCAGAAAAGTTGCCAAAGTCAGGCCACTGTCCCCTGCTGTCCTAAAGCCACCTCTGATGGAGGTTTCAGAGCCCCCACACCCAACTCTTGCAAACATTCCCCAAATGTTCAGTCTGCACCAGGGCAAGGCTGCTGACTGTGCTCTGCAGGTGGCACAGAGAGGTGCCCCCCACACCTCCCTTACCTTCTCGTGTGTATTGAAATAGGGGGGATCCTGCACCAGTGCTGAGCACCTCGCCAGCCAGGCTGTGCCAGTGGTCTCCATGGGCTGCTCCAGTGAGGGACTGGCCCCACCTGGCAGTGACTCATCCTGGGCATGGTTTGACCCAACATTTTCCCCTTAATCCTGGGCTGCTGCCAAAGCTGCCACCACAGGAGCCCCAGTGAAGGTTGTACCCAGCACACATGGGTAATAATTTTTATTTGCTCCTGCTATAAGGGGTCAAAGGTGAAACAATTACTTAATCAAAGGGGTCTTTTGCAGCACCCACCAGCCAAGTTCCCACCTTGGAAATGCTGATGGGAGATAAAAGGAAAGGGAGAAAGGAGGGTTTGTAGAACAAGGCAGGCTGAGTGACACACAATGCTGCTCATGACAAACGGGAGCTGTGCAAAGATAAGGGGACTAATAGATATGCTTATTATGCAGAGTCTCAGTTTTATGTGTTTTATCTCTGCTTTGTGGTTTTACCAGCCAGACATAAAAATGCAGTTTATGTGAAACTATTTCATTTCTTATTTCACTTCTTCTGATAAACTCTGGGAAAGCGTTTTAGATGAATGCAAATGGGTGCCTTAAAGTACAAAGGATCAGATTTACCCGACAATGGGACTCTAATAACTCATGCGTGCCTTTTACAGCTGGCTGGTGAACCTGGCAGCTTCCAGACCTGAGATTAAATTAAGAAATTAAGATGCAGATTTAGTGAGAGATGCTTGAATTTGACACGGAGGAGAACTGGGATTGAGCTTATCCAACCTGGGGAAGAGAAGGCTTTGTGGTGACCTAATTGGAGCCTCCAGTGCCTGAAGGCAGCTCACAAGAAAGATGGAGAGAGACTATTTACAAGGGCCTGGAGGGACAGGACAAGGGGGAACGGCTTCAAACTCACAGAGAGCAGGGCTAGATGGGATACTGGGAAGGAATTCCTCTCTGTGAGGGTGGGCAGGCACAGGGTGCCCAGGGAAGCTGTGGCTGCCCCAGCCCTGGGAGTGTCCAAGGCCAGGTTGGACAGGGCTTGGAGCACCCTGGGACAGTGGAAAGTGTCCCTGCCCATGGCAGGGGTGGAATGGGATGGTCCTGAAGGTCCCTTCCAACCCAAGACTTTCCATGATTCTAAATGTTACCAGTGGAAATCAAGGCTTTCTAAAAACAATGTGATGTTGGTCTGCGTGAGTTCACTCCCATGGAGGGTTTGAAGCCTCATTTCCTATGACCAAAGGACAAAGTCATTCTGGAGGGCCACCATCACTCACATCTCCTCTCTCATGGAGGTTCTGAATTTTGACAAATTTTGACTTCACACACTGAGTTACAAACGCATGGACTTTGAAGCAGGCACTGGAGAAAACCCAACCCTAAGGACATCATTCACATGCAAAAGCACCCAGATTTTATCACTTCTTTTACATAAGTGATTTTCATTTGAATTTTAGATTTCTGTATTTTCCAGATTCTTGCTTTATTCATGCAAATGGCAAAAATTACCTTCAAAACCTTGAGAGAAAATTAGACTGGTCTGGAATACACACATCTAATAACCAGCAATTTTTACATGACAAATTATATCAATGGATGATTTTGCAAGAATGTGATTTCTCTGGGAAGAAAAGCATGGCAGGATCAGCCTCTGACACTTTGCTAACCCAGTGGAGAGACTTCCAGCTGCTGGGCCATGAGAACTGAATGTATTGCTTATATAATAACTGAACTGATGGCTGCAGATTTAGAAAAGTCCCTTTAGGAGGCAGAAATCCTTTTTGTAGGCTAAAGCTTTGCCTTCAGTCTAATCAGGAGCAACTGGTTCTTTTCTTCAATTCAGCTTTCTAATTATGCACTGAATTGTGTTATTTTGCAATATGGAAATAAAGTGGTAACTTGAGATATTTTTGGAATCATGTTATTACAAGCCAATTTATCTCACTTTTATATGGGAATTAAAACAAATGTTCTTACAGATGAAGTAGACAGTTTATAAATCTCCCAGAAGGCTCTTCCAGGTCATCTGAAGATTCCATTTCATTCTCTACATTATGTTGTGCAAATATAAGAACGAGAAACACTTTTTAATAAAAATGAAAATTAGCTTCCACTGTATTATATGTTTTTAAAAACATGGGAAGTGAAAAGTCCTGAATACCAATGTGTTCTCAGCCATTTTGGTGTGTGATGCCACTGCACAGGCTATGTGGGGAGTGAAGGTCCTGCAGCACGACCCTCCTTTGGGCAGCACCACACCCTCCCTGAAATAAACTCAACCCTTACTGCTCCCATTTCCTTGGACAACTTGATTTATGGAAGTTTCAGGCAACAACAACTTCACCCAGACAGCCGTGTCCTTCCACAAGGCTTGCACCCTTCAGTTGTCTGAGAAATACAATAGCTCACACGTGAAGCAGTTCTGCCAGCCCCTTCCTGACCTGGCTCAGCAATCAGGGGTGGGAACAAGATGATCCTTAAGGTCCCTTCCAACCCAAACTGTTCTCTCATTCTCTGATATGATTTGACATTCACTGCAACATATTTACAGACCTTTGCCTTTCTGTGCTCCAGAGGGCACTTTGCACAGCATGTGGAACAACCCTGTTCTGCAGAGCTGAGTGTCAGTGCTGCTACAGAAACCCAACCCCACAGCAAGTGAGACAGGCAGGGACGGAAATTGTGACGCTCACAAAGTGCCACAAATGCCAACGGATGGTTCCCAAGGGATGTGTGATAAACAAATCACAGTGGTTATGCTGATTGCAGTTATTACACTGTGATACGGCAAGGCAGGCGAAGAGCCCTTGTGGAATGGCTGTGGGAACGTCAGGGAATCAGTCACACCATTTAATTAGAAATCCCGTGCTTGGTAATTATAGGAAAGGTGACACTGAAGGAAATGATGGGATTTTAGTGTCAGAGAATTTCCCTTTAATGGTTGGTTGCTTATTGTGCAGGTTGGCAGTGCTTGGGTGGCCCATCAAACCTCCACTGCTTGGGGACATTCCCTGTCCAAGCTGCTCCTGGCCAGGCTCAGGGAATGGGCTGCACATCACAGAACCACAGAATGGTTTGGATTGGAAGGGACCTTCAGGACCATCCCATTTCACACTCCCTGCCACACACAGAGGCACCTTCCACCAGCCCAGGGTGCTCCAAGCCCCGTCCAACCTGGCCTTGGACACTTCCTGGGATCCAGGGCCAGCCACAGCTTCTCTGGGCACCCTGTGCCAGGGCTGCCCACCCTCCCAGGAAGGGATTTCCTCCCAATATCTAATTTATACCAACAAAATGAGAATACTTCTAATAGAACCATGTAAAAGACCAGCTTGATGAGGGCAAAATCAAAGTGAAATCAGGGAGCTGGATCCTCCTGGAGATGTGACCATTGTAGCTCCAAGCCCACCTCACCTCAGGACCAATACCATGTTCCTTTGAACAGCATTTCTAAACAGAAGGACAAACTCCTCATGGTTCCCTTAATGAGTCAGTTGTGAAAGGTTCATGCTCATGTCCAGCACTCTGCATATCTGTGTGCCCAGGGACAGCATCCCCAGCCCAGGGACAGCATCCCCAGCCCAGGGACAGCATCCCCAGCCCAGGGACAGCATCCCCAGCCCAGGGACAGCACCACACCCTGGAGTGGAGCAGGTAATGCCTGTGAGCAATTACATCTCAGCACGTTCCTCGCAGTAGGAGGTTCAGTACACCAAAGGGAAAATTGGGGTCATATTCCTAGAGATTCCCACCTGCAGAGGCTGCATGCACAGGCAGCCAGCACGGAGTAAACAGGTCTAAAAGGACTAATTTCCAATTCCCTCTGCCTGTTCCTTCTGATGTCACCCTGTCAAAGCTAACGTGCATTTTCATGTCCTAAGAGCACCCAACACATCAAGGTTTTCAGCTGGCAGTTCACAGGCAAATGTGTGGAGTAAAGATGAAGTAAACGGATGCATTTTAAATATATTGACTATTCGAGCTAAATATTTCATACAGCTTGTTCCCTTATAATAGAAACTTCCTTATGCAAGAAATTTGCATACATCAGAAATAAATATTTATGGCTTATATCCATAATTTGTATAATAATTCGAAATAGCAAATGTTAAAGCACTTGATCTGAGGGTTATGATGCAGATACAGAAGGAGGAGGAATTTTGTCTCTCCTGCCTGCAAGAGAAACTCTAACAGCTTATCTAGAAGGAAATTAAATTAGCCAGATAATTGGACAGAGCAGCAATGGAAAAGCAAGTTGCTGCTTTCAAAGGACATCCTATGGCTAAAAGAGAAATTGAAGGAGTATCAAAGGCAGTCCCACATGCCAAACGATTCATACAGCCAACACTCAGCAGAGATTCCCCATCCTCTGGAAAAAGAGCTGCCTTTGCTTTCTGCAGCAGGTACAGAGACAACAAAGATGCCCAGGAAGTGCTTGGAATCACCTGGGAGTTGCTCAGCCAAGAAAGGAACAGTGCTGGCCCTGGCTTAGGTCAGCAAAGGATTAAAGGTGTTTGCAGTTGGTGCCTCCCTGGAACTGACTTCTGAATTTCCCTGCCCTTGAAGTAGAAATCTGGCACAGAAGGATGTGCAGGAAATCAGCCTTACAAGGACAGGAACATTTGAAGTGAGGTCTGTGCATCTCCAGCACTAAATCAGGAGGAAGTTTTGTCTCCTGTTGGTTCACCTTCCCTTGTTCTGTGCTCCTGGACACCTGGCACAGTCTGCAACCTGCTGTCCCTGGCTTGGGGATGAGAATCCTGTGTCCTACTGTGGATCCAAGGTGGGTGGGCAACCAGGTGGTGGCAAGGCTGTGAACCCTGTCCAGGTCACAATGAGGACAAGCCCTCCCTGCCCTGTCTGGTAACAGAGTAGTGACAATAGAGAGACAGAAAACAGCAGCAGGTACCTCACCTTACTTTTCTTCCACACTAATTACGTGTCCATAGATGATGGCCATTGGAATTTGAAATGGGTGAAGTTTCCCCCCAGGCTCCCAGCTGTGGGCTGATACCCAGTGCAGTTCTGTCCACAACAGGAGTGTCCTGAGACCCTCCAAAACACTTCTCATGGGTCACTAAAGGGTCCTCAGGTGAGAAGAAATTTCAGTCACAGCAGGCCTTGGCTGTATTTCAGGCACAGACAGGAGGGAATAGCTCCAGAAATCCCATTATCAATCCTCACCACTGTCTAATATCTCTTGCTTGACATTCCTGTTTGTTATAATAGCTCTAAAATAAGTTACACATCACCAAAAGAGACAAACACAAAATGCAACAGAAGTAATGTACATCCTCAACTTCTATTATTAAAATAATGGCTTTTCCCTCTCTCATGGGCTGAGCACTTGCTTTTTTTTTTGAGCTAGAAATAATTCCTCATCTGTCATTTTTTCAAAAAAAAGCAAAAAACCAAACAAAACCAGAGAGAAAAGGAAAAATGAACAAGCCTTCATTTCAGTGCTCCCCCTCGCCACTGCACTGCTAAATTGACTGACACACAATCTTGGCATTTTAGGGCATTCACAGCCAGACTTCAGCTGCTGTTGTAAATCATATTTCTCCACACTTATTGCATTTTATTCATTTTATACATGACCAGAGATTAGAGTTCAAATGAAATAGATTTTGCTATCCTTCTTACATTCCAAACGTCACCAGTCTCAAAATCTTTAATTTTACTCACTTCAACTGTTGAATAATTCAATGTAAAAGGAGAAAAAAAACCCCAACCCTGCAATACTCAGTTTGAAATAGTGAGAAAAATAAAGCAAGACAGCAGGGCCATGTCCCTGCAGCCTGGTGAGCCCTCTCAGCACCGGGACCCACCCAGCAGGGACACGGAGCCACTGCAGGAACAGCCACCCAGGAGGGCTCTGAGGAGGGGAAAGATGGGGGGATGGCAAGAGCCAGGCATGAGCCCACCCTCACCTTGAAATGGGATTTGAGAAGGTGTGACCATGAGCTGATCCTTTCCCAGCAATACATATCCTGGGGTCCCAGAATGGCTGGGTTGGAAGGGACATTAAGTCTCCCCCAGTTCATTCCCTGCCATGGGCAGGGACATCTCCCACGAGACCAGGCTGCTCAGGGCCCTGCCACCACCAATACTGCAGCCACCATCAGCTCTCCCCCCTTTCAAGAGAAAAGCTGTGGAAGAGTTCCAAAGCATTGCTGTCAGCCCAACCACGGCATGGGAAACCAGCAGAGCAGAAACACTCCTGCTGAGGCCCTGAACATCCCAGAAATATCCTGAGGATCAAACTTTGCCCAGCCAGCCTTCCCTCACACACACTGCTTCCTTATGAACTGCTGCTGAGGGGACACGGGGCAAAGCTCTCTCTTGATTTTTCTTAAATTATTAAAGCATTCTAGAATAGAAAATAAACCTGGGCCAAACCATTTCAAGACAATTCCACTTACATTAGATGGAGGAATGAGCAGTAGGAATATCAGTGCAAGGTATTGATTATGAAAACACAAAGTGCAAGTTAATGTGTATATAAGTAAACACACAGATGGGCACGTAAATGGGGAACTAAGAATATTATGGCCCCCATAAATGGTCATGCATAATAAATCAGTTCTAAAGAGCCTGGCCCATGCTCAGCTTTCTGGGACTTTACTTTGCAGTCATTCAGGATACATGGAGCTACTAAACAATCAAAACCCCTTACAAGAATAAAGAGTTTGTTTGTTTTTTTTTAAAAAACCAACTTCAGATGTTTAAGCTCATGCTGATTGTGTTGAGATGAACACCTCTGATCACCAGGTTAAGGACTTAAATGCTCTTAGAAGTCTCCATCTCCAAACGTGAGGAATCATCCTTTGAGGAAAAGCAAGATGGAAACACATAAACTCCCTTTAGCTCCCAGGCTGGCTCTTCAGACCCAGAAGGCTCCTGTCAGTGTGGGCAAAGGAGGCACGAGGTGAGTGTTGTGCAGGTGACTCCTCTGCCCAGGTCAGATCACAACAGCGACTGGCGCAGCAGCCAGAGCAGCTCCTGCATCTGCACCAGGTTGTCATGGCAATGGGAACTGCGAGTGCAGCCCAGGGGAGCTGCAGCTTTGCCTTGACAGTGCTGAAAAATATTGCCAAAATTATTCATAACCTGGAAACGAGAGGCACCGATGCCCTGATGGTTTTCTCCCCACTTGACGCTGTTTAACCAGGCTGGGGGTTGCAATTTTCTTTACTTTTATTGCCCAGTAAATCATTCAGCTGTATGTCATGATGGCAAGCAGCCCCTTCAGATAAGGCAGTCAGGTCTGGCAAAATTAAATTCATAATACAGAATAAATATAAGCATTTTTATGGCTTTCTAACCACACACAGTAACCCAGTAAGCTCACATTAAGGGGAAAAAACCCAAGGCAAATAAAAAAGCCAAGCCCCAAGCCACGCTTCCATGAGGACCCCATCTCAGCCAGTGCTGCAGGGCAGCCCCAGGAGGGGCCTTCTCCTGGTGTGACTGGTGTTGAGAGGGAGCTGGAAAGGCCACCATGCATACTCAGTGCCTGTCCTGTTCTGAGCTGTCCAGCTGAGCCCTAGCAAAGCCAAAACACTGGCATTTCAGCCCATGCCATGCCCCTAACGAAGAGCAGGGGTCTCCACTGAAGGTTCATCTTACTGAACAAGCTTCAACACTTTTCTGTCCATTCACTTCAATTTTGTCCCCTCCCTGATCCAGCCACATGAGTGCTTTCTTTCTATCCAGCCCCTTTTGCCCAGTTGAGAGGCTTTCTCTGAGATAAAACTGCTCTTTTCCTGAGGCACTCCAGTCAATGGATTCTCTTCACTTCTACTCTCTTTGGCAACTAAACCTCCTTGATCTACTGACACACCAGGCTTATAGAAAACTCACCCCAAATCACCCCCCAACAAAACTAAAATCCTTCAGCCTTCCCAGAAGAACAGGACTTATTCCTCAGCCCTGCCTGTTCTTCAGCACTAGTTATGGTCACATCGTTTCCTCCAGTGCTGTGGCCCTGCCCTAAACCCCAAAACTGCAGTGGGAACCTTTCAATGTCAGTGAAGTTTGACCCAGGCCTATATTGAGAATATATTCCATATATTTGCATACAAAGTAAGATCTAATTCTGCTTGAAGACCTTCAGGAGAATTCAAAGTGCAAGCTGGTGTCAGGGAGGAAGGGGGAAGGAAAAGGCTAATCCTATACTTCTTACTTCTCTTTAGAGACCTTTAGAGTAGAATACTGGTAATAAAAAGCACTGTCAAATATGGATGTGTATATGAAGCAAGCCAGCTTTTCACTGACTTCTGAAATTATAATGTCATTATAACTTAAACCACAGCATTGACATATTGCTTTGGCTACTTAGAAAGAAACTCGTGGCTGGACGTGTCCTTTGCCACCCCAGAGCTGGGCAGGGAGCGTGTGGGACCACACGGGGGGGACGTGTTTGGGGATCTAAAGGCTGCACTCAAGTCCAAGAGCAGTTGGCAATTTCAACCAGTCACTTGAATTGGGCTATTTATCCATTGTTGTTTTTTTTTTTATTTGCACTTCCCATCCCTGGAAGTGTCCAAGGCCAGGTTGGACAGGGCTTGAAGCAACTTGGTGTGGTGGAAGGTGTCCCTGCCCATGGCAGAGGGTGGGACTGGATGGGCTTTGAGGTCCCTTCCAACCCAACCATTCCATGAAAATTATTAAATTGTCTAAAGGATGCAGGTGAACAGAGAGTGTGGTAGAGCTGCCTATAAGAATGGATGATCCACAGATAAGGTATCAAGACCTTCATTCCTGACCAGTCACCATTAGGAATTTAAACCCTGGCACAACAAAGAAAATAATTCCTTGTAATAAAGAAAAAAATTAAAGCCCCAAACAACCAAAAAAAGGGATTTCAGACATGGGATAAGGGCAGCAGAACTTGGTTTGCCCCACACGTGGTTGCTGACAACACCTCAAAAGTGCCACAAGAATTATGACCCCAAGTAGTTCCCCCCCAGCTGCACCCCTGAAATTCTTCCAACAAACTGCAGCATCTTCCTGTCTGAAAATGCCCTTTCTGAGGCTCAAACTCACCCGTGTGAACACGGCCAAGTTTGTGCCAGTGCCTCCCACCAGAGCCCTCTCCCCCTGCCCATCGCACTCCCCAACACCCCGTGCTGTCCTGGTCCACAGAGGCTCCCTGTCCCCTCCCACCATCCCACGGGAACACGGGCCAGGCCAGGAGAGACACACCAGGAACCCAGATGTGTTTGGGATTATTTCAGAGCAACCATTCCCGTGGTACAGGGGGGCACTAGGAGGTGTTCATTTTCTCTATTATTCCTTCAGAGCTGTGCAAGTTTGCATTTCATTAACTCAGTGACTTGAGCCAGCCAATTCTTGTTGGTACTAATGTATCACAATTAGAACAAACCGTTGCCATGGCAACTGCCCAATCCATCATAATTCCTACACCGCTCGCCTGCCTGTGCGCAATCCTGGGGTTCTGTGACACACACATGGGCGGTTATTGTTATGCTAAGCTGGGAACGGGTAATCCCACAATACAAGATGATTTAGGTGCTCATTTAAATGAGATTTAACTACAAAAGGTCTATCATTTTAGGACCTGCCAAACTCCCATCATTCCACGATCCCCCATATCACTGGGATGTGCCCGTGTGCATCAGTGCTAATCCAGAGCATCACAAGGAGCTCCCTCTCTTAATTATCAAACATTGCCTTTTTTACTGTAAGAAAAAATAAAATCTCCATCTCAAATTAGATGCTGCAATGACAATTTACAGCAATATCCAAACCATTTTGCAGTGTGGTTTAGTGAGGTGATTCCACGTCCTGCATCATCCCACCACAGCTCTCAATTCCTCCTTCCCAGCTCCAAGTTAACTCTGGAATTAGCTCCCACATGTCATGCCTCAGCTATAACACTGAATTCGCTCTGAATTATTTACAGCTCCTTATCAGCACTTTCATTTGGGGAACTCAAACTGAAAGGGATCTGGAATATTACAGGGGGAGGAAAAAAAAGGAGTTCTAATCCAAAATCAGCTAAAATATTTAACTTAACCATGGTCTGACAAAAGTTAACAGCCCACAGACCCTATTCTGCATCTATAAGTTATTAAATATGTTTTAACAGGATAAAGAACCAAACCCTATTTCTTGCTGCTCTCTGAGCCACACATCAGCTGCTTTCAGACTTACCTGAGATGTATTTACTGACTGCTGCCCCCGATACCCAGGAGGAAATAGATGGGGAGTACCTCGTATCTCCTCCACCTCTGCATGAGGAAGCCACAAGGAACCTCGTAACGACAAAGCTGAATTTGTGACAAACTGTACCTTCTCTCAGCGAGCCCAGGCCTCAGGGGAGACAGAGCATCCAAAGGAGGAATTTCTGCCAGTGTGTGATTGCAGTCCAGCCAAGCCAGCCCTGCTCCCACAGGGAAGTTCACTGCAGTAAGGGCTGTCCCCGAGCCCAGGACACAGAGCTGGGCACTTGCCTGGACCCCGTGCCCCACACGCACTGCTGGGCACACGGGGCTGGGTTTGGTTTTTCCAAAGAAGTCCTTGCTCAGATCCAAGTCCAACTAAATCCAGAGCCAGCACTCAGCACACACAGCAATTACCAACAGGGAGATTTAGAGGCCCTGACCTCTCTTTCTTATCTTCAGTCATTATCAGATTTCATCTTCGAGTCAATAAAATCTGCTAAAACAACATTGATTTTGAAGTTCTGGAGAATCAAATCACTTGACTTCCTTGGTCCTCCAATTAAAGCACCAGAATAAATCTTAACTACTTCCTAACACCAGTTTTCACAAGACTTTGTCCAGCTGTAATCACTTTTAAAGCACCCTGGCTAAACTAATTGATTTCCATTCCTTTTAGTTACCATCACCTAACACAGTCTGTGCAGAGCCCTCCAGTGCATCCACTCTGCAGCTCACTGCTGAATTACTGTTGCTAGTTCAGGTGTTAGCAGGATCTGTTCCACCACCAAGAAGAGCTATCTTGTCTTCAAATTATATTTAATTATCTCCATTAAACATTACAGGCTGCTCTGATGCTGGCAGTGGAAATCAGAGGGAACAAGAAGATGATGGTAGGACACTGTTCATCACATGTTTTGTCCTCCTACTCCCTCTGCACTCTCTCAAGTGTCTCGAGAGGTAAGGCCAATGCACATCCTGTGAATGCTCAAGATACTCAATATACAATACACACATTATTTTTTACTGGAGAAACCAAGAAACTCAGGGGCCTGGGCAGGGTTAAACCTCAGCTTTCCCTGCTCTGGCACAGAAAGTTAAGGGCTGAGTGGATGTTGTTTAATGGGCAATGAGCAATATAAGAAAAGCTGTTATTGCTGAGTGAGCAACCTCTCCTTTGTAAATATGAGTTTCACCTCATTCCCACCCCCCTCGCTGGGTTTTTTCACCACAGATACTTCAGCCACTCAAAGGCCAAATGCTAGCATAGATTGAATAATCTGGTGGAGCCCTGACATCATTAGCTGAGAAGTGCTAAACCTGGAAAACCCTTCATAAATGCATGACATTTGCCGAGGTCACTGCTGCCCACAGGCTGATCTATCAGCAGGGACCTGGCTGGGAAACACTGCCAGGTAAGGGAGCTTGTCCTGTAAAATACACCATGGGTACAGCCCAGGGGCTGCCTACCCCCCTTCCCACCCCACCACTCACAGTGTGAAAGAGAACATGGCCATGGCAGGGGGTGGAACTGATTGGGCTTTAATGTCCCTTCCAACCCAAACCATCCCAAAGTTGAATGTTCTCTCCATTCCACACTGGTTTGTGGCAGGATGATACCATGGCAGCCCCCAAGGGAAGTCACTGCTCTGTGATGCCCATCCTACAAGCTCCCTCTGACCAAACCAAGGCAGAATTCACCTGACTGCCTCCTGCCTCTCTCCTGGCAATGTTCTTTGCTCCTTCCACTTTGTTTCTGTTTGTTGTAAAACAAACAAGGAAATTTCCTCTCCTGCTGCCTGACCAAACTATGGGCGACAGAGGATGCTCCTTCTGCACGAGGGTCCTTGATTTGGGGCCCTTTGCAGGCTGTTTTCATAAGCCACTCACAGGCGATGACAAAAGTGCTTAAAGACCCATTCTTTCTGCTGAAAGCCTTTGATCAAACAAAACCCTGACTCCAGCATCCAAGTTCAGCAAGAAAATTGAGAAACATCTGCATAACTCACATTGTATTGAATAAGCCCTTCATGGTTTTCCTTTTGTTGCTGGATGAGCTTAGAATCAGCAGCCATTATTTCTTACACAAAATACCATTATTATGTTTCTACAATACCCGTGGGGTTCAGAAACTGCCTGTGATCTGCTCACAGAAATGCTCCTTCAGCTCTCCCAACACTGGCCAGGAGCTACAGGATTTCTCTGCAAAGATGATTAACTCCTGTTCAAACACAGGAGCATAAACAAGGACTGAGGTTTTCTGCAGCAAAACTCAGACTGAACTATCATCATGGAGACCCAGCAGAGCACACCAAACCCCTGCCACCTCTTGGGGACAATCCTATAGAGGTTGGCACAGGGAACAACCTTCCAATACCACCTCGAATCAGCACGCATCTCTGAAATGGCACTCTCCCCACAAATGCATGCTGGAAGTGTTCCTGTATGTAGCTGCCTCTAGTGCAGCACTACTCAGAGCGTTATTCCCAAAACAGGGCTTTGCAAGTGTGAGAATTTCCCTTTGCTGCCACAGAAACATGCCAAACTGCAAAAATCCCCCCAGTCCCGCCCAGAAGTGTGGAATGGTCGATGCAACAGCTCTGCTGGGGAAATTATGCTGTCAGCTCAAGTGAGTTTGACATTCAGAGATATCACAACGCAAGCAAAGAGAAAAGTTTCATCAACACAGTAATTACTCCTCTGGACTCCACGGAGCCGCAATTAATTCACGGTGAGGGGCTGTCAGTTTGTGCTGCAGATAAAAACTGTTGATAGGGCTGCCAGGGCCGTGCAGGGATGGCTTTTCAGATGTAAAACCCTCCTAGCAATTCTGCATTTTCTGAAAACTATAAGGATCCAAAAATGTACGTGTCAACACTATGCATTAAACACCTACACGTTTTTTCCTTTTAAAATTGTGTTGCTTTTTAGCCAGAGGGAGTTAAGTTTGCACTAGAAATTCCAGGGGAATTTTCCCCACTTTTCCTTGTTTGAAATCAGTTCAGCACCCACGTGTGTGCACAGGACAGGGGCAGCTGTGCCCTGAACAGAGGTGGTTTCCCTGAGAGATATGGGCAAGTGCCTCTGCCACAGCCAGGCTCAGAACAGGCCATGAGAAAAGGCATCAAAAATATTCCTAAATCTGCTGTTCTGGTCAATCAGAGATGGTCCAGACTTGGGACTCTTGATTAACTGGGCAAAATGGAAACACGGGAGGATGAGAAGAAGCTGGTTCTGACTCCTTGTGCCAATGACTTGGTGTGGCACCTTGGAGTGAGGGTTAGTGAGGCTGGAGATCAGGACAAGGTCCTTCCCCAGAGGGTGGTGGGCACTGCCCAGGCTCCCCAGGGCAGTGGGCACAGCCCCAAGGCTGCCAGAGC
>JAWWEE010000021.1:916521-934323 GCA_035221455.1 Xenops minutus
TCCAGGCTGAGCCCCCCCAGCTCCCTCAGCCCCTCCTGCTGCTCCAGCCCCTTCCCAGCTCCGTTCCCTTCCCTGGACACGCTCCAGCCCCTCCATGTCCTTCTTGAAGTGAGGAGCCCAAACTGGACACAGCACTCGAGGTGCCCCTCACCAGTGCACACCACTCCGTGTCACATCCCATTTAACACCTCCAATTAATCATGGTTGCAAACTTCAACAGATCCCATCACTTTTGTTCCCACCCTGCAACTCCTCTTTGGTGATCTCACAATAAACACTTCTTAACCCTCATTTACTTTTGTCTTTCTACTCTTACTTCGCCTTTCATTTAATACTTGTCATCATTTTTTACCAGCCTCACCTGCTTTACACCAGCAGCAGGTTCCACTGAGCACTTACAATACCATCTTTAATGAGATTCAAGGGCTATTTGTTCTACAATAAAGCAAGGACATTTCTAGCACAACACTGATGTAGAGAAAGATGCTTAATCCACAATTTTTGCAAAAATGCTTATTATCATACATTTCTGTTGACACACAATAAAACCAAATATTAATTATTTTAATGCTTCTGTATCTGCCTACAGCTTTGTGTTGTCTTCTCACTAATGGAAGGGGATGGCCCATGTATCTTCAGTATTCATCCTGCAACCCCTGCCTAATATTTTTTAATTAAAAAAGAGCACGTGCTTCCAAATATGCATTTATAACACACAATTCCTGTCTCTTTAAATTGATAGCTTAGAGCAAAACTGCCTTCTGAAAGCAGAGCTAATCCAAGGTGATTTTTTTATCCTATGGTGGCTTAGAATGAGAGAAAACTTGAATCATCCCAGAATCCCAGGCTGGTTTGATTGGAAGGGACCTTAAAGCTCATCTCATTCCCCTTTCACTAGCCCAGGTTACTCCAAGCCCATTCAACCTGGCCTTGAACACTTGCAGGGATGGAGCAGCCACAGCTTCCCTGGGAAGCAGAGGGTTCTGTTGAGCAGGATGATGAGACACCCCCAATGCCAAGTACCAAAGCCCATAACCTGCAGCTCAGCACGAGGGCAAAGCAGGGGCTCAGCTCTTCAGCAGCTGAAATCAGCTGTTCAAATGCTTCTTTCTAACACATTCACAGTGTTCCACAGTTGGCAAGTTTAAGTCCTAAATCACAAGCCTGGATGACAATGGCCCACCTAAAAGCACATCTGAGAATTCCAATTTTTTTCCTGAAAACTCCTTTTCAATGTTATTTTTCATGGCACAGCCATGATCTGGCCTTACCTATGTTTGAGGAAAGGATTGGTCCTTTATCTTTGTTTCTTTCTCTCACAATCCAATAGCTTCTATTTCTTTCCTGTTATTTATGATTGTGAAAAAGTTCTGCTTCTGCCAAATCCAATACACAACTTCCAAACTGGAGAGGGCACTGAGGAGAGATGAACCAACCGGCGCGTGTGGCATTTGGACAGCATTTATCTTTGAGTGCCTGCCAACTCAAAATGCTTTCATTTATTTACCCTACCAATTCCCAGGCTCATTCAAAGACCAGTATTTTCTAGTCCAATTATTTGGTCCTGATTTCCCCTTTTTACAGCATCAGTGGTTCAGTCATTTTCTCCTCACATCTCACACGCAGAGCGACACACAGGCTGGGAAGGGAGATGAAAGAAACACAGAATTCTGAGGGGAATTCAGCACCCAGCTCGTTTAGGCCCTAATTAGGTTGCTGCAGTGATATTAATAATATTACTAATATTAAATTATCCTGCCCAGGTTACACTCAGTCAATTGGGCCCTAAAAGAACTGTAGATGTACACAGAAAATTAGGGGTGGCTGATGGGACTGTAATTGCACGACCCCTGGGGCAGGAGTCCATCAGTGCCATGGCCACATCCTGCTGGGATGGAGAGGAAGAGGAAAGGGAAAGAGCAGAAAGACACAAAGGCTGAAAGTGAAGATCATTCCATGGTTTTAGTATCTAAATGAATACCAGCCCTCCAATTACGCCCTGCCTAAATCAATAGTGTTATTGGGCTGGTTGAAATTCCACTAAATTCTTTCAAAAAGAATAAAAATCAGAGCTTTTTTTTTTTTTAAATTACCCTTGCAAAACTAAGGAACTCCATGCCTTGTCCCATTTTTGCACACCAGAGCAATAATAACAGAACATTTTGCCTTCCCCTCCCATCAAGTCAAAGGACTGGAGTTGGTATCTTATTCCCTCCAGGTGAGCACCCAAAATGTTTCACTGCAAGACACATTCTGAGGTGAGCTACTGCCTTCCAGTGCAGGGAATCTTCTCCCCAGGAACCATGTAAGACATTCAGAGAAATCATGGCGAGCAGCCCAGTGTGGTCCCCTCCCAGGAACACCCAGCTCTGGGGAGATGGGGTTCAGCCCAGGGCAGGCAGGACCATCAGGAAAGCTCCCACGCCCTGACGAGCTCAGCCTTACAGACCAGTGGTCAAGGAGAAAAGCCTGAATCGCCTTCTCCACTTGTATTTTTGGGAGGAAAAGGGCGAGATCTGGTCTTGCAAAGGGAGGTTTAAACCTGCACAACTCTTCACCAGCCAGTTAAAGGACAGGCACTGCTAAAATGGGATAAAATATCTAATTCCAGTTCCCACCAGGAAGCAGCTGCTCAGATGCTCTTGTTAATGGTCAAACCCAGATTCTCCCGCAATAAACAGTGCAATTAACAAGTAAACAAGGTTGTTTCACGGGAATAATTTACGCAGCATTTTCATAAAAGGTACATTTCGAGTTTAGTGGAGAAGAAACAAATAGAACAGGAAAACAAAACAAATAAAGCCTTTCCCTCAAGTTTTCAGAGCAGAATAAAGACACTTTGCAGCTGTTCATTGGAGGCCATTATTGCCCATCATGTGAGTAATTAGATGGAGACACATTAAATTCCATGTTATACTCTGATATTACAGTCCTGCCACAAACCATGTTGATTTTCTTCAGAAATCAGTATTCAGGGACATTTAAATAGTGATTATTTTTGACCCACTCAATACAGGTTGTCTGTCAGAACCTTTATGCTTTGCTTAAATGTTGGAAATTCCAAGGGCTGTTCACGTGGGCCTCACGTGTGCAGAGCTTTCAATCACCCTTTGTGGGATTTCTTTCTTCTCTCTAAAGCAAACAGGAACAATCTGATAAAATTATCATCATTTCTACCCTGCTACCCTTGGACCTGGCATCTGGAGGGGACCAAAATTTCCTTTTGCAAAACACAGCTGGATTATGTTTAGGACCTACAGAAACAGCTTAGAGAGCTGGTAATACAATATAACAAAGGAGTTTACATGCAGGGTTGATAAATAAAACTGGAGACAAATCAAAGCTTTGGCTGCTGTTAACAGTCACAAGACTCTTGGCATGGCTAGAAGGTGCCAGCCCACACCTGCTGAGGACCTGCCACTAAAATCTGAGGCAGATAAAGTCCCAGAGCCTGCAATCCTGCTCACTGCTCCCACTGCCAGCTTTGGCACGGGGAAATCATTGCTCAGTGCTCTGAATGGAAGTCACTGTGTATTTCATTCGTCCTCTGCACACAACATAATAATAAGACTTCTTTTGCTCTTTGTGCCAGGATGCAACGTTGATTTGCAGAGAATCAATGAACACCCTCTCCCACACCAGACAAACTGCATGAGGAGATACAAAGAAGGTGAGAAAGGAGACACCAAGGAAAGGAACAGCACAAGCATCTCAGGGCTGTTCTCATGGCCTCACTGGACACAAACCTCCAGGCTGCCAACCACTACTCCCAGGACAAAGGATTGTCTTGCAGTGTAAAAGACAGAAATATATCTGAACTAGAGGCATAAATTCCATCATTATTTTGCTGATACTTCTTGGATTCTCCCTCTTCCACACACAGCCTTGGCTTGCCCTTTCCCACCCTGATAACCACATATCCCCATGGACCTTCAGCCTGAAATTCATGGACAAACAGAGAGAACATTGTCCATCAAACTTCCTCTGCCAGGGCAAGGATGAGACACAAACATTAAAACTGTTTGTTATGCCACCTCCATGCCCCTGGAGATGATCCCCAGCTGGGAGCAGCCCCCACCACTGATGGAGGTGCCAGGGCTCCCCACAGGAGTTATGGGGGCCCTGCTGGGCTGAAACAAGGGGGGAGAAGGATGCAAACATTTAGCAAAACCACAGCTAAAGAGCACAGTGGCTCTGACTAGAACCTGAGTTTCCCCCTGGATTACCTGGCAGGTATTTCCCACACACTGAGGTGAAGCTGCTGTGCCCTGTTTTCCACTCGGAATGGAGGAGGAGGAGCTGCTGGGAGCAGAACAGCTTTGGTGCACAGATGAAGTGCTTTTCTCTCCACAGCTGGGTGAACTTCTCCAAATACAGCAAAGCACATCTGTCATTGAGGAGTCTTTTCCGGTTTTGGGTATTAAATAAAGAATATTGCACCCTCAATAACACACAAACTGACATTGTTACTCCTGCCAAAAGCAACCAAACCTGCTCATTAGCCATAAAATATCCGAGCAAAGCACTTGCTCTTGGATATATTTGCTGACAAAACTACATTAGCCACACAAAAAGGATTTACAAAGGGATGTGCAGGAGCAAAACCGGCACGTATTTTGAAGACTGGGTGATTTATTTTTTATCTTCTGTGTCTTGTGTTCCGCATTCTCGGAGCGAGCCTGCCTGGAGGCCCATGGGCATGGAAGAAAACAGCACAAAATGAAGCAGATTCTCAAGTCACCACGTCTTCTGCTACGTCATTTGTTTTGCTTTTATGAGCTCCTTACGCTCCTGTTTTTCCTCATCTTTGCACACACCTGCAATATATCTCAGATACTCGCCCAGCCTGGGTTCTCTCAGCATTTATCTCCCTACAAACACTTTACCTGGTGACATTCTCAGGGCTGGAGGAGAATTACACCGATGTTCTGCGTGGTCCAAAGCTGATGCAGTTTAATTCCCCTGGCCTGCCTCGGGCGGTGCAGCTCAGGGTACACGTTACTGCCTGGGCAAGGAGGGTCAATAGCAAAGAGGAAATGACATTTCACGTCTTCAGTTCCAAGCTCGAGCCAGTTTTCAGAGCAATGTGTAAGATTTAACTATTGCCCTTCTGTTTCTATAGAGTGGAAATCTGCATAGAAAGCTTGAACTTGCAGAATAATCTTTCTCTTTTTTAAAAAACCCCACAGTTTTAATGAGTTTCAAAAGTGTGGAAAGTGGTGCCCATGGCTCTGGATCTTCTCTTCTTGATTTATTTTCTTATTCTGCACGCAGTGGTGACTGAGGGTCCTTGTTCTCCTGGATGGTTCTGTCCCTCCATGCACACCCCACTTTGTCAAAGCCTCCCAACGCTTCAGTTCTCCCTTTCCCCATACCAAAAGCACCACCCTGGCAGGTTTCTGTCTCACTCCAGACCAGCCCCGCTGCAGGAGGATTGCCCAGGACTGCCACCTGAGCACCAGTGCCCACTGCAGCTCCTTGCCACTGCCACATCCCCTCAGCCTCGGGCTGTGTCTCTGGGTGCTGCTGCACTCAGCTCTGTGCTGATCCCAAAAACTCCTCTTAACTGGGCATTACATGCCAAATGTTTGGCACATGTGATTGAAGGACACTTGGAGACACGCTCTGAGAGTCTCTGCATTACTACACACACTTCCTAAGACTTTTTCCAACGAAAGGTACAAGCAGGATTACCTGCATTTAGTGATTAGAGAATCACAGACTGGTTTATGTTGGAAGGGGCCTCAAAGATCACCTCATTGCACCCCCTACCATGGGCAGGGACACCTCCCACCAGCCCAGGGTGCTCCAAGCCCTGTCCAACCTGGCCTTGGACACTCCCAGGGATCCAGGGGCAGCCACAGCTTCTCTGGGCACCCTGTGCCAGGGCCTCATTACCCTCAAAGGGAAGATTTTCCTTCTAATCTAACCCTACTCTCTGCCAGTTTGAAGCCATTCCCTTCTATTCTGTCCCCTCAGGCCCTTATAAATAGTCTCTCCATCTTTCTTGCAGGCTCCCTTCAGGCACTGGAAGGATGAAGTGCCATAAGTGCTTTAGCTCTCTGCTGTGGTACAGAAGCCGTGCTGCTGGATTCACATGGTTTCTGTCAGGTGTGTTGAGGTTGTGCCCTTATGAACACAAGTTTCTTCCAGCAGCCATCTCTAAACCAAATGCATCAAACCCATCTGTGATCCCACAGCCCCCAGGTTTCATCCCAAGAGCACTCCCTGAGTCGGGCTGCAATCACAGCTTGTGAGCAGGACCAACACAATTCCAGCCTGCTCCTGTTCCATACATTTTGGACACCTGATGGAGGACTAAGGAATTAGCATATGGTCATTCAGCGGGCCAGTGGTTTGAAAAATTCCCTTCCAGTTGGCTGGAAGTTAATTCTGCAAGTTAAGATAATTAAAGGTGTTTGTGCTGGTCACGGCTGACATGAGCAATGAGAGATTGCAGAATTTAATGAGAGAACAAAATAAACAACATCTATTATTACAGCACATCAGAGCTGCTGACATGGTGGGCATGGGGACTCCCAGCCAAAACAGGTAATTGGGACATGTTTTAGGATCCACTGATGCAATTATTCACCTTTAAACTCCTACCTGGATCACAGACAATCTGGCTGATGGTGTGACAGAGGCTGAGCTCAGAAACGCCCAACTATGGCCAAGAGCTGTGCAAACAGGCTGTAGATCTTTCTCGAAGGACTTGGCATTCAGCAGCATTAATGCTGTGAAATAATTCCCATAAAGGCAGACACCCCCAGCCCCAGCAGTGTGGCTGTCACAGGGGTCACCCGGTGTCTGATGTGACACTGAAAGGTGGGTGCAGGGCCAGGGCCAGGGGAGCAGGGAATGCAGAGTGTCCCCAACTGTGACAGAACACAAACAAACAAAAATCCATCTGCTTTGAACACGCTCTGCTCCAAAGAAAAACAGAAAACCAAAACCCAACAACAAAACAAAAAACCCGATGAACAGAAATCAATTTGAACATGTTATTTTAGAAAAATACCATCTGTTGGCAGAATATTCCTGAGCATCAAACTGCGCTGAAGAGTTGCCTGGATCTAATTCCAATCCGAATATTTTACCCAAAAAAGGTAGGTACAGCCAGGTCTCTTGCCAGCAGGTTAGACAGTTAATTACTCTCGTCACCAGCTCACTATTCATAACATTTATTTCCAAACTCTCTAACAGAGATGTTTATGGCAGTAAATTGATTAGTCTGAGCCCAAACAGATTCAGTAGGTGTTGAAGTGAGCAGGATCTGCATAAATTGCACAGAGGATTGCAGAGCTAATTAATATATTTCTGTTTGTGGGGAAAAGGAATTGCAGTGTGGAAGTTGCCTCATGTCTGTGTCAGTGTCTCGGTCTGTCACCCACCCAGCCAGGGCTCCCCATGCCCAGGGCTGAACGCTGAGCCCCAGCCTGCTCCCAGCCCAACACTTGGAGCTGCAGGAATGCTACTCCTTATAGCAAGAGTAATTTTTTCCCCCATTTTTCACACTGCTCTAAAATACTGGCCTGATCCTCCAGGAACACACCAGCACTCAGCTCCTTCCCGCTGGAGCAGGGAGTTATTAATGAGCACCAGCCACTTCCTCGGCACGTACAGCGCGAGCCAGGATTTATAAGGGCAGTTGGATCTATGTAACCAACGTGTTTATGGAACCATATTGATAATTATCAATACAATTCATCTTCCGAGCACTTGTTTGGCAGGATTGCAGCGATAGATCACGCACTGCTGGAGGCCATCAATAAGGGGGTGAGGGATTGCAGGCAGCCAGCCCAGCGTGGCTCCTGCAACCAGCAGGCATGTTTCAAACCCTGCCCTGCTCCACACCACCAAACCACTCACAGCCCCAGGGCACACCCAGGAAACAGCACAGATTTCCTGGTTTGTCTCTGCATGCAATATGTTTAGGCATCCTTAATATGTATTTGTTTCTGTTTGCAAAGCAATTAATGAGAGAAATAGTTTAATTTTATCTGGAGCTCACAGTTGACCCTGCCTGATGCTTTGGAAGTGAAGCACATCTCGAGTAAGAGCTGTTTGAAATCTCTGCAGTGTAATAATGGGCAGGACACGATGTTTTCCATCCCCAGTCAAGGATACACCTTCCTCAGCCATCCTGAAAATGTGCTGCAGAGCCCCAGTGCCCAGTGGCACCATTCGAGCCATAACACCAAGCTGGAAGAGCACACCTGACAAGTTGGAGATGCCAATGCAATTAAGACAACATGATGCACCCCAAGCAGACATTAATGGACTTATTACAGCATTCAGTAGGCAATCACACTGAAAAATAACCCCATATTGGTTTGCTCTGGGAAGATCTCCCTCTGTAATGGCAAATAAACAGGTCTCATGGAACCATTTCACTACTCCAAGATGAGGGTGAAGGTGAAAGAGGGCACCACTTCTGCCCCCATGGACAGGCAGCTCAAGAGGGATGGGAAGGGATGGTCTGAGATGACCCCACACCTCAGCTGGGGACACACAATGGAGGCAGGAGCATTTCCCCAGGCAGAACTTCCTGCTGGTGTCCACTCAGCACCTCTAGTCCATCCAGTAAGATCTCAACACCCTCGCAGGTCATTGCTACTTGACCACAGGAAGCAGCTCATGTCCACATGCAGGAGCCTGGAAAAATAAGGTTCAACAGCTTCACAGGGATTGTTCCATTATTTGTTGAGTTGACAGTTCTGGGATACTTGCAGGAGGAACGGGATGGGAAAACATAATAAACCTGAGACCTGCTGAGTTAACTCTGTTTAGAGAAAGAAGCAATATCACCTAATTTCCCACAAGAACCTGCAGTTCCTCTAGGAGTGATCCATTTCTTTCTCCTTCAGGCACACCAGCTCCTCCAGGAGAGGTGTGTTTCTGTTTGTGTCAGGCACCTCAAAGCATGAGGAGCTGCATTTTTAGGAGCCAGCCACATATGGGAGCTGCTCAGCCAGCTCCTTGCATTCCTACAGTGCCTCTTACCCAGCAAACTCCAAGGCTTCCCAGAGACTCACAAACAGAGCATGTACAGCACAGAGACAGCTGGAGCTGGATCTGTGGGGCACGTGGGGATAGCAGAGCATGGAGGGGTAATTACTGCTCCAAAATTCTGAGAGAAACATCAGGCATGAAAGCAGAACCTGTGTGTCCTGGCCACGCTGCCCTCAGCCATCCACCCTCCCCACTTCCTACTGCACGAACTACAGAGCCTTAGACATCCAGTCATTGCCAAAGGGAAAACAACCAAACAACAAATTAAACTACCCATTTGAAAAGCAAACCAAGCAAAAAGCAGCTGGTACATGGCACACCCCTTCTCCCTGTGGCAGATTGCCTCCTTTTCACCACTAGCCCTCTTGGCTTTTCAAACATTAAAGCTAAAAACAGTCAAAATAGTGCTTGTAATGATACAACTGCCTTGCAACACCCGAGTGCACCCTCAACACCATCAGGGAGCCACAATCCTGCTTTAAAACTCTAATACTGCCATGGCCAGAGGATTTATCAGCTAATGGCATTAGCTGTATCTTTGCTTTTCAACAGGCGCTGGGGGTCATGGCACAGGATTTCAGGAGGGATGCAGCTGGCCAAATTCCTGATCCTAAAATGCAGGGCAAAGCATTTCAAATTGCAGGAGGACACGAACTATAAATTCTGCATCCTAAATCTGCCTGCCAGAGGCCAAAGGGGGCTGACACAGCTTGGCATCACCCTCACCAAAGACAGAGGCAGAGGGTGGTCTTCCCTGACCTCTTGTGGGAGGGGGGTGGGCATCTTGTAATCACAACCTTGCTGCAGGGAGAACAAAGCACTGCAGTGGTTTTACATGGAATACTGGCCAAGCCATTCAAAACTGGACATCTGCTCATTTTATCCTTGCGTGGATACCTGAAATACAGCCAAAGCTGATACTAAATCATGCTCTGGGTGCTGGGCAAAGCTGTGCTCGGTTGTTTGACACCAACCAGGCAAAAACAAATGGGGAGATTGTGCTGCCCTTACGTAAAAGCTACGTCATGTCCCAGGTTTGCTGCAGTGAAAAGTCATAAAATATTTCATTTGGTATCAACCAACTTGTGACCTCAGATACAGAAATGCAAATCCAGGGTGAGTCAACAGCACCCAGAGAGGGAACTTCCCATACAAACACCTTAAGGGAAGCACAGCCTGGCTCTGGAGGCTGCAGGGAATCAGTGCCTGCCTTGGCTGGACAGTTCTGCCACACATAAACCAGCAGAGGGGATAACAAGGTGGGAGACACCAACAGGACTGAGAAGAATAGACAGTCTCAGATAATCCACAAACCCAGGATTATCAACTCATGACAACAGGAAGAAAAATGGATAGAGCAGATTTTAATAAGTTGTTAAAGATCTCTTCAGTTCGTCTACTCACATAAGCAATGGAAAGAAAATTGAAGCAGAAGTTCTTCTGTAATTTTACATGAAAAACTCTGGTACAGCTCTCAAGATTAACCCACTCTGTGCCCCTCATACTCCAAAAAAATACCCTGAATGGGAAGGTGACATGGACCATTGTAGAGGAGACCCACAACAGGCTGAACAGCAGCACCACTGCCAGAGAAACAGCAAAACATTCTGGTTCCTTCCAGCAATGAGAACGATGATAAAGAAGAAAGTATTTACTCACCTATGATGGTCTTCAGCAGTTGTTTACCTACTGCTCTGACATCTGGAGTGTCCTTACCTTTAAGGCCTGTGTGAACAACTTTGCTCTTTTGTAACTGAGGGAATTCAGACATGCAGAACTGAGACTGCCCAAAATGACAAGTCTCTTGGAAGACAAAACATCACTGCAGCAGTTCCCAAATTAAAATCTGCACTTGCACCAAACAACCTTTTCTTTCCCTTTCTCTGTTAGTGTTAAAGGAACAAGAACTGGAGGAATATCCCCTGAAGTGTTATCTCCACAATAATTACTGAAGAAAAATTGTAGCCTCTGGTAGTTTCTCGTAGGATGTATTTAATAGTATTTAGTTTGGTTATTTCCAGGAGTCCTTGACTTCTCTAAACTCCACAATTTCCTCTATCATTGTAAGAAAATACAAACAAGGACTATCATAAACCTACATCTGTATCTACATTTGTGTGAGAAACCAGGACACTTCAGTGAGGAGAAGGGAAGTTACTGAGAGATTCTCAACTGCCGATATGACCCTGTGGCCATGAGGATTCGAGGGTGAGGAAAGAGCTCTTTTTATGGAAACATTTAACACAACAACAGGAATACAAATCAAGCTCCATAAATTTAGCTTTAAATTTTAATGAATCAGGATGTGTAGTTTACATAAAGAAGGATTTACTTAATAAAATATTAATTTTTTTTGCTAAAAGAACTGTAAATTGCAAGTGAATATAGGTTTCTTTAAATAGAACATCAAAAATTGAAAAAACACTTGAAAGAGTAAGTCAAATACAGCAAATCAAAATGAGCCAGAATCCAAAGAGAGCAATATATTGTGGCCAGTCTCCAAGACTGGACTCTTGGTGACCGATGTTATTTACGTCATTTAACAAAAAGCCATGAAACCATTACAGATAGAAGGAGAAAGTGTTCTGCATTTGGTTACACCCCAGATGATGGGGCTTTGACCTACCTGGGCAGCCCAAGGACGGTGTCCCAGCTGCACAAAGAGCTCAGACCTCCCCCCAGTTCATGGGTCTGACCCCCAAGTGCGGTGAGGGTGACACTGGGTCCACACGCAGCCTCAGGGGCTGTGACACCCCCTGTGTGCCAGGTATGTCCTGGAGGGTGTGTCAGGGCTGGACTGTGGTCACACAGCCTGCCCTGTCACCCTGGGCCCCGTTATCCAAGGAAACCTGGCAGCAGAGGCAGAGAAAGCCACAGCACATCAAGGATTCCTGATGTTCCTTGGATGGGAACATTGACTGAGAGAGGAGAACCTCTTCCAACCAATAAACATTTCATTTCAGGGATAACCTTGATCTTATTCAGGCTCTGCTGCTGAAGAGCCAAACAGAAAACATTGTCTTTGGATGTTAATAACACTCTACAAGGAGCCAACCAGCTCTAAGGTTAAAATGGCAACACTTCTCCATGAACTTGAGCCTCAAGCAACTTGCAAAAAGTCAATCAGGAATCCTGAACCCAGATCTCAAGCCAGGTCACAGACCAGCTTTGTATAGATGAGGCTGACACAGTCTTCAGCTTTCCCACCCACCACTCCTGGTTTTTTCATCTTGGAAACATCAAAGTATCTTTGATCCCCTGCTCCTACGTGCTTGTTTTCCTTTAGGCATCATCATAGAAAGGCCATCTCATCCATATGGATTAAAACTACCACTGGAAAAGTGAGTCACTCCAACAACATTTAGTTTCAGCTTTCCAAAAACAGGAAAAACTGAAAAGCATCTGCAACTGAAAGCCCAGTGGTTTTGAACTGCAACAAATTACAGCTTCATTTTCCAAACTGGCAACTAGGGACTTCAGACACACAAAAGTAATAAAATTTGCATGATGCCCTAATGTCTCCATTAGTCTGAGGAGCTTTGGAGCTCAGGGTACAAGAAGAAGGTTGCAGGACAGAGTAGAACAAGATAATGTGCAAAAACTCCCATTATGTTGCTGTGAAGAAATAGCAAAGATCTCGGCTAAGTCTTTCAGGATGGAAAAAAGCATTTAGTGACTGTGCCCAAGAAAAAGAGCAAGGGAGGACGGAGCCAGACTCACGTTGAGCTGGAGGTCATCTGTCCACTGGCCGATGAGGCGGTAGCCCGGGCTGCTGGTGTTGGTGGAGTGGTACTGGAAGATGTCGTAGCGTCCCGGGGCATCCCCATTCTTGTTGAACATCACTGGGGTGCCAGCACTGCCTGGGGGAAGGAAACAAGACAAAATCCAACCAACCAACACCAAATCTTTACAAGATCTGCTTTATTTAGTCTCCATTGAGAGTTTTCAGACTGGGAACATGTTTCAGGGAAAGGACATTGATCACCCCAGCCATCTAAACTGGACACTTCAGGACACTGGTGTCACCCCAGCACTCTTCCAGAGATCAGTCCTCACTGCCTAAACCTGCTGGCTAAAAATAAGCAAAGCAAACTAGACGAGCCTTACCCCACTCTAGCTTTGCCCACTGCAAGAAATATCAGAGGGCTTTTCTTCCTGCCCTCCAGCCTCCCTCCCATCTCTCTTTCCTCAGGGAGTTCTTCAGTGAAAACCACTCCTGTGAATGGAGCCTCTAAATGCTGCTTTCCCACCCCCCCAGAAAATGTTCCATCTGCTTCTGCAAGATAGTGCTGTCAGGAGTCAGCCCAGGTCTGGTGAGTCTGGACTGGCATCCAGAAATAGCTTCCTCCTCCACAATATGTTCTCATTCCCATAATCACCATGTGCTTGGGGTGGAACAGAACAGACTAAGCTTTAGGAAGACTGTTCCCTGTGTACTCCATTATTTAGGCTCTATGACACTGACACAGAAGTACCTCAGAGGCAACAGAGCAGGATCCTGAACTGACTTTATTTGCCATGGACTGAGGTGACTAACATGGGTCAGGAAGTGCAGAACAAGGAACAGGACAAGGAATTCCTCTGTGCCTGGTGCTGAGCAAAGCCTGGGGGTGCAGAGATATCTGAGCCCTGGGATAGATGATTCCTGAGCCTCAGGAGAGCTTTCACCACGACATCTGCATTTTAATTACCACAGCATTAGATGGGAACCTTTTCTGAGATGAGAATTCAAAGCAGTGCTGCATTTCCTCAGATCTCCAGGAGCAACCTTCAAGGGTGACATTTATTTCAAGACATATTAAAATAGGTTTCAGTAGGGAAGAGCAATATTGTGTCAAGATTGAAGATTATGACAATCCTCCAGCATATCTATATTCAAAGCTTCCTCCTCCTGCGTAACTTTTTTTCCCTAAAGCAATGAAAAATCTCTCCTGTTGTAGCATTGAACTTTAAGATTATCGTTTTCTTCATGATTCCCATTCTTCATTGAATTCCAGTGAGTGGAAAAAAAGGTTTGGAGGAGTGAATTAGCACAGTCTCCATTCTAGCCCTGGTAAATTGTTTCCTGTCTCTCCTACAATCCTCTGAGATCAGAACAAATTCAGTTCAAAGGCTGGTACAGAAAATCTTGCAGTGAAATCTCTGCTCACTGGTTCCTTATGAGCACCAGGCAGATATTTAATTGTCATTACAGATTCATGTAGCCAGAATACATTTAGAGTGAAAACACTTAGAGTGAATCAGAAGCAATGGCTGTAATTCCTTGGCTCCTCGGGAAACTCAGCACAAGTGGTAAATGGGATTTAGCTAATCACGACTCTTAAGGCTGGATATTATCAGTTAAGCTTGGTTTTGTCAGAGCTGACAAAAAAGGTACAATGGAAATGGTAGGAGCTCAAGTGAGGCTCCCAAAATGCAACAGAGACATTTGTGGATTTCTCACATCCTAACAAAGTCCCAGGACACGAAGAAGGGTCCACGTGTGCTGCTCAGGAGGCAGCCAGAGATTGGACACCGTTGGCAAGGCCATCCCAAAGTCAACAGTGCCAAGCCAAACCCCGAGGAGAAGCAGCCAAGAGCACACCCAAGGTCACCTTCACCCAGAGTCTCCTGGCTAAGCCATTTAAAGTAATCCTTCAGATCAGTGGGGGCATTGGGATGCAATGGGGCTGCAGGCTCAGCCCAGCCCAGCCTGAGGGTCACCTGCAGAGCCCCCCGAGGGCACCAGCCCTGGGGACATCGCCCTCCTGCACGGGCACCGAGCAGAGAGCAGTCAACACCTGCTGCTATTTCAGGTACTGCACTATTTAAGTGTTAAAATTAGACAGAGAAGTGCTGTGAGAAGCCTGGGATCTGTCAGGAAGTCGAGTATCTCCAGGAATGGGAAGGACTGGTAACCCCAGGTCAGGAGTCAGGCAGAAGAGTCCCCTCTCCTGACTTTGAAGTTGGAGTGATTGGACTGCCAGCCATGGATCTGCTTAGAAAGTGCAAGCCCTTCTTAACCCCTGTGTGGGCCAGGTGCAGGCTCTGCTGTCCTCTTGTGCCTCCTGCCTGTTCAGACCCATCAGCCCTGGTCTGGTCACTGCAGCATTTCACCCTCCATGCACAGCTCTGGCTTCCTTTGATGGCACAATGAAAATAATAAAATGTGATGTATGAAAACGTAGCACAGAGAGGAACCAGGGTTTCAGAAATGACCCTGTTTGTTCTTTGACTTATGATCTTCTAATCATTAAAACGTGTGGTTGGTTCACTGTTTTTCAATCATCTAGGATTTATTTTCTTTCTGTAAAGATTTCCCAGAATCTGGCTCAGTACCAGCAAGCACTTCAGGACCTGAGTGTCAGCCTTGGGGCTGCAGCTTCTTGCTCATCAGCTGCCAACAAACAAGCTGCCTTGTCCCCACACAGACACAGGGTACACCTGCAGGAAGCACTCAAACCCAGACACAATCTGACTGAAGCTGTAGGATTTCAATCTCTTAACCACTACAAGATGAGAAATTAATTAATAAGAGCAGGACAAGGTGCTAGACAGGTGTCACTACCCAGGTGTTTATCACTCAGTTCACATTCACAGCAATTTGAGGACCCAAAGGAGTCCTGTGAACAGCATCTTCATCTTTTCACTGGCAGAAATACAATTGCACTTTGAGACTTTCAGAATCTCACTGCTTCAACACTTGAGGTTTGAAGTTTTGCATATTTTGGGCCTTTTGTTCTCAAGATAGTGTGACAATAGCAAAATGCACACTGAGCTCCTCACAAAAATCCAGCCTCTCCTCATCAGAGTGTGGCTACAGCCCTTCCTGCATTATCTTTGCAAGGAAGAAAAGACTCCAAAGCAGGCACAGGCAGGATGATCTCAACTGCACAGTGCCAAGGACATCCATTACATGCAAAGAGGATCTCAGGCTCAGGAGGCTTCAAAACAGGCTATGCTTTTTCTCTCCTCACACAGCCTGGACAAAGAGCTCCCACTGCTCCACTTTCTGTTCTTATGACAAATTCAGGTGGAAAACTGGGAGAACAGGATTTTACACACAGACTAAATCTGCTTTCCAAGTCCCAGCCTTCATGAGGAGTGCACTGGTGACCAAACCCAGAGAGCTGACACAAGCCCAGCTGCCCCCTCCTCTGTCCTGGCCCCCCAGCTGTGACACGATGGCCAAGGAACACAGAGGCACCACCACCTTTGTCTCAGGAGGTCCCACATGTTATCCACGGGGATAACTAGTTCTTGGAGCTGGACACTGGACAACATTAACTGGACACCCAATTCCTCATAAATTATGTCCCAGCTGATCAAAATGATGAAATGAATGTTCAACATCTTTATATACAAAAAGTGCCAAGAGACAACCACATCCTTCCAGCACTAAAATGGCCCAAGTGTGGTCCTGCACATGAAAGCTGTGCTGCCACAGGAGCTCTGTCCTTTACAATTAACTTTCCCAAATGAGGAGGAAGAACTCTCCAGACCTCCTCAGATCATTCATCTCCAAATTTGCTCCTGGCTGTAGTTAACATCACTTCAAGGAAAGACATTAAAATCTCCTCATATTCACCTTGCTCTTTATAAGATGATTTATACAGAACAGAAAAAGATCCTTGGCACAACAGACCAAGCTTGACCACAAAATACCATCCATGTTCCTCCCTTAAAATCTATTGAGTCCTATTGGCTCTGTGTGGGTTTCTTAAGTTTATTAGTAAAAGTATTTATTTGCAGATTGCAGGAGGGGAGCTCTGGCTGTGGTGCCTGATGAGGATGTGCAGCTTATGCAAACCCTCCTCCCCAGGCAGCAGCAGCCCTGCCTCCCACACTTCAAAAGGATATTTTTCTCAATACTTTCCTAAATCTGTTTTAAATATGGATTTGGAGGTCTACCTTCTGGCTCCTGGTTAAATCTCAGCTCTCTATCTCATGCAGAGCCAGGGTGAGAGCAGCCAGACCTCCTGGGAAGTCCATTAGCAGGTTTATGAAGGAGAAATACCATTCCCTGCTGTAAACGACGCGCTCCGGGGCCTCTGGGCTGGTGGCAGGTGGCTGTTTGTTAATGAAACTAATAAAATTACAGCAAAACATACAGAGGCAAGGAAATTGTGTTAATATTTAGGCCTGATTTATATAGAGCAGTGCAGGGGAAGTACATGAAAGCCTGTTGTGCTGCTTGAAACAGGGGCTGGTGCTGCAACCAGCACAGCCACACCTGGGCAGCACAGGTAAGGGAAAAAGAGACAAAGTGCTCTCTGGATGTTTTGTTTCCTCTGAGATCTTGCTAGAGCAGTGAAGGCTGGAGTAACTAGTCTGTCTAAATCACACAGTTCTGGCCCTCCATGCAGACTTGACCCTTTAGCTGTCCTCTGCCTTCCCCTGAGCACACACCTGATATGGCCTTTGAGTACCAGAATTTCAACCAGGTCATTTTCTCCATGTACAGGGAACAATAGAAAGAAAAACCTGGTGTGTGATGGTAACATCTCCCAGTGCTTCAGGAGCCACACCGAGTCAGAGACAAGCTTAGGCTTTTACCCAATTATTTCTCCCCTTGGAAATCAGGCTTCTGGAAGGTGTCCTAAGCCAGCAGCAGCCCTTCCTGTCCCTGGGCATTAGCAGCCTTATTGACTTGGCTAAAACATGTTGTTTTCAAACAGAGACTAAACAAGCACAGTCTTGTGCCCTGACAATAAAGCAGCCTCAATTTGCAGATGTGGCAGACAACATGCAGTATCAGAAATGGGAAAAATCATGTCAGAGATGGGTTTCTGAAGAAAAAGAAGAAAC